>HG993126.1:10394444-11594444 GCA_905231855.2 Eristalis tenax | reverse complement strand
CTAGCTGGCTGGACCTACTTTCATTTGATTCAATTCACAGTCATGACCGTCTAGTGTGTAAAAACAGTTTTCATATATTACGTATTTTATTTGCACTGACCAACGAACCGACCCACAATCAGTCTGCCGTGTGGTTGGTTGAGGAAGTGGCGTTAAGCACGTTCGCTTAACGACTACCGATCTATCGTAAAGAAGAGATAATATTTTTGTAATTTATTGAATCGATTTGTATTTATGAAAAAAAAGAGAAAACAATCTATGGCTTTGTGTGTCCAATATTTAACCTAATTTATCCGTCAAGGCGTGCTGACGAAACGATGCACTCTCCTCGTGTGTATCGCAGAAATCAGACAGCCGTCACATCATCGTAACAAATTTCCAAACAAGGGACGAATCGACGTGAACAGAACCCGAGGGGGCAAGAAATGATATTTTTATTTAACTTTCTCATTTAAATGTGTAGTGCTTGTAAGTTATTGTAAAAAGATAATGATAGATGTAGAAACAAACAATTTGCATATCTCTAAATATTTATGTAGTAAGGTATTAAACTATTAATATTCGGTAATATTATTGCTCATCCTATAAATTAAATGATAAATAAAAAAATATCTTTGATTAAGATCTATTTAAAGTGGACTGTGTTTTATTCCCCTGCCAGGTGGCCAATGCAGTAGCACTTGGATTTACCGCGGGTGCGGTGGAGATGGCTCTTTGAGGCTATAAAATCTCACTTGAGTTGCGCAATATGCTGAGGTGCTTGTCGTTTATTGGACACAGATCGATGCATCTCATGAGACAGCTGATTTAATGCGCACCGTCTGTAAGACTGGCAGTGTGTGTGTGTCATCTTTCGAAACGATGCGTGCACATCAAAGAAAACTCGTGATATTCAGAGATAATGGATCAGAGATAATCCCTCCACTATCTCTGGTGATATTCTGCTTCTGATTATTGCAGATATTAAGAAGGTCGCAGTGTGGCTCGAGTCCATAGATGTCACACTGCGTCAGCCTTGCGTTCATAAATGTGAATAAACTGCAGTGACTGTGCATGAGAGCAATGCGAGAGTCTGCGATCAAATTGGCAGGGATTTTTATTTTGTTGCAGGATTGGAGGGAACCCAAAAAGTCGACTTTTTCATGCGAGAATGGTTCCTAAGAACATCATACAGAATTTCTCTTTTATTTTTTAAAGAGATTTCTGTTATTTGGACCATGTTTTGACTTCCAATTCTTTTTGTTTCAAAGCAGGGCCCTTTTGTTGCATATTTTCCTACTGTTTCTTTCAAATATTTTTAAAAGTTGACCAATTTATTGTATGGATCAAACCCAGTGTGAGGAGGAAACACTGTTGTGCCTCTTCTGTGCAATTGTACCTCTCTCTCTTTCCGTCGAAAAAGAAACTAAATCTCTTACGGTCGTTGATCAAAATTGCTCACCTTGTCGGCAACCTGGGAGTTGACCTTCGGAGTTGGTCTCGACTCGTTTTATAACCGGCGAGTTAAAAATTGATTTAGTTCAGTATTTCAACTCACAGTCTGAGATTTAATATCCAGAAGTTGTTCAACTGCCAGTTTAGTAATTTCCCCTGGGATTTATTTGCCAGCTGACACATTCAATGTAATTGTCAGAAATGAAGTATTCAGTTTAGGGGGCAAGAGAGGTAGGAGTTGTGCATCTCTATCATACTTCATTCCTGAAGTTTAGCAATACAAACGTCAACCAAACACTTTTTGTATCGCCTACTTGTGTTGCATTTATGAACACTTTTTTGACAACGCTGACCTGCTGTAAACTTGCGGCAGTATTCGTGTTCATAAATGTATTGAGAGAAAATGTTGTGCTGTGCAGGGACAACAGTGTTGCAATTACGAACTCGACCATGGTTCGATGGTTGATGGTTGTGATCAGTTGACATCATAAGAGGATTTGGATTCTCGATTGCGGCAATTCTCAACGGATGCTGCAATGTCCCGCACCCGTCCGATGTCTTCAACTAATCAAACACAACTAAAACAATTTAATTATGGGTATACATAACTGTTTTCACTGAAATAAACAGATAAACTTCGATCCTCATATATTTCTTGAACATTTTAACACCTTTAACCAAATAAAAGGCTGAGTTCATAAACGTCAAACAGTGATGCGGCATCACAGCTTTTTTGCGATGCTGATGCGATGCATCAATCTCCTTAACATATCGTACAAGATCCTCTCTGCCGTCTTGTGTGAACGCCTGAAACCATTCGTCAATAACCTGATAGGTCCTTATCAGTGCGGTTTCAGGCCGGGAAAGTCCACCATCGACCAAATTTTCACACTGCGGCAGATCCTGGAAAAAACCCACGAGATGCAGATCGACACCCACCACCTATTCGTCGATTTCAAGGCCGCATATGACAGCGTGCATAGAGACGAGCTATACAATGCCATGTCTAGTTTTGACATTCCAGCCAAACTCGTCAGATTGTGCAGGATGACGATGGAGAACTCTCGCTGCTCCATCAAGGTCGGTAACGAACTCACCGAGACCTTCAATGTCAAAAGAGGTTTTAGACAAGGCGACACGCTGTCATGCGATTTCTTCAACATCATACTTGAGAAGATCGTGCGAAACTCAAATGTCAACACCAGAGGCACGATCTTCCAAAAGTCCGTTCAACTGCTTGGACGAACACAGCGAGCTGTCAATGAGGCTTTTGCTAGCATTGAAGCGGAAGCGGCTAAAATGGGTTTGGCAGTTAATCAGGGCAAAACAAAGTACATGCTGTCATCACGAAAGGACGCACAACATCGACGCCTCGGACAGAGCGTCATAATGGGCAGCAGAAACTTTGAGGTAGTCAAGGACTTCGTCTACCTTGGCTCTGCAGTAAACAGGGACAATAACACCAGTACCGAGATCAAGCGCAGAATTACTCTTGCCAATTGAGTAACAGAGCCATCTCTCGAAACACCAAGTTGACTTTTTATAACACCCTACTCATCCCCCTCCTGCTCTATGGCGCAGAGACATGGACGCTATTGAAAGCGGATGAAGAAGCTCTTGGTCTTTTTGAGAGAAAAGTTCTGCGTGCGATCTTTGGTCCTGTTTGTATTGATGGCGTCTGGAGAAGGAGATTCAACCACGAACTGTTCGGGCTGTACAGCGGCATACACCTAGTTAATCGTCTTCGGATCCAACGCTTAAGATGGCTAGGTCACGTAGAGCGGATTGCCACCACAGCTCCGGCCCGAAGAGTCTTCGATTCCGAGCCTTTGGGACAACGCATAAGAGGGCGTCCTAGAACAAGATGGCGCACACAAGTGGAGAAGGACCTCAACCAACTTGGTGTGCACAACTGGAAGCAGCTGGCGAAAGATCGTGCTGGCTGGAGAGGCTTGTTGGTTGAGGCCCAGGTCCACCCCGGACTGTAGCGCCAAACAAAGAAGAAGAAGAAGAAGATGCGATGCATACTTGATGCTGATTGTTGACGTTTCAGAATGCATTGTTTATGTCTAACATTTTGGAGCCAACATGGAAGTTCTTCTTGTGAAATTATCAAACGATAATAATTATCAGAAAAACGAAAAGTTTTTGTTAAACATGAATGAAACAGGAAGAAAGCGCTTAAGGCGGAACTTCAAATAATATTTTTATAAGGATGGTTTAATTAATTTGTTCCAACAGTAACGCAACAAAAAGTATTAATGGAAGATTTTGGCACAAGCAGAGAAAAGCTGTGTCGACGGCACTCATTTTAATGTTTCCACACCACATGAAGATGCCAGCAGTTATTATTTATTTTGGCAGGAAGAATAGTCCTATATGCAAAGCATTAAACAGTGGAATTGGTTTGGCCGAAAATGCCATTCTATTAACGGACTCTGCCAAATTTACATTGGCCTCGTATTCCTAAGCCTGAGGTTAACGCTGAGACCTCCTAGATCAGTCCGAAAAGCAGGCGATTAGACTTGTAGGAGACATCAGTACCGTGTAATATGCCTCCTTCGTCTCTGTTTGATCGCTATTTTATTATAATTATTATTTATTAGTATATATTTATTAGTATACAGTTGCAAGGGCATTCGGCTAGCTAAACAAAAGTATCATAATTTGTGATTTCATTTTGTACACAAATTTGTGTGTGGAGTGTGGTGTGCTAGCTATTATAACAAAATATTAAGCGTGGTAACTAAATAGTGGATAGCACTTATATTTTTATGACGGAGCTCTTGAGTAATTCAAGGACGTTGTCGCTGAGCTGTTGTTTTGCTTGATTTGAAGAGAGGAAGCAGTCTCCCAAAAGATGGTCAATGTTGAGGTGTTACATTTGTGGCAGGAAGGGGCAAGTTAATTGTTTAATAAGCGCTGATGTGTGGCTGCAGTGTGAGCCAGGCGGAGTCTGACAAAATTGGTAATTGCGGATTTGGAGGTAGTTGTTGGGTATACGGGAGGTAATGGTGATAGAGGTGCTGTCGAGAGGAATATTATGTAATTCCGCTGTAATAAAACGACGTAAGTCTTTTTTGCTGTAAACTTCAACGAACGTATGTGAAAGCTACACAAGTCAATTTAGCAGCAGAGTCTGCCGATTGATTGCCGCGTATACCAGCGTGTCCTGGTACCCACATAAGTTTCAATATTGAAATGTTTTGAATGAGAAGATCCCGGGTCAGACAGATGATTAATGAACAGTTGCTTATCTTATAAAGAACCCGTAACACTGTGAGGCTGTCAGAGCATATTTCAAACGTCCCACTGGCTTGAAATTCTCAATGCCGACAGTATTCCTTGTGCTTGTACCAGAAGGAAATGCCGCTTAGTACAGCCTACCATCAAGATTCTAGCACACGCACATGGCACCACCTGCCTTGGGACAAAAGAAATGTGGCCAGCACTCAGTCTCAAACCACCCTCTATCTAGTCAGACTAAGCAGGGTGTCTGTGTAGCGCTCTGACTCTCAAACGTCAACAAAACCGCTTTGTCACCAGCAACACCAACCGGTTCCAGGCTAAGGTGCAAGTCAATCCGTTTGGTATCACAAAGGGGCCTAGATCGCCCTAAGTGCGACTGCCAACTGCAGACAGCCGCTCTTACCTAACCTAACTTAACATGGAGGGTCTGAGCTTGAGCTTAAGCTGCCTTCCATCACTGAGGACTTTGGGCACGCTGGGTCCAATCATCAAGACCAAGCTGTCTTGCATCCAAATCTCAAGACTCCTTACTTACTTAACAGGCCACTGACCCATGGAGGGTCTGAGCTTGAGCTAAAGCTGCCTTCTATCGCTGACGGCCCTGGGCACGCTGGGTCCAATCATCAAGACCAAGCTGTCTTGCATCCAAATCTCAAGACTCCTTACTTACTTAACAGGCCACTGACCCATGGAGGGTCTGAGCTTGAGCTAAAGCTGCCTTCTATCGCTGACGGCCCTGGGCACGCTGGGTCCAATCATCAAGACCAAGCTGTCTTGCATCCAAATCTCAAGACTCCTTACTTACTTAACAGGCCACTGACCCATGGAGGGTCTGAGCTTCAGCTAAAGCTGCCTTCTATCGCTGACGGCCCTGGGCACGGTCCAATCATCAAGACCAAGCTGTCTTGCATCCAAATCTCAAGACTCCTTACTTACTTAACAGGCCACTGACCCATGGAGGGTCTGAGCTTGAGCTAAAGCTGCCTTCTACCGCTGACGGCCCTGGGCACGCTGGGTCCAATCATCAAGACCAAGCTGTCTTATATCCGCTAGAGGTTGTTATTCATACTGCAGTTTTGGCCTATCTCTTCTTCTCGAACTAGGAAGCTCGGTTTCGAGAACTCTGTCAGACGGAGCATTGATGTCTCTTTGATCGATTAGGCCGAATCAGTGTAGTCGAAGGATGGTAACACTATTTTAACAAACGATGCTGATGGTGAACTAGCTTTGGGACTCCTCCCCTCAATCCACTTCTACACTCTACTCCATCGCCAGGGACCTCTTTTTCTTTACTTACATTTTTGTTTGCAAATAGAAGACAAATCAACCAGATCGCTGAGAAATGCCATTTTCTTCGGGAAAGATCCGATGGGAACGTTTTCCGCAAAACAGCGGCACTCATTCACTTTATCGACACGGGGACCTACTCACTTTCGGCTTTCACTAAGCCGAAATATTTTTTCCGGCCAATAATTCCCACGGCAGATTCCACGGTAGGAGTGGAATCTATTTAAAAATAAGATTGTCTTCAGTGCAGCTGCATACTCTGGCTTGTCCCTTGGCACATTGACTAGTCTGAACTCTCTCGCTTCCCTAATAGACACATCTGATGTTTCTATATTTCTTTACTTTTCTCCATAAACATACCCGTGATTACGAGCTCATTTAACAGACAACTTAGCACCTGACAATTTCGAAGGGTCAATGTCTTCGCCATGACCAATTATTACATTCGTAGTTAGTTAGCATCTTCAAATTTAGGTATTCTGCAAATAGAGAGTAATTAGCAGGCAATGTCCAAGCCAGCCAAGCTACTGTAAGACACTCGGACAAAGACTTTCTCAGTGCATTGCCCTTTCGATCAAAGATTCGCCAACTGTAGGGTTGGATGAGTCTTGTTAAGTATTTCGTAAATTGTTGCGTCAACTTCAGACTTGTTGTGGAAGTATCTTGGAATGTTTTCAAAGTCTATTCGTCCGAAACACACTTTCCTGTAGCTCATCAGTTCATTAGTTGCTACAGGCGTCAGTTGACAATTTTCGAAATTCAGACGTGAATTTGATCAGACCCATAAAATGCATGCGGTTGTTTCTTCCTCTTGTACAACCCATGCCCTGAAGCAACGACAACGCGACAACAAGAGATCGAAGGGTTGGAATTACGTCAAAAATTACTTCTCTCATGAGAGATAGACTGCATTAGCTAGGTTGGGTAACCATTGGAAATGGACACTGTTCCGATTTCACACGAATTGGGGGATTTTTTCTTCGAAGAAACTTTCCCAACAGCTGAACGGAACATTTTTACGACAAAATGTAACGCAGTCTAGAAATCTGTTTCGATTTTTGACACACAGTCGTGTCAGCCAAACATCAAATTTGTCCGATACTCTCCGCAAAAAATTTGTCGCAGTGCATTGCACGACGTTGCGGAAAAGTTTCCATTCCGAACGGTTACCTCGCTAAGGCGTAGTAAGTCCTTTGCAGGGAAATTCTTTAATTCCACTGAAGTGAGTATCTCCCTATATTGGAAGATACGTCTCCTTTACCCGATCAGTGCCTGAGATTCACGCCAAATGTGCTCGGAATCTCATCCTCTTCGAGGCAAGGCCGTCACAAGGTTTGACTTGACACAGGTTTATTTTGTTAAGGTGGTAATTCAGACCGCAGTGGTCTGTAAGAAACTCGATGGCAATCATATATTTTCTTGAGTATTTTTTTTAAGAATAATGGTACTTTCCAGAACGCCTGTAGCGGATCACACGGGTCAGAAGATGATGATGAGAACCTCGCGCCTACTCCAAATCCAATGGCGACTCAAACACGGGACTGCAGGGGGCAGCATGCCCCACACCCTTTCCACTTTTTATGGAAGAAAATTTAACCAAGCAAATACATTTATTAGTACTCCTTCGATTTCTGTTAATTTTAATCCATCGGAAGTCATAAAAATTTACGTTTGTGAAATTATGTCTCAAAATGTCATGGACTTATGGCCTGTGGACTTATGACCCTGCACCGCAAATACCAGGTCTAAAGGGACTCCATCAATGCCAGTTTGGATCTAGAATGGAGTTGCCATCGGATGTGCCCTCTTCGCCAACGATGGCGCTCACGTCTCATAACAATTCGCATCAGTGCCAAATTCGCCTACATCAACCTGATTCGATGTCGTCGATGACAGGGTACTTCGAAATTAATCATTCACCGGCGCGCCGTGTCAAATTATTGTTAAAACTCTTGTCAAAAGTTGCTCAGCGCAAGCGAGATTTCCGTTGTTGACGGCGCCTTCGAAGTCAAGAAATACTTGTCGAAGATATTACCAGTGCCAAAGAATCCCTCGGCCTATTGCTATCCCTTCTTTTCCCTCGAAAGTTTTCGAGAGATTAAGCAAAACCAAATAATACGTTCCTTCACCTGCACAATCTTTTAAGTTCCAAGCAGTCTGGTTGTCGTCCTTAGCATAGTTGCTCATTAGCTCTGCTTGGAGTTGTCTATGACGTTAGGCAGAAGCATGATAAGGGTCATCTTTCCTTTCTGATAGTTTTCGATTGCTCTAAAGCGTTCGTTAAACAATGTTAATACTAATCTATGCGATAAATTATCAAGGATGTATAACTTTTCTAATTGCGCACTCTGTTTAATGTCCTCGTAATCCTATCTATAATTCCGTGCTGGATTTTCTTCCCAATCCGACAGGCGTACCTCAGGGATCTATTCTGGGCACTCTTCTATTTTTTTATATGTTCATGTATTATCATCCATTTTTTAGCTATTATCTTTTTGGCAACACTGGTTTAAACAGCTGACGCACGTTTCGTGTTTTGTTTCACTGTCAAACATCTTCAGTTTGGTCTATAATCTCACCATGAATCGTCTTACAAACGAACAACGCTTGCAAATTATTGAATTTTGTTATCAAAGTGCGTGCTCTGTTAAGGAAGTTCATCGCGACATCACATGTGTTCAGCGACGAAGCTCATTTTTGGCTCAATGGGTACGTAAATAAGCAGAATTGTCGATTTTGGAGTGAATATCAGCCAGAAGCATTGCAAGAGCTACCAATGCATCCAGAAAAAGCCACAGTTTGGTGCGGTTTATGGGCTGGTGGCATCATTGGACCGTACTTCTTCAAAGATGTTGCGAATCTTAACGTAACTGTGAATGGTGAGCGCTACCGTGAGATGATATCCCACTTTTTTTTGCCCAAAATGCAAGAGTTTTATTATTTATTAGTTATCTGTACGCATGATTATTGTGAACTTAAATACATACAGTACGTTCTCGATTAACGCAACTCTCGATTTACGAAACTCCTCGGTTTCGGCAACAGCTGAATTTACAACATTTTTGACGCGGTAATCGCAACTTTAAAAAAAAAGTACAACTTTTCTTCTTTTATGCGTATTTTTTTTTACTCAGTTTTTGGCAATCTTTGGTGTTTTCTTTTGCCTTACATTTTCTCTCGGCAGTTATTTTACCGCTACTTCTGAGTAAAAGAACGATGAATGTATGCATTGAAAGCTTGTTTGTTAGATTAATGAATGCAGTGCAGTGATAAGTCGCTTTTGAGTATTAAAAATGGGTGTCATTAAAAAAATTCCAAAATTATCAATTAAACACAAGAGTGAAATTTTAGAAATGATTAAGAAAGGAGCTTCCATACGTTCATTATGCCGTGAGTACAATAAAAGGAAGAGAGGGCGAAATAAGAAAGTTTGTTACCGATACCGAATGTGGACCCGGGAAGAGGATAACTTTAAAGGCTGGCGAACACCCGAATATGGAAAAGACACTGTACAAGTGGTTCCTAAAACAAAAACAGCTAAATGTGCCAATTTCAGGCGAGGTCCTCAAGACAAAGGCTGCCTCATTGCATGCGAAGCTAAAGGAAAGGCCAGGTTCTTTTAGTCGAATTATGTTATGAAAGTGAACTCGAGGTCGAGATTCCTGCTCCCAAAATAAACACCGAAAATGCAATTCAAGCAATAAATACCGCAATTCAATGGGCCGAACAGAATTGAGCCCCCATTTGCAGACATATTGAGCCTTAAAAAAAAAACAAAAAAAATTCAAACAAAAATTTCTAATTTTTTCAAATAAAAATAATTTAACACATCTTTATTTCAATGAATTAATTTCCTTTTGTTTTGTTTAATTATCATTTATTGGTTGTATTAAATATACATATTTGCAAGTGTTGGTTTTCCTTGTTGAGATTTTCGTCTTGAATTGAACTTAAAAAAACGCGCTTATTGCAACAACCTCGGTCATTGCAAATCGAGAATGTACTGTAATTCATATACAAAAATACATACACTAGTCGTGCATTAATTTTGTCCTAGTATCTCAGACTACAACTTGCTCAAATGGGAGCTTAAGGAATCGACTTCATGAACATACAGTGGATCAAAGTCAAAATGGGACAGTCTGCAACAAAGATTTCCAAATGGAATAATAAAACATAGAGCGTATATCACAAAATAATAAATATGTATTTTCAATGTCTGGTTTCTGTGCTATAAAAAAACTTAACATATTAATTTAATTCAATTCGAACAAACAACATTAACACAAAAACAAAAAAAAAAGTGGGAAAACTAAGTCAAAGTTAAAATGGGACACTTCTACAAAACTCAATACAAAAAAAAGGGTAATAAAAGATAAAAGACTTATTAATATTTTGTTGGCAAGCCATTTTGTTTTTTAATAGCTGCTAATCGTCTTGGCATGGATTCGTACAATTTTCTGCAGAAAGAAGGCTCTATAAGGTTCCATTCAGCTATTAATGTCTTTTTTAAAGTCGTTCCTTTTTTTAATCGAAAACTTCTTCAGTTTTTCTTCGAGATGACCCCACAGGTGTTTAATCACGTTCAAATCGGGTGACTGGGGTGGTGTTTCCATAGCGTGCTTACAGTTGTAAAGAAGCCAGACCTTACATTGCAAGCTTTGTGCTTGGGATCACTATCTTGATAGAAATGAAACCCGTTGTCCAACCCCAATTTCCGTGCACTTGGTGCAAGATTATTTCGCAAAATGTCCAAGTACATGTTCCCAACACCAGCAGCTGACATTGACCCCCACACTATTACTGAACCACCACCGTGCTTAACAGTGGGACACACATTTTTGTCTCGGAGCTCTTCATTGGGCCTTCTCTCTTTTTCTTCATTAAACTAACTTTCATCTGTAAAAATTACCTTTTCCCAGAATGAAAAATCTTTGTTAGTGTGCTTTTCTGCGAACTGCTTCCTTTTCGACTTGTTGACTTCGCTTATGAACGGCTTCTTTCTAGCTACTCGCCCACTCAAATTGTGTTTCCTTAGCACAATCCGTATTGTTCCTGGGTGAGCCTTTTTCTCAAGGACTTCATACACTTCGGTGGCTAGTTTTGGTGCACTAATATGTGGATTTTTATTCACTTGACGGACAATCCAACGTCCATCCGAGTCATTAAACATTTTTCTTGACGATCTTCTGGGAATATTCTCATAACTCGTGTAGACCGTTGAGTGTGCTCTGTTTACATTTTCAAATTGTGCGTTGTTTTTTTTTTTTTGTAATTAAAGTTCTATTTGCATTGTGTCCCATTTTGACTTTGATACACTGTAGGCTTTGTTCGTTCGTTTACCCCTCCATACTGTGTTGAAATTTAACAGCAACATTTGAAATAACGTCCAACTAACGAGCGAATTTTCAAATAAGAACTCCAATTCACCCCTCTACTGGGTTGGGGAAGGGTATCAGCTGTGCGCTAGCTGATCTCAAGAGCTCACACGTATGCACAGACACGGGACAAAAAGCGTATAAAAAACGCTGTCAGTTGTAATCAAGGGACAAGAGAAGTAGAAGATGGATTATCTCTGCTGACGAGTTTGGCAGGAATGTCAGAATTAGACATGGCGTTTTATAGCTCGTCTCCAGAAATTAAGTCTTATAGAGATGCCCAACTTTACAGCTGAATTTGACGGACAATCATGAAAATTGTGACGGTTATTCATGAATTTTTGACAGTTCTTCACGAAATAACGTAAATGCGGTTCTTTGATTGGTCAATTTGGATTTAAAAAACGATATAAAAAATGGTTGTCAAACATTTTAAGGGCATATCTATCATACTTCATTTCTGCTCGTCTCCATGCACGCGGTCATATGCGGAAATCCACGAATAGGTGGTGGTTGTCGATTGGCATCTCTAGAGCAGAGATGAAGGAGGAAGAGATATTCCTCTTTCCAACGGAAAACCCCCAGTCCATCCCAGTTGTGCTCTAAAGTCACGCATACTATTTTATTTTCACGCACACTTGTTAGAAGCAACGCAATGGTGTTAGGCGGGAGTAAACAGCTTCGCTTAGCTCACACGTAATCACAGACGCCTGTCTGTGAAAAGGTTATAAAAAACGCTGTCAGATGAATCTGTGGGGCAAGAGACGTAGAAGTGGCCCATCTCTTCCTCCATCATCTCTGCTCTAGAGTCTGCAAATTGGAACTACAGATTACCCCAAATTCACACATTTTTCTGTCCTTCTGATACATTCTGTCACAAGAACAGAAATCGCCAAGCCACACAACTCCGTCCTCGTCTTTCGTAAAACTGAAGAAAAACGCCGATAGTTTCTACAAAAGATGTTTATTTATATTAATTTTCATATGCATAGATACAAAGTTTATACGCAGATACACAACTCCTATATTTTAACATTCGATAAAATCTTTGACAAAGGACAAAAAAAAACTAATTTCTAAATACTTTCTGTTTATTCAAAATATTCCAAGTGTTTCCAACGACCCCACAACGTGCGTCGAGCGTCGGTACGTGTTTCAAATGTGTACGAGCAGATACAGATAAAGTAGACAAAATTAAGATAAATTAATAAAATCTTAGAGACTAATCATTGGATGCATCAAAATCGCGTGATCTCACGCCCAAAAATAAAAAAAAATGAATATCAATCGAAAAACCGTTTGTAGCAGCGCGTGCCGCCGATGGGACGGTTCTGTTTCAAGAGAATATATATTTGTTTGTATATACAGCGTACGTGGGAGTGGGCGTGACCTTGCTTACACGACGGAGATAGACACTGTTTGACAGGATTTATGATAACTTAACAATACACGGCTTAAATAAATAAAAATTGTGTTTTCTTCATAAAATGCATTCTCAAAGAATCTAGAAATCTGTAAAATTAGTTTTGAGCTTGTGGGCGTTGTCGCGGACGCAGGCGTGTTAAGCGCCATCGCTTAGACCCACAAGACGGTGGATGAATCCTCATTGGAGAGGGTTGAGAACCTCTGGCATTTGTTGCGGTAGGTTTTCATGTCCCATCGATTGACATCGAGGCTGGGCAGGGGCAGTCCCACGTTATTGGGAGTGCTATGTGGATGTATGCTGGCTGCCTTCAGGGTGGAGTTTCGACTGTCCAAGTTGAAGTCACTCTGATCAATGGTGTCGTCCAGATGTGACGATCCAGATGAACTCGAAATCATTGTTGAGCTGAGAGGGACTCCGATCTCTTGGAACGAGCTTATCGAACTGAAGCCACTCTCGTCCTCGGTGGTCGAGCATAAGTTGGAACATTGTTTGCTTAGCAGCGGCGGCGGTGGTGAGTAATTCTCTTCATCGGTTTCGACCTTCGATGACGAAGATGTTGAATGAACTGAACTATCCGTGCTGCTACGCAGAGATAGCCGGGAGTCTCGCATGTTTATGGTGCGCAGAAATAGCATCTCAGCGGAGAGACTGGTCTTTTGGTGCACGGCTACGTCCGGCACGACGTTGGCATTTGATGGGGGCGTCTTAATTCTGGGACCCAGTGACTGCCTGTGCTGAGTCAGATCTGGCTGCTGTGTGTTCAACAAATTGTTGATCGTTCTCGAGAGCCTGAAGGCCTCCTTGCTGAGTTTCTCTTCGATCTCATCGCCGGGTGATAGCTTTTGGTCACCACGCTTCTTTGGAGATCGACGGCTGCAAGAGAGAAAGGAGAGTGAGTGTTGATGTGTGTGAATGGATTGATTTGACTTACTAAGTGAAATCCTTGAATGTGTTGTACGGGCTTATTGGTGCTGCAATGCTGTAGTGTTCCTCTCCGCTGCTTTTGACGCTCTCGTCCCCAAATGGACTCGGTGACATTCGTTTCAAATCGATCAGATTTGTGCTGCTTCTTGCTCTGAGGTAAGCCGATGAATTCCCGGAATCCGAACCTTTATCCTGATCACCGTACACGTGGTACATGCTCTTTGAACGTGAGATCTGCTCACTGCGACAGTGGGCGGAGGTCTTCTGGAAGCGGTCCAAAAATCGAGCAACTTCTTCCATTACAGCACGGTACATGCCGCAGCTTGTCTCGGCCTGCAAAGAAATAAAACCAACATGTTGACATTGAATGGAATGTTTGACAAGAGACGGCTTATTATAATTAAAAGATGTTAACCTGAACTGAGGTTAGGATTATGGAAGCAACGATTTATCGCCACAAATTGCCCTTTCCCTTGCCCAGTAGCGATATGATTTCATGGAAACCAGTGAGTGATGTCACAGCAATGCAACAGTCATCCATGCCCGTCCTATGAGATCTCCTCTCGATAAGCTCTTGAAATCGTGCCATATTACGGATGAAGACAATAAAATGACACTGACGCCCATTGGTGGTCACATAATACCCATCGAATCTAGTCCGAATGATTAATGCAACTCATTTACATACCAGATTAGGTTGCAGTTCCAGTGGATGCAGCGGCGGCGGCGGCGGCGGTGCGGCAGCTGACTGCACTCGCATTGAAAAATTCCATTTTTATTGGCTCAATTATGGCCATAATGAACTGAGGAAAGTAAGTAAGTGCAGTTGTGACAGTGATTCCCAATTATTTGGTTATTGTTCAGAGTCATGCGATGTGCTCGTCTCGAGCGGAAACTTTGCTTTGACAACGAGGAAAACGCAATCAATTACTGCTCTTGGGGTTTTGTCGAGAGAGACCGCAGAGATTGGGATTGAAGGTGCATGCATGAAATTGCATAAGGGGTAATAAAGTTTAGCAAGACAATGGAACGTCTTTTGGCTGCTCCGAGAAAGATGGGTGCAGCTGAGAGGAGTGTCAAATGCGATGATGCTCCAAATGCTTTCACTGTGCACGGCTTTTGCTGGAGTTGAGAAAGACCCTCGTTGAGGGTGAATGTGACAAAGATTGACCTTTCGAGAGGGTTACAATGCAGCAGTAATTCGATGATGTGAGTCCTCTTGGCCACAGTTTTAACGCAAGTCTCTCCTCAAAAGACGGAGCTTGTGATTTTGCTACTGTGGCTGTGACTGTATACCGCACCGTGATCTCCTATCTTAGATTTGATGCTCCACCTCAAACACATGAATGTCAGCAGACCCCACGTGGGGTAGTCCCCACGAACGCAGGGAATGCCTTCAGTTCACACTTCTGCGACCAGCGCATGGCATTGAAATATGAGCTAAGAAAACACCACTGTCATTGGGTGTTGAGGAATCTGAAAACGACCTGTGAGACAAGCACACTTTCACTGTTCGTTATGTCGTTGGCTTGGGCTATTTGAGATCCGTCAATTGTTGTGGAATGTGCGACCGTAACTACGACTTTACACGATTAATTTTTATTGCAACAATTTTCTTGGGAAAGTTTACCGCCATTCATTGAGGGTATGCAAAGCGTAGCACTGAAACGGGGACAACACACATGACACATTGCACTCTCAAGCTGAGGCTGAGGCGGATAGTGTTTAAATAGTTTCTTTAAAAGAAGAACTTTATGACAGAGAACATGGGGGTTCACATGGCTTCGTGGAATCCGTGTCCGTGAGAACGTTACACAGTTCTGATAGATTTGTTGGCGTCTGCCGACTTGCCTTTTTGTTTCTTAAACATGAACTGTCACGCTTGACTATGACAGGTGAGTGTTTGGATCTCTTGCCCAATAATTCATTCAACGGGACGCCGAACCTGGAGATTGGGTCTGGTGCCAATTGAGTTGATAGACAAAAGGAACAATGCATCCTGTTTTGTTAAAGGCGGCGCCTATTTCTCTGTTTGGCAACGCAGAAACCGTATGCCTCATACTGAGCTGGATCACAGTACCGTGGTCTTAATCAATAGCTCTGTCCTCGGTTCGATTTTAAACCGCAGTCACTTCGACACTCCCACAAGGGGGGAAACAATTCGGCCAGCTGAAACCAACTTAATAGTTAGAGCTCCCCGTGAAGCGTCTGTTGTTAAGCTTGGCAACCGAACGGCTGCCGCCTAAAGCTGCTGCTCACTGAGGCCATCGTGTTGGGTATATGGTGTCCTTGTTGTGACAAGGTGGTTACGTGGTATCACAATGGCCGACTTTGGACGAAGTGCGACTGCCCCCTGCAGCCAGCCACTATAACCTAAGCTAACCTAAGGGGTTGGTGGAACCTACACAATTTTTAGGAGGCGTTCAACTCGTTTCTAATAAATTCTCATAAATATCACAGAAAGAGGAGTGCAGGAGTGAGCACAATTTAATCTCGTTACTGTCCCACAGGAACTTCCAATAGCTTCCTTAACGCTGTGGCCAGGAGAGAGTAATTATAATCCCACCTCTAGTCGATGAAGCTAGCTCTCAAGAAATCGACAGAGTCATAAAAATGTCGAGGGATAAAGGACCAAACCTGGCTTGCGATCAGCGTTTTTCATGGCTTATGTTTTGGACGACGATTGAGATATCAGCTCCATCCGCAAAAGGGGATACACCCTGTCAAAGCGTTCAAAGGCCCATACTACAGCATTTATTGCAAAGAACTATTCGAAGCGATTGCCAAGTGATTGAAAATCGACCCGTTTGTGTTGCACCACGGAAACACATACGCGAAGAACCGGACAGTTCGGTTCAAGGACCTCCAAGCCGGTCGAAACCTGCTCTGTATGTCGGCATGAAGATGTGCTGTCCTGGAGAAGATAGAATATCGAAGATCAGGCGGAAAGAGCAGATCAGCAACTGCCACTTCGGTTTGTGAAACAACTTTGCGCCAGACATCTGACTCGAAGGACCATCTTGCTTCAATAAGCTCTTATTTTGTCAATCATGGAGCTTGACTACATGGAGCCGACAAATGACCGAACCTCCAGTATAACGACCAAGTCAACGCGGACGCAAGACAGCTGGATCCTGGACTGTCAAAGATGGAAGGCAGGTATTGCTCAGGCTTAGATTTGCTTACTAATAACTTCTGAACGAATATTTCATGTGAAGGATTGTGTAGGGAAGGGGGCTGCTAGCGAAAAACAGCACACTTAGACCATGTTGGTCCATTGTGATACCCACAGTCCGACTACTACCACCGGTCGACCACTCCGCCGTTAATTTGATCCCAACGGCAAATGGTGACTGGACCAAATTAAAAAAAAAAATGTGAAGAGTGTATTAGCTTTGCTTTCACTGGGATTCGAACCGGGGACCCAACTGACCAAGGGCAGGCACATAAAAAACTGCTCTGAAAATGAGAGTCCAATTTTGAATCTGATTTTCGAGTATATTGGCGCATATCGCTAATAACCCGTGTAAGTCTGTCCCAAGGCTGCAATTAATAATGATGCATCATCGTGGACTAAAGTGTTTGACGTACCCTCATAGAAAAGTAGTCTAAGTACTTCAAATCCTATCCTAGCAGATAGTGAGAGGAAACTACCTTACCGACGGCCCATCGTTTCGCGTGTTGTGTGGCATAAAGCGCAATCTTGCTGGAATCACAGATCGACCGGGTGCGTTGTTAGTAAAAACAAAGTTCGAAATCGTAGAACCATATGTCTTCTATGGAAAAATACGGATCAATTATTCCGCCGGACAATAAGCCGCATCAAATAGTGCACTTTTCCGGGTACATTGGCAACTCTTTTATTGCCTGCGGTTGCTCATCGGACCAAATACGGCAGTTTTGTTCATTAACACGCTCATTCGACCAGAAATGAGCTTCATTGCTGAAGACCAATCACGCATTTTGATAAGAAAATGCAATATTTGTACGCGTTACTCGGGTGAAGAATGACGTGAAGGAATAACAACTGAGCATGTTTGACGTTGACACATGTCACGAATCAGTTGCGAGTTGTTAAAAAGAGAACACTGAAAAAGAAAACCCAAAAATCTCAATCACTTCAACATCGTATGAATGCCTTTTTTGAAGGCATAGCTAATAAGCCAGCTACGTAAGATTAATGCGGCACAAGACGTACAGGACAAAAAGACCGGACTTTGGAGAACATCATCTAGGTTACAGGAAAACATAGACCAGGTCTATGAACTCAAACAGAAATGCAGTTTGAGACTTGGAGGGTTGACACCAGAAATGAAGTATTATAGAGATGCCCAACTTCACAGCTGATTGCCCCCTAGCCCATCGACGAATTTGAGAGGCTTTTTGACAGTTATTCATGAAATAACGTGAATGCCGTTCTCTGATTGGTCAATTTTGCTTTCGAAAGCGATATAAAACATGGTTGTCAAAGATTTGTTGGGCATCTCTATCATACTTCATTTCTGGTTGACACGTAGGACGTCAAAATACGATCTGTTTCATTTTATATTTTCTACAAGATTTGTATTTGCTCTGATTTAATTAGAAATTCAAGTGAGTTTTTCATTTTCAAAAATACAATTGCTTAGTAAGGGCTTATAATGACATTTTCTTAAGCCGTTGTAGGACGTCCCTCCAGAAACAGGATGCATGCCAAACCTAGCTTTAGTTCTTGATTTAAGCTACGCTTTTAATTGTGCAATTGGCCATGGCGTGAGTTTGTGGAACAACGCAGTAGAAGTCGCCCACGAAGCCGACGACACGCTCAAGTGCATGCGAAGTTGGTGGTAGATGGCGGAAGATCATGACACCTGGAGAGGCTTGTTGGCTGAGCACCCTTGGACTGTAGCGCCAGTAGAAGAAGAAGCGCTTTGGAGCCGCCCAATTCTTGAGAACGTCCTGAAATCGATTGTTTTGCTTGAATGGCAGCAATATTCTTGGCACTTCGAACAACGCGTTGTCTTTATACCAAAATCTGTTTGCTAGACTATGAGTTACTTTGTTCAACGGTGTGACTGGAGAATTCTTCAATGCTGCGTTGCTATTACAAGCAATGCCAGGGCACTGCACAAAATACTGCGTTGTGCTACGTTTGTTAAAAACTGAGAGGAATGAGAGGATCATAAAAACCGTAAAAGTAAAAGGAACGCCCTCTTTTTCCAGCCATTCGGAACAATTTGCGAGACTATTGCGATCCGTTGACATCTCTCTTACAGATTGAGTTGTGTCAACTGATGAAAACAGCTGATAAATTCAGTTTTCATTTCAACGCAGCGTTGACGGACTACCCCCGCAACGACGAAGACAGCCATAACAACTGTAGAAATAAATAAAAAGTAAATAATAAAATGAGAAGAAGCTTTTAGTACCCACTGTACTCTGCCCACTGTACTCAACTCCAATTATTTTGTAATGCCCCGTTAGATCTTACTTGTCTTTTGAAAGCTGAATAACATTGTACTTGTAACCAAATAAAGAAATGGCAAAATAAATTGATTCGTCTAAGGAATCGGACGTGGTGCTTCATTTAATTGTTGCAAAATGTAGATTACAAAACGCAAGTTTCCGTCAACGGACTCGGAATTTTGGTGCATTTTTTTAATTATTTGTAAACATTCTTTGTTTATGAACGTGATAAAAATGTTTTTGCGGAATGCTTTGACAGTGACAGTTTGGTCATTGGTTTGAGGGTGCGTTCGCAGTGAAAGATCATAGCTGTCAAGTCTCAATTCGAACACCATTTAATAGCAATTATGGCTGAACCACAAGCAATGTAAAGGCAATGCCCAGAGTACTAGAGCTGCTGATTTTTACGTTTGTTAAAAGATTAGATCTGAGAGGATCGTAATACCGCTGAAAAAATTAAGAAAGCCACAAAAAAAAGTGTCTCGGGGCAAAAAAAAAATCACAATCGTCTGAAATCGCTACAAATTTTAAGGTTTTATCATGGTCAGGAGTTGTGCAGTCTTTTAGTTGCATTTATTGCTCGTGAAGAAGCTTAACGACGTGTGTTGTGGGAGAAATATGACTCATATAAAATTGTCGCCGAAGTCGTTTCATGGTCGCGCCGCGGCAAATTTCGACTTAAGTCGCATAGCGGCAGCCCTGAACGTCGTCTCATGATCTATAGCGACTCCAAAAAAGTAAAATTTGACTTAAGTCGCATAGTGGCAGCCCTGAACGTCGTCTCATGATCTATAGCGGCTCCAAAAAAAAGTCAAATTTCGACTTGAGTCTCATAGCGGCGACCCTGAACGTCGTCTCATGATCTATAGCCGCTCAAAAAAAGTAAAATTTGACTTAAGTCGCATAGTGGCGACCCTGAACGTAGTACAGCATATGAACACACTCTCTCTCGCAAAAGTTTCGATAAGTTGAACGATTTGCGCGAGACGTTCGGCTCACACTTCGCCTACAATTTGAGAGTTGCTCTACAAATTTTTTGACACAGCTGATAAATTTGGATTGTCACTTCAAAGTATGCCTGACGGACTACTTCTGTAAAGTAAGCTATCAGTTTTCCATTATCCTTTCGCGTTGCAGTCCAGGGTGGACCTGGCCCTCAACCAACAAGACTCCAACTAGCACGATCTGTGGCCAGCTGCCTCCAGTGTCGATTGAGGTCCTTCTCCACCTGGGTGCGCCACCTTCCATTCAGTCCAGGCAGTAAACTATCATTCGAAGAAGTCGAAGATGTCACACTGTCCACTTTTGTTTCATGCTTTCGCAAAACAATCCTCAGTTCTTACGCACCATTCTTCGTCATTCCAGCGCTCAACATTTCCGCTGGCATGACACTTGGTTGTGCCACCTTCCATTCAGTCCAGGCTATAGCCTAGGATTCGAAGGGTGACATTCTTCAAAAAGTTTTCTCAAACAATTTCACACGTTATCAGTTCTTATGCACCATTCTTCGTCATTCCAGCCATCAACCTTCACCATTTCCGCCGTCATTTCTATCGACATTTTCCATTGCAAGCTACACACTGTTGTTGTGTAGTCCAGCAAGAATGTCATTTCAAAAATCATTGAGAAAGACTCAACGCTAAAGCAGTTGTCCGCGTTATGAGGTTCAACTTCGCCGCAGAATATCAGATCGGATCTGTCATGTTGGCAGGTCTAGATACAAGGAAGGACCATCCGCGTATCCGTATATTGTCGTCGCTGGATTCAAGACAAAGAATACTCGTTTGTTGACCTTCCGCATTTGAACGCTGGGGACCAAAGTACCAATTACACTTGCCAAAGAGAGGAGGAAGAGACTTGTCAAAAATTAATTAAATATTAATTTCCGCTTGCCGGTCTGCCTAATGGGCATGTCTAGAGTCGAATTATCTAGTCCACGGAGGAGACTGCAATGCATGCCGCCTCATTACGACCGACGACGAGGAAACATTTTCCCCACTCGTGACGGTGTGTGTACCTCATCATCTCATCCTCAGCATCTAATGACTCTCATCTCTCGCGGATGGATTCCCAGATTACTGTAAGCTGATGGGGCTACCACACGCATTAATTACGCATTATTCATGAGCCTCCCTTTTCAGTTGATTTTTTTCCTTTCGTACTTGCCCGCGTGTGCGCGTGTGAGTGTTTGTTTTTCATCATCATTGCAGCTTCCGCCCAAAATCCAATTACACAACACATTCCAACGGTGTTACTGCCGGCGAAGAGACTACCAATGCCAGGCCAAGTACCAGAGCTAGCGCCGCGGCTACAGCCACCACCACCACCTGTCTAGCTGCAAACGCTCCTAATGAATGTGCGGATCATAAGATCGTGACATTAGGCATTAGGCACGGCTGGCTATCGCGGTCTCAGGATCTGTTCAATGAGCAATTCCTCAAGCAAAAAACCAACAAGCCAGCAGGCATTGCAAACATGTTACGCCACCATTTGCAGCAGCAACTTGAAACTCACTCCCCCTCCTCCACAGAATCGCGTGAATCTGGCCGCAGTCGAGATACCATGACTAACCTCCTCCCCAAAGGGGCAGACATTTTGAGCGAAGAAAAGTGAAAGTGTGTGTATCTGTCTTGGCAAAACACTTTAATAACAGTAACTTGTCATTTAATTGCAGCTCGAGCGAGCAGGGCTGGAGGCTGGCGCAGGGAATCCAAGACGCTACTGTTTGCTGTACTTGCTGTTGTCGTTCATTGGGCAACGGAGAACGACACGTCGAGTTAGCACTTCAAGAGGTGCACAATATTCAGATCTGCTCGTCTGTTTCATTTCACAGATTGCATGGCGATGGAACGCTAGCCACTGCGCGTCGGCTTGCACAACACAATTGGGTTAATGGAAGTCGGTCAAAAAGTATCTCGAGCAACATCTGCAGCGATACACTTCAGACGGTGTGTGCATCGTGCTCTACGAGATGATGTTTATTAAATGCATTCAAATAGTTGCGATGATGGCCATCATCATCATCATCCGCATAGTCATCGGCAGAGACGCGCCGTGGGGAGGGGGAGATTCTATCAATAGCTCTGCGGCTTGTGGGGCACCGTGAACGATGCACTACTTGTGCCGGTGCTGTTGTACAGCGGCGATGTTGTGGCGAGATTGCACTTTTGCAATCGTGCTTCGGGGGCTTAGATGCGCTACGGATAATTGAACTGCTTAGTGGAAGTGGAGAACAATGCAAAGGAGGAAGCTGACTTGAAAAGCGAAATCGATGTGCAAATGGTTGCGGTGGTGCAAATGTGGGAAAGGGGGGAGGGCTTCGATGAGGAGCAGACCACCTAGATGGAGAGGCTAGTAGAACATGAGAAAAAGTGATCTGGATCTAGTGGTGAAAAGTGATTTGTATTCAAGGCCAACACGAATGGTTTCGTCGAGAAAGTGGGTAAGACTGCCAGGACGCCATGGAGTGCAGGAACCGAGGTCACACGCGAGAAGTTTTGCTCGCATGCATTGCAGTGAATTGGGGTCCATGAACATCACAGCAAGTTCCGTGATTTCACGACTTTGCTTGACATCAGTTGCTTGGTCTGTCCTATTCTAGGAAGAATGTGTCTAAATGTTGCTTGTCATCTTGTCCTATTCTTTCCAGCGTACAGCTCAACGGATTTCAATGAACTCTTCGCTTGGATTTTTAAGGGAATCGTGACAGGTTGAGTGGAGTGACCACAAGAGCAGTCCGTGGAGAGCAGTCAGCTGGTTAACTTCGAAAACTAGAGAGTCCATCCTCAACTCACGTAAGGAGGATTAAGTCAACTAAACCAATCAAGGGAATTAAAAGAATTGCGACCAGAATGGCCACTTCGCTTAGTTTCGTTCAGTTTTGCTCACTCATATATGAATGCTCGCTACGTACGTAAATTACAGTTGGTATTGAAAATGTGCATTTCAGGGCACTTTAATCCTGTGCTGTGACCATAAAAACCACTTAGCTCAGTTTCGTTAAGTTTCGTTCAGTTTTGCTTACTTACTTAGGAGCGCTTTCTACGCAAGTGGATGACAGTTGTTACATTACTTTTCCAATTAAGGACACCTTGAAGGTAGACGATGCTTCGTTAAGTTCTGACATAAGCTTAACTTTACGCATGTAAGTTAATTGAGCTCAAGACTTAAGTTTTATCACGACATTATAAAAATCTCTTGCTACCGAGATTGTGTTACTGTAAAATCGCTTCCTCTCGAAGCAAAAAACAAATCATTTCCGAAACGAGTTCATGGGGTCATTGACTCGTCGAAATTTATTCAAGAAGGATTCGTCAAGAACAAGTTTACAGCTTCCCAGCAAAAATAAATAAAAGCTCAAACAACAATTCATAGGAAAGAGAGAGAGAGAGAGAGAGAGAAAAAAATGTCTCATTGCACAAAGAACAAGTCGAATACATTTCAACAAGTCACTTTACAGCCTTTAATCGCACGGTTGTTGTTACAAGAATTCTCTGGAAATCCACGCTGGAGCACCGTGAGAAAGTGTTATTTTAACACTTTACCTGCCCAGCGATGGGCAGCAATGCTGGAGCCGGCGACGATCAAGTCCATCATGTAAAAAATTGAGTTAATTAGTCAAACGTGTTGTGCTGTGCTTATTTGGCAAGACAAACACGAGCAAGAGCACGATCACCCATGGGAATGTCGGTTGGAAATATTTCGAGAGGATTCTGTTATCCAACAGCGGGTTGAATTGCGTTGCGAAAGGTCTTACACGGTGGCATGTGGAGTTTTATGAAATAATGATAACTTAACGAATTTGTTGCATCTTTGCAGGCGGGTGCAGTGAAGGACTTGCGGGCCTGTTTGTCGATCATTAAGCAATAATTGTCTAGGCGACTTGCCGGTCAACTAATTGCGTCGAATTGTGTGCCAGCAAATAAGAGAGACTCTCCAAGTGTATGCAACAAGTTCAAGCAATGAAATAATGACGAATTAGCAATTTAAGCATTCGAACGAAGGACTTGTCACAATGCTGTTGTTCATCTATTTGCTGATCTGGGTTTGACGAAGCTTGAACGTGAGCGTCTTGCTGACTTCGTTAGGGAAGCACAGAGTTAAGCCTGTATCCGGGACCCATTTACTCGTCGAAACTTAAAGTAATTTTCAATCCGAGCAACACCAGACCATAAGTTTTCTCCCCACATCACAATACTCGACGGGCACTCTACGCCATTCAACGAGCTTATTAAGTAAGCTTCACAATCGATCAAATGGACTCAGCTTCTACTTCTTGGCGAGGCTCTAGAGTCCGGGGTAGGCCTGACCCTCAACAATATGCTATTTTGTAGCTGCCTGTTTAGCACACCAAGTTGGTTGAGGTCCTCTCCACTTGGGTGCACCTCAATAGATGCTGGCGTTATCTTTTGTCCCACAGGTTCTGATTCGAAGACTCATCGGACCGAAGCTAGTTGTCCAGGCACTGTACATGGCCCAGTTAAGTTCGGGATCCAGAAACGACTAGACTCATGTCCGTGGTTGAATGTTCTCCTCAACATTAACGCAAACAGGACCCAAGATCGTATGCAGAACTTTTCTCTCGAGGATACTGAGGACTTTCTCATCCGCTTTTGAGATTGCCCATGCTTCCGGGCCGTGCAGGAGGACTGGGATGAGCAGTGTCTTATATAAGGCCAGCTAGGTCCTTCGAGAGACGGCTCTATTTCTCAATTGGCTCTTGAGTCCATGGAAACAGCGGTTGGCAAGAGTTACTCTGCGTTTGATCTCGGTACAGATGTTGTTCGTACTATCTACTGCGCAGCCGAGGTAGACGAAGTCCTTGACTACCTCGAAGTTATAGCGGATCATTGTGGCGCTCTGTTGTATGTCCTTCACTTCATTTTAGCCTCATTCACCGCTAGACCCACCATTTTAGGCGCAAACGCCTCATTGACGGCTCGCTGTGTTCTGCCAATTACGCCAAAGGCATCCGCGTTGCCTAAAACCTTTTTTGACTTGAAGAGCTCGGTGAGTTTGCTACCGACCTTGATGGGGCAGCGAGAATTCTCCATCGTCGACCTGCACAACCTGACGAGTTTGGCGGGAATGTCAAAACTAGACATGGCGTTGTATAGCTCGTCAAGTTGCGGCCTTGAAATCGATGAAAAGGTGGTGAATGTCCATTTTGAACTTCTTGGGTCTTTTCTAGGATCTGCCGTATTGTGAAGATCTGGTCAATGGTGACCTACCCCGTCGACCCCTTTAGTGGAGCATGCTGGTCAGAAAAGGATGAGGGGATGGCTAGAGGGATGGCCCTAAGGCAAGGCAGGGTGTGGAGTGCGGACTTGAACCTGAATAATAACTGAATCCAATGTCAGCACAAGCTGTTTGCATTCTTTATATAGCTACGGGACGCCCCCAAGGCTCTGAATACAACGTCTTTCAGCTCGACGTTGCTAATCACATGTCGCTCATCTCTCAAAGAGTTGACTGTTCAATTTCAAATATGTTTGGGTGAAGTACGGGGGCATAGGCAGCCGACAGAAGACAGGCGGCTGCCTATGCCCCGCGATACCGACAGAAGACAGGTCCCTCAGACCCTCAGACATGTCACCAGTCTTTCCTCGTGCCCGTCTTGTAAACTCTTCTTACTACTCTTAAAGCGAAAACTAACACGAATGACTTGATCAAAACTCAACTTAAAGCGTCAATAGACAGACAGCCATATGAGACACATGGTTGTTGTCATTTCGGGGCACTGTTCTGCAGAAGTGAAGAAGCAGTCCTCTGACCTGCTGTGGGCACTTTGATGCAGAATGCTAAGGAGCCCACTTCTTCAGTGATCTTTGCGACATAGGCCACATCACTGGAAGGGAATACACGGGTATGTCCTGCACCCGCAAGTAGCTGACGTGGCAGAATTATGGAAATGGTCTAAGGGTATGCCATGGATACGTCATGCTTACAGGAGCACTCAGATCAAAGCCTACAGCTGCCTTGGAAATAGTACCGCATCCTCCATTCGTAGACGGGAAGCTTAGGTATTCAGCAAAAGAAAATGTAACCGTTTGGGTAAAACTTACAGCAAAGGGCATATCGCAATCAGGCTATCTGACGGCCTTTGAGGAAATAAGGCACAGACGGGCGGATTTAGATGCCTGTATTTTTGGACTCTATCAAAAACAACTAAAGCTCCCGTAGGGTTAGACACTGCCTCATAGACAGTCAAGCAAAAAGACGATTCATGTCTCAGCAATGACTCTTCTAGATGCTCCGGGGATGAGGAGGAAGACGAAACAGTATGGTACATGCCCCATCCTTCAACGTAAAAAACTAGCTTATTAGGCATGCTCGAGAGGGCAACCTAACCAACCATAAGGATGCGGGGCACGACAGCTCTAGGAAGCGCTTTATCCCAAGACAGATCCAACGCTAGTTTGTACCATTTCAGGGCAATGCCGACTACGAAGGCATACAAGCCTTAAGCTACGAAGAAATGAATTAATTAAGTAAAAATAAACACAGACGCAAATAACAGATTCAAAGCGAAAACATGACCTATTCTAGTTTGGGGAACGTTGGAAGAGAATGGACTTCTCCCTTAGACGATGTTTCATAAAACTACTAGCGAACCTACTAGGACCTACTAGATTGATAAACACTCGTTTTACTGTCGGCTTTTCCTGTATTCATTTTATATCTTCTCCTTTCTATGTAATGCTATGTTTTTATTCAAATCATCGCTGAACCCGTTTCCTAAACTACATTTTTTGTTTTGCCCGGAGTTGTGGTGTAATTAAACAAATCTAAAGGCTTAACTACGCAAGACCATGATACAATAAAAGTCAATTCCGCACAATTCGAACGGTTGTCATTGCGCCTTATTTATTGTCATAGCAAACGCGAGTCGTTTTGGAAATGACAGTCTTCTCAAGTCAAGCTTCGCTGAGCACATTTCCAAGGAGCTGTTCCTTCAAAAAAATGGAGTTAAGTTAAGAAGCGTAAAATTCTATCAATTCGTCAAGCTTGACAAATGCTGAGGCTAAGGTATCAGAATCAGATTCGTTTTTAAAATACTTGGCGTTTTTTGTGTGGTAAGTGTTCTCGAAAACTGTTCATCCTTTCGGCAAAATTCTCTTTGTGTATGACAGCAGTTTAAGTCGATTGTTAGTACACTTAAGTGTCCGGGTTCAAGACACAGCACGGGCCGAAGGTGTAGAGGGAGAGAGGGAGAGGAGGTACCGGTGCACATTGGTCTTAAATATCTGCGGATTGTATTCTGGGGGAAATATTGGCCTGGGAAGAGCATTCCATATTCGTGTAGTGCGGCTGATGAACGAGTCTCTAAATTTAAGTGTGCGTCCGAAAGTAGGCTTAAGGGTAAACGGGTGAACATTCCTGGCGAGACGGGTATTGCGGGTGAATTCATGGAGAGGAGGAATGCAGTCGGCAAGCTCACCTGAGCATCGATTGTCAAAATAGAGACTAGACGGTACGTCGATGTTCGAGTGAGTCAAGTGACTCTGCGGTATTGTTGCCTCCTATAAGTTTTATCGCTCGGCTTTGGATTCTGTCTAGGGTGGCCTTGGGGGCACTAGACCAGATATGAGCGTTGTACTCAAGCTTGGCGCGTATATACGCTTTATAAATTTAGGCCAAATCAGAAGAGGTGAAGTCTTTCTTGCATCGATTGAGGAAACCTAAACACTTCGCAGCATTTTTGGCGACCTCAAATATGTGATCTTTCCAACTAAGTGTTTCGTTGATACTTGATTCCAAGGATGGAAAGCTTTCCGGTTTCATCGACACAGGTGCCATTCATGGATAATGGCTGATTGACAAGGGTTCGCTTGAGTGACAGCTGGCAGCATTGAGTTTTTGAAGCTTTGAATTCCGGCTGTCAAGATCGGAATTCAATGTGCTTGGGTCGTGAGTCTTGGAACGAATATGAAAAGCTGAGGGTGCTGTCATCAGCGAAGGAATGGATTGGATTAGAAGTAGCAGACAAGAGATCATTTATAAAAATAAGAAAGAGTGTCGGAGACAGAACAGAGCCTTGGGGGACACCAGCATTTATTTGGTGGATATCAGACTTGAACCCATCCAAAAACAACTCGAAAGTTAATTTCTAATCCATAGAAGAAGAGATTCATCGACACCATAGGCACGCATTTTCGACAAGAGAGCTTGATGCCAGACACTGTCAACTGCCTTAGAAACATCAAGCGCAACGATCTTGCTTGCATTGTGCAAAGATTGGTTCCACTTTTCGGTGAGACAAGCTATCAGATCACCAGTGGACATGTTGCTGCGGAAACCATACTGCCGGTCATTAAGAAACTTCCGCGATTTGAGATATTTCATAAGCTGCGTTTCCATGACCTTAGAAAGAAGGGACGTAAATGCTATGGGTCAGTACGAGGTGGGTGACGAAGATTCGCCCTTTTTAGGGACGGGCTGGACAAATGCTGTTTTTCATCTGCTCGGAAAGAGGCCTAAAGAGTAGGACAGATAAAAAAAGCTTACGCAGTGGTTTTGCCAGCGCAGAAGAACACCTCTTCAGGGGAATAGGGGGAATACCATCCGGGAAAGCGGATTTGTGCGGATTTGTGAATCTTGCATAAAACAAACGTATTTGAGTATACAGCTGTGTTCAAAATAATAGTAGTGCACTTTTAATTTGCATTAATTTGCAATTCCATGCCAATTTTTTTATATTTTTGTTATATTTTCCCTGAATGTAGCCTGCAAAAACGTATAACGGTAATTGACAGAACAAATACTGATCATATTTTCCACTGCATGCCGGTTGTAGTATCAGTCAGTCGTTAAAGGTTTGGCGAAGTGCTTATACAGCTGATCAACAAATAGAAGTATTCTAATTAACTGACTTAAAATTTGATAAAAAATTTAATTTAAATGTAGAAACATAAAAGTAAGAACAAATAAATATTTTTAATTTAGATTATAGTAAATCTTGAACTTTTAATTAAACAGTGGGCCGCAATAAACATTGCACAGAGCATGAGAGAAAATTAATTTTAAAATTAAGAGCAGATCGAAAAACGTACAAAGAAATAGGACGCAATAAAGCACCATCCTAAGCCCGAAAAAAAAAAAACATCAGCATTGGGGGGCAGGCGAATTGTAAGATATGGCAAGACGCACCCCTCTGCACCTTCAAATGTCATCCAAAAGGAGTTGGGTCTAAGTATTAGTGCTGTCACAGTCCGCTGGCGGCTGTTAAATGAAGGGCTACACACTCGGAGTCCCCACAAGGTACCATTACTGTCTAAAAAGCACATAGCAGCTCGGAAAGCTTTTGCCAAAGAACACATCACCTGGCCTGTGGAAAAATGGCGCAATATCTTATGGACTGATGAGAGCAAAATTGTTCTTTTTGGGGCATGTGGGTCCCCCAAACACGGTCCTCCAAACACGAAATATCGCCCTCAATACACTTTAAAGACCATAACACACGGCGGTTCAAAAATAATGTTCTGGGGCTGTTTTTCCTGCCAAGGTGTTGGGCCTATCCATCTTTTTCTGGGATCATGGACCCGACTGTATATGTTGATATCCTTTGCAAGGGTAACGTTGCCTTATGCAGAATATGAAATGCCTTTAATCTGGGTCTTTCAGCAAGACAATGACCAGAAACATACCAGCAAAAAAGCCAAGCAATGGTTTCGAGTCAATGGGGTTAATGTTACGGTGTGGCCCGCACCAGACCTTAACCCCATAGAAAACTTGTGCGGTGACTTAAAGGAAGCAGTGGCGAACGCAAAGCCAACCAATAATAGAAAACTTTGGCAAAGTGCGTGGCAGAATATTACAACCAAGAGATGCAAGGATTTGGTGGACTCTATGCCACGTTGGTGCAAATCAGTACTAGAGAATAAGGGATTTATATTCAAGTATTAAGGTTATCTTTTGTTTAAGACCCATGTTTTTGTTTGATGTCTAATAATTTTAATTTTTTTTAGTTTCAATCAACGCTGCTATTATTTTGAACAGGGAAATTCTGTTTGCAGTTTTTGTTGCTTTATATTTTTAATTTCCAAGCTATAAATGTTGTCAATTAAGAATGAATTATTTTGTTAAAAATACACCTTTTACATCTATAATTAAGACTAAAAATGTTGTATTTACATGAAATTCAAAAATAAGTTGTTGTCATTCGACAAAGCTTTAGTAACCAATCTAACTAGGCGCACTACTATTATTTTGAACACAACTGTACATCAGACTTAACATCGCGCATGCCATCATTGTAAGTGCGTTCAGTTTCTAACAACGCATACAAGCTAAAAAAAAATACAACTTGGGTGAGCTCATAAACGCATCACTGCGGCATCGATGCAGCATCACCTTGGCATCACGTTCATAAGCGCAAATTTGGGCATCACTGCAAACGTCAAACGTTCACTTAAGCATCAAGCAGAGCATCAGATGAGCAAACGTCAAACATATGAGCATCATCACATTTGCTGATGCGTGGTTGATTGTGGCGGGTAAAATGTAAAAATACAATTTGTGTGTTATATTTTTAAACAAATACTTAAATATTTATTTTTTATTGCAGACATTATTTTAGCAATGCTCAAGTGAAGCTTTTGATAGCTACTAGAATTAAATATGAACCCGAAGTCTGTTCCGGGAAAAAATCGCGCTCCGTACTTAGGGGCAAGGTCCTGATGGAAATGAAGGGGGAATGTATAATAAAATACAAATTTGCAATAAATCTTTAAATTATTTTCTTCTAGACATACAATATTCGAAGGGCCAGGTGCACAGAAAATTCCTTAACAGGATGATTACCTACAAACGCAAACAAAAACTGGGAGGGTCAGCTGAATACTTGCATCAAATGTTGACCGAAACATTCTAAAATGGTTTTGCAAGACATGATCTGGATATTTTTCAATTGTTGTTACATAATTCTGAATTTTCGGAATTTCTCTTCTTTTGATTTTCATAATCATTCTGCGCATCCGCCTTAAGCGCTTTCTTCTTGTTTCACAGAAGTTTAACAAAAGCCTATCGTTTTTCGGATTATTATTATCGATTAATAATTTCACAGGAAGAGCTTCCATGTTGGCGCCAAAATGTTTGACATAAACAATGCGTTCTGCAAGGTCAACGCTCAGTTCAATCAGCATCGCAAAAAAAAACGCAGTGATGCCGCATTACTGCGGTAATGTTTGACGTTTATGAACACAGCCCTTGTCTGGTTTCGCACAGGACACTTCTTAAGAAATATTATTTCAAGGAGTGTATGGTTTCATTTCTGTGATTTATTTTGCCTAAATCATTGAAAAGTCGCCAAAAGCTTCTCAAACTTGTCCGTTCAAAGTCTGCATAAAACTGTAAGTCCCTTCTACTCGCCAGAGCACAATAGCACGCACAACACGAGTGGTTGATGAGAAGCTAGTCCTCTACGGGCTGTAGCGCCAACCACATTATTCTATCAAGTCATAGACACACAAAAAAACAGAAACGAAAGAAACTAAGCAATGGTAAATTCGGGGATCGAACCTGGCACACTCTGAGCACTAGCGACGCCCCGCTACGGAGACATACAAAAAAGCTGATGTTGAGAGTCTGAACTTACAATTGGGGCTGCCCGAGCAAAAGTGGCCAAACCCACAAACCCCGAAAATTACCCTTTTGAGGCCCTCTGAGTTATCTAGTGACGATGAGCATAATTTCGATTTTGTGCGTTTGCACTGCCAGCCTCATACGTGCACAATGAAACATACAATCTTATTCGTTCCATTGTGTCTATTCATTTTTCAGATTTCGTTTGAAAAAGGCAGCGTTAAGGTTCCTCAAGAAACAAGTCTGTTATCCTTCTGAAGCACCTTCCTCAGATCTTAGGCGTTTTACTTGATCTGGTGGTCGATTACAATCATTTTTCGCAATATCGGGATTCATGGAATTAATCAGCTCCCTGAACTGATCCCGTACTTTCAAGCAACATTTTCAAGAAAATGACTCACGACTGCACAACGAACACTCTATCTGGAGTTCTAGTTCGATCGTTTTCTACGACCGCCTCGAAACGCATTCACCTCACCGACAAGTGAAGCCGTCATTTCGAACGTAATCAACGATCAAGAGTTGAGAGTTTGAGCGAAACGGCGAACTCGACGATAGGGGTGATTATTTGTGTGACAGGTAATTTTCTTAGTCCAACTAGAACAAGATGTCAGACAACATCTGGACAAATTGTTCATGGAATAGATCGGACAAGCAAGGTGATCTTTTTCTAAGGTGCCCCAAGGCATGACCACCGTACCGTCAATAAAGTCGTGATAGCACGAATTTTGCTGTGATGGGACGTGTCTTCGTCGTCGGCAAGCGATGCACTTAAATAATCACACCAGTGGTCACCCTAATTGTAAGCAGGTTACCGATTTGTCACGATTTAGATGGTCACGAATGTGGGAATCGTCACCTAAAGCACTCGTCTTATGTAAACCGTTTGACTGATAAGGGTTCGACTATCGGTTGAAGGCAATTTCACGACTCGTGGTTAATGGCCAAGGGAGTGGTCACCCTATCCGAAATTTAAACACATTATTTGCATCTTGTTGTTACGAGTGGAATGCAAAGGCATTCAGTTCTGTACGTGAGTCACTTTATCAGAGATTTTGCTGTCGACAAATATCTGGCCAGAATTTGTTGAATATTTGCTTTCAAAGCGGGTTATGTTCCGTGCCATGTTGGGTACCAACCACAAGAGTCTTTAAGCAGACAGGTGATATGTCTCCTGCTTTGTGTGGCACTGCAGTCCAGAGTGGACCTGGTCTACAACATCACCACCTAGAGCAATCTCAGACTAGCCAGTTGTGCATACCTCGTGTAGGACTCCTAAGGCAAGAGGCGCTCTAAATGGTCTTTTGCGCGCCACCGCTTTCGATCCATAGACACCTGGCTAGACCTGGGACTCCTAAGGAAAGAGGCGCTCCAAATGGCCCTCCGACGCGCCACAACTTTCGATCCATAGACACCTGGCTAGACCTGGGACTCCTAAGGAAAGAGGGGCTCTAAATGGCCCTCCGGCGCGACAGCTTTCGATCCTTAGATACCTGGCTAGACTCGTTTCGCGGTTGAATTTTCTCATCCCGATGCCATCCCAAAATCGTACACAGTCTCTCTAGAGACTAAGACGCCGTACACTGGTCAGGAAGTCATTTAGAAAATCTCTCGTCTGTTCTGCCTTCGCTCCTTTCCAAGAACTCGGCAGTCTCTTCTTAAGCCGGATCCACGAACGACAACTCGTCATTCCTGGAGCTTCTACAGAAGTCATTGTAGGGCGCTCAAGAAGCTGACCTCGTCCGCATACGCCCCCTGTCTTAGTTGAGCGCAGATAATTTCCATTTTGTCTGTTTCTCTTTGCTCATTACGTTGTCACGTTCTGGTTCCGCTCGGTTAGGAAGTTGCCACAGACTTCAACAAATTAACGAACATTAAGTTCGTTGCCCAACTCTTTTGTTTTGCGTGCCCTTTTTTGTCTCCGCTTTCCCACCATCACCACACACACACGCATGCACACAAATAAATCTCTTACCTGCTTCAATTGCCACTGCAATGTATCGATTTGATTTTGTAAAATAACAGCTTCCACGCTCGTAGAAGGATCCACAACATCAAATCGATTCTCCGCATACTCTCCGTTGATCTTCATCTCATGCTCTGTTTCGTCCAGTAGTTGGCATTCCTGAAATGAAACACACAACGGTATTAATTACACGTAATAAGCGTCACTCAGATAGTGGAGTAAGGCAATCATCATCATAATCACCACTCAATTGAAGGGGAGTTGTGTAGACTTCGTAAGTGCTCCTGAGCTGAGCTTTAACTGAAAACAATCCCTTCACTGCGCACTGCGTGATGTAAGTTGCAGCGGACCGACGATCGTCGTCTGTTGCCTGTTCGATGTGATTAAGGAGAGATTCACAGACAGCCTACTTAGTGCGACGCACGTTACTCAACAAGTGTCTAATTCAATAAGCCTGAGACTGCCACCGGCGACGGTGGCTCTAGACAATGCGCCGTCAGGGAATTTGTGTGAATTTGCGTTTCTTTCATTTTTTGGTCACACAGCCATTTCCCTAAACGCGTTTGTGACAACGCAAAACGTGCTGGGAAAAAGCCGCAACGAATCTCACTACAGTTAGCCACACGACGGTCGTCATCGGCCCGGGCGACTGGTTTCGGGTGTAGTTGATGTCTTAAGAGGTTAAATTGGCACAACGGCGGCGACGAGAGAGGGGCCGAGTTCGTTGACTGTGCCCGCTTGAGAGTGCGTTTGTAACATAATTAAAAAACAAATTAATCAATCAATTTCCCATTCAAATGAACGAGAGGCGCGAGCGAGCGCGCGCCGCAAGAGAGACAGAATTGGAATTGGAAAGTGAAATGATAGATGGCGCCCGGCCGAGGAAACAATTCTTCATCTTTACTTTCTTCTCGTGTCAGTACTTCTCGGCGAAATGAATCTGCTGGAGCGGCAGTGGCATCCGAGATATCAGCTTTTCGGATCTCCGAACTGAGCCGTGAGAAGATCGATCACCACGATGAGGTGCCATCGACTTGCCATCGTGTCTGCTACCGGGGTTTCGGGCGAGCCTAAGAGTACCTTGAGACGTACACGCTTACCACCAGCCACAGCCAGGGTTGGGGTTATTATTTACCCATTCGTGGTTGCGATTGTGAATCGCCGTCTAATAAGCTGCTTCGGCGAATAGGGTCTAATCGATGATGGCGTGCCTTACGCAACGCGGATTACACAAGTGTGCTGGCTTCTGCGCGGCACGGAGCACTGCTAATGCTTCAATTGCAGGAAGACAATGGTTTAGGGATGGCGGCCGCAAGAAATGACGATTAATGGCGCAAACCGCCGCCCGGACCGATGTGAATGTATCGATGGGGGGACGCCACATTGTTTGAGATTTCTTGGGAAATGTTGAGGTTCATTAGATGCAGTTTGCTCCAAAGTCTGGCTAGGAGCGCGGGCCACGGGGTAGTCCGCAAAGATCTCTGGGCTTGTGCAAGATTGGAGGATGATTGATAGGGAGCGCGTGAGAAACTCATCGCGCGCCATTTGTTCAAGTTGCAAATCACGCGCCGGTCATTTGAGATCGGTTTGTTGATTCTGCTGATCGCACAGCAATCAGCGAGCGGAGAGAAAGCAGAAAGAAGCCATCAACTGGAAGAGAGATGAGATGATGACGATTGGGATAGAAATTGCGAAAGTGGACACGTTTCAGCAGGGATTACGAGAGTGACGCTCTGGCCAGCTGAATGGTCTGATGTGGGGGATGGAGTGAAGATGGTTTAAAATAGTCTATTCGTGTAAGTGACTTTTCGTAGTTCCTCTCAACAAAGCAGATTCCTAGTCGACTGTCTTATCTTGGCTGCAGTTGGAAGTCAAGAAGGAACATATGTTCAATGAGCTGTTCTAAGACTAAGAGGATGTAATTCAAAAACCCCTCGAATGTGCCAAGATGCTTTTCCAAACTCCTCTTCACTCCAGATGAGGACGCAAAAGTCACATGAGAAAACAAAAAAATGCTTAAGATAGGTAGGTCGACTGGCCAAATGAAATTGTTTCGTCAGAACAACAACAACAATATCGGCGAAAGGACAGCTGCACCGGACTGTAGGAAACGCACTGCTGACGAGCGAGGAACTGTTCACGGTGCTTGCCAAGGTCGAGGCAGTGCTCCAAGACCCATCCACTCCTCAGCGCAGACCAACGATGGAGATGTGCTCACAGGTGTGCGGGTACCTCCCACTTCGAGCGCTGCTGCCGCAGCATTTTCCAGAGCTGCATGAGATAATGACGCTTGGATGCTGTCTCAAGCAGCAATTTTGGCAGAAGTGGTCAAGGGACTATCTGAGGAGCCTGAAAGGTCGCGCGGGGCAAATTAAATTAATTGCCGAAAGAGATGTCATCGTCGTCCCCGAAAAGAGCAGTAGGGGGTCGCAGTTGTTGCAGGGTCCGCAAAGCGCCGTTCCCTGTGTGTTTTCAGGGAAGGGCCTATGATGCTCGAGTGTACACCAGTTCCGCGGTTTTGACGACCTATACTGAGTCAAGCTTCATGCGGCCTTTGGAGTTGCTGACTGCGGAGCTAGCCGTTATCCTGCCCTCAGGCACGATTTTACTGAGCGCTGGGTTTGACAGGTCGCAGAGACTGGCGGCCTGCATGTGCATCGTCGGCGCTCTGAGGAGCACTCCGTCACCTCCACCTTCCGCCGCTGGAAATGTTCAGCAAGCAGGTAGCTCTTGTCCGAACTCACCTTCGGCCACTCAAAACGAATATAACTTCCTCCCCAACGATACCGACCGCCTACTACCGCAAGCTATATTCGAGAAGAAATCTTCCAACAGCAGTCCCTCGAGATCGGATCGGATTTCTGACAACCAGACGTTGGCTCATGCCCTGTACACATTAACAGACGGATCGAAGACGGATGAGGGAGTAGGTGCTGGTGTCCATTCCCAAGATCTGAAGCTCCCTGATCACCGCTGTTAAGAGGCTGCTGTTAAGTCCAAGGACAATGCCATGTTTAACTCAAAACCATCTCGAGATGGCTGAGCATCATAACATACACCTCATGTGGGTGCCGGGACATTGTGACATACCGGGTGATTGCAAGGCCGATGAACTTGCTGGGTGTGGTACATTCTGCCCCCCTCCACCTTCCATGCCAATCGCTGCATCCTACCATCTACTCAATATCCAGACTAGAAGGCATAGCATGCCTTGCGACAAAGGAAATGTGGCCATCACTTGATCTCAAACGATCGCTCAATCTGACTAGATTTAGCAGATCTTAGCCCGCAGGACGGGTGTCCCTTACAATGACCTTTGTAGAAGCTGCATGGATGATGGCCGGAAACGAACCTACTCTGCTCGGGTACTGCCACTCGGATCAGAGTTGAACAGGAGCAGGAGCAGAGGATGTGTGACGCAATTTCTGTCTCTTCTTCAGCCTGGCAGCTTCTGAGTCGATGGTGCAAGGCGTTGCTTCAGATAAATTGTATAAAATACAAGAGTGTTTGCTCTCACCAGGGTTAGTCACATCCTCGATGGTTTTGGATCCTGCGTTAGTTAATACTATTCGCTGATAATCTGGCTGTGTTTATGTGGGCGAAGGAAATTCGAAGAAACTAGATACGGGGGTAATCCAAAACTGAGCAATTTCTCTGACGACTGATACCGACATGCGGTCCTTGCCGCTTCCGAAGGGCGTATTTTTAGTGGCTTTTCCTTATAAGTTATATTCTCTGACAGCAGCGTATGATTCGAGAAAAGTGGAGCCGTGGATGATGAAATTCTATCCTACCGAGAATTGACCCTAGACACACAGAATAGGACATACGTTCGACATACATTCGAGAAAAGTGGAGCCATGGATGTCGACTTTTGGTCGTATCGAGAATTAACCCTAGACACACAGACTAGGGCATACCTTCTATCTCTGACACATCTGCCATCAAACATCAAAAAACCCAGGAGCTGTTGACAAGCCTGCAAGTTTCCAGTTTGTCGCACTACCTAACCCGCACTACCTACTATCTCTGAACTCAGTCACTTTCAAGTCCAAGACTTCTCTTGAGTGCCGCCTATCTCTTAATGAGATGGCCAAGTATTTTAACATCCATCTTATGTAGGTGGCAGGACACTGTGACATTCCAGAGAATTGCGAAGCAGACGGACTCGCTAGAAAGGGTACAAGCGCTGTACTCTTTCCGGGCGGTGACCCACCCTCCATGCTACCTACTGAAGCTAGAAACGCTCGCTCAAATGAATCGTAGATGGTTGTAGATGGGGCACAGGATGTCTCATTCCCAAACAACTCTGGCCTACGCTCGACTCTAAGTGATCGCTAAGTCTGATTAGATTGAACTGGGCGAATTTTGGAACTCCCCTCTAGACTAGGGCTCCCCTACAACGACTTCTGCAGTAGCTGCAGGGACGTGGATGAGGAAGAAACCATTGTACACTGCAATGCTCTCTTATCCCGTAGATTTAGACTTCTGGGAGCCTATTCGTTGGATAGTCTGGCTGAAGTTTGTAGCATAAGAGTGAGCTGTCTACTTTGCACTAAATGGTTGGCGGAGTAGGTACTCATTGACCCGCGTGGTAGCACAATGAGCCTATCCTGGCTTAAGTGCGGATCCGCGTGCTAGCACAATGGGACTACACTGGCTTAAGTGCGACCGTTGTCTCTTCGTACAGCAGTCAGCCACTTCAACCTAACCTTACCTTTTCGGAGACTACGATGACTTCTCCTTCGTAGACGCTGTTACACCAAGTGCCTCACTGAAAAATAAATCTGGCCTACCCAACTTTGACGCTCACAAGGCTAAACCTGGCTAAGCACGACGGGAATTACACGCCTCATCGGCGTTTAAAGCGGACAAAGTTTCATTGGCATACACGCCGTCACGACGGGTCTCTCTGAGAGCGATTTCTACTCAATTTTCAGAGTCAAAGATGAGGTGGCAACTACTTAGCGTCTTCTCTGATTATGCAGCGTTCTCTCTCCTCGAAGAAAAGCCCTTAATTGTCTAGACCGTGGACGAATTAAGATCAGAGTACGTTTCGTACCCGCATGAGTCATTGCGGTCTAAGTGTGACTGTTCTTTGCAATCGCCAGCATGTAACTACTCAAGCAACCACTCTGTGCGTAGTCCAATTTTCAGCGTGTGGATACAGCAGCAGACCCAATTCATAAATTCCCCCAACTCCCAGCAGCAGATCGAGGACTGTCTTGGGGACAGTTTGCGATTAAGAAGAAAATCATAGTTTTAGACTTGGTTTTGGTCCTGCAGCGTAACCGGTTGACGAGCTGTCCAATAAATGGCCCGATGTTGGCACATTCCAGAAAGTTGATTGGCACAAACCGCTACTCTAACATTACCCGTGAAATCAAAAGAAGAAGCTCCACTTCCAGATAAGCTGAGAAAAGGGTGGACGACATGATCCTAGAGTCGACGAACAGCTGCTTTCACACTCACTTTTGATCGCACGGGTTCAAAAGAAGAAATTCTAAACATCTCCAAATTATCTCGCAAAGTTCCGATCTGTCACCTGTCAAACATCAATGCATTCTAGGTTAATTTGAACAGAAGAGAGACCGTGCCAGAACTCTGCAAATCCTGCCTGAGCACCTCAGCCCACCACGGAATACATTCCTCCCACGATAGACTTCGACAACTCGGCACAGTGCCGATGTCCATCCAGAGGGGACTGGAAAAACCTAATCATTTGCCTCAGAATACCAACTTCTGCTCTACGGAGATGGGTCTAAGCTCGACCACGGTAGGTTCAGCGGTCTTCTCGCCGGATTTCAATATCTCCAAACCGCCTCCCAGACTGGAGCATCTTCCAGGCTGAAGTACTAGCCATCAGAGAAGGGTGTAAGATTCTCAGTACTACCTACCGGTAGAACTGTAGCGACAGCCAAGCAGCCATCTCCTCAGTAACCTCTTCATCTAAATTGGTGCAAGGAAGAACTCAAACAGGTTAGTAGAAGCTGCAATAGCACTCTCGTCTGGGTCCCAGGCCACAGCTGAGATTGCTGATGAACTGGCCAAGCAAGGAGTTTCCGGCAACGCCCCCACTGAGTTGGTGGGTCCCCAATCAACCACCTCAAATACATCATCTACCACCACTTCCTGTCCTTGGCTTGTAGAAGGTGTCCACCTTCAAGTCATCCAAGTACAAACTGTCTAGGAAAACCTGGCCCTCCTACGCGAAAAGTAGGACTGATGACCTCTTGAATAGAAATCGTTTCGAGACAGCTAGAGTCGTGGCTGTAAGCACTGGGCACTGGCTCATAGGCATGCGCGCTGCTAGACTCGGAATACCGGTCAAGCCACACTCTCGCAGTTGCCTCGACACCCACTCAGAGGAAAGTCTGCCTTACTTTCTCTGTGAATGTCCTAGCCAAGCGTAAGCTCGTCACCAGAGAACATAATCAAATTCGTAAACTCCACAGCTAACCCACGCAACCTAGGTCTACGAGCTGTGGTATCAAAACGGCGCAACTGCGCTACTTGCACTTGTCCTACTCACCTCAACCAACCAACCAGGTTTACGCAGCCAACTGCGATAAAAGGAACATCAAACGAGGCCCCACCTCGTCACCCATACGCCATGTCGAAACATTCTACTTTGATCCACTTCTGGTCGAATGATTGGCCAATCTTCAGATTCTGATGCTGCAAGAATGCGGCAGTAATGGCAAGTGCCTCTTCCTCCCTTTTGATCTAGTTTCTGTTAGACATAGTTTCTGTCACAACTGCTTCTCAACCAAACCGAAAAGAAACCGTTTCCCAGTTGAAATCGTTCCGCAGACCCATGATCTCATTTCGGGCAATGCGAGCACCACCGCCCAGGCTGAGGCCTCATAAAAGTCTGACCCACCGATCCAAAACAAACCGCCAACAAAATTCGCTGACACCTTCGGCCCGCTTCTTAAGAAGCTTCTTAAGTAATCGTTCCATTTCCGCCGAAAAGTTTGCCAAAGCTGAAATTACCGTCAGAGTCATAGAGCATTACGCGTTCTTATTCGTTGCCCAACGCCATGCGAGAGACCCCCAAGAAGTCGTTGTTGTTGTTGCAAACTAGAACGGTTTTCTACTTTCCAAACGGGGAATGTGCACACTGAAGACACATCACCAGTGAGTTGACTTTAACGACACCGGCTATACATGCCTTTAAGTCCTAAACAGGTTCCTTTGTTGTGAACAATGTCGCCGACATCTGATGCCCTCCCGGTGGCCAGTGTCGACATCTGACGAACCTAGAAAGTGGCTCGAGATCTAGCTAGTCGCCGTTCATCATTCAGCTTAATTGTTTCCACACCAAACAAAAAAAGAAGAGAAGTACAGAAGTCTGCTTCGCGTTTACTTCGCTTTTTATGAACGATTGTTCCCCGCGAACGCGAAATGGAACTTACCAGATAATTAGATACTTTAATTCAGAAAATCCGCCGTCTTACCTCATTTTGGCAACAAAAAATCTGAAAAAAAGAACACGAAACGAGACGAGGAAGACGGCCGCAAGAAGAAATAATAATAAATTGACACATTAACGTCAACCTGACGTCCGTCTCCGCGGATGCGCCTGCCAGCCAGTCATCCGCTTCGTCAACGCCACAGATACTCTAATCCCTATTAAGGTCAACATGATTCTGCGAGAGCGGCTGTGAGAGGTTTCGCATCCGAACAATGCAAGTTCTTTCTCACAATGAACGGATGAGGACGGATTTGAGCCTCGTCTCTTCACTTCCCTGCATTTCGCATCTTATTCGCTATCGGCTAAAAGTCTTGGATTTCTTTCAGCAGAATGAACGCATTCAGACTTATGGGGCCCCCTGGCTTAACGGTCACAATGAGGAATATTCTATTATTTGCGTTCATATTCCAGCGCAACAGGTTGCCATGGGATGTAAGTGAATCCATTTGGTGGCCAGCGCCATCGTTGCCACCCACCCACACATGGCGTGGCTTGCCGAGGAATAAAAGAATACTCAACTCATTCACGGAGCCACAGAGCACGATGATGGCTGCGGGGAGATATGCGTGTGTATCCGACGGATAACAATACAGCGAGCAGATGGATGCAATTTTATTTTTTGTTTCTGTTGTTGTTGACGCTCTGATGACTTCTGTTGGGGGGATCACCAACCAACTGCACAGGTGTTCCACTACAAATTACTGGTGGCACCGGTGGATGGAGGCGCAGAGGAGCGAAGGCTTGGTGAGCTCATATCCCCTAGGGGTCGGCGTCGCACAATGTTATGTGTGCATTCAAAATTGGAGCACTAAAAGTGTGGAATGCAACTTGGAGGTGAAAAAGTGCATAACACTGGCGTGCATGCGAGGGAATGGGGCAATGCGAGCACGAAGCAGGAAATGTAAACGTGTTCACGCTGGTCGATGGGTCGATATGGGATTTTTTTTGCGTTTTACGCTTGCCTTAAATTTCACAGCCGTGAAATTTATAACGTCGTTCGTTTACGCATTTTATGTGTTTTTGTATCGCTCGTCAAAAGAAGGGATCAACAGGTGAAGGCTGGGTGAAGCGGCTCGTTGCTTTAGTTGCTAACCGAAATGGGCTCCGACAATCGAAGGAAGTTCCAAAAGTAAGTGGTCACAGATACTTGCTGGTATTTATTGTGTAGAAAGTGTTCCAAACCTAAAGAAAAAGGCCTAAACAAGGTCTAACATGTACGTTTCCTACATTGTTGTGTGGTAAAATAGTTCTCAAAAATGTAAAATTCTGCCACAACAAGGCCTGGGAAACGTCAAAATTGTTTCCATCAAATTTCAACGTTGACAGCTGTCAAAAATTGCCTATACAGGGTCCAAATGGACATCCCATCCTTGCCTAAACAACGTACGAATTCACAAGGCCTGTGAAAAGTTCAAATTGTTCCTAAGTATCAAATTCCATCATTGACAGCTGTCAAAACAAGCCCTAAACAAGGTCTAACATGTACGTTTCCTTCATTGTTGTGTGGTAAAATAAGGCTCAAAAATGTAAAATTCTGCCACAACAAGGCCTGGAAAACGTCAAAACTGATTCCATCAAATTTCATCGTTGACACCTGTCAAAATTGCCTAAACAGGGTCCAAAGGGACCTTGCCTAAACAACGTCCGAATTCACAACGAGGCCTGGTAAAGGTCCAAATTTTTCCTAAGTATCAAATTCCATCATTGACAGCTGTCAAAACAAGCCCTAAACAAGGTCTAACATGTACTTTTCCTTCATTGTTGTGTGGTAAAATAAGGCTCAAAAATGTAAAATTCTGCCACAACAAGGCCTGGGAAACGTCAAAATTGTTTCCATCAAATTTCATCGTTGACAGCTGTCAAAAATTGCATAAACAGGGTTCAAGAGACATCCCATCCTTGAATAAACAACGTCCGAATTTTTCATTTCCTGCAAATTTTATTACTGTCAGTTGTCAAAATAAATTTAAGAACCGTTTATTATTATGACAGCTGTCAACAACATGACCTGCCCTGCATAAAAGTTATCCCAACCTCTCACTGACACAAGGTATCAATATGAAGTCGAAGCAGAGCCCAACTTCGGCCATTTGTCGTAATTACCGTTTAAATTCCTAATTTTCTTCATTGACAGATGTCAAAACGAAGTCGAATTGGTTCCCTCCCTACAACTGATAGCTTTTAAAGCGAAGCCTAATCAGCCTCTAATTTCAGCTTTGCCTTCCTTGACAGCTGATGTCAAAATTAAGCCTAAAAAGCTTAATTTGTTTCTCCTTCACTAGCGCTTGTGTAAAGGACTTAATACACCAACTGTTACCTAAACTGCGACCAAATCCATTATTTGCATGGATACCTGTCAAAATGGACCCTAACCAGCTCACAGATACCAACTTTCCTAAATTCCAATTGTGAACATTAACCTCAGCGTCCACATTTTTCCTCCAGCCTTTGACAGCTTCCAAAACTTGACCTAACTTGCGTCCACATTTTTGCTTTCATTAATTGACAGTTCCCAAAAAGGGTCCTAAACAGCGGCCCCATCATTCCTTTTCTTTCCTGTCAATACGAGACCTAACTACGATCGAAGCGTTCCTTTCCGCCAGTGACAGCTGTCAAAACTTAGCCTGAAAACGCCCAAATTCTTCACGTTTTTCATTGAAAACTTTCAAAATGAATCCCAAACAACGCCCGAAATTCTTTCATTGATAGCTGTCAATAGCAAGCTTGATAAGCGTCAAATTCTTCATTTCATCATCCGACATCTGTCAAAACGAGACGTAAACACTTGTTTAAACACAACTCGCCCATTCCCTTCCAACATAGTTCATAGTCCATGACTAACTCTCCTCGAAATGTTGCCCTAAAATGCGCTAAATGCATTCTCCCCCTTAAATCCGATGTCTGACTGAGTCACTTGTTCCACACACGTACGCAGCACACACTGCCGTCATTTATTTGCCTCACTGTGGCAATGTATGCGGAGATTAACTGTCGCGTAACAAACGGATATCACTGGTTCCACTTCACAGCCTGTGAGTCCATGGACATGCATGCAGCAACACAAGGGAGTCAGAGTTGGAATTGAAGTCGGAGACTCCAACCAACCCACTCGCCATTTGTATCGTGCTCTCTCTCTGTCCAACGAATCGCTGTTCGAAGTTTACAAAACAAAAACCATTCCAACTCCATTCAATTGAAGCTGCTGCTAAACAGAATCTAGAACAATTAGCTTGCTCCCATTGTGTGAAGGGTGTCATCATCAGATGGGGAATGCAGGCAGCATCAGCCGCACCACTGACAGAGAAAGGAAATGTCATTAATTACCACGTCGAGACGGGTGATGCTTGTTTTTTTTTATCTGCGGGGGCTGCTGGGTACACGCTTTGATTCCGTAATTAATTACAACTCAATCTTGAGCCGGGCTCTCGCTGAATGGCTTGGTTCCACAACACTGCCCGGAGGACAAAACAAACACAGCCCCAGACACAGTCTGCTGGCATTGTGAAGGCGAGCGCAGACAAAACCAACGCCAACGAATCAAGTGTATTTTTAAGAAAATTAGGTTCACTCCAATGCCTGCCGCCGGCTGTGTGGTGTGGCGTCGTGCTCAAGAGATAAAGTTCGTGGCTTGCTTGAAGATTGGGCGGCTTCTGCGATTGAAGTCTTGCGCCGAAGTTGCGCAGAGTGAGAGTAATGTGCCGTGAAAAATGCGCAAAAAAAAGGGGAATTAAATGGAAGAATAAAGGGAAATACTTCGAAATACTACTTCTTAGAATTGAGAACGATGTGGTTTTTTGGGAGCTCAAGATGTGGATCTAATCTACAGTCGATTGGGTGAAAGGGGCGTCTGGGGCAATGACTTCAAGAAGAGCACATTGTGTTGTCGCCAACGAGAGGGGCTTAGCATGAAGACGTCTTTTTGGACGTTCTTGCTGTTTCGAAGTGGTTACTCTCGAGTCTTGCAAGCTGAAGGGGGGGATGGAGAATGGCTTTTGGACGCAAATTAGAAGGCACATACATTGTTACATTCAACGCACTGATTGTGGTTCCATGTGACTGTTGGTGGAGCTGCTTATAGCGGCATACTCCAAAATAAGCTTGAAAGAGATCGATTTGCTCGGGGGAATGAATTTTCTAAGACGAGTTGATAGTTTCGACACAAGACCTCATCGAGACCTTTGGTGTAAAAAAGGTTTTCGACAAGGCGACGCGCTCGTGAAGATCGTGCGTAACTCAAACTTCAAAATCAGACGCGCGATCTTCGACAGATGTGTACAACTGCTCACATATGGCATTGGCATCGACATCAGCTGTTGTGAACATCGAGAAGGAAGCGGCTAAGATGGATCTTGGATAAGACAGGAGGATGAGACAATGAATGTGTTTTCTTTCAAAAAGGTACGTCGACGCAGAGGTCTTGGACAAAGCGTCAATATGCAACTTTGAAGCAGTGAAAGGCTTCGAAGTTAATAAAAAAAAATAATGTAACAGGAATGACCACTCTTGCCAAGCTGTGTCTCTGATCTTGGAAGGCATTTGAGGAATAAAGCCCTCTCTCGAAGAACCAAGAAATTCCCTTTATAAGCCTTGTAGTCATGCTGAATGGCGCAGAAGCAAGGGCTCTAAGCAAAGCGGACGAGGAGGTTCTTGGTCGCTTCGTGAGGAAAGTTCTTTGTCCTATCTTTGTGCTGATGGTGCTCGGAAGGGGGACTAAACGACAAACTCTACGGTCTGTGCAGCGACCTCGATACGACAAAGCGTGTGTGGCGTATCATGCTTAATACGATTGTATTAGAAATAATTACAGCAGTTGACGCTGCAAGGGCAGCACTTAAAAATGCCCGCTGAGCTGTCAAGTAGAGGGAGTATTGGTTTCGCTATCCGTATCGTGCATTTCATTCAATCACGCCACACGTGTTCCAGTTTCTCACCTCAGATGACTAGGTCATGTAAAGCGAATGGAAACCAATGCTCAAAGTCTGAGTCTTTGACTCCAACCTCGAGGGACAACGCGTCAACGGAGGACCTGGTAAAGGGACCTTAATCAGCTTAAAGAGCGTAACTGGAAGCAATTAGCACAATACCGTGCTGGGTGGAGAGGTATGTTGGCTGAGACCCAGGCCCGCCCTGGACTGTAGCGCCGGCCAAAGTAGACAGAAGAAGTAGTCAACTATCTACTGACGCACCTCTTCCTTGTTGGCCGTTATTGCATTTCACTGCTGCTGCTTAGCAAACTCTTAGGCTTCAAGAAAATATATCGAAATGGTTTTTTTGACCTTCACAGAATTTAGACAAATATGAGCCCTTACATGTGATGTTTTGGAATCAATCGACGTGTTCGTTGATACAGAAGACGTTTGAGATCACAAAATGTCTGCAGGCAATGTCTGCCGATTCAAATGAAATTCCCTCTCGAAGACTACAAAATGTGTACATTGGCAATGAATCAAATAAACTGCCACACGTTTGAAGTCATTCCGTTCAAATCTTCTAAGACGCAACGAGGCGAATGTTTAGAATTTAAATTCTCATGAACCGCCTCCATTAGTCCCAGTCAACTGGGATTCCATCTCCGAGCTTCGTACTCCGTTCTTAGTCCACGACCATCTGTGGAAGGCCATCAATCTTTCCCTCTTCAGGGCGCACATGAAATCACTATTATCAGCGAAAATATTTCTCCGAAATGTTGACACCAACCCATTCACCGAATTCGACTTGTTTGTGTTTCCAACCTCCCCGCCCCCCTCCCAGACCTGATTGATGGATATTCTTCGGCAATTTTTTTCCTTCTGCCATTCCCCACTCCACTCTCAATCGATTTCCCATTCCACACCACCCGTCCATCCAATCAATCCGTTCCACTTACAATTACGTACTTCGAGATAGTTTCGAGGTAATAACCTCAAATATGTGTGAATGACGCGTATAATTTGCGCGCAAGACTTTCTTTAGAAACCGACTGTGGCCACTTGAGACCTGACAAAAAATTGAAAAATGATTTCGAAGTAAATAAAGAGAACACTGATTGGACCTATTTTGCGACGCAAAACCCAATAAATGCCCAAATTGATGCGGAGACTAAACGAATCGCGTCTCAGCGTCGGCAACAATGCTGACGGGCGCAGCAAACCATTCAACATGCGCCCACAATTAAGGCGAAATGTTGAACTTCCAGCAGATTTACGACCGGGCCACTCTCGCTCGCTCTGCGCGTCCATCTCGGAGTTTGTTTTGACTTTAGTTCGCAGTCCGCACAGTTGGTGATGCCCAGCACTGTGCTCCGGAATGCCAGGCATAACCTTGAAGATCACTCATCCCCCTCTCGGCTGGAGGGAGGCCTGCTGGCATTTGTTTTAAATTCGTTAACAGATAGGTACCGCTAATTTTTGATGTGTTTTTCTTTTCGAGAGCACATTCGGCATTGATGGGCCCGTATTTTCGCATCGATGAGGGCCGTTGTTTATTTTCTGGTATTTGAGAAGACTGGGAGACTCTGGAGTGTTTATTCCTCGTGATGGACGGTCGAGGCGGGTGGTGTTCGCTGGTTTGCGGGCATGGTTTTTAGCACAAGTGATTATGTGAAGCTCAAAAATACATTTTTCGAGTGGCACATGAGCATTCTCAAGCAAATGGATGTGTTTAGCGTGCACGATGTTCGCCGAATCGACTTCTGTGCGTCGGAGTCTATGCGGGGGTATTCATTTCAAAGGAAACACTGAGGGTACACATGTGCGGGCTATTTTTGTTTCTTTTTTTTTTGTCTGTTTAAGTGTGGGGGTGTGGAGGTGTGAAATCCATTATTGGTCCCGTGATGTGTGTCGAGAGGTGTATCACGATGCTTTTTGCGATGTTTTTCTCTGTCTTACCTTGACACGGATGACGTGTGTCAAAGGGGGGTCAGTTGAAGAATTGGGATTATGTCAACGTTCACCTGAATGGGCTTCTCTCAAGGGATAGTCAACGCAGCATTTGCGTCATGCGCCGCCCGTTAGTTGATTCTTTGTCAGTCATTACAGACCACGGGACGTATAATTTCGCTCTTCGGAGCAGGGATGATGTTCACATGGTTTAATGTGTGCTGTTGCCTGCGATTTGCTTCGAGTTTGAACTCTAATGGTTGTCATCCGATAAGGCCAGCAGTTGAACTAATGAAGACGTCAGGGCATCTCCTTCCCGAAATCCGGTCCCTTCGTTCGACGAATGAATGCTGGACTCATAAGCAGACTCTTTGGCTGTATTCTTCGAGAAGTCACCCCTAGTTATGGGTACCGAGCAATAAGCTCAAAATCAACCTACTTCAGAAGTGCCTACTACTTCTTCGGCTGAACCTCGGCTCCGTTTTGTGTTTGTCAGCATTTTCATACGTTCTGTTGACTGGGCTCTGCCCACCAACGGAGGCTATGCCTTCATCTGGCACATTCCCCCTTGGAGTTCTGTCGGAGCGTGTTTATTAGAAGACTGGTCACTCTGAGGCGAGTGATGGTTGATGTCGCTATACAGCCTGTAGCGTTCGTCATTCAGTTCCTTTGTGCACCTTACACCTAAGCACTTTTCTCTCGAAAGGATCAATAACCTCTTCCTCCGCTTTTGTTAACGTAGGACTTGAACTATCAAGTTCTTAAAGGAGACAGCATTGGCCTTCAAGAAAAGTCGTTAGTCTGCAGTCGCCATATAAGCCCGCGATTGGCAGGAGTTCTTCCCTCAGACCCACATGATGAACCTAAATTTCACTCCCCATGAATACGTCTGCATACGAAAGTGGAACGTTAAGCCGAACAGCAGACTTGATTCTTGGTGTCATCGAAAGAAAACGGTATGATCCCGTCTGCAAAGAAGACTCTTTGAGCTTCACCAAGATCTGGGCTCGACCGTATTGAGCGCAAGAGCACAAACAAAAAGAGTTTGTTGGCGTCCCAGCGTCCTGGTTAGAGAAGGAGTGGTAGACCGAAGCTCCGGAATAAAGGCCAAGTGGTCTTGACGACAGGAACCACCGTGTCCAGGATCCTGGTTTGATAAGGAGAGGAAGACCGAACCTCCGTAATAAAGGCCAAGTCACAGCGGAAGCATGACAGCTGGTACGGACGACTGGAAGCACCGTCTCCACAGGATCCTGGTTCGAGAAGGAGAGGTAAACCGAAGCTCCGGAATAAAGGCCAAGTGGTCTTGACGACTGGAACCACCGTGTCAAGGATCCTGGTTCGAGAAGGAGAGGTACACCGAAGCTCCGGAATAAAGGCCAAGTCACAGCGGACGCAAGACAGCTGGTCCGGACGACTGGAAGCTGCGTGTCCAGGATCCTGGTTCGAGAAGCAGAGGTAGACCAAAACTCCGGAATAAAGGGCAAGTCACCGCGGACGCAAGACAGCTGGTCTGGGCGCCTGCAAGCGACTGCACTTCGTTAAGTTGTAAGTGGCTTAAAATGAAACTTGCACGGACACGCTAGTGCTGTGCCAACCCGAACATTTTTCAATCCGAGTTAACCCGGGTTAAAATAGAAGCAGACCGAGTTTTAACCCGGGTTAACGAACTCGGTTCGATGATGAATCGAAAGCAAAAAATATTGATTTATGGAATGGGGAAAATCGAGTTGTATTCATGGGGAGTGAAATTTAGGTTCATCGAGTGCGTCTGAGCGAAGTAGTCTTGCCAATCGCGGGCTTATATGGTGACTGGAGACTAACGACTTTTCGGCATTTTTATGTATTTGGTTCGTTTCATCGGTTTTGCCAATTCGGTTCGAAATAAAAAATATACTCTGTTTGATTCTTTTTAGGTGTAACCCGGGTTAGCTCGGTTTTCTAACCCGAGTTGACACGCCATTACGGACAACCCCTTAATGCCCGTTTCACAACGCAGCGTTGGTTGCGACTGCTTTAGCGCACAAATAAGTCACGATCATCTGTTTTTTTTTCATTTCGAATATAAAATTTCGTTTCATAATGAAAACGTGGAGTAAAGCAAGGAAATGCCAAAAGGCGTCGTCGAGAGTGCGTCGCTTACGTGCGATTACGTTGCTCCCACCGCTCTCATTTTCTCTTATAAAAGTCAAAACGTAGCACAACGCAGTCAATGGCATGGAACCATTGTATTGCGTAGGTTGAAAAACGAGCCGACGTTCCAACGCAGCATTGTGAAGTGGGCATAAGGCTCCGGCACAGAGAATACTTGGCTTGCGTTAGCGTCAGGGATACGTTGACAGAAGCATAAAATTCATGTGACACATAGACCAAAGCTGGTGTGGCGGATGTAGTTGCTCCACTTCTAACTCTTCGCTCTCCTTCAGCCTTGACAATCGACAAATTGGGACATTTCAGTGAAATGAAAGTCTGGGAGTTGGTTCTCCTCGAAGAAAGGGTCAAATGCATACAAATTTGTACTTGAGTGATTATAATAAAATACGCATGTCATTTGCGAGCTTATAACGACAACAACTTGAATTGTCAATTGAAAATTGAGACTGTCAAATGAGATCAACTGTGCGTTGAAGTATTCATTGTGTCAACTGGAGTATTCTATGTGCCGGAGCCTTTAGGCGGACACTCATTTGATCATTGACGCTGCTCTCCGAAGAGCGAGGTGGATCTGACTGTGACGCATTTTGTTGAACAATTGTGATCTAATGTCGATCAAACTGCATTCCGTAGGTACGAGGGGCGTTCAATAAATTCGCCGGTATCGGTATGGCGGTGAAGCTGTGGTTGTATATATAAATTGACTTATTTATCAAGTAATGCTATTATTTTAGTGCATTAATGTAAAATTTCATATAAAAGTGATTATTAATTCGCGTTTTATCTCTAGTTAAACAGAATCATAATGGCAACTGAGACGATGACGGTGAAAATTGAGCATCGCGCTGTAATTAAATGTCTCACTAAGCAAGGAAAATGTAAAAAAAACCCCGCTCCGGCGCCCCGGCTTCTGCTTGTACGGGAGAAACCATCAAAGAAGTCGAAAAACTTGTTCTTGAGGATGCCCGAATAAAGGTGAAAATGATGGCAGAGATCACCAAGCTTTCAATTGGTACCATTCACACCATTCTCCATGACCATCTTAACCTTTCAAAGGTCAGTGCAAGGTGGGTGCCACGAATGCTCACAGCGCCTCAGAAAAAAGTGAGAATCGCATGCTGCAGAGAGCTTTTGGAGATGTGTAGTGAGAGAACGCGGACGGTGTTATGGAGCGAATTGTTACTGGTGACGAAACATGGGTCCACCACTATGACCCTGAAAGCAAACAAGAGTCCATGCAGTGGCATAAAAAAGGAACAGACCCCCCGAAGAAGTTCAAAGTCACTCCGTCTGCCGGGAAGCTCATGGCTACAGTTTTTTGGGACTCAAAGGGAATCTTGCTCATTGAGTACAAAAAAAGGTGAAACCATCAACACCACATCCTACGCTTCGACTTTGCATAATTTGCGGGAGGAAATTGAAAAGAAAAGACGGGGTAAACTCGCAGCGGGTGTGTTGCTTCTTCGTGACAACGCTCCTGTTCACACGGCGCGAGTTTCCAAGGCTGCTGCGCGAGATTGCGGTTTCGAAGAAATCCAACACCCACCCTATAGTCCAGACCTTGCCCCTAGTGATTATTTCCTGTTTCCGGATTTGGAAAAATGTCTTCGTGGAAAAAGATTTTCGGATGATGAAGAACTCAAGTCGGCAATAAATGGGTATTTTGCAGAGAAAGAGCAAATTTATTTTTTTGAGGGTTTAAAAAAGCTTATCTCAAGATGTTACAAATGGGAGATTATATTGAAAAATAAAAACACTTTAAATTGAATTCGCATTTTCCTTCATATCGATACCGAGAATATATTGAACGCCCCTCGTATCTTGGAGTTGAAATGAGATCTTCTCATGTGCTCCGTCAAGCAGATGCTTAAATGCTTGCTACGCTTTGTGAGCCGAAACGGAGAAGTCTGCAGTAATTTGAGGACAAGTCCACTTGTTTCTGTGACTTCTTTGTCGGAGGAGGAGCAACTGTAATTCGCAAGCATCATGACATTTTTTCTTTTATGAAGAAGTTCCTGTGTCATCATGAGGACACGTCTATTTTGGGGATCAACTTTCGTCCAACTGACAAATGAAATAGTTCCTCAGAAAATACGCTCGATTTTTATTTTTGTTTCATCCGCATCTGGATCATTTAATTCTGCAACTCAGCCGTCAGCAATGTGATTGCTCTTTGTCTCTTGTGGTTTCGAGGCACACGACTCCGATCGGCTGATGCTAGCACTCTTTCAGGAATTCCAAGAATATTAAATTGACTTTTAAAAAATGTTTGACCATCTGTTGTGGCTTTTAAGGTTCATGGACTGGACGGGGATGTTGTATCAGAATTAAATCGAGCGGTGACTAGTTGTGAAGTTTGCTGCTGTAAACTTAGAGGCACCCAGGCAGAAATTCACCATTTTATTGATTGTCAGAAGAAATTGCGGTCAATGATGGACGTCGATAGAGGATCTAGCGAGGCATCATTCGATGAGAACATTTTGCCGCTACCCCCCATTGGAGCGGACAAGGTGACCTACTCCCCAAAGGAGGACTTTGAAAAATCGTCTATATCTCGAAAACTGTTGTCACAGTGGCTGGCTTCAGCCAAAGTAGGCTCATTGTGATACCACGCGGATTGATTCCCCTTAACAATTAAAACCAGGTGGTGCTTGTGACAAAGCGATTTTGCTGGCTAATACTGACGCTTTTTAGCCCATTGAGGTGGTTGAAGCAGTAGGCCTCTAGGTGTAAGTATCTACTACCTGCCAGCGCACTACACGAGCAGACTAGGAGATCTGTGCTTTCAACCTCCTCTTCATCCATGCAGCTGCTACAGAAGTCACTATGGGGGACCCTACGGACATGGGTGCCGATTGTGCAGTTCGCTGTTATGGCGCCGGTGGGCGTCCTGAGTGAAGATCTGCTGAGTCTAAGAGATCCCAGATCGAGTGATCGTTTGATATTAAGCGATGGCCATATTTCCTTAGTTTTAAGACAAGTGGTACGTTTTTTACGTTTAGTGATGTTGATTGTGTGCATTTTTAATAGATGGTGAGCTGTAGCGATTGGCAAGGAAGGTGGAACACCTCCTATTGTTTGGAGACCACACCTAGGCTTTGCAATCGCCCGGTATGTCACAGTGTCCCGGCACCCACATGAGGTGTATGTTAAAATGCTCAGCCATCTCGTTAAGAGGCAGCCTGCAATTGAGGGATGTTTTCGAATTAAACATGATATTGCCCAGGGACTTGATTGCGGCCTGACTGTCCGAACAGAGAGTGATATCTCTTTTGGATCTTGAGCCAGGACAAGACCTCCTTTATCGCAATGGTTTCTGCCTGGAATACGCTGCAGTAGCCAGGGAGATAGCTATGTTAAGGTCTTGAGAACAGACATCAGCACCTACACCCTCGTCTGTCCATCGACCCATCAGTGAAGATGCGCAGGGGATCAGCCATCGTCTGATTATCAGAAATCCAGTCCAGTCTGGAGGGGATGCTGGTGGAGAATTTCTTCTCGAAGATAGCTAGAAGAAGAAGAATTGTGAATGCGAAGCGAGGGCACTGCCGGGTCTCCTAATGTGTGGTCCCTTCCTCCTCCTCCTCATCCATGCACCTTCTGCAGGAATCACTGTATGGGACATCAATCCTACGGACACAAGACATGACGCCGATCCAGCTACTGGACTGCTTGGTCTGAGTTGACCGGGTCCACAGAACATAAGTCACTTAGTCTCTTCTAACCATTGTCTCATCCGGCCTGTGTATGGCTTTAGAGACGTTCTCTTCTCGGTGGTGGAGAGCGACTTCCAGCGACTGCATCGATTATTGCTCACAATGTCCCGGGAAACACAAGAGGTGCGAACTGAAATGCTCCACCATCTCATGAAGACAACTGAGGGAAAACCGAGGCTAAGAGGCTTCAGGAATGGTTTCGCAAGATAAGCTGATCAGCGCTCGGATTTGCACACACTCGACTCACACTGATGACCCTGAATGACTTGAAGTCCATCCGAATTATACAATTTTCGCAAAAAAGAAAACCTAATTATTTCAAGGAAATTGCAAGCGAACAAATCCCCCTCAACGAAGCTCATCCTCCGCCTGGACAAACACAATCACCTGCCTAGCCGTTTCCAAACAAACTTCTCTCGCCTCCTCCGTGGGCTTAAACTAATGAGCAAACATTGTGCAGAGCTGGACATAAGCGCCTTTCGATATCAACAGACCCAACTTCCCTCCAATGAGAGAGTACCTCCATCGCCTAATCATCTTTATTCATCGCTAATGTTTTTCTTTCTTGTTTGTGTGTGATGTAAAAGGCCCCCCCTTTCGCACTCGTGGCCCGTCAGTAGCCATCACTTTGACCTTTCCCCGGCTCGGTGCTAAATCGATGGATAGTATTTATCCCCAATGGTGCTGCACACCAGCGAATGCCAGCGGTAGCATTGACCACAGACACACACGCGGGCAGATCGATCGATATTCATAAATCTGAAAATCGGTTTAAATTTTCATGCATCACACAGCGTTTCTCAATCCGCCCTTGGGGCTGGGCGTGTGTCTCCCGAGCTCGGATCTCAGTGACCTACAAAATGTCGACGAAAGAGACACGCTGGAATTTCAATTTCAGCTTGAGGTGCATTACGAGCACGTTAGGTGGCGTGTTAAATCGGATTTCGCGGTTCGTATCAAAGGCCCAGGAAGTCACTCACCGAACGCATCCGCTGGCACATCGGTATCGGCGTGCAATAAAATGTGAAGACAAATTCGTTTATGAAGCGGAAGCCCACTGCAATCGGACACATTAACGACTCCCCAAAGAGATAGAACCTCAGAAAGACGTGCACAACAACAACCACGACGCAGGTCGCGTGTGGGCCGCAAGGGCGACGCAGGGGTGCAAACAAAACGCAAAACATAGGCAAACTTTCCTCCCGGGACATGAGTGAGCACAAAAGATTCAGAAAATAGTTCAGGCTGTGAATGCACTCTCCTCGGTATCCGATGAAACGAGGGCGGGTTTTATGAATGAAACAAAATAAAAAAACGTATCTATTCAGCTACGAGAGAGCTCGACAAGCACGACAGGCACGAGAGATATGCAGGTTTGTCGTGCGTGTCGCTTTCACAACAAAGCAATCGTTTAACTCGGAAATTAAATATCCATATAGCCGACGGAGGCCGGGCCCGGGCTCCACACGTCGCCCGTCGCTGCTCTCCTCGCGCATCCGCTAAGATCTTGACCTATATTCTGTGAACTTTTTTCGTTCGTTTCGTTTTGAAAATTCATTCTGTGTAACGAACTATTATTAGAGGAACGTATCTCACTCATCTGTGAACCGGACGAAGAGAGGGAGAGGGAGAGGGAGGGAGAGAGATGTGAAAAAGATGAAAAGACACCACTGACAGTTGTATGGCGCTCTCTCAAAGTCGAAATCGACTCGACATCCGTTTGACAATGGCCCGCTAAAAGATAAACGCTCCAAACACCGCCAACCGAGACCCACTGAGGACGGCGCGGAGTGCTCGCTGGCAGGGGCACGGCATGGGCAGTGTCAGTCAGTCGGTCTAATGAATGGCTTGGAGTAAGTAAAGTTGTCCCTGACACAACAAGACCCCCCCTTCTCTGCCAACCCGTCACACGACGACGATGCACAAGCGAGGAAGTTCATGTTGTACTGCCAGACTGCAGACAAGGCACACACGAGTGTGTACAAGTAATCGATACTCGGCCGGTGTCTGAAAGGTACACCAGCGACACCGAACACGCAGCAGAAAGCACAGTTAGGCGCGTTCTGACGACATGAGTGAGCCCTTCACCGTGACGGGCCGCTCGAACTTTAATCTGACACAATGCAGGCCCTAGCCCGCAGACCTAGGCACCCCATGTTCTGTCATTTGTATTTTTTTGTTGGTTGTCATCGAAACGTCGCAATCGGCGTGAAGTGAATATCAATTGTCAACCGATTACGGGCCGATGACATCTAAATGTCTCCCTCCGGTGGGTTTTTTTTTGCCTTTTTTTTGTCATTTTTCAGCAGAAACGCGACGCAATCAAAGCAAAAAGATGTGTGTTCTGTTCTAGTGGCGAGTGGAGAAAAATGAGACGCATTAGCATACGAATCTCCGCCACATTCGATGAGTGTTCGACTTCATATTCCACTCCCGTTACGACTGAAAAGCATAAATTATTGCAAAGGAAGAGGTAACATTTGCCAACAGCTCCGCGCGGGCTACCTAGCCCAACAGGAGCGACGGATGTGGCCAAAAATTGGTCACTCTCCCACACAGCGCAACCAACATGATGGAACGTCAGATTCGATCGGAGGGGGCGGGAGAGGGTTGTAACTCGTTGGGAAATATGTTTGAAATTATGCTTGAGTTGCGTCCGAATTGTGTGGACACTACTGTGTCCCAAGAACCACCTAGAAGAATGGACGCCTACTTGTTGACCAATTTCTGGCTAACTGATGGGACCGATGGGGAAATTTTGATTGAGGACTGCTGCCGCTGCTTAGCGTTTGGTATGTGAAGTGGCTGGAGTGTGATTTAATGGAATGCCGCAGGAGTGGCGTGTTGATACGATTCTTTTGACGTCGGGGCATTAATCATGCGGTTGCATTGTGTGGTCTTTTTCTGACACATTCTGACTTGGGAAATTGTAGACTTTGAAATCTTTCGACAGTGGGTGGCGGAATAGGGGTGGATGATGTCCGTCCGGCGATAAGTTGGGCGACGGATGGTCTTTGCCGTTCTCGGATTTGGGTTTTATCAAATGTACGACTTGCTGAGTTCGCTAAGGGCGGCAATTTGCTGAAATGTAGGACTTGCTGAGTTCCCCAAATGCGGCGATTTTGCTTGCTAACGGTGCTAAATGGTGTGAAATGGTGCAAGGCCTGTTTCACCACCAAATTTTCACAAATTTTCATCAAAATTTGTTCCGGTATCAACCACTCGAGCGATTGTGTGGCCGTATTGCAATCGACGTCGACGGTCACTCTTTGAGTCGATCGAACTTTATGACGCATCTTTCAAAATGCGTCACATGGTGGTTCAATCGACGCCAAAATGCTGAGCGTGGAGACGACATGCGACACCAGTGGGTTCTCGGCAACACTCTCTCTTACCGCTTCAACCAGTTCATTGGACGGTCTTGGGCGTTGATGAGCCACATGTCGACGAGTGGGATATCCACTGTTACTTGCTCAATAAAACTCAAGATACGAATGTGCCGTGTTGTCAGACGGTGCTAGTGAGTAAATCCCATAAAATCGTGAAGTCTACAGCTTTATTATACCAACTTATGCATTTTTATTAGAAAGCTTAATATTCGAACGGCTATGCATTTATAGTCGAATCTTTACGGATGGCTCCAAGACCAATGAATGACCTGGCGCTGGTGCCTTCGTGGAGGGCGACCACATTAGACTGCACACCTCATTAGGTAAATTTGCGTCGGTTTTCCAAGCGGAAACCTGTGCGATCCTAATGGCCACGAACTATATTGTGAAGAACTGGTGGAAGGGGAAAGGTATCTGTGTCTGCAGTGACAGCCAGGCTGTACTTAAGACACTGTCCAATCCATCAACCACTTAATTCAGGAAGGCAAGACCTCTCTGAGTGTCCGAGTCACCACGGGATCGCTGAAAATGAGATCGGCGATGACCATGCTAGACAAGGATCAGAGGAAGCATTCTCAGGACGTGAACCTGTGCTGGGTCTACCTGCGTCCTTGGTTTGAGCTTCCTTCGATGGTTGGGCCTCTAGAGAACACAATTGGAGGTTGCATGACTCTCCAGAATGCAGACAGACGAAGCGTATGCTCCCAAATGTCTGTAAGAAATCTACGGCCTGAGGCCCTTAAAATCCAACACCCTTTAGTGTGTTATTGTCAGGCAAAGAAGAGTGCAAGTGTGATATGTCATGCACAAAAACAGCTTAAGCTTCCGTTTGCTAGAAAGAAGTCCTCGAAGAAGCATCGCGCAGAGGAAGCCTTAGAAGCTTGAGCGTTCGATATGTATTTCGGATTTCTATCACATTCTATTTGGCAGGTTTGGAAATGAAACGTTTAGACTTCAAACTCACCCCAGTGTGTGAAGCTCTTATATTTGCACAAGACATTTGAAGTCTTACCTGAAAAGAAAAGAAAAGAAAAATTAGGAACTTGTTTGTTTGAGAGTGTACAGTCGAACCTTCGAAAGTCGCAGCAAATATTCTGATCGATGTATGCAATGCTCGAGTTATGGAGTGGAACGAGAATATGGGAAAATTTAAGTCTTGGACTTGCCCGACTTATAGAAAATTCGACTTTCAGAGGCTCGACAGGAATGCTAAGCTAAATCTTTGGAAATAGCTTTATTTTGACACATATTTAATCTTTAGTTATTTGACGGGGAAGAAACATTCTCAGACCCCACTCCCAAATGGCGCTGCAAAAATAATGTTGAACATTGTAGACGAATTTTGCAAACTCTCGGCAATTCCAGAGTATAGCCATCCGAAATCCATGAATTACTTACTTACTCATTTACTTAAAAAAATCCCCATAATCGCCAAAATGAGGATAGTAGAGAATACAAGTGAATTCTTATACGGAAGCATGGTTTCATACTCGGACAATCGACTTCTACTAACTTATCCATTTACTCTTCTTTTGTTGTCAATGAGATAGAAACCAAGAAACAGGCAGATGCAATCTTCTGATACCCTCAACCACTCACTGCTCATAAGCAAACTTGAGGCATTTGGGTTCCATTCTTTCCTCTTAAATAGAACTTAATGGAAACTCTTTATCAAAGCTAGTCAATTGTAACTCGGGGGTACCCCAAGGTAGTCACTTAGGTCCTCCATTATTTGTTATATTCATCAACGATATTACTTTTGGAACTAAATACAGTGAATCATTTCTATATACCAACGATTTGAGACTGTTCAAAAGTATTCACAATTTAACGACAGTCTTCTGCTTCAGTCGGATGGTGCGAACATAATAAACTTAAGCTTAATTTAAAAAAAAATGCCATTCAATTTCCTTCCATCACCCATATTTCGCTCCCAAGCCTTGGCTGTCTCATTCGTCTTCAGAAATAGTGGCTGTGGGGTTTGCCCGGTTTCAAAAAGACAAATATAACCATCTTCCTTCCATTATAAAAAAAAACTGTTAAATCTAAGCTTCGTTAAATCAACAGTTCAAAAAAGACTGAAAGAAGCAGTTGTTCGACCAATATACGAGGTTGGTAGTATAGCCCAGTTAACGAGCTGTCTTACCTGCCATAGATGCCAATGATGGGGCAAATGGTAGCAGACCGACTTCGAGAATTCAATGAAAACCATTAATTAAAGGGTGATTTTTTAGCTATTATCTTTTTGGCAACACTGGTTTAAACAGCTGACGCACGTTTCGTGTTTTGTTTCACTGTCAAACATCTTCAGTTTGGTCTATAATTTAACCATGAATCGTCTTACAAATGAACAATGCTTGCAAACTATTGAATTTTATTATCAAAATGCGTGCTCTGTTAAGAAAGTTCATCGCTCGCTTCTTCCATTTTATGGTCAGTTTAAGACGAAGCTCATTTTTGGCTCAATGGGTACGTAAATAAGCAGAATTGTCGATTTTGGAGTGAATATCAGCCAGAAGCATTGCAAGAGCTACCAGTGCATCCAGAAAAATTTGGTGCGGTTTGTGGACTGGTGGCATCATTGGACCGTACTTCTTCAAAGATGATGCGAATCGTAACGTAACTGTGAATGGTGAGCGCGACCGTGAGATGATATCCAACTTTTTTTTGCCCAAAATGGAAGAGCTTGACTTGCATGACATGTGGTTTCAACAAGACGGTGCCACATGCCACACAGCACGCGCAACAGTGGACTTATTGAGAGGCGAGTTCGGTGAACATTTTACTTCACGTTCGGGACCGGTCAATTGGCCGCCTAGATAGTGCGATTTAACGCCTTTAGACTGTTTGGGGGGGCTATGTTAAAGATCATGTCTATACAGACAAGCCCGCTTCAATTGACGCATTGGACGACAACATTGAAGCATTTATTCGTGAGATACCGACCGAAAAGTTGGAAAGAGTATGCCAAAATTGGACTAAGCGGATGGACCATTTGAGGCGCAGTCAAGGTCAACATTTGCATGAAATAATCTTCAAACATTAAATTATATGAACTGTACTATCGATTGAAATAAAGATTTCATGCATTTTTCTGAATTTGATGTGTTTTTTTTTTTTGAAAAACTTTCCTATAGCTTTTAAAAAATCACCCTTTATTATCTAAAACTTAGTGTGGATTCCAAAAAGGTAGAAGCACTAACCAACTTAGTCAAGACCAGCTTAGGCAAACAGCACCAGATCCTAGTTTTGTTTCTAGACTTCAGCAAAGCATTTGATACACTGGACTATAAAAGACTAATTGAAGCTATCCAAAAAGAAGGAATAAGTGGAAAATTAGCATACCGGTTAACTGATTGTCTAGAGGGAGGACGTTTCGGGCCAAAAATCAAAGATCACTGTAGCTGTGTGGGGTGCCGCAAGGTTCTATACTTGCTCCACTACTTTTTATTCCATACACGAATGAGATGTTAAGAGGCTTGAAGAGGAGCTTCCCACTGGTCTGTGTGGATGAAACAGCAATAGTTGTCTGTCATCAAGCTCGGGAAGCAGCAGCGAGAGTGAAGCAAGATTAGTTGCATGAAGTCGACAAGTGTGGGCATGACAAAATCGAATAGCAATCAATGTATCAGAAGAAAAACTTATGCCAACAGTACTGAAGATTGTACAGTGCCGCCACATCGGATTGCGAGGACATTGAGTTTGTTGATGCGTACAAACACCTAGGCACCACTAGTGACAGCCATTTTGTAGATAAACAATAGTATGTACTACAAGTGACTACAAGCAAAGATCTTCAGAAAATACAACGAAAAGATCTCTCTGTTGACAAATGGGATTTATTGTTGTTCAGATTCGGGTAACTCAGCGACTAGCAGGATATCTGCGATTCTTGTTCGCTCTCATGCATCAAAGTTGCTTTGCACTCTGTCTCTAGAGATTTCACAAAACACAAGATCTCCTCTCATTTTATCGTTAATTTCTGATTAGGGAACCAGACCCAGGGGGACACATAGTTGAGCGAAAATGGTCAAACGCAGAGGTTGTGTGCGATTATTTTGACAAAATATTGTTTAAGCACGCAGTTGGATTTTGAATGCTGCATAAAAGTGTTTTCGTTCTCAATAACCGAAGACCTAGTCCAGTTCGATCGCAGCAAGCCAACCCGTGAGCACCCACAAAAGAACACAGAATGTGATACGATTGGCGTTGCCTCAGTTTTGAACCAAGGTTCATTGTCAATTTCGTGGGACATCGACCCGCGGAACAAACTGCCCGTAACACAAATGCTAAATTAAGCACTCCCTAAAGAGCAAGCACATTAAAGTAACTGAAGGGCAAGTGCCTTACAAGTCATATGCCTCTCAATCCGTTGCGAGTCTCCATCAAGTTGGCCCCATCTCCCTCCCAGCCCTCGCAGCACACATGGTGCGGACGACACGACACCTCGCGAATAGAAACGACTCCATAATGTAGAACCTCGCTGCCTAAGACGCACCCAAAAATGTGTTGTTCTTCAAGACATATGATCTCATGAATTCCTACCGAAACGTTTATCCACACTAGACCGGACTGCCAACTGGAAGCATTAATCTCTGTCTCTGCTCTCACGGTCTTGAACAAAGGGTGACGGTGACGGTGACGGTGACGACGATGGCGATTGAGAACCTTTCCAATCGAATTTATATGCTGTCGGCGGAGTCAAAATTCGTCAGAAGCAGTAGCAGCAAATCCTCTCTCCCGAAGTCCACGCATAAATACTTCAGCAAAGCAGCTCAAAAAGGAAGAAGACCGCTTCCACCGCTCAGTGGCACACCCTACACACCCGCCAGCGGACCACTGAAGACATCAAAAAGGCAATTCAGACAATTTTTTGATGAGAGCACGACAAAATGTTATGCGAAACGTGATTTTTATTTAAATACAGTCGCCTTTCCACGGTTCATTAAAAGTTATTAGTGGCTTATATCGGTCGTCCATCATTTTGCACTCATCGCCCTCCCCGCAGGCGGTTGGATGGCCGCAGCGCGAGCGGACCATCAGCAAGGGGCGACACGACCGCTCGTCCCAGGGGGCTATAAATACCCAAAAGCAGGCATTTCAAGGACATGCCCGAGAACAAATAAATTAAACAATTCGTCTTTATCGCATCATCCATCAGATGGGGCTGACGTGCCAAATGGTTTCTGGAATTTATCCCAAAGACGGCAGCAATCTGCTGCTGCTGGTTGTTTCGCAAATGCGTTGCACCGTTTTTGGGATGGAATACCAAATAAAAGTCTCGTCTTGTCGCCACGGAACTGGGCTGAGCGGCACCGCCGAGGGGAGGCACTGTTTAGATTGGTGTCTATGATTGTGGCCAAGTTGTTGCGACGAGTAGGCAGTGATATTGGCTGGAGAATGAGATGATGTGGATGGAGTGGAATGGAATGAGTGTGTGTTTTTGGCTTTGGTGCATGCGGTGGGGAGCTGGAGAAGAAGTCAAGGTTAGCGGGGTGCTCCGATCAAAGTGAGATTGATTCTTCTCGTCGCTGATTGTTTTTGAATTGGCTCAAGTTACACTCGACTCAAGGACTGCGATGAGGCCGCAAATAATGCGCTGGAATGTTCAGCACTTCACTAGGGACAGCACTGCGCAGACAAGCCGATGGCAGATATTTTGAGTGGCTGTGTGTGATGTAATGAGAATGAAACGGAGTGCGGCAGTTATAATCGACATCAGCAAGAGGTGTCATTTTAAGGGGTACAGTTTTGTTGAAATACAGTCAAACCTCTGAAAGTCGAACGTCCTTATGCCGAGTTTTCCAAAAGTCGAACAAACGTAAGACTTAAGTTTTGTCAAATGTTCCACTCCATAAATCGACACAATGTTCGTTCCCGTGACTATACGACTTATGGAGGTTCGACTGTATTAACAGCCAACTACCCTCGGGATGGCTACTGAAATTGAGAAAACTCACTGAAGGAATGATGAAAATATTATCAAGTGACTTCTAACACAGCTGCAGACAATTCAAGCAGCGTCTTGAAAAGGTAAGTGGTCTGACGACACGAACTCATAGTCGTCCGGCAAGTGCAGTTTAGAGAAAGACCGTGAGAAGGATATGAGAATGTGACTGAAAATACGAAGGCGATCACGGTTCGGTTTGGAACTATATTTTACAGCATTTCCCTAAAAGATGTCCACCAGTGCGGGTGTTCAAGGTTCAGTTTCCGTCCAGTTGGTGCAAACGTGAAGGTTTCCGCAGATCATGCAAAGCTCGTATTTTCACTGATGCCTGATGTGTCTTCTGTCAGTGGTGTGCCAAACCGAACGGAGTCAACTCGGGTTGGCATAGAAGCAGACCGAGTTATAACCCGAGTTGACGAACTCGATTGGATGATATACCGAAAGCATGTGGATTATGGAATGGGGCAAATCGAGTTGTATTGTCCAGTTCTACTTTGTTTCGGTGTTCTATGTCTATTCTAGGACGATTGTATTGGCATGGGCAGCCATAGGTCCACGCCAATATCGGCTGTGTGTTTGCAAATTGTGTCGTTTTTTCTCTCTTCTCTTGTATCCCTCTCCGTAATTTCTTCTACTCGCAAGTCGCAACATCGTGTGTTCGAAAAGTTGGGTAAAGTTGGTGTGGACACATATTTTATGAACGCAAGAGTGAGAGAGGAATATATTGGGTCTATACTTAATTCGTGCGGTTTGCTAAGAGATGGCGTAACTTGTATTATTCCATTGGAACATGCGTTGGAAAGCTACTGTCATTGTACGTGATTTCAGTATATGTCATTCATTTGAAGCGTAAACTACAATCATTTTTTTTTTTTTTTACTCAAATATGTCGAGCTTTGTGCCTGAAGAAGTGTTTTTGGGAGGAGTTCTTCTTCATTACTTTAATGTGAAGAAAACTGCTGCCGAAAGTCATCGTATTTTGGTGCAAGTTTATGGTGAACATGCGCCAGCTGAGCGAACGTGCCAAAAGTGGTGATCTTGGCTTGGAAGACGATGAACGTCCTGGGCAGCCAAAAAGGTTTGAAGATGAAGAACTGGATTGTTGCCAAACACAAGAAGAGCTCGCAGAATCTTTCGGTGTTACTCAAGCAGCCATTTCAAAACGTTTAAAAGCAGCTGGATACGTCCAAAAGCAAGGAAATTGGGTTCCACATGAACTCAAGCAGAGAGACTTCGAAAGGCGGTTTTGCTTGTCCGAAATGCTGCTGGAACGCCGGAAAAGGAAGTCAAAAATGGCATCGGATTGTTACTGGTGACGAAAAATGGATCCATTACTACAACTCCAAGCGCAAATCATATGTGAAACCCGGCCAACCAGCCAAGACAACGGCAAAGCCGAATATCCGTGGCGCGAAGGTAATGCTCTGTATTTGGTGGGATCAGAAGGCATTGTTGTATTATGAGCTGCTTAAACCAGATGAAACCAACAATGGACAACGCTACCGAACACAAGGGACATGCTACCGTTTGAAGAGAGCAGTAGCCGAATATGCGACCAGACACGAGGCAATAATTTTCCATTATGACAACGCTCGGCCCCACGTTGCTATTCGGGTTAAGAACTATTTGGAAAACAGTGGATGGGAAGTTTTACCCCACCCACCTTATAGCCCAGATCTTGCCCCTTCTGACTACCATTTGGTGCGGTCGATGCAGAAGGCCCTCACTGAAATACGGCTCACATCAGAGCAGAATATCAAAAATTGATTCATTCTTGACTGCTAAGCCGGTTCTTTTGGGATGGGATCCACAAATTGTCAGAAAGATGGGAAAAAAGTCATAGCTTCAGATGGGCAATACTTTGAATAATACTAATTTACATGTTTTTCGTAAATAAACGTCCAAATTTTGAACAAAAAAACCGCGCGATTTAAGTTATTGGCCCAATATGTACAAAATACACAAAACGCGAAATGCTGCAAGTAGTTGTGGAATGCTTCAAGTGAACCAGTGTTGCCGCTGAACAACTTGAAAGGGTTTCAAAAAAAATTCGCTGGACAAAAAACAAATCGCAATCGTCCGAACTCGCTACTAATTTGGACAGGAACTTGTGGTAGTCACTTAATACCAAGATCCCGAAGCTTCTGGCGAGTCACTATGTGTGTGTGGCCTGTGTGGCCTCCTGACAGGACTCGCCACAACTCCTCTCTCATGGGCGTGCTTCTGTGCGATTGTTTCCTTCCGATCGTACATTTGCTGACAATACAGGTCTGAATTGTGAATTTTGGCGTTCCAGCTCCCAGTGGTTCCCTGCCAATCCCAAAAAACGCACAGCAAGACCTTCCTGGCCATCAATCCCTGCTTGGCCATAGTTTGCGCCGGTTGATGTTGGCGTAAGTGATCCTCTTTTTGTTACCCGTCACCAACCCCTTCGAAAATGGGTCGATGTTGTTGCGATTAAGCAGTCATTCTGGCGTTAATTCGTGTGGTACCCACACATCAAGGTTCCCATTGTGTTCAGCCCCGTTTAAATGGTTCCAAACGGTTTATTTTGCAGTGTTTAGCTCTTGGCCAAACAGTGCTTAGATGAAGATCAGACGCCACGATTTCCATGAGCGTGGTGCACCATTGACATCGGAATTACCAGAACTGAACTGACGGAACCAAAACTGAGCACGATTTACTGTTACAGTATCGGGACCAGAAACATTGTTGCTCACATTTACAGCCGTTTGGCTTGCACTCTCTCTCTGATGTTCAGCTTTGATGCGGGCTTCAACAAAACTGGGTCTATCAATCGCAAAGCCATTGGTACGGTTTTTTTGTTTGTTTGCCGATGGGTCCAATCAGAGGTAATGGAGGAAGAGATGTGCCACTTCTAAGTTTCTTGCCCCTCAGATTCATCTCACAGCGTTTTTTATAACTTTTTAACAGACAGGCGTCTGAGCTAAGCGAATCTGATTACTCCCGCCTAACACCATTGCGTTGCTCTATACTCCTAACAAGTGTGCGTGAAAATACATTTGAATGCGTGACTTGATAGCACAACCGTCAAAATCTGAGGTGAGCTGCTATGGACTGGGAGTTTTCCACTGGAAAGACGAATATCTCTTCCTCCATTATCTCTGGATTGTATCTGTCGACATTTAACTCTCGCGGATAATTTTGGTAACAAGTCTACCTGACGGAAGCTGAGCTGACAGATTTGGCATAGGGACTTACATAGAAATTTTTCTTGGAGGTCTTGAATCTTTCCTGGGCACGGCTTGGACAGTCCCTAGTTTCTTCCGCCTGGCCACAGTGCCTACAGATTTCTGTACTGATAAAGTGAGGATTTGCGATCAAGTGGACCTGTAGCCATCTTCTCAAGCCATTGCGTTTTCGTAGCGCCCGCCTACCCTCTCGGCTGTTTATTATCCGTGGCGTGGATTCGGAGTTTAGACCAAAACTCTCTCCTACTCCATCATCTGAAAAAGAACGCCTACTTAACGAAACTTTGAGGTTAGTTCATCTTGTCGGTTAATTTGATTGGGTACCATTGGGTTCAAGTTTAGGGCCTGTTCTATTTTTATTTGACTCATTCCCAAGCTTTTGCCAACGTTTCATTTACTGAATGATACCATTTCTCCCATGAGGCAATCGATATCTTCCCTCTTTACGGAGTTCACTGTTCGAACAATTAAAAGCGTCACACTCCCAGCCACAACATGAGAAAATCGAACTCTCAATTCATCGACGTCAACGCGAAAGTACAAGCAGAACTGAATGCACACAGGAAAACCCACAACCAAATCAATCAAGTCAACCACCCGAGCAGTCGCTTCGTTAGATCCAATCACTCTGCGGTGACTTATGCTGGAAGTGCACTCCAGGAAGTGCAACTTAACTGCCTGCCTGAAAGCTGATGTCGGGCGGAGGGTATTTTGGTGTAGTCCCCTCCCCCACGAACCGAATTAGATTTCCATTCAAAACAACGGCTGGAATTTCGTGAGGTAACCGACTCAAAAAACTATCACTTTCATGCCCAAGAACACCGCAGCACTCGGCGCATTACGTCTGCTCCCGTGTCACAGTGGCGGCGGATGCCGGCCAGCCGATTATGGAATTCATAACGCCGCGCGCATACTAAGCGGCGCGACGTCTCCAAGCGACTCTCCACCAGCCATGTGACGGTGACGGAACTCTGCGTCGGTTTCCCCAGAGAAAATGCCGAAGAATAGGTACACATTGATTCTGATTTTAATTTCGTCACAAAGGAAAACTTTGATTAATATGTGCCATTCCCGCCGATGCACAGATCCACAGAACGACGCTCCGCGCGACACAATGGACGGCTCGTTTAGATTGTGCATTCATCATTCAGCCCAGACAATGGGAGGGTTTTCCCATCGCGCTAACCACCTCAGAAACTGGAGCGATTACGGTGAATGGTGAAAGATGCCATTTGCGCGCCGCATGCATTTCCATCCCAAGTGACGGAGCACGCCAACACCGTCTAACTACTCGTACTGTGCCAAAATGCAGATGAAAACATGAAAAGATTTTCATCTTCATACGCCTCTGCCGCTCCCCCGGCGCACATGTGTGTGAGAAAGAAAGTTTTTCCCTGTTTTCAGTTGGATAGGTCGTTAATCCACACGAAAGCACCCAACGCCCGAGAGAGGGAGATGCACACAGTGGCAGTGGCGGCTGAAAACTGGTCTGAAGATGCTGAACAGCGGCGCAAATGCATTCCATAGATCGCACGCTGTCGACCATGGAGATGGCATTTCATCGGTATGTGGGAAGCTAGAGTTTCACATCGCGTCGCAGGGCCGACGCGACGCCAGCGGCAGGGTGGCGCGAACCTATTCACAGAGGATTGACTTAAATATAGAACTGACACTAATAACTGCGAGAGATGCGATTTTGGAGAGCGACACACGCACACGCACGGCAGCGACGACCCAAGGGATGCTTGTATGCGCGAAATTTGAAATATTTTTAGAAAATCCCCAGTCGGTCAGGCAAGCAGATTCACACAAATTCTTAGAGAGACTCGCTGCTCGCAATCCGCGCCGCCTCCGGCACCGGCTGCGCGTCTGTATTTAATCGTCTCAGCAGATTGACCAAGCGTATTCACCCGTGAGATACAAATCATAAATAAAGACGATTCGGAGAATGTTTTATTTATCGCACTAAAAAATAGAAGGCTCCCAGCAGCAACGCACAACAATTTATGGAATACATTTGGCAGCAGCTCGTTAAGAAGAGCGCGCTGGCCGAGCTGCTTTTCTGAAATGAAAATTCGCACCTCTCTGCACGGCTTGGTCCCGAAAACACCTTTGCTTTGAGATCCGTTGCTTGACGGTGAATGGATGCGCGTCATCAGCAGCGGCGGTGGTGGCAATGGCAATAAATGCCCAACTAGCCCCCGTTCGAGTTTCATGAGAACTTTGGTGTCTTGTCTCGCACGAGGCGAACTAATTTCGGCACTTAAACAAATTAATGGAAAATAATTAATTTTTGAGAACGACAAGCGCGCGCGCACTTTTGTCCAGCTTTCCAGAGTAGAAAGCGGCAGGCCCAGAGCGGCAGCGCTCGCATTTTGAGGGCGAGGTTGGACTTTCCGTTTGAAACTTTGCCCGTCTCCTTGGGTTGCGCTGTGTGCGCCTCTGATGAGATTCAGTGAAAGTAACACTTTTCTGAAAAAAAATCTAGTTTCTTGACTGTTTCAAGAATATTGGTTAATGACGCGGCCTGATGGATGCGCGATATTGAATTTGATTAAAATTAACGTCGCGCATCTGGCGCTGCTTTGCGGTGACTCTTTGTGGGCGAGTGCGGCGACCTAAAGCGGGCATTCGAAAAGAGTTGGGTGTGCCGCTGATTGAAGGTCCAGATTGCTCTCGGGAATGATCAGATTATTGGGCTCAACCGACTGAAGGTGCTAAGAGGATCGACGCGTGATAGAGGTGTCAACACATTGGGACCCCACAGCCACAGGGGCCACAGTTTGTGTCACTTGAGTGTGGAAAATGTGGGTCAAACGGTGTGAAAAACGGGGCAGATAAGGAAAATTTATGGGCCGGGAGACTTTCACTGGTTTTGATGGTCGATGAAATGCGATGATTGACTGCCGAGAATTGGGGCGAAGCAGCGCAAGTGAGTCGATTTGGCAAGGGTCCAGGTTCGGTTACGACCAGTAGGTCATCGATCGCATTCACTTTCTGATGACCTCAATCATCGAAGTCGTAAACAATCAATTCTGATTGAGAGGCAAACTGCCAACGTCTAAGGTGTCTGGGACATTGAGAGCGAAGCTTCGGCCCAAAGTCTTCGACCCCGAACTTGTGGGACAAGGCAACAGAGGACGCCCCCGCTTAAGGTGGAGCAACCAGGTGGAGAGGCACTGGAGGCAGCTAGCCAGAGAGCGTGCTAGATGGAGAGGCTTGTTTGCTGAGACCCAGGTCTACCAACCCGGACTGAAGCTCCAAATAAAGAATAATAAGGAAGGCAAACATTTGTTAGGAGCTAGTTGGCTCAGACTGAAACTGAAAGCTAGACCGTATATTTTATATTTTAAACTCACTTAGAACATGATCTTGAACGATCAGTTTCCGATTGACGTGCCAAGTCTGAATGGCTGTTCCAGAGTTCTTCGAATTTACGACGTGCCCGTAACGAACTCGAAGCGCAATGCAAATGAAAACGGCACACACTTCAGCATGTCGACACAAATGTAGTCCTTTGGGTTCCCGGGTGGTGAGGCATGCAGTGCCGCCTTGTCAAAGTCACACGTTGAACGGGGTTAGTTCAATATCTCGAACGATAGCTGCCGCGAGTTACAACAATAGGTCTCATGCCACACACCACGCATGTTGCTCGTGATCAATGCAACCATGTGCTGCATTGGTCATCATGCAAACAAGTCATCGGACAAATCACGCGTGTTTGTGATATTCGCGAACACGTGACAAGGGCAAGGCAAGCTAATGGCATAAGTTTTTGGGGGACACAAAGAAAAATGATCACGTGAGGAGCTGCTAGTGAGGAATAAACAACGTCCCTTTTTTTCAAAAGCAAGCTGATCACTTGAGGAGTTACATAAACGACATCTCTCTCTCGCTCCCTCTCTCTCTGTCGCTTCCTCTCTCTCTCTCTGTATCTCCCTCTCTCTCATTCTCTCTCTCTCTCCCTCTCCCTCTCCCTCTCTCTCTCTCTCTTTATCTGTCTCTCCCTCTCTCTCTGTCTCTCCCTCTCTCTCTGTCGCTCCCTCTCTCTGTCTCTCCCTCTCTCTCTGTCTCTCCCTCTCTCTCTCTGTCTCTCCCTCTCTCTCTGTCGCTTCCTCTCTCTCTATGTCTCTCCCTCTCTCTCATTCTCTCTCTCTCTCTCATTCTCTCTCTCTCTCTCTCTCTCCCTCTCCCTCTCCCTCTCCCTCTCCCTCTCCCTCTCCCTCTCCCTCTCTCTCTCTCTATCTCTCCCTCTCCCTCTATCTCTCCCTCTCCCTCTATCTCTCCCTCTCCCTCTCTCTCTCTTTCTCTCTCTCTCTCCCTCTCTCTCTCTTTCTCTCTCTCAACAAAGGTGTTTAGGACAGCACAAGACATGACTGGAGCACAGTCCGAACCGGAAGCCACACAAAAATGTGCATTTTCCGGTGCATCGGAAGTCAGACAGTCTTGTCTGAGCCATTCATCCAGAAATGACAACCGCCGCTGAAGGCATTTTTCACAGAGCACGAATTTCGACAAATTCAATAAATTGCGCCACTGTCGGTGGCTTTGTATTTCGATGAAGAAACTGTCACGCCAGCACATCATGGTTGACCTCGACACATGTCACGAAACACGCGTAAGCAGTCGAAAATTGAATTCTGAAAAAACAAAGAACAAAGACGCAAGCAGTCGCACGCTTTTAACAAAATACATGATCTCATCACTGAGGCCATGGTAGATGCGTGTTTTGTGCAGTGATTGGAGGCAAGTGCGTTCCAACAAAACCATCCCGTCATGCAGGGATTTGCAACGTTAGTGACTGCCTTGACTGTTTTGAGGCAGTTGTCCGTTGCCTTTTGCTCCCCGGTGAGTTGTTAGAGCTTAGCGTGACTTCTGCCCCACCCACATAGCGGCACACGAGGCTATTGTTAAGCTAAGCTCGATGAAGCAGGACCGGCCGACCACCAGACGCTCGCATACCGCCATCGTGCAGGCTTGGCTCCACGATGTCGTCTTCACAACCTTGGCTTTAGATTGAAGGCTCATCAAAACATCTCCACTTTCATAACCTATAAGGCCATGCTCAGGTCATTCCTTAGTAATCCGCGCAACCTCCCTGACGGAACAGTCCGGCAGTGTTCAGCTGTTCGCGGATGTTCGAAATGCCAAACGCTTTAGTTTTTGTTGTGGATGTTGACTGCCTCAACTTCTAGAATGTGGACCATCAAGTGAAGGTCCATTATCCCGTCGAGTCCATCTAATCCGACAATTTTCTTCCGTCAATGCTACACGCAGTGCATAGCTGAAAACCAGTACACACCCTTGAGGGATTCCATTTTGCACGACAAACTCTTGTGACAACTTACCACTAGGTAAAACGTCACACGTACACTTAAACCTCTCCTGCGCAAACCAGACTCCATTTCGACTAAGGCTATCGAAAGCCTTCTCAAAGTCGATACAAATGCATTTAGTACAAATGTACTAAATGCGGAGTCTAAAATCGGAGTCTCCTCATTCGATGAGCAGAGAAAGACCGAAGATCCGCTTCAACCCTTGCGTCAACAGCCGACAAATTATACATAAGCATTCACCCAGCACACCCGGGTGTGTCATGTGTTTTTGTAAGTCCACGGACGTCGGAAGGAGTTATGTCAATTGCGTGTTTGAATTGTTTCAAATGTTTTCCAAGGCAAATACAGTTCCTTCTGGAGAAAGAGAAACAAATCATGGTGAACGTGTGGTCGGAGATTTGTACCACAATCTGTTCCGTGGAAGTGCTCGTGACAGCATATGTGAAAACTTTTTTATGATCTATCATCTGGCTTCTACTTTTATGTTGGACCAAAATTTGTCAATTTGTTGATTTTTCTAATCCAAAAGGAAGAGCGAGAGGATCCACCAATTTTGGATTCAGCAGCAGAACAAGTTGTGCTTCTTTCGACTCCCGAAATTGAAGGTCATAAAAGAAAGCCGAAAGCGATACTCGATTACCGCAAAGCTAGGTGATGACAAGGAGGGAGGTGTTGACAGTATGGACAAGTGACTTGATGAATGCACTACGACGAGAAGAACGAAGAGTTGGCCCCAGGCTTTGTTCTTTTCTATAAAATTCATGTGGTCATGTGGCTACATTTACAGCATTCGCAGTCTACATGGAAAATAATCCGCACTTGAAGACTTCAACAAACCGTAGCAGGTTGTTGTCATCGCGTTATTTGACGACCACGTGATTTTGTCGACACTATGCCCATCGGGCTCTCTGATCAGACAACTTAACTTGTACTCCTCCGATTTTCTATGCCCTTATACACCGTCCTCACTTTGGAAGGCGATTCATATACCCTCCCACATGGTTGACGTCTCCCCCCATTAGCCACTTGATGGCACTCATTTCTCAGTAAACTCAGATCAATTGCACTAAATTCAACTCATTCTAAAACAGCGCCTTTAACCCGCCCACTCAAGTTGAAGGGTCCCACCACACATGCTGCGCGCTTAGATAAACAACTTCAACTTCAAACGCAGCGGTTTGAATACGCAAACTTCCCGATTATTCAAATTCCCCACTTATCCGGTTAATTTTCCACGCCAGACAGCCCCGCAGCATTGACATCCGAATAAGGAAATTATGTTTATGCTCAGAATGCCACTTGTTGCGATTTACCTGAAAGAAGGCCCCGCCAGCGTACTTCCCTGACATTCAGCGCGAAGCCAACACGAGTACCTACGGCGGCAGCTCAAGGTTGTGCACTTAACCACGCTCGAAAGAGCAAACCGAGCTTTCGATTGGACAGATTGGATTTGTAACGCGATCCAGTCGGCACGGTTCGAGTTAACTAATCAAAGCCTTCCTGTTGGTTTAACGAGGGTTGAGCATTCAATTCGGAACGCTAAGGGGACACCAGGCGACCGCGTGGGAACCACCGCCAACGCTGCACAATGTCGTCCATCACCCATTGCGACGCACGCTGTTTAGCGCGTCCCCCATTGATTGGCGGAAACGAACGGAGACAAGCTCGGAATCTAAAACATTCTAGCGCGGCAGCCCGCATGTCTTGCAGACATGTTGTGTACGTGTGTGTTTCCTGAAGTGACTGCCGGCCCGTGACTTCTCGCCGAGCAACAGGTTGCGGGCACTGCGCCGGCAACCACCGTCACTCATGGGAACAAGGAATCCTTTAGTTTCCCCGAATGATGCGTCATGCCGATGGCAATTAGGGAATCATTTCTTAGTCCATGCTCACTGGAGGGGAACGCCAAACGCACACACTCGCACAGACTGCCACGGTCAAAGGGGTGATTTGGTCTTCTGAATTTAACGCTCGGCTGGCTCTGCGATACCCAGCGCTGACGGTGTTCGCCGCTTCTTCGGAGACCTTCAGAACAAGTGAATTTTTAATTTAAGTCGTATTTGCTTGCCGCTAGGGTAAATCCTTGAGCGGTTCTGTGGAGCACTTCGGTGCGAAGACCTCACGGCTGTATGGGGTCGAGTTAACGAAATAATGATTGCGGTGGCGATGGAATTTAAATAGACTCATGTCTGTCCCGCAGCTTCGGCTGCGATTTGGAAGGAGGATGAGGTGACTCAGGGTAGACCGCTTGAGAGGTTTGTGGCAGGTTTATCTGCGGTTGGGGGGAGAGATCAGATGATTGTCACGGTCCCGGGGAGCTGGTTTGACTTCAAGTTCGGCATGTTTAGGCAAAGCGGGAGATTGAAAGCGGTGGACTTTGGAAGAAATGTAAAACTTCTGCGGGGGAACATGCACATGCTAGAGACTCTGTCAGCGATAGCCGCTGGGGTCTTCTGTGACCACTTCAATACTCCCTGGATCCCTAAAACTAACGAAGGCGATTGCAGTGATTTTCAAGCCGAAGAGGGCACGATTTGCGAGCACGTGTGCTGACAAAATAACCGACAAATCGATGACCACTTGCTGATAGCCAAGCGCTAATAACTGTCTGATCCTCATTGATAAGTTTGCGCATGCTACAAGTGCACACGCATTCCATCTGTGCACTGCAGAGACGAGAATGAAATGGAATCGGTCCCACATCTGACTCCGTGCGAATTTCCCTTGCACATGACTCTATCCTTAAGCGGACCATACACAGCACACTTCCATCGGCTGTATCGGTTTATAGAATGTGTGCTCCACAAAGGAAGGGATTCACAATGGGCGCTCGAAGGCCTCCGAGTGGAAGTGATGTTCAATCATCACACTTCCTAAACCTAATCCAACCTGTATCGGTGGCTGAAATGTGTTCTGTGTGTGGTCCCGTCCGAGAACTTTTTCGCACTCCGGTCTGAGTGGACTGACGAGTGCTGGACAGTCTGAAGTGACAAACGTGAGCTTTGATTTACTGTCACTTTACGGACATTAAGACTATAATTGAGTCAAACACGCACACAGTAGCACTACCGCTCTCACTACTCAGGGCACTCTTCGAAGTCCGGTGAAGAACTAAAGTGTTTGCCGGAAAGTGCCACCGATGTGCACATCAGAGTACGCTCACAAGTGTGCTGTGTATGGCCCGCTTTAGGATCGTATACACTTTTGTCACATCTCCCACTTGGTCACATAATTATTGGCAAATTTTTTTGTAACAAGCTGATGATGAATTAATAGAGTATCCTTAACATGACCACCGGTGAATCAGGGAATTTTTTTCCCAGGGGGCCACACACCGGAAGTGCTTCCGGTGGGTAATGCGTTTCTAGACGCACTTTTTCTTCGTGGTCTACTGGCGAAATGTTTTCGCTTCTTCCTTGTTGTAGTTAGAAATCCTTCCATAGTCTTTGACCATCGATCTGTCTACAACAACTGAGCTTTCTTTTCCTCTTTCTTCGGCATGTGCTCCATGGACATCTGTGTCACATGACCCAACGATTCATGCTTCTGAGGAACTAAAAGTACATTTTAGTAAACAACTGTAAAATAGTGATGACCATAAAACAAAACACTGTTTCACACAGAAGACAGAAAAGGCGCGGGGAGTCAATATCCACCCCTCGAGGACTAAGCTGACTTCATTCAAGACCGACTCTGAAGACTCGAATGAAGAAGTCTGAAGATTCTTGGTTCCAATCCATTTCCAAGTGCGGTTTGTTCAGTGAATTGTGGACAGACCATTAGGCACGTGAGCAGGCTTATGACCGAATGCCACCGAGGACACCCGCGTTGAGTGTACCACATTCAAGAGGAGAAGGAGCTGAATTTATTTGACGTGCGCACCTGCAGGCATCTAGCCAGGTCTCATACTCATTGGCTGACATCCCCAGGCCCACCACAGGCTGTAGCACAACACAATAAAGATCTTACTGAACATTGGTTCTACTTAGACTCACACATTTGCCATCTGGTCGGTGCCATTTCAGGACACTGCCTCTTGAGGGATCATGGCAGAGGACTAAGCATCATCGCAAACAGCGTGACGGAAGTATGCCTAAGTTGCATTGCACTGCTGTGAGTTCCATTTTAAACACGAAAACCACATGGCCCCAAGGTACGACATGCCTGCCAATGTTGAAAAACGATTAAAGTGATGGCCAAATCTCATATCGTTGTAATTCCTCATTTAATCCCAAACTGGTGTCTTATTCGGTTTTATGTCAATGTCCAACGACGATAGCAGACTGTTCGTTGCAGCCCACGCCTTGGGTATAGTTCGAAAGGCAAGAATCGGTCGCGGCACGTCGAGCCACGGAGACCAGAACTGGCTTAGAAAGAGTGACAGAACTGGTTAAGAGGATCTTCTAATCCGAGGCTCCTGGTTCGGAGGTAGACCACTGCTCCGGCTAAAGCATATGTCATTGAGTAACAATAGGCGACAGTTGAACATAACTGCCACTGTTCTCCGGTTTCCTCAAAAGTATTTTTTTTATTCATTAAAACCTATTATAAAGTCAACTCCGTTTAGCTGTTAGCATAGACCAATAGTTTCGACTTGATTGGTTGGTTGGCATGGTTGCTCCCATAGTGCGTCGATGAGAAAGGGATTGTGAATGAAGAAAAAGGGAAGTTTACGCTGTACTTAGAAAGACTTACAACATCGGCGTCTTGTACATATCGTCACAATGGGCAGATTTGACCTGGTTAAGGACTTTGTCTGCCACGAACAACATCAATGGCGAGATCAGACGCAGAATAACTCTTGTCGTTGTTTCATTGATTTCCAATGGGAGTTGAGGAGCAGTTTAGGCATGTTTCCGTCTTCTTTATGCCTGTAGTTTTGGCAGAAGCTGTTTGCGATGTCCTCTGCCATGATCCCCCAAGAGGCAGTGTCCTGTAATGGCACAAGCCACACGGCAAATGTGTGAGTCTAAGTAGAACCAATGTTCAGTAAGATCTTTATTGTGTTGTGCTACAGCCTAGGGTGGGCCTGGGGATGTCACCCAATGAGTATGAGTCCTGACTAGATGCCTGCAGGTGCTCACGTCAAATAAAGCCAGCTCCTTCTCCTCTTGAATGTGGTACATTCAAACGCGGATGTCCTCTGTAACTTTCTGTAGCACTTACTCAAAGGACCAAGCCATTGATCAGCCCACCCCTGCTGTACCGACGGAGGCATTGATGGTCTGAAAGGCAGCCGAAGAGGTTCTTAATGTCTTCGCTTGATACCATCTGGAAGAGTGAGCAACGACATGAGCGGGAGGAGCCTATCTAGGAGGCAACGCTGGAGGCGGATGAGTCATGCAGAGCTTACAGAGCATGCTTAGGTGCGACACGAAGAGCCATCGATTCCAACGCCCACGTCCAACCTGGACCTCAAGTAACTCGTGTGTGATTATCAACATGAGGCCAAGCATCATCACAGGCGACCTCCATAGAAGCTCATTGAATGAAGAAGAGTCGCAGGCATAAATTCCGATGTGCTCCCATGTGACCCGGCATCTCAAGACCTAGCCTGGACTGTCTTTTGTCCCGATTGAGGTAACAAATTCCTTTGCAGTCTCTTAAGTCGGCTTAGGGTCTTAATACAGGCAGACCTCGGATTACAACATGGTTACAGCTACAGCCCGTAGAGGGCCAGGGCCTAACTTCTCAACAACCACCCGTGTTGTGCGCGCTGCTGTTCTGACATGAGTGGAAGGGACCTACAGTTTTATGCCGACTTCGAACGGCCAATTTGAGAAGCTTCTTTTAGACACTTACACTCTTGGAGCATTGTCAGTGACTCGAAAGTGGTGGGGCCGTGAAAAGAATTTTGCTCGTTCCACTAAGCCGCGGCCGCCGGTTGGTGGCGTTCCAGGAATTGTCGTCTGAACGACAGAATGCATGTGGGTAAACTTCAATTCTGAAGATTAAAGTGAAACGAACGTTGCACTTTTGTTTTCCAAGGACAATGCCGTCGTTAATTGAGGTAAAGTTGGCATTTTTGGACAACTTCAGTATTAAACGACGTAAACCGCGGCACGCCTAAATGTGTGCCCGGGTGAAATCGAATAATCACAGCAACCTACCTTCACAGAGACAAGGTCGTGATCTGCTTTACCCGGTAATCCAGATGGAAGCACATTTTTGACCATTCTTGGCTAGACATAAAAATTATTGTACATCGTCCACAGGTTCAAGCGCAGGCGTTCCTTGTCTTTATCCAGCAGAAACTGCGTGGGATTTACAACTTCAACGCGCGCCTCCAGTGGAGTTGTAGTCCGTAGACGGTCCCATTGCGGTATCCACTTTGCTGATCCATTTTTTGGTTTAATCTCGAAAGACTCGTGGTCAGCCATTACGTTTTAACTCGGCAAAGATTGAGAAAGCGCGCTGTTCACCGGAAATACTTAAGTCTTCAGAGGATCCTGCAGCATGCTTCTTCTTGTTCTTCTTCTTTGTTTGGCGCTACAGTCCGGGGTGGACCTGGGCCTCAACCAACAAGCCTCTCCAGCCAGCACGATCTTTCGCCAGCTGCCTCCAGTTGTGCACACAAAGTTGGTTGAGGTCCTTCTCCACTTGTGTGCGCCATCTCGTTCTAGGACGACCTCTTATGCGTTGTCCCAAAGGCTCGGAATCGAAGACTCTTCGGGCCGGAGCTGTGGTGTCAATCCGCTCTACGTGACCTAGCCATCTTAAGCGTTGGATCCGAAGACGCTTAACTAGGTGCATGCCGCTGTACAGCCCGTACAGTTCGTGGTTGAATCTCCTTCTCCAGACACCATCAATACAAACAGGACCAAAGATCGCACGCAGAACTTTTCTCTCAAAAAGACCAAGAGCTTCTTCATCGTCGATGTTGTGCGTCCTTTCGTGATGACAGCATGTACTTTGTTTTGCCCTGATTAACTGCCAAACCCATTTTAGCCGCTTCCGCTTCAATGCTAGCAAAAGCCTCATTGACAGCTCGCTGTGTTCGTCCAATCACGTCAATGTCGTCCGCGTAGGCAAGCAGTTGAACGGACTTTTGGAAGATCGTGCCTCTGGTGTTGACATTTGAGTTTCGCACGATCTTCTCAAGTATGATATTGAAGAAATCACATGACAGCGTGTCGCCTTGTCTAAAACCTTTTTTGACATTGAAGGTCTCGGTGAGTTCGTTACCGACCTTGATGGAGCAGCGAGAGTTCTCCATCGTCATCCTGCACAATCTGACGAGTTTGGCTGGAATGTAAAAACTAGACATGGCATTGTATAGCTCGTCTCTATGCACGTTGTCATATGCGGCCTTGAAATCGACGAATAGGTGGTGGTGTCGATCTGCATCTCGTGGGTTTTTTCCAGGATCTGCCGCAGGGTGAAAATTTGGTCGATGGTGGACTTTCCCGGCCTGAAACAGCACTGATAAGGACCTATCAGGTTATTGACGAATGGTTTCAATGGAAACATCCGCATTATTTTCTAGTTATCAGAAAACAACAAGAAAACAACAGCGCCTTCCAAGCTGATAGCCCCCTTGTCCATCGACGAATTTGAAGGACTTTTTGACACTTAATCGCGCAATCGTGTAAATGGCATTCTTTGATTGGTCTGTTTGGTTCGAAATGCTAGAAAGCATGAGACGTAGAAGCCCAATCACAACCATCTCCGCTTTGGACATCAGTGTCCTTTGCGGCAGGACATTATTTAGTGATGTAGAAGAATCGAATCAAACAAACAACATCCGGATGAGATAAAGTTGTCAGAAACCCAACGCCAAACGCTCTCTTAACTCTCATTCCTCACATCACCGCCCACTCCGCATTCCCGTCGCAAATCAGTTCTCCCCCAAGAGCTGTAATCGCACACGACTAAATTGCTAGATCCGATCTCGAACGGCGCAGTTGATCTCAAAGTCCACAGAGAGACACGCGAACTTCTGTGCAGATCAAGATTCCCGGTTCTCCCAACTGGTTCTCACTCTTAACAATCTACAATATGCGTCTAATTAAATTGTTGCACCGGCAGCAGCCGTTGCGGCGGAAAATAAATAGAACACCAATCGTTCAATTCCATTGGGTGTGGGCATTGCATTCTATTGCAATCTAGACCCACGATCTGACGGCGTTTTGCCGCAGGCACATACAGGTACTCGTACTTAATCGAAGTTACGTCACCCGGGACGTTAGGTAACATGTCATGAGTGTCCATTGCGCAAGAGAACCAGTAGCCGGTGTCTTGGCGAGATTGTCGAGGGTGAGGAATTTGCATGCAGATTAATGTCCGTCTTGTCTTACCGCGCTGTTGCCTTTCCTTTGAGTGGCCTTCAGGCGCTCGATGGCGTGAATGGAAGTGCAGCGAGTTTGTGGGAGGTGATCAGTGATCTTGGTCCACCTCAACTGGGATTTAGATAGAAGCTACCAGTGAGGTGGGGCAGAGGGACCATGATCTTTGGAGACTTGGTGACTTAAACTGCGGCTATTTGGAGCTGAGACTGAGATCGATCATTGATCATGTGTTTTCTTTAAAAATAATTAAGACCAAAAATTCATTGCCTATTTCCAGTATTTCCCCAGTCCGTCGCTGTCTCGGCGCTCTTTTACGACCCCTCATCTGTTTGAGACGCCGAAAGGTGTCATGATCACGCCAGTTTATGCCTTGCAACGCCCAACCCTTTAATTAACGCGCCAGAAGTAGACGCTCTTCCTCTAAACCATTGGCGATGGGATACCTCAGGGCTCTAGTTTCCCTCCCGACTTACTAATCATAACGACGCACAAAAGCAGGTACAAAGGACAGGCGATCGCCGATCGCGAAATAGACGCATCTCTCAGAAGCACCGCCCCTGATCGTCATTAAAGACGCAAAGACGCCATTAATACGGGTCGTAAACCATTAGTTCGCAATCCGTTGTCTTAGGTGGCAAAACAAAAAACACATTTTTATGATCGATATCGAACGCAGCCTCAAATCTGGAAAGGCACTCTTTCCCGGCCACGATCACCGGCAATTGCAAGGTGCACAGTTCGAGCGAAACAATAATGCAAACGGAGACGAGGCTGGGTTTCCCGGGTGCAACAGGTCTCTTAGTGGCAATAAAATCCTTTCTAGCTGTGCTCACTACAGCGCTGGATAATTAGCTGATTTTCCGAAAAGGAATCCGCTTAATGATCCCGATCCCGATAGTAAATATGGAAGAATATGAAGAACTTATTGTGAATTTGAGCAGCCTTCACATTGTCGTTTTTCCAGCCAAAGGAAGAGGAAATACGACGATGCTTGTCCGATCTTGCACGTCTAAGAGTTCAAGTCAGTAAAAAGAAGAAAACGTAGGAAGCCGAGCGATTAAGACGTTAATAGGCGATCGAATTGCCGTGTAAACTTAAGAAAAAACACCAGCGCGATTGGAAATTCATTACCGCTGATGGTTGTTACGTATCTTGACTGCAGATGGAGACCAGATGGAGGTTTAGTTTATGGCATAATTTATGGGAAACGTGTGGTTTCCCTTTTCCAATCTCCTCGACATTGACCAATTAAAATTAATGTGAGGTGGTCAACCTTTTGGAATGGTGTTCGGAAGGAAGTCCAGCAAGTAGAGACGTTGGAGCTTTTCTCGTAAATTACAGGGACTCCCAAGGAGTTTCGTTGCGGAGAGCGGTGGACCAGAGGACCATAGGAACCAACGGTGATGTGCGTATCCCCTTCCAGCGAGCATAATGGACCCACCACTTTGGTCTAAGGGAGCCACGGCCACAAAGCCGTCAGGGCATCCAATTAACTGCCTAACTGCCAGCCCCTTTCCACAAGTGGACGGGATCTACAGTATCATGCTTATTCCGATCGTCCGCATATAAGAAGCTTTTTCGAAGCTTTTCGTCGGTATGCACACTCTGAACTGTGTGAATGCCTGTCTGTCGTTACTGAGTAACGAATATTCAATGAAGTACCATATAACGAAACGTTACTCCTCAATGAATATCGTTTCTATCTTGGTATCGTTACTTCTGCTTGCCTACATGTTCTATCAACAACCGACATCGGTTCGTTCACTCTCGCACGAACATACACGGAAGACATACCATACGGTACGGAAAGGGTACCATCAAACCATACCGAAGCGTGATGTGGCACGACTCACTGGCATTGTGCACACCATGCGCTTATTTGTTAGTTGTTAATCAGTATAGCAACTTTGACCATGGTAACGAGAGTAACTATTCGTTACATTCACACAAAAAGTAACGAGTATGTACGAGTACTAAATTTGTCGTTACTCTTAGGTAGGCAGGTAGTGAGTGGCTTGGATGCACTTAGGCCAAATTAGGCCTGTTGTACTGCCACGTGGGTTTCCACAAAAGAGGGGTTTAGGCCGGCGTGATTATTACGACAGTCAGCCAGATTTATCACTGAAGTCTAATAGCGATTTGATTGGTGTTTCTCTCAGAGAGCCTAGTTGAGGCGAGTGCAGAGCAGCTGCAGAGGAGGTGTTGCACACTTTCTTCTTCTCTGACAACAGGAGTGAGTGACTTGAAGGAAACTGAGCAGTGCCGAGAAAACTTCCCGTAGACATTTTGCTGAGCCCTGAAATTTTTGATGATGGCATCCCTCAGGTTTCTGCTTTCTCCCTTATGTTGCTTTTTGTTATTTAGGTCCCTTCTTTTGAAGCTTTATAATTTCGATCATCGTTTGTCTTCTTTATGCTCTTTGAGTGCCGCTACAGTCCGAGAGAGAGTCCGAGACCTGAGCCTTAGCCCAAATGCCTCCCCAGGTGCCTGCAATTTCGCAAAACCCAAGCGGGTGAAGGTCCTCCTACACTTGTGTGCACTACCTCAGGCGCGGCCGTCCCCCCCCGAGGGAGCACACAGAACTTATCACCCAAGGACTTCTTTATCTGCTTCGGAAATTGTCCTTGAACTCCAGCCATGTGCCTCGTTCTGCTGCCTCTCCTACAGAGATGCCGCTGAAACCCAAAGTAAGCAGCCATGTGCCTCGTTCTTCTGTCCCTCTTACAGAAATGCCGCTGAAATCCAAAGAAATAGCGGATGGCTTTGGTTTGATCTCGGTTCACAACTCTGGCCTATGGTCGATCCTAAACGATCGCTTAGCTTGATCAGATTAAGCAGGCCGAGTATCAGATCTGTTATTGGTGTTCTAACAGGGCACGGAACTCATGCCTCAAGACTAGGCCTTCCTTATGATGACTTCTGCAGAAGCTGCATGAACAAGGATGCGGAAGAAACTATTGAACACTTGCTATGCAGTGCTCTCTCATCCCGTAAGTTCAGACTTCCCAAGGCTCACTTCTTTGATAACCTGGCTGATCTGAGCAACTTAGAATCAGCATTCTCCTTCGCTTTATAAAAGCATTAATTGGTTTGCGGAATAGGTGCCCTTAGATTCACGTGCTAACACACTGGGCCTATGCTAGGCCCAAGTGTGTCTGCCTGAGACTTCAACTTAACCCAACCTAACCTAGAACTGTTCAGTGAAGAGCCGAGGTAGATGACGCACCTGGCTACCGCCAAATGATGCCTCTTGTGATGATTTGCCCAAGGCATAGCCGTTGTATGTCCATTCTCGGGGACAGTACTCGTTCATTGTCATCACTGTAGTGTCGACTCACCACTACGGCCGCACTAGCCGGTGGTCATTGGAATTGATAGTGATCTCCGACTCTGAGATTGTAGAGGAGTTCTTCTGGTTCCATCTTCCCGCCAAAGCAGGTACATGCCTTCAAGCGAACCCATTTCGCTTCAAATGGCATCATCACCTCCAACTAATCACGCTCCGAAGACCCACTTTCTTCAGAGTCAGCACTCGGCCGCCCCATCGGACCGAGACGAATATGACCCCGAGAACATCTGCGCCCAACGCCAGTCTCATTTCGATCTGAACAACGGCCGATCTGGAGATCTACTCAAACAATTATGACAAGTCGACGTCGCTTCGTCAATTAAACACTTTCTAGAGGCGGCACAGACCACTGCAGCGGCAAGCTCATTGAGGTCGTCGCCATACCCACTGACGTTGTCAAGCGCCGTGGCGGAGATTCCACGCTAATTCTTTAATCAGTCCCCCTCGTGTGCCTGAGCGCTCGCTACTCGCTGCTCGCTGCCACCGTAATGACCTGCTTGAGTTAATGCACTCAATTGTTTCGAATGATGAACCTCTGGCAGCAGCCATCACACCGCCGAGCACACAGAGCATCGAACCTCGGCGGCATCGCATTACCCACGCTGCCGCGGCGGGGGATGCTAGGGGCGGCCAAAATGAAGACAGCCACCGCAAAGAGTCAAAGTGCTGCGCGGAGGCTGAAGACCGAAGGAAGCCAAGACCATGTGGAATTTCTCAAAATCCACTCAAGCGATCTTGCCCGGAGCGCATTTGATACCGCGATCGGGGTTGGATTTCCCCGCACAGACATTAGGCAACGTTTTACAGCCTCTGCGGCTGCGGCTGCAGTCAGACGGCGGATCTGTAGGCTTGGAGGAGGCTCACCTCGATTAATCACCGCACGAGGTGGGGTTTCTGCGAACGGCAGTGGCATGGATTCGAGTTGTGAGCGGATTTCAGTGGACAGCCACCCACCAGCGATGGCTGGAATTCGCGCCCACTTGGTCGCGTAGAACGGCACACGTCCACAGCCTGGTGCCGGGCTCTAGACTTATAGAACCCGAGCGATTAGCCATTGTTGTTCGCCGATTGTGGCGCTTGACAGTTATGCCCGGGCCCAATCAGTGCGCGGACAGATATCGTCTACTCGCGCGACGGCATGCATGCAAATGACGTGTTTAAGTGCGGGCCTGGCCACTGGCCGCCGTGAATTTTAAATGTCAAAAGTGGGCATGCTCTCCTGCGTTGCGGCGCGGCGAATGTTGCACGCTTTCCCACGGTTGGGAATTCGTGTAAGATTTTGTGGAATTCCAGCGCTCTGCTGTTGCGCGGATTACGCCATGGGCTTGCGCAGCTGGGAGGGGCACCACTTGGGCAACACCAAGTGCGGTTAACAATGGACTTTCAATTTCATCCGAGTCCGCGTTGAATGTGGTCAAGGTTCAGAGTCTGCAGAGGATGCCCTCAGAAGTAGTGACATGACACGAAAGATTACATTTCACTCTGTGTGTTGTGAGAAACACTTTGCGGATGAATGCAGAGATGGCTGGAGCAACATTTGAGGCATGCTGGTTCCAGTCACCGAGACCAGACCTGTCTTGCTCTTTCTTCTAGTAGACCATGATTTTGGTTTGTCGAGTTGGTAGTTGTCAAGGGCCGACCAGCTCGCTTCACGTGTGCTTCAATCGCCGAGAAAGCTTTCACTACGATGGCAATGTCATCTGCGTCACCCACCAGGTGGGTTGACTTGTGGAGAATAGTGATTGACGTCTTGGCAGCCTCCCGGCTGTCTTCTACGGTACCAGGCAGCAGAAATCACACCATAGCGCATCTCCTTACTAAAGTCCGGTGCAGACATTTAACGACTGGTGGAGTCGTGGGACACAAGCAGACCCTAGAGTCCTAGAGTCCCTAGAGTCGACCTGTGATCAGTGCGACACAAGAAGCCTTTAGACCATCGCACAGTTCGCTAGAGAGGACTTCAAAGGTAGGACGCCGTTGAACGGGGATATACCGCTATAGTTCTTGCAGCCCTTTGTGTGGTGACCTCACTAAGGTTTTTGTGGATCCAGCATATGGAGCTGATATTCCAGTCGTCGCAAATGATTTCGTCTTTCCAAATTCTCATCATCGACCTCCGATGGCAAACCATCTGAGCCTGTGACTTTACTGGTCTTCAGCTGTTTAATGGCTGTGCCGCCTTCTCCAGAGCTCGGTGGGAGGACTACTTCGCCGACTGGAGTTGGGGTTTCTTGGCTGGTGCTGACATCGGGTGTCCATGTGGTGTCCATGTGGTAGCCGATTAAGCCTCGATGGTGATTGCTATCGTTGCTCTGGTAGAATCCATGCAGCTCGCTGTTCGACGTCGTTGGAAAGTTGGGCTCGTTGCGCACATTTAACGCCTTGAGGTAGCGTCGTCCGGTTCCTGACTTACTCGTTAGGATGGTTGTTGATGTCTAGTTGCTTTCTGAACAGTGTCACCATGTACTGTTGCGTGCTTAGTCGTAAAGCCCCTTGCTGCTGTGGTGCCTTTGACGGTCCTGTCGAAGGTAAGCTCGGCAGTATTTTTCTTTCAAAAATTGCGAGCTTCGTCATGCTGGTCTTAGAGATGGTGTGCCATTTTGAGGAGCCTTACGTTAAGATCCGCCGTAAAAACTGCTTGTATAGCAGCAGTTTTGTCCTCTGCTCTGGAGGCGATGGAAGTCTTGGTTGGCCTTCTTAAGGGGCAGTTTCGAGTGACTGTTGAACTTCAACCTTTCCGTGAAGTTAACGCCAAGAGGCTTGATCTTTTCGTTGGTTGTACCGTTAGGGAGGACAGTCTTTGGCTGCTGATCTGCATCCTCCTCGGGATGGTCTCCTTAAGCACATACGTACCGATGTGCCAGCATTAATTTCATATAGTAGGCAAATTTGTTCGCTGCTTGGATTTCGACCCTTCGCGCAGCTATCTGTGGTGACGTCGAGATGGCACAAGTCCGCGAGTCATCTGCAAATAGACAGCAGTTGGAGCTGTTGTCAGTTGGATGTTGTAAAGCCACGGTCCCAGCGTTGATCCTTATGCAAGTTGGTGCTCCGCTCTGTTGACTTGCTGCCTTCAACTGAGACGTAGGATCTTCTGGAATACAGAAAGCTGTAAATTATTCCGATGAGTTTGGAGGGGAATCCTATCTGGTTCAGCTTGTCGATGAGTCCCTCAATCTAGACCGTATCGAAGGCCTTTTCTACATCCAGGAAGCAGGCGACCTCGTTATTGTGCAGGACAGCTCCAGCATCGTGGTGGCACTTCATTTGAGGATGTAGCGTTGAGCTGTCTTTCCCGAAATCCGTACTGAATATCCGGAATGATGTTTAGGTCGGTAGACCATCGGTTTAGCTTTCGAATTAGCAGGTCCTCCAGGATCTTGCTTAAATTTCTCAAAAGCGACATTGGCCTGGCAGCATTCCCCTTTTTTGGCATTCCGACAACTTTTGCCATTTTTCACTTGCTGGGAAAGTAGCAATTGTTCATGATGATGGTGGCATTCGCTTCAGGACGAAATTCGAAATATCGTCAGGCCCGGCTGCTTTCCTCGTTGGGCTACATTGAATAATTCCCGCAGTTTCTTCGGCCCCTGTGAGGTCATCGTTTCCTGTCGGGTTGTCCGCTGGGTTGGTTTCGTTGAAGATGATGTCTGGTCCTCAGTGAAATGCGGACAAAGTAGAGACGGTGCGTCGATGTTCGAGCGTGTCTATGGACTCTGTGATATTGTTGTCTCCTGTAAGCTTTATCGCTCGCTTTTGGATTCCGTCCAGTAGGTGCAGGGTGGCCTTGGGAACACCAGACCAGATATGAGCGTTCTACTCAAGTTGGGGCGGATATACCAAATCAGAGGGTGCGGAATTGATTAAGGAAACCTAAACATTTCGCAGCACTTTTGGCGACCTCAAAGATGTGATCGTTCCAACTAAGTTGACACAGATACCAAGGATGGACAGCTTTCCGGTTTCATCGACACAAGCTCCATTCTTGGCTAATGGCTGATCAACAAGTGCCACCAGACAACATTGAGTCATTGAAGAATTGAACTCCATTGTCCGTGCAGCAACCAGAGAAACTCAAAGTCATCGATCTGTCTCATGACTTGTTGCATTTGCTCCTTAAACGGAGGCAAACCACGTACCCAGAGTCAAACACTCATCTCCATTTGGCGCATGCAAATGAACTGCAAGGCGACCTAAAAAAAACCTCACTTGTCCATCCTCATTAAGTCGTCACCGAGGAGTCAATGTTCTGCCAGCCAACCTGTCAAATACAGCGATATCTGCTAATTGCCGGACTGCGAGTGGGGTCCCCTCATTTCAATTGCTAATTCCATTTGAAGCTCACTGCAAGGCTTGTTCGCGAAGTGCAAAGACAACAGATCGCTTATGAAATCGCCACCAACCGACTGACTGCCACTTCAAACGCCAGCGGGTGACAACGCATCTGTCAGTCGGGGGTACACGCTCAGCGGCAACTTTCAACTCTCGCGGATGCAATGCATCCGCACCACGGCGCTGCAGGTTTCCGCTTGCAGGAGAAAAAACACACAATTTTTAGCTCACTGCCCAGTCGAACTACCGGATCCAGTCCGAGTCCGGTGTCCGCCGGCTGAAACCAGCTGAGTGGGTAGTGGCAGCAAACTTTCTGCGCCTCATCCGGAAGTCGAACCGCGCGAAGGCATACAACCGAGATGATCCCATCGAGTGCTTCCCCCCGAAATTGCTACCTCCTCGGATGGTCCGAGCGTTCGAGTGTGTATCGTCGACGTGTAATTTCGCGAAACAAATTTAATGGGGCCACTTTAATGCAACACCAGCTGCGGCCGAGGAGCAGGCGGTAGCGACGGTGAAGGTGGTCGTCAATCGGTAGCGCAATCGAAGACGACTTTTGCATATCTATCCGATGAGCGATAAGTCATGCAGAACACAATGTATCGGTGGATCCAAGACGAGACTCCGCCGCATGTTGGCGACTGAGCAGTCGCTGCTGCTGCCGTCGTCGTCGTCGTCATCGCGTTGTCTTGTGTGCTGATGCATGTGAATTATTGCAACTGTTTTACTGGAAAGAATGTGAACTGTACATTTGTTAGATACTTTCGCAGTCGCAGCCAGTCCACATGGCGGATTGTAAATCTAAAGCTCTTGAAATCGAGATTGTTGCACGGTTGGATTTTTCCGGTATTGAATGCGAGATAGACGCGAGATGTGCGTCAACAAGTTGGATTGGATAACTGACATTCAATTGATGGGATGTTGAATTGAGCAAGGGATCGCAGGTAAGTGCGTGAAAACTTCTCGGGAAATATGAGAGAGAGTTGCGAAGAAATTGATGATGATCTCTGACTTATGCAGTGATGGAGGTGTCCGAATGGCGCCGTGTTCTGTCGATGATGGAACGAAGAGCTGGGTTTGATTAGATCGGGGACCAGGACTGGTGTGTCCACTGCTGGAAGGGGTTCTTGCACTCTTCAGGCGCAAATTTGTTGATTGGGGTTGGAAAGAATTTCGTTGTCAGGCGTCAATGTCAAGACTATGAGTGTGGTGATATACCAGTCAAAACCGTTTACAAAGACATCGGTCAGAACGACACATCGGTTATAACGGCTAAAATCGTAGGCCCCGGCTGAGGCCCATTATAATCCCCGCGAAGAGTCGCTTACTACGGCATCACTTAAAGCGACATATCGGTTATAACGACCGATTTTTCCGCGAAATGCTGGAAAAACGCCCTTTCGTTTGAAAATGACCCGAAAGACGATTTTGAGGATGATGAAATCCCTCAGTATTCTTCGCAACAATGTGAAGTTGGCCCTCTCTATAGTGCTGACTTTTTGATGTTGCACATACCTGGATACAGCGAACTCCTTCATTAGCGGACACTGACGGTACCGAGAAATTTGTTCGATTATGAAAACCGTTTTTCATTAAAAACCGTGTAAATAAATCTTTTCTTTGAAAGTTGTCCGCTTATGAGAGGTGTCCGGTTATAAGAGGTGTCCGTTAGGAGGGAGTGCACTGAATATCTTAATTTTGTCAGTGCTATCGCACATATGCATATCGGTTGCAGCTTGTTAATTTGCAAAACGAATCTGATGATTCGCACAGGAACAGCACACACGGTAAATTCAAAGTTCAAAGTGGCATTGTACGTGTCAATTGTCAAAACTGAAAGTTGAACAACTTCTGGATTTAAAATTTTTGACTGTGAGTGAAATCATTTTTCAACACACGATGAGACCATCTCCGAAGTTGATCAACTCCCAAGTTTCCGTCAAGTTGAGCAAAATGTGAACAAAATAAGCTTATCTGCTGGTTTAGCTAAGCGAACATCAATCAAGAAAATTTACCTTTCACACTAAATATTCCAGGTAAACCATGGATTGAGTGGCATTGTGAACCATGCATAAAAAGACAGTGATTGTGATGGAAAACAAATCGTGTGAGAGGCACAAAACGCGTCTGTGTTCGAATGTGTCAGAGGATTATCGTTAAATCTCCACTGTGAACCGAAATGTGTATTGATTCTGAGTTTATCAATGGATCGACACTTAAGCTCGCACTGTGAAAACGGGCATTAGTGATCGAGGAGTGGAATTTCATATCAAGTACAGGGCTACACCCTTGCTTCGAATTATGCAACGATGATACATGAAAGTTGCTCTCAAGTCCTCGACTGACACTCTCCCTTGCCGAAAATATGACTGTCAGCAGTGGAAGTGAAGACGAAGACGATTCAAATCTATCGAGCGCAGCCCTGGTACTTTGCATTATGCACTCTTGCAAGGCTCAACTTGCTCCAGAATTGATGTCAGCTAACCATGCTTCGTAGCGTTCGCTAATTTTCAGATGATCTGAAGTCCAGAAGTCGAAAGTGGCAGTGGAGTGGTCACACTCTCCGAAAGGGTGACAAGTCGATGGCTAACCAGGCGATGCCGCTTGCTCAGGATCCAAGAACAGTGGAGCAGGAAGCAAGGCAACTTGAAAAAAGTCGGGGAGAGGTGAGCCGCTGTAGAGGCCCTAGGACCCACAACAGGAGATAGGTCAGTCGTAAGTCAGAGACAAAGTATGTCATCAAACGTCTGAAAAAGGGCTCTACCTGCCTGTCTGTCGATGGATAATCAAGCGATGCAGGATCATAATCAAAGATGGCAGGATGCATGGCGGTCCTATGAGTACCTGGCGCAGAACAGTTGAGTTGGAAGCAAGGCAACTGACAAAAAGTCGGAGAGAGGTGAGCCGCTGACGAGGCCCTAGGACCCACAACAGACGACACTTGACTAAACTTGTTTTTAAGCTCTAACCTGTGAACAAGGTCTCTACGGTGGGTTTTGCCTGTCTGTCCGCATAGCTTGAACTACTACTAGACTAGGCCCAAATCGTGTTATAGCTCTGGGTAGCAGCCTCCATTGAGGTCCCTTCCCTTCAACACTGAATATGAAATGTGATCCTGTTTGGCTTAGGATTCAGTTTTATCCGTGCTGAAGAAGCATCTATTCCCACATGAACAAACGTCAACGGAAATCCACCGAAAATCATCGAACACATCCCTGAAAACTCCCCAAAACAACAGCAATAAAAAAAAACATCTCCCCAATACAAAGAGAAGAACTAACAGAGTTTCAATCCAGTCGCCCTTCGATTAAAAATCATTTCACAAACTTCCGGTGTAACGGTAACTCCGGGCCATCACATGTTATTGCAGCACACACTGCTGGACATCATGTGTTATTACGTGTTACACATCCGGATGCATTCAATTGTTTCTCACCGACCGACCTTGAAGCTGAGCCAGGCCAGGTGTTGCGTCAACCTCAACGCGCAGGATTCTAAACAAGTCATTCTCGTCATTGACAGCTGTCACATGTGAACTTGACATCTATGGCGACGATGATGGATAGCAGCGCTTGCCGACCGCACTGATCTTGATCGGCGACAGTGATCGCAAAGCGAAATCAGAACAAGGGGGATATCTCAAGGCATTAGATCGGTGAGAGATTTATGCCATTGACACGGGACTTTGTTGACTGGCTTAGTTGAGAGAGATGCCAATGAATGGTTTATTCTTCTGTGGCGCTCCTGATGGAAGGTGGGTCTGGACACTAGACCGATCTGGTGGCACGCTTGGGGTGTTGGTTAGAGACATCTAAAGGCAGACGTCCTTTGTTGCTTGAAGTGGGGGTCAAGGAGAACACGCTCATGTGGAATGTGATTGGGGGGGAGCACTGCAGCAGCGAATTGTGCGACGTGCCAGACGTGAACAGCCGCCCGTGGCGAGGTCACGATTGAAGAACAGGTTCCTGTCGTCCATTCGTGGCGATTATGCTTCCGATCCAACCACCAAAGCCAAGCTCAGTTCAGTATGGGTTCGGATCAGAAGTAAATGCAGGCAACGACACACCAAAAGCGGACTATTCGCGGAACCTTGAACACACAAATGGAAGTCAAATTAAAAACGACCAAATTCGGTGTACCTGTGTAAAGGTCGTCACTTGGTCTCCCAACCACCTTGTGATCTCGCCCCCTCACCTTCTAAGTCCACTCGTGTCTCTCTCACTTATCCAAGCAATTAAAGAATAAATCTCCAATCGCCGACCAGGCGTTGGCAGACCTGCCACCACCCGTCCCACTCCAGAGCCCACCCCAAGCCAAATTCAAGTGAACCGACTCAAGAACCTCAGCAAGGTTAATACACTGCACACCAGCATGATCCGACGTGTAAGACGTGTACTTCGCCGCCTCGGAAGCCCTTGCTGCCCACCTAAGACCATTTGAAGGTTAAGCACCTCTCCAGCCGACAACATGTGAAACCAACAATCACACAACACAAAGAGAAACTCTGCTCTTTAAAGAATCACATCTCGTCAAATCTCAGCTTTCGCAAGGCCCACCACTAGAAGCCTACGGAGTGCGCTTGTCAAGCCACTGGTTCTGATGTTTGCCCGGGCGTACTCCGAGCCGGTGATTTACATAAATTCAATGTGAACTCAAAAGCACAAAGTTAATGAATAAATGAAAACGAAAGCGTGCCGCCTCACTTTTCCTCTTAAAATAATCGGTTTTTGTTTCCTCGTCCGCACAATTGACTTATCGGCGGAGAGTGATGCCAAATTACACTTGTGGAATTCGGGAACGCGAACGAACGTATTTCAATTGAGAGCAACAATGAATGTGCGAGAGATCGAGGCTGCATCATGATGGTTTAATTTATTTGTTTGGAAGATAAATCGTTTATCTTTCACTCGAGACGATGCTGATGAGGACGGTGGTTTGTCTGGGCAGTCAATTCAATTTATGGAAATTTATTCGAAGGTTTCACTAACTGTTGACAACTGTGGCGACGAACATGTGATGGATATGCGACGTCGCTCGTGCGGGGGGATATGAGCTCCACTTGCTGTTGATGGGGGACACATCAAATTCTGTTTTTGAATATTCTTTCGATCGGAAACGAGCTAGCTTTCACGGCGAAAGCGAGGGGAAATTCTAGAACCGATCATAAAATAAATGAAGCCAGATGTGAGATAGATTTGAGGTGCTCCTTCGAAGACTTTCTGAAGGCCGTGAATGACGGGCGTTGTGATCAACGAGCCCACTGGGTGGAGGGGTCACACTGAAGCGAAAGCAAGTTCAGGTAACGTCTTAAGTCCGCTGAAGGAAGATGCATTTTGGACCACAGCTGTGGAAAAGGCAATGATTGGAGAGTGCGACTTTTGTTAGAAGCAAACGTGGTGGGAGTGGTGAAGGGTCGCCGTGGCGAGTGGGTTGGTGCGTCGACATCAACAATTGCCGGCCCCACTCCTTCCGAGTCAATGAAAATGCTCAAAGAGAGAAAAGGCCCCAGCCGTTTCCCATCCACGCGTGAAAGAACAACAGCAAGCGCAACACGAGTGGTTGCCGTAGAAGCTATGCCCAGGTCCGCCTGCTGGGACAATGCTGAATGCCTCTCCATTTGTGCGAGCACACTAGCACCAATCAATTCTGAACCTGTTGAGCATAGGCATTGGAACCTCAAATTTTGCTAGTAGACCGGGCCCCGTGTGCGTGATAAATTCATTCACATGATCATCGTCACGTCCTAAGCGTGCGTAGACGGGTATGTGTTCACGTGTATTATACTGAAACTGTTCTAAGGCGACATATTGATTTGGACTTTTATGAAGAATTTCGAAATCGGGTAAAAAGAAGTTTTAATTCACGTGTAATTAGATTTACGTGAAATTAAGTCACGGATTATACTGACACGGAGTTTTTCACGAAAATGCTGATTTCACGTACATCAACCTGAATGACTTCAATTTATTCTTCTTCTTCCTCCTCTGACACTCTTCGTTTGACCCCGACCCACTAGTCCGGGTGAACACGTGCCTCAAACAACAAGCCTTCGCAGACAGTGTGATCTGGAGTTGACATCATAGTCGCCATCTGGACTTCATACAACTCGTCGCAATCGTGTCATCTCCTATATTCACCTTCCCCTCCTTTCCTGGACTCCATACATCCGACGCAACACCAGGGGGAATCCACTCTGCTGTTTTGCTTAGCTTGAGGAATGTCCAGCCGTTCCAGCCGTCCTTTATCTCTCACAGTATTACCAAATAATCACTAACTTTTCACCGGTAAGAGCTGAAGCTAATCGATGAACATGATCTACATCATCGATCAGCTTCGGCCGCTAAGGTGTACGCATAGTACTAGGAGTCCTTACTGGGGACTGTGCCATTCAGTCCCTCATAGCGACGGAGGAGAATCTATTTGGAATCGGCTCTGCGAGTGTCTAGCTCTAACGAAGAGGAGAAAGCTGTGCTTGATCGCTCTTCTTTGACCAGTTGGGTGTTTAAAAAATGGTCAATTTAAGAACTGAGACACTCACACGACGAATGTGGGTGATTTTAGTAAAAAGAAGACCTCATGGAGGGAATTAGCTACCCATCGGGGCACAATGGACCCAACTCGCTGGTCTATTACAGCCGCTGTCTTATGCCACCAGGGCACACAAAAACCTACCAAACTGCCTCGGGACGTAGAAGTCTTCTGGGTGTGATGTGTTGAACGTAGTGACTGGACAGGGACGTAGGCCTTGGACTAGGCTTCAAAAATTGGTGCCACGTGCTCTTTCATTCTGTGGATCATGTTTGACATGACTTCGGACCTTGGAACAATGTCAAAGATGATCACTGCGACTAAAGTGACCCATTTGACGTGGGACCCTAAGGATTGCTGCCTAAACGGTTGACTGTCGAGAAGGATGAAGTCAGGCAACGAGCTATGAGCATATCACAGGTTGGAGGATCAAGTTTGCGCCACACACTCTATTGGGACCTCAACCAATTTGGGGTGTGTTCAACCTTAACGTGTGTTTCTAACCAAACGAAGTCTTGTTGTTTAAACTCATCTGAGTGGTGGTTAAGCTAAGCTGACGCATTAAGCGATCGGGGCAGTTGTTGGCAATTGAGTCACGAGTCGGAATGTCTACTGTGCTGTGGCTTAGAATAAGAGCGTGCGACGACCGTCTCAGCGACGGAAAGACGAGTCTTTGGGAAATGTGGCATTTCAAGGAGCGTCATTCTTAGATATGTGATGATAGAGTGTATTCAGGTGGAAACTGAAATGCGCAGACAGCTGTGATTAATGAGTTCCTTATCGTAACATTACACCATCGCTCGTCGCTCAGGGACTAGGGTAGGGCAGGGAATGGGGCTGCTATTGAATTCACCACTTAGACCATCTAAGTCCATTGCGATACCGACAGTAAGACTACTACCACCGATCGACCACTCCAGTGATAGGCCCTAAATTCGATCCCACTGGCTAATGGCGATTGGACCAGATTTGAAAACCAGAACAAGCGTATTAACTTAGCTTTCACTGGGATTCGAACCGAGAACCCCACACTTAACCAACTGCCCCATCGTCGTTTCAGGGACTACGTGGCCACCAAATCCAAATATTTTGACAACGCTCCCGATTCCACGGCCTAGTCCGAAAAAATATCGCCATTACCGGTCTAGTTTGTCGGTGGACGAGACATTCTTGCAGCCTTAAGTTGAGCTTCTAGTTGCAGGTTATTTCTGGCCACGATCATATTGCACCACTCAGCCGATCGTCGCGTCGCTCAAATTAGGAGAACGATAACTTGGTAGTAAACCTCGGAAGTAAGACGAAAACCGTCACACACAACCGCAGCCCGACCTAACATCTACAGGGGCCACTCTGTGGTGCTTACTTATGGTCTTCCCCGATTGGAGTGAAGACCGACTAACCACCTCCGAACAACACATTCTGAGCAGGTTTTGTGATGCGTTTGTCTGGATGGTGATCGTGTCGGGAGTTCAACCTAGACACTCAGCGTGTGTCATGGCATTCATCTTTAAGGGAAGACTGAGAGGTCTGGATGGTGATCGTGTCGGGAGTTGAACCTAGAAACTCAGCGTCTGCCATGGCATTCATCTTTAAGGGAAGACTGAAAGGTCTGGATTGTGATCGTGTCGGGAGTTGAACCTAGACACTTAGCGTCTGCCATGGCATTCATCTTTAAGGGAAGACTGAGAGGTCTGGATGGTGATCGTGTCGGGAGTTGAACCTAGAAACTCAGCGTCTGCCATGGCATTCATCTTCAAGGGAAGACTGAGAGGTCTGGATTGTGATCGTGTCGGGAGTTGAACCTAGACACTTAGCGTCTGCCATGGCATTCATCTTTAAGGGAAGACTGAGAGGTCTGGATGGTGATCGTGCCGGGAGTTGAACCTAGACACTCAGCGTCTGCCATGGCATTCATCTTCAAGGGAAGACTGAGAGGTCTGGATGGTGATCGTGCCGGGAGTTGAACCTAGACACTCAGCGTCTGCCATGGCATTCATCTTCAAGGGAAGACTGAGAAGTCTGGATGGTGATCGTGTCGGGAGTTGAACCTAGAAACTCAGCGTCTGCCATGGCATTCATCTTCAAGGGAAGACTGAGAGGTCTGGATGGTGATCGTGTCGGGAGCTGAACCTAGACACTCAGCGTCTCTCTGAAAGCATCAATGACATTCTTTTTAGCAACACCTCCTTCTTCCTGTTGAACTGATCGTGTTCCTTTGCCCAAGTCTTGGCTTAATAACAACCACCACGTGTTTCAATTCCCTGCGTTCGCCCTCTAGTCGTCCATCTCCCGTCTGAGCTCACAAATACCCAGTCGCCTCAACGGCCACATCAGTCTCAGCAGTCCCAAATCCAATCCAAGGCTAAATGTAAACCGAACCGAGTGCCATTGAAGAACAAAGTTCCACGTCTGATGTCTTCACAAAAACCAGAGCTCATGCATCTTCCCGGCGACCGTGTGACTCTTCAAACAGAGGAATGGATTCTGTGAAAGGAAATACCTCGCATCCACCACCGTCGCCGTCAACAGCATAAATCTTGCGCTCCGAACAGTTCCTCTCACAATTCCCACCTCAGGCTGAGAGCATAAATCTTTCCCACCGTGTTCCTTGTCACAGTAGTCGCCCTATTCTCTGATCTACTCGTCTACGCACTACTCGGCGAGCATCCGCGTGGGGCCACGCACGGTGTGCGACAACCCCACAAACCCCAGTTCCATTCCGTTTTATGGGCTTGGCCTCATTTTTGTCCCGATCGCCTTTCGCCAGAATTCTTGTTCCATCGCCAGCCAACCCCTTTCCGCGTCTCACCAAGGATGGCAAGCATCTATGCGATTTCATATTTATTCACACAGCTACTGGTTGCCAGCTAGAGCAAGAGCAAGAGCAGCAAGATTGCGTGCGTGCGTCGTGTCGTCGTTGTTGTCGTCGCTGTCGAAACTTGTTTGGTTTCTCCTTCTGAAGACTAGTCCTACATGGTGTTCGGTACAAGCCACGTACAAGGATGACCGAGGACCGGGCCAGTGTCCATAAACCGATCCGCGAGTGTGTGCATTTTAACAAATTGCCACGAGATTTGTAGCAAATTGATTGCGCCTGGGCGCCATCCTCCCGTCGAAATGCGCAGCGGTTTCCGTGTTTTTTTCTCGTGAATCTAACGGACGACGTGGGGCACTTTCATTCGAAGGGGATAATGTGATTAAAATGCCTGAAGTTGGTAGTCACATTCGTGCGATGGCTCCACTTGGACTTGGACTTTCAAGCTTTCGAGTTTTTCGAGTTGAAGACGATTGAAGATGGGATTTAATTGATTTGCGCTGTTGCCTGTGCAGCGAATTGAGTTGTTGAGTGGCTGAGCTCGAAGGAGAGGCGGTCGTGTTCGGGCTTTATTTGGTGACATATGCCACGACGAGGCTGACTGGTGGCCCAGAAAATCCATTCAGGTCAAGAGGCAAATTGTGGCTGTGTTGCACGACTGTCCATAATTCGAAGAGCGAGTAATTCTGCTTTGGACGATGAGTCTTGGATTCGGGCGAGAGAGAGAGAGACTTTGGTCTGTGGTCAGTTGGACAATCGCTGGAGACGTCGACCCTTCCTCGGGCCTGCTCGAGCCACTCCCCGCTCTGTTCAGAGGCGTCTGGATGAGTCTGGGATGTTTGCACTTGACCTATAGAACACCGCAACAGCTGGCAACCAGGATTGAGGTGCCTCCCACCAAGTGGAAGTAGACATCAGCCACCTCGGGGTTTGTAACTGGAGACAGCATCACGAGATCGTGACAAGTGATTAGGAGTGCTTGTTGATTCAAGGCGTATGTATGCATTCGAAAGGAGACGACTTTCGACCCAATTGATGGCGGGAGACAGTCCTGCTGCTCGTGTGGGTATCTCCGTGGCTCATATCCAGTGGCACCAAGATCCGTGCCTACGTCTGAAGGAACTCGTGGGAAATCAGAAGTAAGGACAACAGTGCCTGCTGCAAAGGTAGGCCCTGGCTGATCTCTGACTGTAGCGCCGCCCATATTATCATATTACAAGGAGCCGGAGGCGAGTCGGAATGAATAAAAATGAAAGAGGAAGAGCGTATTGTTTAATTGACTACACAGGAACTTCGGTCTTTCGGTTTTCCTTAACGAACATGAATTCCGTCAAGCTCTGATGAGAACCACTTGATTTTGGGTCTATTTGAGTCTGTGACGATAGGTGTTAGGTTTTTTTGCAATCCACTCCGTCGAAGAGTTCCGGGGCGAGGGTGAACGAATGCTAGTCCACGGTCACATAAAAAACACTAGAACACAGCTGACTCGAGAACGTATCTCCGCAACAGATTTTATTTTATCAGAGAGCGTTAAGATCAGGCTTTTTATAACATTCGTATAACACCCTTATAACACTCGTATAACAGCCTCAGTATGAAATGACTGAACAAACACAACTTTTTATAACATTCGTATAACACTCGTATAACACAATCAGTATGACATGAGAACAACCCAAGCTCACATAATTGAGAACATAACTGCACATCAGATTGAGAGAATTATAGCAAATTGACAACAGAATTGCATCAATAATGATTGAGTGTACAGGGTACAGGGTGACACGATATTTTGTATTTTTTTTTTTTTTAATAATCGCTGATAATGTGAACGCCTAAACTGGTGTTGTCGTTGAACAAAACAATGAAAGGCAAGGTACATTGGGACAATGTTTCGTACGACCATCTTCGGACCGTTTTAACATCGACTAGGTGTATTGCTAAACTTCAGAAATGAAGCATGATAGAGATACCCAACTTCACAGCCCTAGATGACCCCTAGTCCATCGACGAATTTGACGGATAATCATGAGAATTTTGACGGTTATTCATGAATTTTTGACAGTTGATCGAGAAATAACGTAAATGCCGTTCTCTGATTGGTCAATTTGGCCTTAGAAAATGGTTGTCAAAAATGTTAAGGGGCAAGAGAGGTAGAAGTTGGGCATCTCTACCATGCTTCATTTCTGGTTTTGACGTACACACATACAGTGGGGGACACTTAAAAAGCACACAATAGCAAGAAAATCTTTTGTAAGTTGACAGCTTCATAAAGCGACGATTTTTTTTTTTTTTTTCAAAAATGTGCTTTTGATTGTTGTGTCCCAGTTGTCGTTCTAACCAAAAACAGCACCTCAAGTGAGCGGTAAGTAGTGTGGTGTGGAAAGCTTTCTCAGACGTCGCCTCAATTCATACCAAACTTTTTGAAATTTTCATTCTGTTAACCACTCGCGTGTGGTTCGACCTCTTCCCATTTGAGCCTACGCAGTCCAAGTTCAATTCTCGGTACCCGGTCCCGGATGCTATTGAAAAAATCGACTGCTCATGCGTATGCCGACGACATAGCAATCGTGGTGCAACACCAAAACTTGCATTTAGCTGTGCAGATATTGCAGGACGAATTCAACGCTGTTTCCGAATGGATACACGATACAAGGCGATAACAAAGGCGATGCGCATTCGCACTCCATCAACACCCGCAGAAGTCTTCCAAAGTTTTCGTCGAATTGACCGCTGTCCGCAATCAACCAACAAAAACGAAGTTGTCAGAAGTATCAAATACTTAGGAATTACCATCGACGAGAACTTTCTTTAGCGTAAGCACATCAACTTCCTGCGCCTGCAACTTCAGAGGATCGTCTTCGCAATGACGTATCTTAAGCGTTACACAAACGTAGAAGTGCTTAAGCAGGTTTTTTACTCACTAGCAGAATCGCGCATCAGATACGGAATCCTGCCTGGGAAAACGCAGGAAAATCCCACTTGGATAAGATATTAAGCACGCAACATCGTTTTCTAAAAATTGTTAGACACTTTAACTCAACTTTTCAAGTTCTAGATGTCAAAGCAATCTTGCAGACGACAACACTGCTACAGTAGATGAGGGACCCATGGTTCCAGCAACCACTAAGTCACACACTTAACACCAGAAGAAAGGACGCTTGATGTTCCGAGAGCATAACTTATATGGAATCCGAGATCTACGTTGCACCGTCTCCAAATTTACGAATTCGCTGCCAAAGTGTCTTAAAGCAATTCCGACTATCAAAAAAGAAAAAAAAAGAGCTAGAAAGATTTTTAATGGAAATTTATACCTTATCATAAATTTTTTTTGTTCATAAATATTAATCTTAATGAAATAAACTTCACATTTAAAAAAGCAAATAAAAAATAAAGTCACTGACAATGGTCAAAAAATATAACTGCCTAGAACAGGCTTCTCAAATTGGCCTTTCGGAGTCGGCATAAAGCGGTAGGTCCATTCCAGTCGTGAGAAAAAAATAGCACGCACAAGATGAATGGTTGCTGAGGAGCTAGGCCCGGTCCCGCGCCATCCATGCTACGCGTGGTTCAACACTGACTCCGTTTGCGGATTTAAAGGGTGATTTTTTAGCTATTATCTTTTTGGCAACACTTAACACAACACAACGTGCTCTGTTAAGAAAGTTCATCGCGCGCTTCTTCCATTTTATGGTCAGTTTAAGACGAAGCTCATTTTTGGCTCAATGGGTACGTAAATAAGCAGACTTGTCGAGAGTGTCGAGTGAATATCAGCCAGAAGCATTGCAAGAGCTACCAATGCATCCAGAAAAAGTCACAGTTTGGTGCGGTTTATGGGCTGTTGGCATCGTTGGACCGTACTTCTTCAAAGATGATGCGAATCGTAACGTAACTGTGAATGGTGAGCGCTACCGTGAGCGCTACCCAAAATGTAAGAGCTTGACCTGTATGACATGTGGTTTCAACAAGATGGTGCCACATGCCAGACAGCACGCGCAACTGTGGACTTATTGAGGGGCGAGTTCGGTGAACATTTTATTTCACGTTCGGGACCGGTCAATTGGCCGCCTAGATCGTTAGACTTTAGACTGTTTGGGGGGGCTATGTTACAGCTCATGTCTATACAGACAAGCCTGCTTCAATTGACGCATTGGAAGACGACATTGAAGCATTTATTCGTGAGATACCGGCCGAAATGTTGGAAAGAGTATGCCAAAATTGGACTAAGCGGATGGACCATTTGAGGCGCAGTCAAGGTCAACATTTGCATGAAATAATCTTCAAACATTAAATTATATGGACCCTACTCTCGATTCAAATAAAGATTTCATGCATTTTTCTGAATTTTAGGTGGTTTTCTTTTTTTTTTTTTTTTGAAAAACTTTCCTATAGCTTTTAAAAAATCACCCTTTATAACTGGGGTTTTGTGCTTGATCCTAAACACACTTCTCGGCTTGTGAAAGGTTACCTTACCGATCAAAATGTCACCATTTCTCAATGAGGCCGGCCATTGTCTACCAATTTGCATCTGATAGGGAACGTGCGGAACGATGTAGAGCATCACTTCGCGAATGTAACACCAAAAGAAGCAGCTGAAGCTGTGGAATCCAATTCAAGTCGCCTGGAATACTATTTCCACAGAAGAAGCTTTAGAGGAAGTTCTTCTGAGACGATGTGCAGCAGTATAATAAAATAGCCTTTCCCCCGAAAAGTGGCTTTTACGGTTGTTTGAAACGTATTTTCTTATTTATGCGACCAGGCATCGTTTCAAAAATTAGCTTTAATTTAGTATAATAAATAAAAAATATTCAATGCAATGCTCTCATGTTTAGTAAAATACTAAGCACAGTGAAAAAGCTGCCATAGCCGGACAACGACGGTCACAGCACTTTTATCCGACTAAGGGAGCTGTCCGTACATGGGAAAATATTCCTGAACAAATCACTTCATCTGCAGTCAATGAAATTCGCTACAAAATAATCCATTATCCACTTGAGTAGGGACAACGATGTGAAGGCAATTTTGCTTTCCATGTAAAGTCCGTTCATTTGACAAAAAAAAAATAAAACAGCTACTTGAAAGTTGAGAGAATTAAATTTCTCAAATTGCGGCTAATGTCCCTATCCTCGTCCGCGTTAGGGAGTGTGTCCGCTTATGGGAACAGAAAATGTATGGAACATCAATTCAAGATCCTCTGTCTTGACAAATTGGCCGCTCAAGGGGATTGTCCGCCTAAGAGAGTTGTCCGTAATAGGACCCTTCACTGTACAACATTTGTTGTTGTTTTTTATTACCGGCTTGTCATTGATAAAAGCGCAAGTGTGTCATTTAGTTGTGCATCAGTGTTTGGAATCGTTACAGTCCGGAAGGTCAGTCCGAATAAACGGCTTTTCAGAATTAATGGGAGTTTTTGTTTTATTCACTAAAACGGGTTTCCTCTTGATGGAAATGTGTAAGAACTTCAAAAGAAAATTTTATCAACACAAAAAACTGAATGAATTGCCGGGACTACCCCTGTTTATAGCGCATTGCCGAACTACCCCAATCGACACTTCTATGATTTTATTCGAATTCTGCAAATATGTGAGGCCAATCATTGCGGTATTTAATTTTTCAACAAAAGGCGTGTTTTATTGAGAACTCAGTACTCAGCTCAGCAATGATCCTCAATAAAACGCTCTTCTCTTTTTATTTTTTTGTGTCAAAAGTCGCTGCGTGTCCTTACTTTCATGGCATTAATTGTCAAAATACGAATAGAGCGCCCATTTTTTAACAAATGTGTTTTATAATGTTCGTACAAATATGATTTTATTCACTACCAGAGTTTGTATGAGGATGGATTACAAATTGGGGTACGTTATCCTATGTCGAACTATTTAGCACATCAATGCCGATAATTCTGCTGCATTTTCAAAGAGTGTTGTCAGCAGCATCTGTCATTCAGTGGTGTTATCTGAATCGAATGAGAGGCGCCACCTATGATAGAGGTTCTTCAACGCGCTCTAGTCAGTGTCGACTGTCAAATATCACTGAGTGGATGATTCTGCTCAGTAATTTGTTTTGCTGTTGCTTCGCATGTAAAAGTAATACTGAGCTGAGTACAGATTCTCAAAAAAACACGCCCCATATAATTCAATTTTTACATGAAAAATTTGAAAACCGACTTCACGCACCGAATGAGTTGTTCTTGAATCGATAGAAAAACTCATTCCACAGCGTTTCGCAGCACTTTTCGAATATGTGGTGTCTCCAACGACTTGAAGCCGTCCAAAACTACTTGTAAGTACGCATATTTAGGGGAAGAGAGCTTCGTGCTAGACTCAGACAGATATACAGAGAAAACGTCGGGACGCCGACGAAACAATACAAGCAAACAAACACGACCTATCCACTTTATGTCGTCTTTCTTTGAATTTTTATAGAGTTCGTTTGACAAAACAAAACAGGAATTATTCTCATGCTGTTGCCGTTCCGGGCACAGGAAACGAAAGAAGTTGTGATTCACACCAGACACCCAGGAGGACAATGGGAACGACACCAGGTGATCATCTGTGAACAGAGATTTCAGGCATCATTTGAATGAGAACAGTTTTGCAGTTGTTATTCAAATTCGGCAGTCGTATCCATAATTGCCCTTCATTGTGCCTCTTTCTAGTTTTAAGGAGGTTTGCAGCCCGTTGAGTGCCACATTGAAAGTGTGTTTCAATCGCATAGAGAATGTTTAATCCTTTTCCGAGAGGAAGAGTGGGTGAAGGATTTGCATATGCTCACTGGCTACACTGAAGTCCCAGACCAGTGGCATTGAGGGGCATTTAATCAGAATACACCGCCATGAACTGCTTGATAATTGGATTGTTTATGCGTGTTGTTGCTTATGCAAGTCCGCTCTGCTGTGTAGTACTCGTTGATGCGCATCGGGCCTGAGGTTAGGTTCTACAGCAACCACTCGTGTAGTGTATTCGATCCCAATGGCAAACGGTGACTGGACCAGATTTGAAAACTAGAACAAAGTGTGTTAACTTTTCACTGGGATTCGAATCGGGGACCCTACTAAAAAAGGGTAGACAGACACTCAACCAACTGCGCCATTGAGCCGCTTTAGAAAACCGATGGCTACATGAATCACTTCAGTGGTGCTTACTAATGTTCTTCCACGGGTGGAGCGATCGACTCACCGCCTCCGAGCAACGAAGTTTGACCCTCTTCTCTTGCAGTTCTGCTCTCTGGACATTGTCAAGGCAATGCCGTGAATACCGAAAACTGTTCGTACCGAGAACTAAACTTAAGCAACCAGAATGGGCATCGACGGCTCTACGCCGGCAGACATTAGCAGTGCACTGGACACATGTGGCAATACCAAGTGGCTGAGTGGGCAGTATTTTGAAGACGCGACAGAAGAATATTTGCCATGTCACTACAAATGTTCCGTGTTCACAAATTAGTCCTTGGGAAATGTACGAAAACCGACGCAATTCGTGCTCCAGATTGAACACCCCTTTTAAGCGGTGTACCTTGCTCCCATCTCTCACATCGATCAACTGAATGAACTTGAGCTACAGTCAAACTAGTCGACCCGCCAAATTCATTGTCTCCCGTCCTCAGTCCAGTCAGTACTTTCACATTCCGTTCCTTTGATCGTTTGGCTAAGTCAAACAAAAGAAGCAAGACGACCATACAACCATTTATTTCTGCTAGCTTGACAGCTTAAACGATTTAATTTTTGCGTTAACTCTTGTGCGCATGTTGACGTTCACAGCGCGCTTCTATAATTTTCAAATTACATAAGAGGTCACTGGACAAACAAAAAGCTGAGCGACTGCGCGATTTGCTGGACGGAATCCAGCAAATTAAAGATAATCGCTTGGGTACAGAATTTCTGACGCTATTAACTTGCGTTTGATGCCCTCAACAAGCCGCAAAATTGCGTAGCACACCAACGCCTTTGACAGAAGCCGTGACTGCTGTGAATTAACTCTAGTGTGGTTAATGTGCGGTCTAGTTCGGCGCGTAATCGGGTCAGCAAGTGGAAGGCGAGACCAATTTGTTCTGTCAAACATGAGAAATTAGAATCGTATTCGTTGTACCACTGGAGTGTCGAATGACAACTGGTTTGAGTTTTGTGATTAGTGACGACATTGGAGAATGGTCTTAGGGCTGAATAGCACCCAACGAGGACCATTGCTGGGAAGACACTCGTCTGTGATGAGAGAAGTGGTCCAGAGACTGTTCAAAACTTCACGCCACCCTGAAAAATATACGCATACAGAGAGAGAGAGTAGGTAGGACACAACCTCCGTCCGTAGGTACGAAAATGAATCTCATTCAGACGAACAATGCATGTGTGATGACCTTGACTTGCTTTCGAGCATTACCCGTCGATAATAAGGAACCATTGTGTGCGTCCCCTTGCACAAGGCTCCGTATTCTCTCCTTTGAGAGAAGACAGAAGAATGAGGGATGATTTCGAGAATGGGTCACAGGAGCCTAGCAAGATTGCGAACTGGGAATTTCTTCGACAGTTGTTTTTATGTTTTCGAAAAGCAAACTGTTGCAAGATGGCAGCAGATGGAAATAGGGATGAAGTTAAGGCTGCTGGATTCCACGAGTGTGTTAGTCCACACCAGGAAAAACTTCCGTAATCCATGACTTCACGTCATTTGAGTGACTGACAATGCCCAGAGAGCGGAAGTGTCAAGGGAAGTTCCCTCGGTTGTTCAAAGTTGGGTAGGCAGTGTTTGCCCCCTGAACCTCTTGTCAATCTCAAAGAGAACGAAGTGTTCAGATCGTTCCCATGTTTGGTTCAAAATTAGGAAGTAAAGAGCGATCCATTTGGCCATTACTTGAGTAAACAAATGATCGAAAGTTAACGAAACTTGACGAAACTGACTGGAATTGGTTATGTTTTGAGTAGCATTGAGTATGTTCAGAGGCATTACAAAAGCATTAGTAAGCCCAAAGCTGGAACAAGCTCCATTCCGGACTGGGAGGGACTGGCTCGAAGGTGTGAGAAACAAAGAAACGAGTGAAATAGGTAGGCTTCGGTGCACAAATTTGAGAATGTGCGCCTGATGAATGATAGATCCGTGAATTGACATTGAACATTTCCCATACATTTGATGTTCTCTTGAACGAATTGCTTCCTTAAGCGAATACCAATTTTGTTGTCACAGCTCTCCGCCTGAAGTAGATTTCACTTAATATGCGCAGCCGTAATGGACGTACGCAGCATTAAGTACATTTAAACAACCAATCAATTGCACATGAAACTAAACACTTTGACCACAATGGGGCGCTTCAGTTTCGTTCAGTTTTTTGAGTTTCGTTGAGTTTCGTTCAATTTTTCAGATTCGTTGAGTTTCGTTCAATTTTTCAGATACGTTGAGTTTCGTTAAATTTTTCAGTTTCGTTGAGTTTCGTTAAATTTTTCGGATCTCGTGTTTGAGTGAAATGAATATCTCTCCATGTACGTCGATTAATTTAAACCTTGCGTGTCTGTTATCAGAAATAATTCTAGAGACTTTTGAATGCGACGATGCGTCGGGCGTTAGCTTCAGCCTACCTAAGTCCATTACAAAAAGGACCCATCATCCTAAAGAAATCCTCAGCATTAGGGACTCAGTGAAATGTGCGTAAGGAGTGAATACTCAATAAACGACTGGAACGAAAGTCAGACAAGCCGACTGTCCAAGGCTGACTGACCAACAGAAGGAAATAAACAAAATGCCTCAGAGTAACAAATCGCTGTCACTCCCCAAATCCACAAGAGAGACTTCAAGAGCTATCTTTACCTACATGAGCCCCCATTTCTCCAACGATCACTGCGACTTAAGCAACACCCCTGTGGAGGGCCTAACTCGCTACATCAACAAGACGAGTTCGTTTCCTACTAGGAAGAACCGATTGATCCTGCATGACAGAACAAGTGCATTCCTATCCGTAATCCATCTCAGTCTAAGTAGGCAAATGGATGGGACTTGTTGGTTGCCTTCCTTTAAATCTCACCCGCAGACGACAAAAATAGACGTTCACACTCTTATAGGAACTTGAACGAGCCCCAATCTAACGAAGCAACAAAAACTACCGCAAAAGTCGACCGAGGCTAAGAACCACGCACAAATCCTCCTCGACTACGCAATTGGCAAAGGATCCACGAAGGCATTTTACGAGCTCGAAGCAAATTAGTCTTATGTCAATAAACTTAATCATTCTACGTCAAGGTAGAATGCCATCAAATGTTCTTCAAACAATAACCGAGGCCATAAAATCTATTTAAATTTTAAGTGCTCAACGCTATCAAGGTTGCTTGCTAACGAAACACGCAAGTCTCTTGGATCGTAGGCAGGACATGGCCATTGACCCGTCGCACAGTTGTGCAATACAACGAGCATGAGATCTGCTGACAACGTGCAGTTCTACTTTAGCAGAAACTCGAAGCTCCTGTACTGGTTTTGTTGCCAATTCATGGCAGCCAGCTGCGCTCTCTGAAGCCTTTCACCGCCCGTTTGGCCGGAATTTGAAGCACAATCAATCGACAAACAAATTGTATGACATCCCAGAGACGTGGATTCATTTGAAATGCATTCCTCCAAACGAATCTGTTTTCTGACGTTAATCACGCCTCAGACATAACAAATTCGCTGCCGGCTGTCCAAGCCCATTCCTCCCTGCACCACAAACAGGTTCCACTTGGAGTGCCAAATCCGGACCGCAAATGCAATCCTCATTGCAATTGCCATTTCTAAAGCAACACCACCAAACAACAGTGCCCCAGTGGCCTCATTCTAATCCAATAAATCTTCCCCGAGAAACCATAAGCCCGTCCGTCCCAGCGGCGAGTGTGAATCCGAATCCAGCAACACAGACGACATGCAAGTAATATTTTGAGAGGGAGGGGGGGTACAAACAAAAAATATGTGTGTAGTAGATGCAGTAATGCGAAATTAGCAATACCAACCTGTTCTCCCGAGGACGAAGCCGATGACGGTGGTGCTGGAGGCCAGCAGACGTTTCTCCTTACAAAGTTGCCGTTGACAGCGTTGGCAACGTGAGGCACACGGCAAGTCATGCTGCTGTTGATGCTGCCATTTCCATTACCGGCAGTTACGCGATTTGTGCTGGTGCTGATGTTGCTGCCACAACTGTTCCTTAAATGGTGCGTGCCATTGACGGCACTGGCTGTGGTGATCACAGCTGACGTTTCAATGTTCTGCCGTCGAGCTGGAATTGGGGGCACCGCTCCTATGGCGATTCCTGGTGGATTTGTTCGTGGACAAATTTCATAATTGCCACTGCTGCCGTTCATCATGCTGGCCGGGCACTTTCGATTGGTCGCGGCTACCGACGAGGGCGGTGGGCTGGCCGGCTGAAGGCCGTTCTTGTTCGCGTTAATGTAATCCAATGACTTTGACTGATTGGCACCGGAACCACTGCTATTGTTCAGCGATAACGACCGAGCGAACGAACTCTTAAAGTACTGACACGGTAGAGAGAAGTCGAATTCAGATGGCGGTGGGCTGGGGGCTTCAAGTTCACCCTCAGCGAGAGGGGTGTGCTTGCTTTGGTCGGCGACGTTAGCGAAATCTGTCAATTGCTGACTGGGATTGACGGCAATCATCACGTTCTGCACGGGTCCGGCGTTTGCGGTTTGACTGGCTAATGTTCTGCTGTCTTGAGATTCACTGACCGAATCCATGTCTGGGCATGGTTACACTAAGGGGACTCTACCACTTGTTGCACTTGTTGTCGGAGCAGCAGCGATTCACGGCTTTCTGCTCATTCACGGTGGGAGAGACTGATTTTCGACGTGAGCTGTGAATATCTCCTTCGAATTTACGCGTCACTACTAGATCACGCACTGAAGTGTTTTTCTGTGTTTTCTTTTCTTGAGCGGCGTAGTTTTTGGAGAAGAAAAACTATTCAGACGAGACTGGAGAAAACGGAGCTACCGCAGCGAAAACACGGAAAGAACGCGCACAGAACACACACAACGGGCTTCGGGCCGTAACGGAACTAAGGTACATCCACTCGGCGAGCGCGCGAGACTTCTTCGACAACGACGCGATCGAGAACCACTGACGACGACTGAACGGTGTGCAATGAAAAATTTCATACGACCGACTGGCGAAACAGCCGTGTGCGGTGTGAGTGGAGTGGAGAAATGATCAAATGCGGTGCGAGTGTGTGTGTGTGTGAGTGAGCAACGATGCGGAAACGGACTGATCTCTCGCACTCTCTTTGGTTGGACGTGGTGCAGTGTTGCCGTTGGCTGCTTTGGAAGACATACCTGGCTTTGAAATTTATGTGACGTAATTTAAGGACAGGGGATATTGAAGGCAATTAATGAACAAAAGGAAAGTGGTAGAATTAACTTGGAGTTTTAACAAAGCGAAGACTAATTACCGACTTAAAGCGGTACGATTTATTGCGGGGATTATGAGATCGTTGCCTGGAAGTGAACTAAGAGTGGATAATCCTTACTGCTTGCACGACAGTGAAGAGGCTGGAAGATAGAAGAGCACTCTATAGTTCGAAGAGCATCTTTCGCGAGGCTTTAACAAGGTTGAAGTGGAAGGAAGTATCAGCACGGGATGTTTGTATATTTCACAGACAGCCATCCTTTTGGGAAATGTGTCCTTGGGAGAGGAAGTGTCTAAGCTGTAAGTTGGTTATTCATTTTACGTGTTGGATAATTAGCCCTATGTGTGGGCTTAACTGGCCTCTGCTGTCAGGCGCTTCAACCTAGGTACGGACGAGCTCTCCAGGCACGGCACCACTCTTTTCATCTCCACTGAAGAAGAGACGTTTCTACTGCATGAGACAGTAAACCATTCGACCCACAAGCGGGCTATTGCAGTTTTCTCAAACTCCGTTTTTCACTCCCACTTTAGGAATTGGTCTCGGTCGTTTTCTACTACTCGTGCGAAACAGGAATAAATCGGGGAGACAATTCTACTTTGGAAAACGTCAAGTGGTGAAGATTTATCGTCGGGTAGTGACGAAGATGTACTAGAAGTCGAAAATGATGGTCTGAAGGTTTAGCGAACACCGATCCACTTTTTGAATCTAAAACTAGACCCAAGAAGTTCAAGCACCCTCCACAGATATATGACATCAAGGCTGCATATGACAGCGTGCATCGAGACGAGCTTTTGACAGTCCTGCCAAAGTGGTCAAAGTCGCTGCTTCATTAAGGTCGGAAAGGAACTCACCGAGACCTCCAATGCGGAAAAGGATCACTGTCATCAACACGGAAGCGGCTAAAATGGCTCTGGCGGTGAGTGAGGGCAAAGCGCACTGATACTTTGGAGTCTCTGCCTTGGCTCTCCAGTTGAGCTAGTCAAAGATCGAGCTAAGTGATGGGGCTTGTTGGTTGAGGACCAGGTCCACCCCGGATTCTGACTGCAATCCCTTGTGTCTGTCTCGTGTCATTAGGTTGGGCTCCTCTTCAGTGGAGAGAAATAGAGTGGTGCCATGCCTGGAGAGCTCGTCCGTACCTGAGGTGAGTGAGGGCAGAGCGCACTGCTACAAGGAGTCTCAAGACTCAAGTTGAGCTAGTCAGAGATCGAGGACCAGGTCCACTCTGGATTCTGACGGCAATCCCTTGTGTCTCCTTCGTGGTGAGACACCTGGCGATTAGCAAACTGGGGTGATTGTCCCACTTTTCAAGAGGGGGGCACAAGAGATCGCTCCCAATACAGGCGCATATCTCTTTTAAGTCTCTCAGGGAAAATCTACGCAAAGGTGTTGGTAGCGAGTTCTAGATCTATGGCCGAGCCCAGGTTGGGGGGTGAACAGTGAGGCTTTCGTCCCGGTAGAAGTACAACCGACCAGCTTTTCACTTTAAGAAGGGTAGTGGAGCCGGCTTGGGAGTATGCCAATGGATTTGGAAAAAGCATATGCCCGAGTCCCTCGAGGTGAACTCTGGAGTGTTTTGCAGGAGTATGGGATTGATGGTCTCCTTCTGAAGGGCATCCAGTCTCTACAGACAAACTGCAGCAGCTGTGTTCGGGTTATCGGTGCTAAATCAACGCCTTTCACCGTGAGCGTTGGACTTCCCCAAGGTTGCGTATTGTCACCTCTCCTTTTATCCGCATATTTGGACTGGATGTTTCAGCGCAGCCGAGGCGGGCAATGTTTCACATTGGGAGAGCATCTTCTCTTTGCAGATGACTTAGTGATTCTCACATCTTCCCAGACGGAACTGTGAACACTCGATAGGTTTGTGGACGCATGTGCTGATGCTGGAATGAAGGTCACCGTGGACAAATCGGAGGTTATGGTCATCTCCAGAACGCCTCTTCAGAGCTGGACAGACCGGCCACCAGACGCTCGCATACTGCCACCATTCAGGCTTGGTTCCAAATGGGGCCTTGGCACACCATGGTAACCAATATCCGAGGCTAATCGTGTTCTCCTTGTCATTTGGGGGTTGCGCTTCGTTTGCCAGGCTTGGATTGGTCAAGCTGGGTCAATTTTTAAACAGCTTGGTAGATCTGTAATCGGGAAGGCGGAGCTTGGTGTCAAAGCCAAGTGAGCGGTTTTCAACCCAGTATTTGTTCCAAATTCCTTCCCGTGGTCATTACATTTGGGTAATGACCGAAAGGATAATATCGCGAATACAAGCTGCTGAGATGAGATTTCTTCGTGTTGTTGTGGGTTACCCACCGCGATAGGGAGAGAAACGCGGCAACGTTCAGCAGGTGTTTCTTCGAACGGTAAAGGCTCTGCTTCGATGGTTTGGTCACGTGGCACGAATGTCTACACCACCACGACTTCCGCTTGGACGTTGAATTTACATCAGCTATCCGGGCTTTTCGCAGATACAGGACGAGGTGATTGGACCAAGGCCAAGAACTCGCCTGGTTACGCTTGGGCATAACTCCTGATGAGTTAGAGTCGATGGCGGAGGATCGAGTTGCCTGGAGATCTGTCCTGTGTGGTTTAGCCCCACGACCCCTTTAGTGGAGCGTGCGGGTCCGAAGATGATGACGGTGAGTTTATTATTTTGAGATGATGGCATGATGGTGACACGCATTGAAAGCTGAAAACGAATTATGCTAAAACATAATAAGAAGGGGGCGCCAAACCTACGGCTCATTTGGTTCGGGCAGAGCCTACATGCATGCTAGTCGATACTAAGCAACAATGAATGATTTTTGCAGAAGTCACATGGGTGAGGAATAAGTGAAGAGTATCTCTTAGACTTTTTATGAAGAGAATTGTCCACCTGTGTCAGCACGATAGAGAAACTGCGTCTGCTATGTCGCTGGCACGAGCTAGTTTCCCACCAGTCAGCTTTTGATTAAGTGATCCTGCGCAGCGGGGTAATGGATCGACAGGGCTAACTGCATACTTGCAGGCCTGGCTATCTGCGGCTAGTTCTATTCTAATTTTCAAGACAAACACCACATATTTTTTGGGTGTTTTTTTTTACCCATTCCTGAGTTGGTGTCATTTGCATTGTGAGCTAACAAATGTACTCAGAGTCCCCGACGATCAATCAGGATCCTCCTTCGAACATGTCGGGCACTCTGACGATGCGTGCCTACAATCGCACAGAATAATGGTCCTTCACCAACGACAGCTAACTTGAAGGGGGAGGCAGACGTCGTTGGGCCGATCATTAATTTGACAAAAATAAAATATTTTAGAAAAAAGATGGAAGTTTCAAAATAATTTCCAACTCGAAGATAAATTCATCTATTTCTTCGCTGGCTATTACTCCTAAGTTCGTAAAGATGCCTCGGCCTCGACTACAGTTTCTGAATTCGGGTGCGATTTTTTCGTTTTCGCAATTTGTCGACTTCACCATTAGAGTGGGGAAGGGCTAGGACAATGATTGCCAATTCAGCGACTACTTGAAAATTATTAATGCCTGCAGCACATTTATATTGAACACCTCGGGCCCAAAACTCTGGTGTCCCATTTAATAAAGTTCATGTTGTGCCATGCTGTAAAATCGTGTCTACTTTGTGGAAGAGTTTCCTTTGGTGCGTGACTAACAGCTAGGCAGTAGGAAGGAGCTATCACTTTTTTGACAGGATTTGTGGTTCTAGGTGTGGTACCGAAAAATCCCTAGAATTCACTGGATTTTATATTGAAACAGTCTCAAAAATCCGTCAGTCAAAGTCGCTAAAATTGCAACCTTGATGCTCAGTATTGTCGCATCTGACGGCGGAGTCGAACTCGAAGTATCAAGTGGAATAGGCAACATCAAGCTGCGAATGCTTGGCCTGTTCCAATGTGGAGCCCATAGATATGCATGGGTGTGGTACCTGGGGAGTGACCAGCACTATCACACGAAACATGCAAAGGCTTCAGTAATAGGCGCTTACGTAATATCTTAAGGATTCCCGAAAGGTATCTCGAACGAGGGACTTTGTCAGAGAACGAGCAACCTAAAGGCTCTTTCCGAAATGGTGGCAGCTTCATAGCAAGCGATTTGGCACCAGAACCCGCTGACGTAGGGTGTAAGAATGCTCTGACCTCGAAATACATTCGAGTAGGAAGCACGGCAACTGGGAAAGAGTTGGGGAAAACTGAGGAACATTGCCAGACACCGCACACGATTGCGCGTAGGCTTTGTAGAGGCCGCAGGACTACGACATGACGACGATCATGAGATTTAAGTCAACTGAGGAACCAGTCGAGCGAGTACACAGTAATTAATGCACCGTGACTATTATAACCATTTCTTCCCGTTGCTTGAAGTCAAGAAAAGAAAAAGAAAATTGGTCTCCCAAACCGTTGTAGACAACGAATATTCGAATGTAGGGCAAGAGCCTCAAATCGATTGTGAAGTGCATTCCTGCGAATCTGAAGAAATCATCGAGGAACCTATTTTTGACTGGGTTTCAGAAGACGGAACACAATGGCAGGGAGATTCCCCTCCACTGTGAAGAAGCGGCCAATCTCTCGAAGGATATTTAAAAGTAAAGGAGTGCTAAAGGAAATTTTCAAAGACCAATGTTTTCCACCAGCTTTGCGTTTCATAAACTGTTGTAATACCTTCAAGTTCGAATACCTTCGTTCGAGATAACGTCAAAAGAACTAACGACAGCGACACCTTAAGAATACAGAATACAACACAAACCGAAGGACAGACAGGTATGGAGTTCTTTTACAATACAGTCGATATTGCCGCTTTAGCTAATATTTTCCTCTACCACTGGAAGAAGGACGTTTTTGAGTGAGCTCAGCCGTCAACTTTGCCAAGAAAATTTAGAAGAAAGACCTAAAATTCGTATATTACGTCGAGAACGCACTACAGCACTCAGCAGTACAGGACATCGTTGGACATAGCATTCCTCCCCCTGGTGCCACTTCAACCTTGGGAATCCGTGACGCGAGAGGAGGTGCTGCTGTGGTAGGAGTTGTATTATGTCGTGCCGAAGCATAAAAGGTAAACAAAAAGAGGAAAGCTCGCAACATTTGTTCCACATTGTTCCATTTCCCGACCGATTTGCGATCAGCATTCAAAATCCAAAGAATAATGTAATACCCGCCGTCAAAGTTCAAAATAAAGTTTTGTTTTTCAAAATAAAGTAAAACTACGAAAATTAAGTATTTTATATCATCAAAACCAAGGTTCTTCTCGGATCAGGAGACTCGATAATGAACACCTTCTTAGCCGGAGCATCGGTGTTCGTACGCTCAATGGAGCCGAGATAGGAGAGTCTAACAAGACTCATTTTCATTTCGAAAGCTTGGTTTGAAATGAAGCTTCTTGGAGGAATGTTATTTGTGGGAGCCATAGCGATTGGTTAAGATGATTTGAGTTGATTGTGGCGTTGGACTGGTAAAATGGTGTAAGCTTGAGGTAAGCTTGAGCAAATTCCAATTCTCAGTCGCGGCTGAAATTTGCATGACATTGACGTGGCATGACACCTAATTTAAGTTCACTTGGTAAGGTCATTATGTGCTGACTGCTTTGAAGCAAAGCTAGTTCACATTTACAAAATTTGCTATTATAACCAGTTATCGACACGATTATTAAACAATGCGCCAAGAGTTGCGCATTTATTGTGTTTCTTTTGTTACATATATTTTATCCAGGAAAATGTCCACCAAATCTAATTTAAACGTCCCAATTCACTAATTTTCTCCGAGACGTAGTAATTCCAGCTGCTGTCAAACTCACAATCCACACAATCCACCCGTAGCTTGCTGTGATTGGTGGAAACAACGTCAATGCCGATATCAAACGCAGAATAAAGGACCATTCGTATGAGCTCACTGACACTTCATGCATAAGAAGCAGAAATGAAGTATTATAGGGATAGCCACCATTTCAACCCATTTGTTTACCGTTTTCTAAAGCCAAACTGACCAATCAGAGAACGGCATTCACATTATTTCGTGAATAACTGTCAAAAATTCAGCTGTCAAGAAGCCTCTCAAATTCGGCAATTAGCTGTGAAATTGTCCATCTCTATAGTACTTCACTTCCGATAAGGAGTTTTGTCATTCCCATTTGTGGATCGCGTTTGCCTCGCTTGTGTATTGCGACCTTAGGTTGACAGTTCGCAAATAGAATGACTGATCAATAGTCATACTTAATATTTTAAGAAATAATATTTTAAGAAAAAGACGCTAATTCTCTCCCCATCTTCTTGTATACCAAGAAGTATAGCATTTTGCTGATATTTGCCGGACATTTGTTGTTTCGAAAGTTCGAAGTTTATGTGGATGACACCTACAGCTGTTTTCAAAATAATAGCACTGCACTTTTAATTTGCATATCCCAAGCAATTCCATGCTAATTTTGTATATTCTCCCTTCATACAAGTATCCCGAGCAATTGCAGACAAATTTTGTTATATTTTCCCTGAATGCAGCCTGCAAAAACGTATAACGGTAATTGACGAAAAAAATACTGATCATATTTTCCACAGCATGCCGGTTGTAGTATCAGTCAGTCGTTAAAGGTTTGGCGAAGTGCTTATACAGCTGTTCAAAAAAATAGAAGTGTTCTAATTAACTGACTTAAAATTTGATAAACAATTTAATTTAAACGTAGAAACACAAAAGTAAGAACAAATAAATATTTTTAATTTAGATTGTAGTAAAATCTTGAAACTGAAAGCAATAAACATTGCACAGAGCAGGTGAGAAAAATTATTTTAAAATTAAAAGCAGATCGAAAAACGTACAAAGAAATAGGACGCACAGCCCCAATGATTGCTAACGCAATAAAGCACCATCCTAAGCCCGAAAAAAAGAAAACATCAGCATTGGATGACAGGCGAATTGTAAGACATAGAAAGACGCACCCCTCTGCACCTTCAAATGTCATCCAAAAGGAGTTGGGGCTAGATATAAGTGCTGTCACAGTCCGCAGGCGGCTGTTAAATGAAGGGCTACACACTCGGAGTCCCCACAAGGTACCATTACTCTCTAAAAAGCACATAGCAGCTCGGATAGCTTTTGCCAAAGAACACATCACCTGGCCTGTGGAAAAATGGCGCAATATCTCATGGACTAATGAGATCAAAATTGTTCTTTTTGGGGCATGTGGGTCCTCCAAACACGGAATATCGCCCTCGATACACTTTAAAGACCATAAAACACGGCGGTTCAAAAATAATGGTTTGGGGCTGTTTTTCCTGCCAAGGTGTTGGGCCTATCCATCTTTTTCTGGGATCATGGACCCGACTGTATATGTTGATATCCTTGCAAGGGTAATGTTGCCTTACGCAGAATATGAAATGCCTTTAATCTGGGTCTTTCAGCAAGACAATGAACAGAAACATACCAGCAAAAAAGGCAAGGAATGGTTTCGGGCCAATGGGGTTAATGTTATGACGTGGCCCGCACCAGACCTTAACCCCATAGAAAACTTGTGCGGTGACTTAAAGAAAGCAGTGGCGAACGCAAAGCCAACCAATAATAGAGAACCTTGGCAAGTAGTGCAAGGCGCGTGGCAGAATATTACAACCAGGAAATGCAAAGATTTGGTGGACTCTATGCCACGTCGGTGCAAATCAGTCCTAGATTATAAGGGGTTTACAACCAAGTATTAAGGTTATCTTTCGTTTAAGACACATTTTTTTGTTTGATGTCTAATATTTTTTTTTTAGTTTCAATAAACACTACTATTATTTTGAACACAACTGCAAGTCTTGCCAACGACTGTTTCTTGAACTCATGAGACAAGTTAGGAGTAGAGCCCTCTCTCTCGAACAGCTCACTTTATACAAAACATTCATCATGATGAATTATCAATTTCCTACAGCTCCTAGGCCTTTGATATTTTCAAGTAATACGTTCTGCTTGCAACCTGTTGGCTCTATTCAGGGTCACGACAACCGGTTGAGAGGGAGCTTTGATGGGTGCCCATTAGCCTGCGCCTAATCAAGAGTCTACACATTCATCCTCCTTCCATTAAAGCCAATCAATAATAATGCGATTGCAATTCTCATGAATCATGTCTCCAGTTAGAAGTCAGCTCTCCTACACCACTTCCCCTGTGCGCTTTTATCGGAAACACTGGATTAAGCAATTCCCCAAAACCGAATGTAGGTAGCGAGAGAAAACAAACCGCAACAGGTCACCAGCTGATTTGGAACCCGCCGAATGGAAACGAAACACAACATGACATCAGATCGAACTGTATCCCGCTACTCGTTGCAAGATCGGCTCCTTTCTCCTCTGCTGTTATTATTTTTCGGCACAGCCATAGGTCACTCGACCACCAGCAGGCTGTGTGAGTGTGACACATTCTCTTGGTAACTGTTTCCCGCTTCATAACAAAAATGATGACAAGGTGCGCCCTATTTGGGAAATTGTAACAAGCAGATGTTTCGATTTTGCTTTCTCTTTCAATGGTCAGATGCTCTCTTAACTTCAGAGGGGATAAGTCATCGGAGAACGATGAGGAGAGTGGCGGATGGGTGGGTTCTCTTTTATTTGAAGGATGTGTGATGTACTGGGAAATGAGGTACGTTGGTCATTCGATTCCTTTGACGTTGTGATTTGATTTTGTGACGATCATGAAGTATATCCACTTCACTAGATATGTCGATGCTATCATCCGATTATGATCCTAAGAGTATGCAACAAGTACAAGCGAGTGCATTATATTGCTGATCATTAGTTGTTGCATACTCTTAGTTGTGATTGTGGGATGGATCGGTGGAAGGAATTATCAGTATTGCCAGAATGTACTCATTTTTATGTTCCACAACAATGGTCATTCACAAAGGACTGCGTGGACCTGCGTTGGTGTAAAATGAGAGGGATGAGAGGATCTTAATAAAACGTAAAATGTAAGTCTACTGCACGCCATTATCGAACATGTCGAAAAATATTTGACCGACAAGTGCCCTGTGAGAGCGAAGTTTAGAGATTTTCTCTCAAATTGAGATAATTTTTTGGTTTTTTTTTTGCGAGGTTTTTTTTCAGCTGACATTTGATAAATGGAACCCAGAAATGTGATAGAGATGCCCAACTTTTGCCTCTCTCGTCCCTTAAAATTGTTGACAGCCAGTTTGCATATCGTTCCATTCCAAAGCCCAATTGACCAATCAGACAACGTCATTCACGGTATTTTGTGAATAACCGTCAAAAAATCATAAATAAGTGTCAAAAAGTCTCTGAAATGCGTGGATGATCTAGAGGTTAATCAGGAGCCAAGTTGGGTATCTCTACAATACATCATTTCTGATGGAAACAGCGGGCCATAATTATTTTAACCACAAAATTTATTTGAAACGTGTTGACATTTCATGAAAACAGCAGATGCAATATTTTCCATCTGGTATTAGAGAGAGAGAAAGAGACAGAGAGAGAGAGAGAGAGAGAGAGAGAGAGAGAGAGAGAGAGAGAGAGAGAGAGAGAGAGAGAGATAGATAGATAGAGAGAGATACAGAGAGAGAGAGATAGAGAGAGAGAGAGAACAGCTGATTAACGCAGTGCGTCATCGTACTCTCTCCGTAACATGAAGCCGGCTGGCGCAACGCACTCATGTGTTTCAGGCATAATGTACACATAGTGTGTACGATTTAAGGGCCATCTATATGAGTTCACTATGAATTGCTTCGCAACCTCTGACACTTTTCTCATTCGCAGAAAGGAATATGTCCAAACAGACACTTCATCGCGCATTGGTTTGTTGTGAATTTTTGGATCACGTTTGCCTCTCTTGTGTATTACGAACTCCGCACTGATTCGTGGAGAAAGAAAAAACGTCAATAATCATACTCAGTCTAATTATTGTTCGAAAAGAAGATAATTCTGTCTCCATCTTCTTGTATACCAAGAAGTATAGCATTTTGTTGATATTTACTGGAAATTGGTTGCTTCTGAAAGTTCGCGTTTGCAGTTCGCGACTCATAAGAATGGCACTTTACGCAACTAATTTAGGAAGTTAAGGAAGTTGCAATGACGGAGGTTCTTGCGCTTACAGGGTTACATATTTTTACATAAGCAATTACAGTCACATACATACATTTTGTAAATCAATTTAAGCGCCTAAATTTAAACCCATACATAACATTGCAATCCATGCACAACATATACGCTCTTCGCATTCAATACTGACACCATACCGATGCGTAATGTGGCGGAACTAAATGCATTGTGCGCCCCCAACTCACAGCAGCAGTCCGCTAACTACACATCAAATGGTCTAGAGAAAAAGTATACTAGATGAGAAGAGCCTGGTACCCACACAATGGTATTTAGTGGTACCACATCCACGCATCGGTTTGGTTTGACGGTATGTCTCTCTTGTATGTCCATGCGAGATTGAACGTCCCGATGTCGGTTGTCTATAGCACATGTAGGCAAAGGAAAGTAACGATACCATGATAGTGACAATATTCATTGAGGAGTAACGTTTCGTTGCATGGTACTTCATTGAAAGTAACGATACCATTATAGTGACGATATTCACTGAGGAGTAACGTTTCGTTATATGGTGCTTTATTTAATATTCGTTACTCAGTGACGAATACATACATTTTCCTGCAGTACTATTCTGAGTTGTGACTCATTTTATTTCTCTTAAATCATCATTTATAATTCAAAGCGTATTGGTATCTCCTTCAAAATCATTACAATCTTCGAAAAACATGCACCACATCGGACACGAGTCATTACGAGCGAAACATCTCCGTGGTTAACCGAGACAATTCTTCTCGCGATGAGAAAGAGGGACTTTCTTTTAAGACGATGGAGAAGATTTGGTTGCCCGAAAATGCATAACGAATAGAAGGGCTGTAGAAACCATGTAACATTGTGGATGGAGATCAGCTAAGCTCAAGTACAACAAAAAAAAATTCAACACCGATCGATCTTCCAGTTTCCTATGGAAACAGGTTCGCGATATTGGACGGAGCAAAGTAAAAAAAGGATTAACGATGATGACATCGCATTTGACAACTTAAATATTCGATTTGCTTCTACTGGCCCTGCAGCCTCCGAAAGAATGTCTCCAACACCTTTAAATAACACTCGAAAAAATGCTTTTGAGTTGAGAACAGTTGATTCCTACTTAGTCGGCTGTACAGTGCTCTCCTTCAAGTCAAAATCAGTTAGTCTCGATAATGTACACCCCGACTCCATTATGGTGTTGCTTCCAATAATACTTCCTCACATCACTCACATTATCAACACAAGGCCTAAGAAAACTAATTAACCCTGCTTTTCTTCCGTTTTTGTCAATAGTGTTTGAGTCTCTCGTTAGCCGAGACATCAAAGACTACAATGAGCGACACAATCTATCGAACCCATTGCAGTCAGGTTTTGGTAAAGGACTTAGCTCTGCCGCAGCGGACGACAAAAGAAGAGCTTTTGACGAAAACCAAATGACCATATTAACCTTACTTGACAAGGATACTCTGTCATAAACTGTCCACCCAATTCAACGTCTGTAGTCCCACTAATAAATTAATTCGTTCTTATCTTAGCAACCGAGTCCAAGCTGTTTTCCATAATTCAAAACTGTCATCTTCTTGTGACGTAAGCTGTGGCGTTCCTCAAGGTTCAATTCTCGGTCCTCTGTTATATTCAATGTTTTTCAATGACCTTCCAATGGTTTCGTCCTACTGTAAATTCCATATCCATGCAGACGATGTTCAAATCTACTTGGAATGGGTGAAGACTCAGTTGCTAAAATAAACAAGGATTTAGGCTAGATTGCCAATTGGGCTAACGCTCAATCCTGACAAAACCAAATCCATCTCGTTCTCGAAACAACCGCCAATTGAATTGGAAGCATTCCTAGGCTACAAATTATTTATATAAAAAGATCACCTTCTGTCGATCGAGTCGACAGACCCTCAGCTCATACCTTCATTCATCTCTGGAATCACCTACCTTCACAGGTACGTTCTAAGACCAAGGACAGACAATTTTGTACCGCTTGAAAAAAGATCGTGCCGATCTAGGACTGGCGTAAATTTGATCATTGCCTACCCACTCGCTCAAATGAAGACCGTGTTCCACTAAGGGCAGCTCCTCCTCCCGTCCACAGACAAAGATCACAAAAAAGTCTTCCGAAGCCGGTGAGCATTTACTTGAAGCCTGCTTAAACCTTTAGGTCTTTCAGTTCAGAATTTCATTTTCAAATCTTTTTGTGTCACATTTATCCCAAAAGGTTCTTTCCGACATGGATTCATCGAGCTTATGTCTTCCACAAGTGAGCTCTTGTGACAGTTCCCCGAATAGTATCCCTTTATCTAACCCTCCGAGGGCTGGCTCGTCTATGTCTACAGCGAGAATGCCTCGTTACTCACACCTGTCAAGATACCTTCAATTCAGGCTTCACTTCGGAAACACCATTCTTGCACCCAACGCCAATTAAGTCAAAACACAAGTCGACTGTCACCCACTTCGGCCGTAGAAGCCTAAAACAAACGGGGCAAGTCTCCTCACTGTCACATGCTCGTCCATCTAACTCAAAGCAATCCGTTTAGCCGGCCTTGTCTGGTGTTATTTGGAAACTTTCAACCGATTGCTGATAACCGGTTGTTTTCGTGGCCATGAAGCCGCAATCACCCACCACCCGACGCACTGAATTTGGGTGCGTACACTTTGTGTCGGTCTTATCAGCCAGATAAGGGTGCGGTCTTAATCAGTGGCAACTGCAGACGACAGACATTCGCATGGAGACCACCCTAATTTGCACAGATTCCCTCGGATGTGCGTGCAACTTTGCTCGGGACTCTGATAAGCTGAGAGCAATTAGACGGCCGTCCAAGCTGATTACCGTATCTCGCTAGTTCTCGGTGGTGTTAACTTTGACTCCTACCCTCGACCTCGTTGACGGCTCGGTTCCTGAGCGGCTCTAATCTTCCCTCGACACAGCACCGATGTACGGGTAACGGCGCTGTGAGTATGCGGAGCGCTTAAAAATATCTATGATCGTGTTCTTTAGGTGACCTATCGGGCTCTGCGAGTTCGACTCGCCTTATCAGTTTGGATTCGTGGACTTTTGTGGCGATTCGAGATGTGTCGGGTGATGTGTGGCCACGCGACACATTTTCCCCAACTGTCGGAAGCAGGGGATGAAGCTTGGCTTTCAAGAGGTCAGCGATAAGCCGACGCCTTGGCTTGACAGTTCAGCAAGATTTTCGGAAAGACGCCGATCCAAGGGAAGATGTAACCTTGCGATGTGGAGAGCCTTTGCGTAGCTTCGGGAGGCACGTACATTTGCTTGTGCTGGCGATAAGGGTGTTGTTGTGGTTTTGTGCTCTTCAGAGGGGCTTGTGTAGTTCGACTTTGACAAGGACAAAGCTGCGCGGCGTCGAAACACGTTTGTTTTTGTTTTCGATCTTTGGGTGGGAGTGGTGGCAGATAACGAGTCAGGGTCTGACGGGAATTAAGTCCAATCGATGATGTTTCTTTTGAAAAACTTTTCACGACAAGCTGAATTTTAAGGGGATTCTCTTAAAGCTGCAACGCAACCAAGCACCCAGAAGAAGTTAATTTCCAGTGACGTTTTCAAAATGTCAAAAAAAAACTTGTTAGACTTGTTTGTTGTAATTTTGTTCTTTACGTATTTCGAATGAATTATTTTGTTTCGCGTTCTATTGGGTCTATAACTTAATTCGTGCGGTTTGCTAATAGATGGCGTAACTTGTATTATTCCACTGGAACATGCGTTGGAAAGCTACTGTCATTGTACGTCATTTCAGTATATGTCATTCATTTGAAGCGTAAACAACAACCATATTTTTTCACTCAAATATGTTGAACTTTGTGCCTGAAAAAGTGATTTTGCTGGCAGTTCTTCGTCATTACTTTGATATGAAGAAAACTGCTGCCGAAAGTCATCGTATTTTGGTGGAAGTTTATGGTGAACATGCGCTAGCTGAGTGAACGGGCCAAAAGTGGTTTGCACGATTTAAATGTGGTGACTTTGGTTTGGAAGGCGATGAACATCCTGGGCAGCCAAAAATGTTTGACGATGAAGAACTGGAAGCATTACTTTATGAAGATTGTTCCCAAACACAAGAACAGCTCGCAAAATCACTCAAGCAGCCATTTAAAAAAAAGCAGCTGGATATATTCAAAAGCAAGGAAATTGCGTTCCTCATGAACTCAAGCCGATAGACGTCGAAAGGTCCGCAATGCTGCTTGAAAGCCACCCTTTTGTGACATTTTTGCATCGGATTGTTACTGGTGATGAAAAATGGACCCAATACGACAACCCCTAGCGCAAGCAGTACCCGAGAAACGCCCGGAATATGCGACCAGACACGAGGCAATAATTTTCCATCATGACAACGCTCGGCCCTACGTTGCTATTCCTGTTAAGAACTATTTGGAAAACAGTGGATGGGAAGTTTTACCCCACCCGCCTTATAGCCCGGACCTTGCCCCTTCTGACTACCATTTGGTCCGGTCGATGCAGAACGACCGCACTGATATACGGTTCACATCAGAGCAGGATATCAAAAGTTGGCTTGATTCATTCTTGGCTGCCAAGCCGGCGCAGTTCTTTTGGGATGGGATCCACAAATTGCCAGAAAGATGGGAAAAAAGTCATAGCTTCAGATGGGCAATACTTTGAATAAAACTAATTTACATGTTTTTCTTAAATAAACGTTAAAATTTTGAAAAAAAAACCGCACGAATTATGTTATAAATAAACCGTATCCAGTTCGCTTTCTGGAATCTGGATATGGTGCTCTGATGTTCATAGCATCGAGCCAATTATTGTTTATTTTAGTATAATATTAATATTCTTAATGAATATTACACTTTTAAATAGTTTGGAGCATTGTTCCCAATTGTGATCACATAGGTGGCCTAATGCAGTCCTTGTTAGAGCCTGTGCAAGGAGGGAACAATTTTGTTGCCATCTCACCTTTTTGCCTTTCGGCTCCATTATGATAGCCTGGAGTAATTGTATGTGTTATTGAGAGTTCTCCCAAAGTTGAGTTAAGGAGTGATAAAATTATTTCCTCCCTTACTTCATAACCCATGCTGAACAATGTGGTTTCTCATGAGTTGTATTAAATGGGGAACATCAGACAACACAAACACTTTTTTTTCGTTGTGAATGAACTTGCAATTCAGACTTTCATTAGTGCTTACCAAGGTTTCTCCATGGTTACTTCTAGATTCTTGTATAGTCCTCTGCGCGTATTGGGATTTAAATTGCCCTTCCTTCTGCAAAAGTGAAAAAGTCTTTTGGAAGGACATAAAACCGTAGATTCAGGTTGCCTTTGCTATTGTTTGCATTGCAATTAAATACTGCACACCTCATATCGGAGAAATAATCCTACATTTAGATCTTCACAAACTTCTTTACAATAAATTTTTAATTTGTTCGTGTATATAGAAGTGAGTGTCCGCTCGTCTCGGCCTACGTCACCAAAAAATTGACAGAGAGGTGGCAACATGGCGGATTTTCGTAAGGCGTAATCAGAAATGAAGTATGATAGAGATGCCGAACTTCTACCTCTCTTGCCCCTTAACATTTTTGACAACCATTTTTTATATCGTCTTCTAAAGCCAAATTGACGTTACGTTATTTCGTGAACAACGGTCAAAAATTCATGAGTAACTGTCAAAAAGCCCCTCAAATTTGTTGATGAGCTAGGGATCAAGCAGCTGTGAAGTTGGCCTTTTCTAGAATACTTAATTTTTCCATTTGCGCATTGTATTCTCATATGCGCATGTAAAGGGTGATTTTTTAGATATTATCTTTTTGGCAACACTGGTTTAAACAGCTGACGCTTCAGTTTGGTCTGTAATTTAACCATGAATCGTCTTACAAACGAACAACGCTTGCAAATTATTGAATTTTGTTATCAAAATGCGTGCTCTGTTAAGAAAGTTCATCGCGCGCTTCTTCCATTTTATGGTCAGTTTAAGACGAAGCTCATTTTTGGCTCAATGGGTACGTAAATAAGCAGAATTGTCGATTTTGGAGTGAATATCAGCCAGAAGCATTGCAAGAGCTACCAATGCATCCAGAAAAAGTCACAGTTTGGTGCGGTTTATGGGCTGGTGGCATCATTGGACCGTACTTCTTCAAAGATGATGCGAATCGTCTTTATTTCACGTTCGGGACCGGTCAATTGGCCGCCTAGATCGTGCGATTTAACGCCTTTATGTTACAGCTCATGTCTATACAGACAAGCCCGCTTCAATTGACGCATTGGAAGACAACTTTGAAGCATTTATTCGTGAGATACCGGCCGAAATGTTGGAAAGAGTATGCCAACATTGGACTAAGCGGATGGACCATTTGAGGCGCAGTCAAGGTCAACATTTGCATGAAATAATCTTCAAACATTAAATCATATGGACCGTACTATCGATTCAAATAAAGATTTCATGCATTTTTCTGAATTTTATGTGTTTTTTTTTGTTTTTGAAAAACTTCCCTACAGCTTTTAAAAAATCAGCCTTTATATAGATTGGCTCATGGTGGTGGGTGTATTCGCTAACTCACCTATGCGCGAGTGACACTAGCTCATGTGCATTATAGTGTGGCCTTAAATTGTTCGAAATTTTTGTACGTGAAAATATGGCTTAGACAAAAAGTTATTAGTCGGCAATGGGACTGTCAAAAAGTCTATGAAATTCCCCGATGGACAGCTGTGAAGTTGGGTATCTCTATCGTACTTCATTTCTGGGCGTAATCTTGAATACATCTTTCTTGGGAAATAGCTGTAATTTTTGGCGGGTGTTGGTAAAAATTTAAAAGGAGGTGGTGATGTAAACTAGAGTTAAAAATCCTTTAACAACCTGTTTTTCCATTTTTCCTTCGGAATTTAAAACAGACGCTTTGTCGCGGCTAGAAAACAATGCGGTATCGCTTACAGATATCTATCATTTGTCTCGACAGCCAGTCGGCGGCAGCCAGTCAACGACTTAGCTGAACTACCGCCTCACTTAATGAGATGACTGGAAATTTCGGCATCCAACTTCTGTGAGTTCCGGGACAATGTGACATTTCAGAAAATTGTGAAGCGGACAAACTCGACAGAATGGAGATCTGCCACTTCATCCATCCTCGTCCATGAAATTATTTCGGTTCCATTTGCCGTGTCCACGCACACTCCATGCTCGAACATAGGTTTCGTCATTATTATTTAATGTGTTGCATTCAAAACGTACCGACCTGCAAAAACTGCAAATAGCCAGAACCCCGCTCAAAGAAATCACCAGCTCATTGCCTTAATCATGAACTGCTCGAAAGAATCGTCTGCTAATGAGGCATTCGTTTTGGCAATTTTCCTTTGTCACAGCTCACTAAAAATTTGGCAACAATACACTTCTCCAATCAAGCAAGTCACGGCCGTTTATACGCCCCCTAAAGCACCTCGTGTCGGTGACAATCTTAATGAATGCAGTCTAAGTCCTAATCGGCCCCGCATTCCAGTAACACCTTGCACATCCCTTCCGCCCGCCCGTGAACTAAGTCATCCATCAAACTGAGCTATCAGCGCTAGCCACTTAATAACGCGACTGTAATGCATGCGCCAACGACAGCCCATGCGATATTGTAGCCATTCTTAGTGACAAACGAGTGCGAGGTGGAGTGTGTGTAATTCCCCACTGGAGAGCCTTCAGCAAACACTCGAGAGCCGCTACGGCCCCTTGCGTGCCGTCTCCGATGACAAAGTCAGTCCCATCCGCGCTGCTCACGTTATCGATGTTACATCAGATCAATTAAAGCGAATTGTGCAACGGTGCTCTCTGATTGGGGCAGTAAACTCTAGAACTTATCGCCCGCAACGACAGCAAGCGCTTTATCAACACACTGGGAGGGAGACGTCCCGTGATTTCGAGAACTGCTCATGCAGGGAAGCGTTTTAAGGCGGCGAATGGGGTCTCGATTCGACTAATTACAAATGCACTACGTCGCCAGATTAGCCAGTCTGTGTGAGCAAACAAGACCAGTCTAGACTAGGAAAGCGATGGGGTGTGGGCGGCAAAGAGTAGCGCCAGAAACAGAGCCCTAGTCGGCGGAGAAGAGCTGGCTCACGAAGGGGCATGTATTCGACACGATCTTGCAATCTGGACGATGTCGCCTGACTGAGTAAGGATATCCGAATGATCATATTTCGAGTGTTTTTTTATCAATTTTACAAGAGACAGGAAAGACGTCTGAATGACACGCATTTGCGGCTTCAAAGAGGCCCAAGTCATATTACACATCAGCGCAAGCCATCTCTTGCGGCTGTAAAGATAGAAGTGGCCGCCACGATCATACCGATGATAGATGGTGGAACTCTCTAACCATCTCAGTGGCGTAGCGAAGGGGTTGGCAAGGGGGTCACAGGCCACGGGCGGGACATTGCAAGGGGCGGCAATTTGGAGCGGTGAAAATTGTTTGTTTTAAATATACAACAATTTACAAAACGAATTCTTTTTTCAGTCCAACGATTTTTTTACAAAGTTTATCCATCTGAAGCTATAACTTTTTCCCATCTTTCTGGCAATTTGTGGATCCCATCCCAAAAGAACTGCGCCGGCTTGGCAGCCTAGAATGAATCAGCCATTTTTGACATTCTGCTCTGATGTGAACCGTATTTCAGTGCGGTCGTTCTACATCGACCGGACCAAATGGTAGTCAGAAGGGGCAAGGTCCGAGCTATAAGGCGGGTGGGGTAAAACTTCCCATCCACTGTTTTCCAAATAGTTCTTAGCCGGGCGTTTCTCGGCTACTGCTTGCGCTAGGGGTTGTCGTATTGGGTCCATTTTTCATCCCCAGTAACAATCCGATGCAAAAATGTCTCCCTTTTGTGGCTTTCAAGCAGCATTGCGGACCTTTCGACGTCTCACGGCTTGAGTTCATGAGGAACGCAATTTCCTTGCTGTATCCAGCTGTTTTTTTTTTTTAAATGGCTGCTTGAGTAACACCGAAAGATTCTGCGAGCTCTCCTTGTGTTTGGGAACAGTCCAGTTCTTCATCTTCAAACATTTTTGGCAGTCGAGGATGTTCATTGCCTTCCAAACCAAAGTCACCACATTTAAATCGTGCAAACCACTTTTGGCACGTTCGCTCAGCTAGCGCATGTTCACCATAAGCCTCCACCAAAAAACGATGACTTTCGGCAGCAATTTTCTTCATATTAAATTAACGAAGAAGAACTCCGCGCAAAACACACTTTTGCAGGCACAAAGGTCGACATATTTGAGTGAAAAAAATATGGTTGTTGTTTACGCTTCAAATGAATGACATATACTGATATAACGTACAATGACAGTAGCTTTCCAACGCATGTTCCAGTGGAATAATACAAGTTACGCCATCTCTTAGCAAACCGCACGAATAACATTATAGACCCAATATTACAAAGGACAGAGTATCATGGGCAGTACATTCGTTCAAATCTCCAGGGCCGGACGATTTTTTGCCAGCGATGCTACAAAAATCACAAAGTCACACTCGTAAGCATCTGCTCCAACTGCTTGCGGGCTGGGTACATCCCAACATAGTGGAGAGACGTCTCACTGACGACGATGGTTGCATGTACCGATGGGGACCGATAATGGTCACAAGGATCGACGATGGTCACAGTCACCGATGACGGTCACAGGGACCGATGATGGTCACAGTCACCGATGACGGTCACAGGGTCCGATGGTGGTCGAAGGAACATCTTACGCAGGAACCAGGTCTCTCGTCGTTTCTACTAAAAACCTTGCACAGACTCCTTGACCTATACATTAGAGGACTTATCAATTATCACAACTTATGCAATACTCAACACGCCTACCTCAAAGGCAGATCGGAGGAAAGCGCACTGCATAATGTTGTGCGTGAAATTGAGGATTCATTGAACATTAAAGAATTTATTGAACAATGGCAGCCTTCCTCGATCTTGAAGGTGCGTTCAACTATGTAGGCAAAGAAGCCATAATAAAAGCTCTGGAAAACATGAAAGTAGACGAATCCATTATATTTTGGATCGGTAATATGCAGAACAGCGGAATTGTCAATGCAGACATTCGACACTGTTCTATAAGGAAGGTGACAACTGGAGGCACACCACAGGGCAGAGTCATCTTTCCCTTACTGTGGCTTCTTACGGTTAACAAAATCCTTAAAATCTTCATGGAGAAAGGCATAAAGACCATAGCATATACAGATGACCCTGTTATCCTGATAAAAGGTAAATTACTACCAACTGTCAGCAAAGGAGCTCATGGACAAGACAGACCGGTCTGAATGTCAACCCCCAGAAAACCGAGCTGGTCTTGTTCACCAGAAAAAGGAATATCCCCAAGTCAGATGGAACTTCAGCACCAAAGACTTGCCACCTGAGAGGAGCAAAGGCGGGACAGTGACAGAGGAAGTCCTCTGCAGTGTCGTCGTCTTCTCCACAGTCGCAGAGGGTGGCCAGGTACACTTAGATGTTTGGCGAAGGTGTAGTGTCGCATTTGTACGCCTGCAGTCTCTTCTGCCAAGGGAATACAAGAATGCCATTGATTTCTTACAGACATTTGGGAGCATGCGCTTCGTCTGTTTGCATCCTGATGGGTCATGCCACCTCCGACTGTGTTCAACCATCGATGGAAGCATAAACCAAGGACACAGGTATACCCAGCACAGGTTCAGGTCCTGAGAATGTTTCCCCTGATCCTTGTCTAACAAGTTCATCTGCGATCTCATTTCCAGCGATCCCGTGGTAACCCGGGACCCAGACAAGTCTTCGTTAATTATGACTGCCAAGTTCAGAGAGGGCTTGCATTCCTGAACTAAGTGGCTAATGGATTGAGCAAGGCCTTAAGTACAGCTTGGCTGTCTCTACAGACACAGATTCCTTTCCCCTTCTACCCGTTCTTCACAATATAGTTCGTGGCAATTAGGATCGCATAGGTTTCCACTTGGAAAACCGGCGCAAATTTACCTAGTGAGGTGTGGTATCTAATGTTGCCCTCTACGAAGGCGTCAGCGCCAGATCCTTCATTCGACTACATTCTTAAGACTTACCGATAATCCCCTTACACTGCCAAAAATCTGACAGCGCCTTGGCGATTTTCGACTCGATGTGTTTTTTCCAGAGAAGTTGTCTGTCACGAGTAGCACCCAGGTATTTGGCTTAATCGGAGGAAAGGATGGTGACGCCTTCTAGTTTCAGTTGAGTCAGACAGTCAATTGCCTTCTCCTCGTGAAGAGGACAACTACTGTTTTAAAGCCCATTCCTGATACACTAGTCGTCGTTCACGTCTAGAGCTGCCTGCCCTTTTGAGCAGACATCCGCTAGGCACGAACCCCGACAGACAGTACGGCAACGTCATCCGCATAGGTCGGGGCGTAGATATCCGAGCCATTGAGAGCATCAAGCAGAGAGTCAACAAGCAGCATGCACCAGAGGAGGAGACAGGACACCGCCTTGCCGGCAGTCCCTAATTACGCCGCAACTGGCCACAGTCCAACATGTAGCATTGCTTTCATTCACAACACCAATGATTCGTCAACGCCGTGTTCTCTAGCCGAGTTACACATGCCGTCAGAAGTCCCACTGTCGAAAGCGCCCTCTATGGGGATGAAAATGACAAAGGCGTATTCACTCCTGTCGTGTGCACACTCAATTCTGCCAACGAGACCTTGAAGTGCAGTTCCACAGGATTTGACTGATCAGCATGTTGCATCTGAGACAGAGGATGTGGTGCCAAAGCAGTTTTGCGCACGTGAAGCTCAATCAGCCTTTCCATGATTTTCAGCAGAAAGGCAGATGGACTGAGTGGTCTGAAGCTCTTGGCGAGTGAGTAGGGGGGACTACAGATTTTTTGTATGAAGGCTACCCTAACTGAACGCCAGGGTGTTGGGATATAGGCCAGTGTCAGACTGGCTGTAAGCATTCTTTTCAAAACCGACAGTAACTGGTCAACGCCTTTTTGCAGCAGAGCTGAGTACCTGACAAAGGATTGAAAACTATCAAAGGATGAGAGATGAGAAAAGATGATGAGATGAGAGCCTCATCCGTCACTACCAGTGATGAATGATACCAGCATCGGCGCTTGATATTTATCGGCTCATCTCCAGTTCCGGAGATGGGTGCTTGGTGTGAGCTGATTGTGAACTGGTTACTTGTAAAATGAGTCTCAAGCATGAGGCTAAGGGCCTCAGTGTTTGACTCGGTGTAGGTACCATCGGGTTTTCTGAATGTTTCCAGCCTCGGCGGGTTGGCCTTTTTAAGGATTTTAACCAGTCTGCTAGTTTCACTGGGGGTTTCGATGCACTTTTCGTTAACCGAATTAACTTCCTATATTCTTTTTGCTTTGATCGGTCCAGGCCCCAGTTCTGTTCTAAATTGGCTTCGAGGAGCCTATTTAGAAGCTTTCATGGTTTCCTTGCGTATTCTTTGCAGTTCTGCGTTCCACCTTGGAACCGGTCGTGTTCCTGCCTGGACAGCTCAGTTCGAAACATGTGGTGAGGACATCGTTCAGATCTTGAACTGCTTTCTCAGCTTCCGTCTTTTTCTGAGCTTAGGGAGATGGTCGATACGATTATCTAGCACGTCCCTAAACCGTATCCAGTTGGTTTTTCTGGGATTACTCCTCTTCAGCAAGGTTATGTCTTTTAACTCGGAAGTCTATATGCCTACGGTTTGACAAGGACACTTCCGATAGGACCCTGCAGCCTGTAATCTCCTTAAGGTATCTGTTAGACAGCCTTAAGTCGATTACTGACTGTCTTCTTGTAACAAAGGTTGGTTGGGAACCTACTCTGTTAAAGTCTGAATCAGACGGTAGTATGAAACCAAGAAGACTGTTTCCTCTCTTATTGCATTTGCTGCTGCCGGGTTAAGGGCAGTACGCCCCCTATCGGTGGCCACATATTGCTATAAGTCTTAAAAACATGGTAAAACTACTTTCATTCTGCCGCCGAATAGGAAAATCCCTAGTTTAGCTTAAATAACACACTGTGCGCCTGAAAAAGTAAAGTAGTTGGCGCACGATCGGAAGACGCTATTGCTCACGTCACACAGAAGATCCACCTTCACTTCCCAGAGTGCGCGCCATTTCAAAGTCAATAAAACGCTGACTCCAAATGAGTTCCCACTCCAGACATGTCCGCGCTCCGCCTGATGTGTATGATGACAGCAAATTTTATTGTCTGAACAGCCCGAACATGAATGTGTCACCTAGAAAACGCTGCGCAACAGGTGGACACTTTACGAGCAACCTTACAAAAGACACTGCCTCCGAAGAAAATGGAAAAAATGCCTTGAGCACTTCATGGTGCACCATCCATCAAATTTATCCCTAAACTCATAATCGACGACGGCGGCCGTGAAAGAGAACTCAAATCTGTGCCGCAACCCTCTGCTCCCCGGCGATTATCCGACATTCAAACGAGGAATTTATCTCCGAGCCTTTTACGACTGCGATGGGTAATAAAATTTAATGGCATCCACGCAACTGAAGGCCAGGGAATTGCTCTATTAGAACTGTAAATCATTCAACGTGCCCGCAATGATTAACTAGAACGCGTCGCTCGCGCCCACGCGTCTGCATGGCGCCCAACCGAGCGCAGTGCGGTGCCCTTGCGTGGCGATTCCACGTTCCAATTGTTCCTGGCGTTCGTCACCCAATTCCCACTCTTCTCGCGTTTATATCTCTTTTTCGGATTGCATCCGATGCCGGCCGAGCGTAGCCAGTGGAAAATATTCCTCCAATCAACTAGAGTTCACACGGACACGTCTCTATCATCGTTCGTTCAAAGTTCTGACAGTTGCCCTTTGACGACGATAGGCGGTCGGCGGCGCACACAGACACTCCAACATGCCAGCTACCGGGCGGCGTCTCACTCCCCGCCGCAAGCACATCGCCAGCTTGAGTCGCATAAAAACAAACAAAAGCTCCGCTCGGACCCGTCCACCGCCAACCTTCAGCCCGAGTACGACAGAAATTACAAAATTCACACACACACATACACACACATCGACAGAGACGCGATCGTGCAACGGCAATTTGCGATTATTGCGCCGCACATACAAGCGGTATTATGTCATGCCAAGTTACGACTCTCCGTGCGCTTGGCGTATAAGTATAAATAGCGTCCGTGCATGTGCATGTGTGCGCATGTAATTGCCGCCGTGTTACACCATCAAGCCGCATCAGCAGCAGCGCCAGCACCAGCAACAGCAGAAGCGGCGGCAATCATGTGGTCGAGAGTGTTCGGAGAGTGCCGCTGAAGCTAGCGTGCCCCCCTTCGCGCAGCTGGCCCAAGTGCGGGCCCCATGATTTGTGCAGTCCCCTCCCACGGCCGTCGTCCTCCGCCAACAGCCACCGGCACAGCAATGCTAATCAATTGAGCACGACGGCGGCGGCGCTTGTGTGCGAGCTTTTCCGAGAACCACACACGCTCTCGCTTTCAATTTCACACACACACACACAAGCACTCCGCTCTCAGTGTGATGTCAGCGGTGGCACAGAAAGCTCCCCGACTGACAGAAGGAGACGTCAAAACCACGTGGTTGTCGGACCAACTTATCTAGAGAGCGGGGTTTTTTCCCCGTGTAATTCCAGCAATTCACTTGTGTATCTGCATGCGTACGCCAGGGCCCGACGGCGACGGGGCAAAACGCGCTCCGCAGCACACAAGGGATGACATCTAACTGACAAATTAATCCAATATGTCAACTGACGGGCGGAACAATGCGGTTGGTCCAAGATAAATACGAGCACATTTTTGGTTTTTGCTTTTATCAGTGGTTTCTCTTTCGTTTTGCCTTCTGTTTCGTTTTCTGTTCCTATTCGAGGGGATTTTCCTTTGCTCTTAATTTCGTACTTAGCCCCGAGGTTGTCTTGGAGGGGCTTGACGGTGATAAATGTGCGCGCCGTTGTGTGGATACAGCTCATTCACGTGACTTTAATTAAAACTACACGACACACCGCCACTGCGGGTGGGGGGACCTGAGGAGTGAACTTCTGTGATAAGGTTGTTCAGCTCGAAGGTAATTCGAGGCGGGCTAGTGTTGCCAATGGCTTGCCGCATGGGTATGTGCATGTGGCAGGGAGCGTTGTGCGTGAGGCCTTGCCTCTGCGGATGTTTGAACGAACGGCTCGAATCTGGTCCGTTTTGGTGGCGGTCTGGTGATAAGCAAACGCAGATGCTCGTAAAATCTAACCCTGGGTCAGGAATGTTTTTCGCTTTTGAATTAAGAGTTTTTTTTTTTGATAACTAGGTGGAGGATGTTTTCACACTGACACTTTCGGGGTGTGTTGGGATTTTTCGGAAGTACATACAGTTGCAGTTTGATGGCTATTGCAAGTCTTAAAAGGCTCAAGATGCAACCCAAGGGGGGTCATGATGATGTTAAAATAAGCCTAACTGGGGAGGCTTTGGTCAAGAGTTAGGGCATGACTCTAGTAACTTCTGAATCTGGATCTGTTTCAGGCCTGCGGGCAGAGGATGGTCTGAGCCTGAGCGATTGAAGCCTTAGATTGTTGGCGGTCCTCTTCAGACTGCGTCCAGTCCAGCCAGATCCTAGACGGCCGTCACATGGAATTCGAGGGCATTGGCGTCGAAAACGGTCAAACACCTCTGGATGAGTGAGAAAACTTCGCAGACCGGAACCCGTTAGGAATGTGCCCTAGGCAGGCTTCTTGGAGATCTTGACACTGGGGATGTATATGCGTCGACTCCTAGGCTAATGATGTATTCCAGACACACCACCAACAGGACTACATCCCCAAGTCACTGAGAATGCCCAGAGACAGCTGAGAAAAGTATATCAAACTTCTCCGATCGAGGTGAGCATAAAACTGTGAGTTCCTTTCCCTTCGACAATAGCACGTTCGCACCAGAGGTAGTGGAGGATAGAGATAGTCCATGTCGGCATTGGCCATGTCACACATCCTCTTGCAAAGTTCCGGGCTCCACCATGTGTCGTAACATCGTCTAAAAAAGTCCGATGAAATCAAGGGACAAGGGAGGTAGAAGTTGGATATCTCTATCCTCCAGTATCTCCGTTACGCACAACACGAGTATTTGGGTGAAAATTCAGACTCAAGTTCAGCCCAGACTGCATGTGCTAAAGAAGGAAAAGACAAGCATTCGTCTTGATGTGAAGGATCCGCTGAGAAGTTGCGCCAGAGCTCCATCAAGGCTTTGAAGGCTTGTAGACTGTATGAGATCCTCCTGTCGTTGACAGGTATTGTTGCAATCCCGGTGGTTAGTTGCGTCTGCCTGTCTCTTTACGAATTTGTATGCGTAGGGAACCGAAATCTTATTTCATTGTCTCCTTCCTAGTTCAGATTTTAGTGTTCCCTTTGAGTTCGAAGCTTGATTGCTTTGACAAGCCAGAGTATCCAGGATTACCAGGAATTGAGGCAATCCTGGTAATCGAACAATACGGCGCGCTGTCAGGCTATACAAGTACTGTCGAAAATGTACAAAAATTAACTCGGAAAAATGTACTTTTTTGTGGTCCGACAGAATCCCTGGCGCGTATTTTTGTCAAAAATGAGAGCAATAGTATGTTCCCACAAGAAGGACGAGGATGACATGGCAAACTCGGATTCCATATCTGTGTATGAGATATGCAGCGAGTCCGAGGCCGAGTCCGCGCCATCCAAGTCTCCGCCTACCAGCGAAAATACCGACCGAATGGCGGAGGGCATTACATGTCCATCGGCATCCCCAGAACAAGGGCAAAAGAGGTGTCTGAAGACAGCTCCCACCCGCTCAAAAAAATAAACAGGACGACCCAGCCGACGATTGAGCCATCTCTACTGATACAATCAACCCCACCGATGCAACCAACCACACCGATCCAGCCAATGACGCCGACCCCCACCTAACAAAACAGCCCAACCTTTGCAATCGATCCCTAAGGCCCCAGCAATGCCGCCAATAACGCGTTTCTCGGCAAATGTAGCTGAGATCACCCGTTACGCCAGAATAAATGACATCAAATTGACGACAAAAAACCTCGGTAAGGAGAAAACAATCATCAACGCAAAGACCACAGAAGGACTCAACAAAATCAAGATTTTCCTTAAGCAACGGAAAATCGACAACTACACTTACACCCCCAACGCCTAAGGGCAATTAAGGGAGTACACTCTTCCCACGCAGACGAAGAAATTCTAGAGGAATTAACAAACGAGGGAATACCAGCCAACAAGGGTTTCTGCGTTCAAATCATCGAAATCCAAGGACGCCAAGTTCAACTGCCATGTGGTTGAAGTAGAAAAATCGATGCCCTTTAATGAAGGAGGAAAGACATTGCTGCTAGACCAGGATATCAACTGGGAACACCTGAAAACAAAGGACATAGTGCAATGCAGGAACTGCCAGCGATTTGGGCATATTGCACCCAACTGTGGGATGCAATATGTGTGAGTGAAGTGCGACGCAAAGCACCAACCTGGGTAATGCCCGAGGAAGGACAGCACAGGGCCCGAGGTATTTTGTGCTAACTGCAAGAAGCACGGACATCCAGCCAGCTGCAAAGGCGGCACAAAAAACCAAGGCTGTAGCGGCAAAGAGTTCTCACAGCAAGAGTTCGCAGTCAAATCGGCCTGCACACTGACTCGGCCCACTGTGAGTTTCGCAACAGTAGCGAAACTAAATACATCACCGAAACTACCAGTGAAAAAGGACCCAGCTGTACCGCAACAACGGATTGTAGAAGTCAAAGCCCCCAAGACAAATGTAGGGAAACAGCAACAGCAGCAGACAGGAAACAACATCAACCTCAACGACGAAGTCCAACGAGCGTTGGGTGCTAACCTTACCAACTTAATAGGCAAAGCTCGCAGTGCTATACCATAGGAATCTGAGCGAGACTGAATAGTCCGTGGCCCTAGCCACGTTCATCTTCCAAATATGCAACGTCTAAAACGACTGCGCTTCAGTCAGACGAACAGCCTTTAGTCTGTTCCTAAAAGCTAACCAACCTGACATCGTCCTAGTTAGCGAAACCCGTCTGACGAGCAAAAGTAACAACTCCCTTAAGGATTTCTCTATTGTCAGGTCCGACGGTACAAATGGGAAACGGGGTACAGCCGCTCTCGTCAGGAAGACCATCAACTGCACCAAGATCGTGGTTCCGAACCTAATGGTATTTGAGGCCACCGGCCATGTAACACCCACGGAGACGCTAATGGTCCTGAGCAACTACGACCAATGGTGCCAATGGTGCCAACATATGGCATGATCTTGATGCTTAATGCGCTCTTATCAAGGCATACTTACGGGCTCATAGGTGGTGACTTTAATGCAAGACACCCTATGAGGCAGGACACAGGGTCAGATATACAGGGGGAAGCCATCGTCAAATGGCCAGAGGAAAATGCGGCCAGTCATCGTGATTTCCCAACCCAAGGACACCATCGATACTGGATCTCTTTGTGGCTACCTCAAACCTTTTAAACATCCTACCAGAGATCCGGAACCATTCCTGCGAGACGCTAACTAGTGATTCCGATCACGAGGCGATCAAACTGGTAATAAACTTGGAAAATCCGACATTTACCAACAGCCGACCAGAAGGGGACTTCGCCAACCTACATCAGCTGGGTGTAGCTAAGCTACAGGAGGATATACTGGAGAACATCTACACAACGCCAGTAACAAGGAACCTCACCAATGCGGAGATTGACGCAGCGGTTGAAGGACTCGAGAACTCAATCAACAACGCCACAAGCTGAGACAGGCATAGTCACTTACCCGTCCATATCCAAAACCTTTATCACCACTGGCAAAGGCTGAGGAAAAGACTCCAGCGAATACACCACCGGGAGCTGAACACACGAGACAGAGACTACCAAGCTGTTCTCAGTGAGCGGAACTGCACGAACATCATGTTTCGGAACGCGGTGCAAGCGCACAACAATATACAGCTGAAGAATAGGCTCCGCAAGATGCAGCCAGGACCCGACACATTCCGACAAATCCACCAAATCATCGGTAAGAGGAAGAAGCTGCCGCAAACACTGACGACAAGCGAAGGAGACGCAAGCACGCCGGCGCAGAAAGCTGAAGCCTTTTCATCCTTCTTCGAAGGCAACTTTCAACCATCACCGCCAGATGACACGGAATTTGTCACAGAAATCAACAGCTGCGTCAAAGCACTTGAGGCTTCATCCGCACCAGACATAATCTTCAACGAAACCAACCCAGCGGACGACCCGACAGGAAACGATGACCTCACAACGGCCGAAATCAAGGGATTATTGAAGTGAATGCCACAAAACTTCTGACAATCATCAACAATTGCTACTTTCCTTAGTGGAAAATAGCAAAACAAAAAAGGTCGCAATACCAAAAAAGGGTAATGCTGCCAATGTTTCAGGATACAGGCCTATATCGCTCCTGAGCAATCTAAGCAAGATCCTGGAGTACCTGCTAGTTGGAAAACTAAAGCGATGGTCTACAGACCTTAACATCATTCCGGATATTCAGTACGGATTTCGGGAAAGACAGCTCAACGCTACATCCTCTAATGAAGTGTCATCACGATGCTGGACCTGTCCTACACAATAACGCGGTCACCGTCGCCTGCTTCCTGGACGTAGAAAATGCCTTTGATACGGTCTAGATTGAGGGACTTATCGACAAGCTGAACCAGATGGGATTCCCCTCCAACCTCATCAGAATAATTTATAGCTTTCTGTATTACAGAAGATTCTACGGCTCAGTTGAAGGCAGCAAGTTAACAGAGCGGAGGCGGAAAGGATCAAAGCTGGGACCGTGGCTTTGCAACATCCAACTGACAACTGCTGTCTATTTGCAAACGACTCGCTGACTTGTGCCAGCTCGACGTCACCAGCGAAGGGTCGAAATCCAAACGGCGAACAAATATGACTACTATATCAAATGGGTTATTCGTATGAATGCTGTCAAATCGGTACTTATGTGCTGAAGGAGACCATCCCGAGGAGGATGTAGATCAGCAGCCAAAGACAGTGATCCCTAACGGTACAGAAATATCAACAAACGAAAAGGTCAAGTCTCTCGGCATTAACTTCACGGAAAGGTTGAAGTTCAACAGTCATTCGAAACTGAACCTTAAGAAGGCCAACCTAGGCTTCCATCGCATCCAGAGCAGAGGACAAAACTGCTGCTATACAAGCAGCTTATACGGCCGATATTAACGTACGGCTTCCCAATATGGCACACCATCTCTAAGACCAGCATAACGAAGCTCCCAATTTTCGAAAGAAAAATACTGCGTATATGTACCGGACTCACCTTCGACAGGGACCGTCAAAGGCACCACAGCAACAATAGGCTTTACAACCAAGTACGCATCATCCCCCTGCAACAGTACATGGTGACACTGTTCAGACAGCAGCTACTAAACATCAACAACCATCCTAACGAGGAAATCCGGAACCTGAGTAACACAATCCCCGGACGACGCTACCTCAACGCGTTAAATGTGTGCAACGAGCACAACTTTCCAACGACGTCGAACAACGAGCTGCATAGATTCTACCAGAGCAGCGATAGCAATCACCATCGAGCTTAAGTCGGCTAACACATCACCACCCCGTCCCAAAAGGACCACCATGGAGACACGGACTTGAACAATCCGATGTAAGCACCAGCCATTGTAGGACATTAATAACAAGAAAACAATAAACCGACAATAATAATAAAAATTAAATTCATCATCAGTTGGGCCGCTTTTGTTGAGCCAACACCCTAACCTTTAATTTTGTAAGTCTAGTTGTGGTCTCAATTGTAAAAAGAATTCCGTTAAATTTTTAAATCGACAAGAAAACCAATCAAACTCTCTGCCCAAGGCAATTCAACTAGTTGGCAACACATTTGTGTCTTCAAGTGGGATCAATTTCCATTCGGTGGAAATATTTGCTAATTCTTGTAATTTCAGGGAGCCTTTAGTGCACAACTCGTTCGTATTGGATCGCGTCTTTGCTATACTTCCCAGCTTGACTATATTCAATGACAGCGCAAGAGAAAGGAGAATGCAAACGTCTCGTGGTCTTAAAAAAATTACATTTCTGGGTGTAATTGGAACGACTAGACACTCACATTGTTGATGTATTGTTATTTTAACACTAAACGGGAGCATAGCAACTTTTATTCCTATCAATAGAAAATTTGGGTTAAAACTTACGCATTTATCCTGCGTCGTTTGGCGTCACCCACCAAAATGCAACCGACAAAATCTCTCTCATTCGATGCACTTTCTCATGAAATATGACTAAGGGAATACACACGATAGTCGTGCTGGGGACAAATGTCACATAAAGTGACCAAATCTTCAAAGTGACTCATATTGTTGGGTGACACGACTAAGCGAAGAAGGGGGAATAATTTGAGTGGAATCGAAATCTGTAGAGAGCGCGATTTAAAAAGTTTCAACTAGCAATAATCGCACCTCGGTAGGACCTCATTGGCTACAATATCGACTCTGCGCAAAACTGAGCGATATGATAAGCAATGTTTTTCTGTTTGTTTTTCGGCGGTCCAAAACCTCGCCTGGTTACGCTGGGGCATATCTCCTGATGATTTAGAGTCGATGACGGAGGATCGAGTTGCCTGGAGGTCCCTTTTACCCCCGCGAGCCCGTTAGTGGAGCATGCGGGTTAGAAGACGGCGAAGATGATGAAACGAAAAACAGGGAACTTCGAGATTAATCACACAGACTTACAGCGGTTGGCCTTGCGATTTATTTACTGGACTGAATCCACTTGAATTGGAATGGAAGATCAGTTGGAATAAACGGAATTCGTACGACTTTCTCTCCTTTGACGAGTCCTTGAGTTTCTTGAAAGACAGCCGCGTACCCTTGCTCAATTGCATACAATTCGGCAACTTGATTATGGTAGGTTTTCAGCATTCAGCTGTAAGTTCCTGGCACGTCAAGCGAATTGAAAAATTCCGTAACGGATAGTGGGTCGCTTCATCCTCGTCGGTCTCGGATTGATTTGACTTTGAATAATGATGTTCAAGCCTTCGACGTCCTTTTTCGTTGCTTGTCGAATCACGAAACTTCAATGCAGTGCAATGCTTGCATACGACGGACAATGAACCTATATCATAGCAGCCAATATCTCTGTAGGCGATTGCGGAATGGTGTTCGAAAGCAGCGCGATTATGACTGGTCTTCTTCTAGGAACATTTTATCGAATTTGAGGAGGCGATTGAGCAGCGCGAACCCGATCAATATGGCCACGTCTTCATTGCCATCTGCGCGCTCCTCTTGCGTTTGACAATCACGGACATTCTGACTAATTATTGCACGTGTACGTCGCCTAATAAGAGGCATTGTTCAAGCAAATAAATCTTCCTTTCAGTCTTTTCTCACAAAACCTTTGAGCCTAGTTGTTTGGGCAAACCGAAGTGGCACCGGTTGGTAGGGGCGATTCCACGTCGGATCACCACTGTGATGCCCTTTGTGTTGTTCACTCTTGTAGCTGTCCATCGTGATGTTTTGTCCGAGGTGGTGTGCGACGGAACGGTTTTTGGTCGACAGCATATATTTTGTTGTGTCCTCACTGACTCTGAGACCAGTTCGTTTCGATCGTCGTAAAAGCTTCTACTAAGGCACGATGGCAACGAGCGACGATGTCGATGTCATCTGCGTAAGCCAACATTTGGACTGACTTGTAGAAGATTGTGCCTTCCGTGTCCCACATCCCACAGATAAATAGAGACCAACAGAGAGGTTGCAAGTTAAGACTAAAAAACGTCTGCGTCTGTATATTTATGCTCAACTGAAGTGGCAGTGATTTGTCCACCAGTGTCTCTCTGAAATCTTCTTGAGCACTCCTTGTGCTTGCTATTTCAGATCGCGTGCCACACATGACTGTACACAAAATGACGTATTGCAGTGCACAACCGCAGTGAATCCGTGGCCGATCACTGAAACAATTGCTTATCTTAACATTCCCCGGAGCATGGCGCCCGACAGTCGTCCAGCAACAGTGTCCCCCAGTTCAACCACTCAGCACTTAAGATACCCCAAACTCACGTTTCCATCGCAAATAATGTATGAATGTACTTGAGATATCTCGCAGCCTAATGCGCCGTCATGTTGATCACTCAATCAACGAAAAATACCCGCAATGACGAGATATTCATCTATCACCACCCAAGGCCACAAGATACGTCTCATTTATCTTCCGTCAAAAATCTGCGCGAACAATAAGTGTGTGTAGGCATATGTGAGTGCGCGTGTGTGTGTGCTAGCTCTTAATGACGAGTATTTAATTATCAGCGAAAAGCTGAGGGAGGCCGCACAGAAAAACCAAAACAAAATGGCATTTACTCCATTCGCGCGATCATGTGAACCCACATCAAAGCGGTCGGGTTTTTCATTTGAAGGCATTCACTACGTGTGCTGGGATGGCGTCGAATTGGCAACACTGTCCGCCTTCAACCCTGAGCAGACAGAAAGGAATTCTCTCAAACGCGCTGCCAACAACAGCTTTGTGTGTGCTACAAACTTTCCTCTGTCCACATGCAAAGTGCCTTCACAAACATATCCATGACCACATCAGAGCCCAGCTAATGACTACCGTTGTGAGTGATAGTAGATTCACTCCCTCAACCATTTTTTTGTGTGTGTTCTCTTTTCCTATTCGACTTGGCATTAGACATTTGGCTTCGTCTTATCTGCTCCGTTTCCCTATCTCTGCGGCCTCCTCCCCCACACCCGCCCTCATCGGCATCGCGAGCATCTATCTATTTCTGGGGTATAACATCCGTATGTAGGGTGAAGGTGTGCACTTAGTACCGAGTAAAGCACCCCCCGAAAAGAAAATAATATATTACATCCATAAAGAGAAATGGGGGCAGAATAGAATAGAATAGAAATATCCACTTTTGACATTCAAAGATACAACTTCTCGCATGCGGAGGCCGCGGGGACACTGTGAGACGACCCAGCAGCCGGCCAACAACAACAGAACTAAAACTAAACCGCACACAACACCGACCAAGAGAAATGAAGTGGAAAAAAAAGTTCTAATTTAAAAATACCCACAAGAACGAACCTCCAATCTTTTTCACCCATTCGATTCGAATGAGGAGAATTGTGAGTGAGTAGTGCCGTGTGTGTCGCTCTTTCCCTCTGCGAAGGCGCGTGTGTGTGTGTGGCAGTAGTAGCAGCTCGTGCTAAACAGCGCGCTACTATCGAACGCAAAGCACTTTCGGATTAAAGAGACGACACACAGCACAAAACTACGACAGCTCCACTGACAGATAGCCTCTATCTGAAGCTGTGTGCATTTGCCTGTGTGCGCGTGTGTGAGTGAGTGCGGGGGGAATTTTGTGTGTTTTTTGAGAGCCACTATACAGTATTCAACTGGCCGGTGATTTGTATCTGTGCGCCATCGGGCTGTATCTGTGTGTTACTTTTTTGCTTTTCGTTCTTCGATTCTTGTTATTTCATACGTTTATATGTATGTACAAAATTTGTGTGTTGATTTGTTTTATTTTTTTTTTTATTGTATTTTACTTGAACTTTTGGCTGACAGAGAGAAGCATGAAGCACGAGTTCTGTCTAAGTACCTAACAGGCATAGTTGGTTCGTCATCGTCGGATAAGAAGAGCGGGTTTGTGCTTTTTCAGTGAGCGGGCGCGCACGCTTTACAAATTGAATATTTATAAATTATTTCTCATCTCGAAAACAAAAATTGCACGAAATTAAATCAAAAATCAGCAGAAATATCCTTGTGAGTTCATTTAACCGGGCAGCAAAAAATAAACCAATTCAAACACAAAATTGAACGAGAGTCAACATTTTCAGTTTCGAATTTTGAGTGTGTTTCTTTGAAACAACGTGGAACATCGAAAAAAGCAAATAAATCGCAAACAACAACGACGTCAAATGATGTTTATCTTGTCTGTGGTTCTTTGAGCGAAACAGAAAAACAAGAAAAAAAAAAAAAAACGAACACGAGGCTTGAATAAAAAGAAATAAAATCTATTCACTTCCAAACGCAACAAATGCGTAAAATGTCAAAAGTGTCCAAAAAGAAGCTAGGATATCGTTAATGTGAAGCTTTTCGTCCTTCGATATTGTTTTTGTTATTTCTCGGTTCGAGTTTTTTCTCCCCTTCGCCGCCCCCCCTTTCTATCTTTCCCCCCAATAGCTGTTGTTCATCGTACACTGCCAGCCAGTGTGTTAAGCGGGTGATGTTCAGATTGTCGTACAACTAATTCACACACTACACACGAACACTGAATCAATCTAAATTCAAAATCAAAAAAGAACAAGAAAATCCCAATCTTTTTGTAAAGTGTATCTAAACAGTTTTTTCGTGTAAAAACAAACAGAATAAAATTTGAAAAAAAAAAAAGAAATCCCTATCTACTGTCAGAAGAAACTACGCACACTCCCTCACACTATCTCTCTACTATCATAACATCATCATCCATGCAATTCTCTTGATACTCCGTTCCACTCGCCATCAAATGATTCGTCATTGGAAGGGTGGTGAACGTTTATTTTCTCGTATTTTACTTTTTAACTTTGGCTAAACATTTCAACAAGAACAAATTAATTGGAAAAAGTGTGCACTTCGAAGGAAAACTTTAAACTAAAAAAAATTTACAAAAAACCACCCCAGCCTGCACTCTCTCCCCCACCCCCCCGGGTTTCCGCCGAAAAAAATAAAACAACAAAAAATTGATTTTCCGTCATTGCAAGTAAACTATTCGAAAATTTCGTCCTGTGTGCAATATTTATATACAACCAAAAGAGAAACAGCGCAAAAACAACAACAAAGAAACAAAAAATCCAACATCCACCTACAATCGAGTCGAACAAGGATAGCAATCCTCTCTCACTCTTAGTGAATATACTCTCTGGCCCCCCGCAACAAACATAGTTAGGACTTCTTCTTCTTCGAAAATCACACACATTTGCTCATCGTTCTCGTTTCTCGTCCTCCGTCGCCAGGATACAAAACAAAATATCTATATATTTTTATTTTTTGTTTAATTTTTTCAAATCAAAAATAACAAAATAAATTTTCAAAAAAAAAAAAAGCAAAAAAAAAACAAAAAACAAGACCCCCCAAAAACCAGACCCAAACTAAATGTTTAAACAATAAATTCAGAGAGGCTCCAATTTCCGGTGTTTTTCTTCTTCGGTTTTTTCTGAGATATTTGTACATATACGTGTGAGAAAAAAGTATCTACAAAATATAGTTAGTTCAACTTTAGCGGAAAGAAAACCAACAACAAGAGCAAATAATAATTTTTTTTACATTTCTCTCGTGTGTCTGTATTATTTTGTGGTCATAAAAAGTTTTGATGTTGTACACCTTCGAAAACGTAGTGAAGAAAAAAAAATTCATTCAAAATTCTATCAAAAGTGGTGCTGTTTAAAGAATTCTAATAGATTCAAAAATAAAATAAATCAATTCAAACGAAAAAAGAAAAATAATTAAATTTAAGTAAAATCTAGTGCTAGTGCTGTTATTGTTGACTGTTGTTAACTAGATATTCACTTCAGTTCCAAGTAGTGGTTTTCTTGTTTCATTTCTTCTTTTTTTTTTTGTTGCGTTCTCAGTGTCTCTCTCTATCTCAACCTATCTCTCTCTACTACACGCAACCACCATTCAATCGTTTATTAATTAATTTGTTATTGTTATACCGAAGAAAAGCGTGAAAATAAAAAAAAGATATACGAGCCTAGCTCAATGTGCGTGCTGTGTTAAAAAAAAAAAAAGGAATTTGTAAATAAAAAAATAAAAAAACTCCCTACAAGAACCAACCCAAGCTAAAATAATTAATTTTAATAGCAAGCAGTGAATATATAGTATTAAATGAATTTGCGGTGCCTTTATTTATAGTCAAACAAAGTAAATAAAAATTATACATATATTTATAACAAAATAATATCTACAACGCTTAAATTTACATAAAAAAAAAAAAAATTAAAAGAAGAAGAAATAATTAAATATCGTTAAAATAATTGTTACAAGCCAAAACCTGAAACCGAAAAAAGTCTTGCTTGATCTCTGTGTGTTAAGTGCAATTTTGTTGTTGTTGTAGTTGCTGTTGTTGTTGTTGTTGGGTGGTGTTGAGCTGTAGTCGGCAGTTTAGTTTTGTGATTGAATAGTCTCACCACAAATTGTTTATGAAAAAATGAGTGACAGGGAGCGATCGTCCCCAACTCTGATCGAATCCGGATTAAAAAATTTAATTGGCGGACGGGATAGTAATTATCCATTAATCAGCGGTATTAATGGTAAGTATCTAAATTCAAAATATCAATAAAATCATAGACCTTAGATTTGTTATATTTTTTTTTTCCATTTTTTTTTTTTTTTTTGAATGCACCCACAATATTTTGCACCTCATTTATCATGTATACTCTATATATAGCAACACACATAAGAATTAAATATGAATTTATTTACCAAAAGATGATAAATTGTGTCTTCTGGTTGGAAGAGGAAGAGGAGAAGGAGAAGAAGAAGAAGAAGAAGAAGAAGAAGAAAGTATTTAGAACGCATGCTTTTCATTTGTTCATTCGATATCGAATTTTCGAAGTATGGATGATGCGCAGGGTCTGTTCTCAATGCTCAGTTTGTTTTTGTTGTTTGTCATTCTCTCATTTGCCTATATGTTGCCATCGGTTCCTTGTTGTTGTATTTTTTGCATCATTCTTCCTGCTTTTGCATTGTCACAGAACTGTCAAAACATTGTGACGAATGAATACCTTTTCTTTTGCTGATTAGGAAATAAGTCTTGAATTTCATGCGGGCTCATGGATGTGCTATCTCCGCAGACAGCGCCTTATCTGGTGTCACCGTTGCCGAACGACGCTGGAATTGGGGGTATCAGCTTACGCACGAGATCTGTCTGGTCAGATACTGCTAGTAATTCGAAAAATTGTGCTTCGAGCTTCGACACACTCAAATCTATGTACAATCGAATCTACATGATTTAGAGCTGAAATCTACAGTACACGAAATGTATCTGTATCTTCGTGTATCTGCGATTTAATTTATTTTGTACTTTTCCTAGTAGTTCTCAGATTAGAACTTGTTTGCTGGCGGTGAAGTGATTAGTGACTAAGTGAAGTTGTGGATAATTTGGTAGCAAACTGGTTATCCAATTGAATGGGGGAATATTTATTTGCTCGTTGCTTTTTTTTTGTCAAATTTTTGGTGCTTCACGTGAGCAGTGTTTGCGTTGGAACGTCAGACGATAAGATAGAGCTGCGGCATATCTCCTGGAAGTGTCATTTGATTTATTTTAAGTTAAGAAAGGCGTAGTCCGTGGTTCTTCGTCAGGCTGTGTGCGCTTGAAATTAACACGATTTTGTGGAGCACTACTACTGGTCGATATTTGGAATGGCTGTTTGAATAGGTGGTTATCGTCGTCACGAGGCTGCGGCGGAAAAAATGCTTGCGAATGATGTTTTACAGTCGACACGTGCTCCGCTGGGCACGACTCAGAAATGACCGTGCACTCGCAGAGTGCAGTTTGACGAACTCAGGTCAATGAACTGACATAAATATTTATCGGAAGGTTATGGGCGCCTTAGTAAATGACAGGTTATGGGCACCTTCGTAAGACGAAGACTCCGTGGTGCTCCGTTGGTCACGACTCAGAAACGACAGGTTATGGGCGCCTTCGTAAGACGAAGACGAATACGAGCAGAATTGTACTGTGACTGGAAAATGTAACCTGGACTAGATTTTGAAGGCAACGGGCAGGACTCCTCTTCAAATTCAGATGGGGGCTGGTGGCCCATAGACTGTCCGGGCTCACAGTGCCAAACCAAGTCAGTCCAAACCTCTAGAGTTTCTCATTCTCCGAAATTGCCTGAACAGTAGCCGACGAAGGGCTCTATCTCGTGAACATGAAGTTCTATGCTTTTAGATGGCATCAAGGCACGTGGAATATTGACAACAGACACAAGTTACGATGATGAGCCAATGGTGAATGAAGTAGTGCCCTACTCGTTGTGGCTGTGTTGAGGACAGGTTTCATCAGCACAGGATGGTTACATTCGACGGCAATCGATTTACGAGAATCATCGAACTGAGGATGGGTATGAAGCACGCTCGGAGATCTGTGTCAGAAGACAGAAGACAGAAGACAGACAGACACTTCTTCGTAGTGAGGTTTGGCCTAGGGCCCGCTGCTGAAATGAAGTTGTGGTGCAGTGCCAATCGGAATGCCTAGTCTTGCTGTGAGATCTCCTATCGGCCAGAGCCCTATAGTGATGACTGTTGTTTCTGCGATACCTGATCCACTGTAAAAGAGCGGAGACGTGTTGCAATCTGACCAGGTCTTCCAAGATGACGACTGGATGGGTACGTGCCTGTCCTGGTTAGAGGGGTGTTAATACGCTTTTATCTGGTTTTCAAATCTGGTCCAGTCACCATTTGGCGACACCATCACTGGAGTGGTCGATCGGTGGTAGTAGTCTGACTGTGCGTATCGCAATGGACTGAGGTGTGCTGATGAAGCCACTAGCAGTCCCCTTCCCTACCTACCTACCGTGTCTTCTAAGATGTAACGAAGCTGGTTAACGCTTGGATGGGTGGTGGTATGATACTCCCTCTTACCAGCATTCGCCAGGAAACTAGGCGTTATCTCAAAACAAATTCTACCGAAGTTTCAAGGCTGAGAATGAGACAGAAAGCGTTTGTTGCTTCCGGAGTATTCACTTTGTAGAATTTATCGCGGGTTCACTCTAATTTATCCTCAGCTCCGATGGGTTGGCTAATGGATCAAACTCAAGTTGTCCCAGTGTCAGTACAAGGGACTAGTCGGATCTCTCAGGCGCCTCAATCCACTTACCGTGTTAATGGAGACCAACAAATACAAAATATGATGTTATTCATGCCTTGACTTAGCTTGGCGATTGCTTGCAACTTCGTCGACTTTCTCGTTACTGGGGAACACAAGTCGTTTCCTTTTCCGCTGACGTTGCTGAGGTTGAGGATGCCAAGGCTGGAGCTTGACTTGACCCTACGTTTGAGTGCGATTACCGACAACCTCCCCTTTAACAAGGATTTCCAGACTAGTTCCTCTCATTTTGTGCGATGCAAGTGGACGGTGTATCCAGTGTATTCTGAGAAGTGTGAAGCTCTAGCTCCATTAATCGCCGGTCACGGGGGAATGCCAAAAGCTCCTTCGACCGCTTTTTTTGGTCGTTTGAGTTCTGCGTGCGACCTTGGATCGTGCTTATACCTTGATGCCATCTGAAGAAGAATATTCAATCATCTTTACGCCATGAGCCAAATCATTACAGAACCTGGAGTGAAACTGTCATACTTCGAGGGTGATGCTCTCCCTTTAATGATCTCCAATCCGTTCGAAAACAGGGAGCAGCCATCATTAGTTTCGATCGCAACGCTGTTCATACTCCTTATGTCTTCCATTTTGACAATTAATTGGGAACAGTCGACTTATTAGAATCGTTGCGGCGGCTTTTTGACATCTCCACCACTGTCTATCCAGGATCACTTGTAGGCACGAACAGCTTTCAAGGATCCACCTCTCTCGAGTCATTGACAATCCTTCTCAAACTTCTCCGTTTGGAGTTGGCATAAGACTGCAGAAGACTTAGCAGTGGCTCAGCGCCACCTTTGACTGGGCAGCACGTCAAGTAAACATGTTCACTTCTGGTTTTTGAACATGACGATGCATAGGCAAATCTTCGCCGAAAAAAAAAACAAGTTTATTTGCTTCCACATTTGAATAGGCATCGACCTCTTCATAGACACTCCGAACATTGACTTGATTATTCAAGGTGTTCCCGTGCGGTAATGTGTTCCCCCATGATGTTTGAATTGGTAGACGGCATTGAATCGAGTGTTTCGCCGGGCAGGTCGTTAACTTGTCGCTTAAAAGACGTTCGGTCTTCTTGAGTTGTTCCAATTTTGTTTGGTTTTTTTTTCTCAATTTTGACGTCGTTGGATCTTTGTCGTCGGTGGTGTCCTAGTCCAACTCAGTGTTTGGACAATAAACAATTTTATGACGCGTAGTTTGTTTCGTCGAACGTCGTTTGTTGTTGCATAACTTATTCATTCAGTCTTTGACAGTCGACTGTGAACAAATAAGAGGCTTAGGTCATGATCTGTCGACGGACTGCATCTACGTCACTTTCAGTCCAGGCTTCACCAGGCTTAAGATGTAGTGTGAGAGCTTGTCAGTTGTGGTCGCTAAAGAAACTGAGGGCCTTGTTGATTGGTAGCAAGTTTCCTTTCACAAGGGGTTACTAATACCCTTAAGTGTGCGGGGTCAGGACACAGTAAGTATCCTGCAGACTCAAAGCAGGCTACCAAGCACACAGTTTCCCCTATCTTTGGACCACAAAAGCTAGCTCAGGCTAAAGGTAAGGCCGAGCAATTTTAGCCTTGTTTGGTCTGATCTCACGAGTGGAGGGAGCTACAGTCTTGTACCGAATGCAAGGGGCGTTTGAGATTATGCATTGCCTGTGACTGAGTGAATTGTGAACGTTGTTCGTACCCACTACGTACCCACTATGCCAGGTACACCGCTTGGAAGCCCTAGAAAATACTGGAAGGTATCCAGTTTTCTCATGAGATGCTGTCTATGATCACGAATTATCCTGATAGGAATGTTTCAACTGCGCATAGTCTTGGTGCACGGTTACATGCTACTGCAGGCTCCAGATGGGCAATAATAGCATCACATTATGATAATTATATCGGTGGTGCTACAGTGGCGGCAGTGGCCGTCGACCCCTACGCATTTTGAGCCTACGTTGCCTGAGTTTGATTCCCTCACCTCTTTCAAGTCACTGACAACGCTCAAAGAGTTTAATTGTCTAGAAAAGGCTTCTCAAGTTGACCGTTTGAAGTCGGTCGTGTTCTCCCACTCGTGAGAGAACAATGGCAAGCACAACACGAGTGGTTGTTGAGAAGCTAGGGCCAGGGCTTCTACAGGCTATACGCCTACGATAGAGCTCGGTCTCGCTTCTACACGAAACGCTCATGTTTCGCGTGCCATTGCTCTCTGAAGAATGAAGGGGACCTACTGTGTCATGACGATTCCGAGTGGCGAAGTTTGACAAACCTTTTCTAGACATCTAAACACTTTGGTCAAGGTCAATGACTCAAGACAAGTGGAGGCTTAGACTATGGCATTTGTACGTGTCGATAAATGAACCTGGACCCCCAGCGTAGGAAACGACGCTCATACCCACTCCTCCTCGGACGCCCCCGTTCAAGAGAAAAATGCCACTTCCCTTGGTGAAATGTCATTCGAAGGCAAACACAATAAAATTTCAAATAAAAACAAACTCATGTTTATGACGAGCAAAGCGTGCTTTTGGACAAATTTCAGAAGTTTTTTAATTTTCTGCCGTAAAATCTTTGTGTGGTAACCCAGAGTCAAATGACAGCAACAAAAATCAGGGACAACCTTATATTTAGTCACTGACTGCCACAAGCCAGAGGATCTCTTTAGCCAAGTCGTCTGACTAGCATCGAGAGCCTTCTCATTTTGTCGGTCTAATGGCGTTGTGCAGACGAGTACTGCCTTACCACCACATTGCTTAAGCGGAAGTCCTCATTAAACTGCACACAAGCACATTCAGGGCTAAAAACCTCATTTAGATCTTGGAGATTAAACAGCCGATCGGTAAGGAGAGGCGGAGTACATGCTTCTCGACAATCGAAGCGTTAATGTTATCGCCAAAGCTGTCAATGGCACTTTATTGCTTTTGTTTTGCTTTCAAATTCATTCACACATGTTCACACATCGGCGGCTGCTTTCGTATGTGTGATGAAGTAGGTTCAGAGAGTTGAAAAATGAGACGTGACTTTGTGGAACCTGTTAAGATTTATTGGCGAGACGATAGGTTCAAGTCTGTAACAATTGTTTCTGCGTTGAAAGGGCTGTTTCTGCTTCTTCTAGATCTTCACAGAATATTAGGCCATACTTGGCCTAGAGTTCTCGCAGTGCTAAGCCATACAACATCTACTTTAAGGCAACAATGAGCTTGATACTAACGGATGGATGAAGTAGTGGATGGATGAGTTCAGTCTTAGATCCTCCAAGAGCTACGTGTCCTTATGACAGAATAAAATGCTTGCAAAAATGAAAAACAAAAACCTAATTTATTCCACAATTTTGCACACTTGGCATGAATGAAATCGCAATTTCGAAATTGACCAGAATTGAAGCAATTTGGTTGCACAGCGAAATGTCTTTTCGTCGACATTGGAACATGAATGTGAACACAATCTGTGCGAATTCTGCAATTCAACTGGCATAATGGTGAGGAATGTGCTAGTTAACTGGCATAATGGTTGAGAAATCTACTTGTTTTGTGGGCTCGACTATTCGAAAACCGTCTTAATTTGTTATAATACACAATTTCATTGAGATTGATTGAGGTCATTTTGAAATGGGTTCGTTTCATGGGAAATTGGGCGATGCCGATCCTAATTTCGAGGGAAATTGTCAATAGACTCAATTTCGTCTAGTGGGAACATACCATTAGTTCGAATTTCTCTTAAAATTCTCGAAATTTTTTTAAAAAGCAAATTTCTACAATTTTTGGGACTTGTTCCGGCGTGAGTCTATTCATGAAGAATTGCAAAACCACTTCGCGGTCCATATTCGTCGAATTTCTACGTTTCGCGATCTGGCATTGACTTTGAACGCCTTAAACGTATTCGCCTTGCGAGCACTCGAAAACCGTCCCAAAACAGCCCATCTGATCTTCTTCCGCCTACTAATGGCAGGCTAACCTACGTTTCTCCAAATTGTGTCTCTTAATGCCAGTCTTCAGAATCGTATGTCTGCAGCCCTTTATCGAGAACTGTCAAATCAGCTGTCGCAGGGAACAATGCTGCCAATTCAGAGTTCTCTGCCAAAAAAAAAAAAAAAGACACCCTTTATAAGGCCCATCATTGCAAACTCAATCTAAAATTGAGCTTTATATTATATCTCCACTTCGAGCTGTTTGCCTAGTTTTCTAAAGTCATCTAGTCCACTCTGATGTTCAAATTTAGAGCACAATTCCTTAGGAACAGCTCAAATTTTGGAAGAAACAAACTCGGAACTGCACTGCACTGTGCCTGTTGTTCAGAATTCCATGTTCATGTTCAACAGCAGTCAAATGAAAATGATTCGAAAGTAAATTGTCTGCCCCCCGAATAGGGTGTCTCGCAGCGTCGTTGCCTCAATGCGTATGCCTTGCACTCAATTTCCTGCCAATCTCAAATCCGATTCTCAGAAAATTCTCAAAACGCTCCTCCTCTCCTAATTACGTAACACAATTATGTTGGTTGTCAAATCCCTCATGGACAGGGTGCATGTCAAAATCCAAAAAAAGCTAAAATAAAACGAAGCCTCTTTCCATGCCAGAGACCAAGAAGAAGCCATAAACAGCCCCACCAAAGTCCAGTAATCCGCAAGGCAGAGCGAGGGCGACAAATGCAAGCCAAGAAGAAGAAGAGAGAAATAGCGAAATGACATAATATAAACAAAATACTATTATTTACTAATAATGTTACGAAAATCATCGCGGAAGTGCAAAAACTCGCATAATTCCCACGTGGCGGCCCGAGAAGGCCCTGCGCCGCAGCGAATGCCGCCGCGGCGCTGCCGGTGATTAATGAGTGTCATGTTCAAAAATTTATGTATTTCCAGCCGGCGGCGATTAATTTTGCAATTAAGTCGCCATCCGAACTTTTGACGACGAGTTGAGAGAATTTGATGTCGCAATTTTTTTTTCATTTGTTTAACGCTTAACTGCTAAGAGGGGGTGACAGTCTTGTTGGGGCGGCATCGTCGTCGGTGGTGTCGCTCGGTTGAACAAAATTGACGCGCAAATGAATCTTCCTAACATGACAATGGCAATTCATTTACGTTTATGTTCCGATGGTTTTTTACATTTCGGTTTCCGTACAAGTGATCATCAAAGAGATGGGCCTCTGGCATTGACGGTGTGTGGGGGGGATGTTGATGCGCATGCACACTCGGTTCGGGAAATGGGTTTATTTAGGGAGCCATGTCACACTGTCCAACGATTAGACGCTATTTTTGGGTTTATCAGACGTCGTTGCATTGCGTGAACGGCAATTGTAGTTGACGGTTGTAATTTACTTTTATGATCGCCTATTTGTTGTATGTGTGACTAAGTTTGTTGCGCTTATCGCGGACACAGATTAGATGGTGTTCTGATTGCGGCGTGCGATAGTGCTTATGATGTTTGTTGATTCATGCGGATAAGAGTGGTTTAATGTAGATATCGGAGTTGGCCGCTGACGGAGAACATGAAGTCACTTGTTTGCTGATGACTCGAAGGAGGACACTCGTGACGGGTGTTTGTTTTTCAGTTTCACTTGCTTCTCTGGCTACTGAGACGGTTCTTAGAGGATTTTTTTCCGGAGTGGTTGTGAGATGCAGTGTTGTGTTGGTCACATTATTTTTATAGCTAAGACACAAGCCAAATTTAAAGTGGTCATTTGTTCCACTTTAAGTGGAACCCATTCTCAATAGTTGTCACATAGTTCAGAGCCTCTTTTGAATCGAAGCAGTTCAGTAAAGTTGTTGGAAATCCCGGATGGAGTAGTAAGGGTCAAAATAACAGACCAGAATTGTGCGTATTTAAAAGCACACCTTATTCTGTTTTTACACGGTTGATACGTTCCACAAAAAAATAGTCTAAAAAATACAAGAAGTGCATGGAAAAATCGGATTGGTTCCATATTAGTTGACACTGTAAACATGCATAAAATAAATGATTCACAAAAAAATAAATAAAAATAAGAGAGTAGTCACTGACTCAATTTCTAAAAGATTACCGCTAGTAGAAATACTTTTCTTTAAAATTGCAATCAAATAAGTTTTTTTTAATCGTGCTAAATCGAATGGATTCGCGTGAAAACAAAGTCCCATTTTGTTTTTCTAAACCGTGTTATTTCAAAACCGTGTAAAAATAGACAGAATAAGGTGTACACAACATTTTTTTTATTACAGTGGAACTTCTTTATAGCGGACAGCAGCGGGACAATCATGGTTGTCCGTTCTACGAACATCCTGTCGGCCTGTGCGTTGATTTCTACGCAATTTAATTTCGCTGCCCGGGTTCGATTTAAGCAACGACAAAACTCTTTGGAGCCGCTGGCAATGCTCAAAGAGCAGAACTGTCCAGACAAGCTTTTCAAACAATGTGGTGGCCGTGGTGTTGCCGGCCTGTGCGTTGACTCCTACGAAATTTAATCTCGCTGCCTGGAGTCGATTGCAGCTACGACCAATAGGAATTGTTCACGGCACCACCTCTTTCGACTCACTGACAATGTTCAAAGAGTGGAACTGTTCAGCCAAGCTTTTCAAACTTGGCCGCTCGGCCTCGGCATAAAACTGTGGGTCCCTTTCACGCGTTAAAGAGCAATAGCACGCACAACACGAGTGTGGTTGCTCTAGAAGCTAGGCCCGGCACTCTACTTGCCAGCTATACATGACGAATTGTCCGTAAATAGATATGTCCGTTATAGAGGGGTGTCCGTAAAGAGAAGTTTCACTTTACTTACAAGCACTCACAACAAATTTTATGAGAGACCAAATGTATAATTTTTAAAGGGTGTCTAAAGAATGGGTTGGTGCTCAGAAATTTGGGGTGATGAGAAGATCACACTGAAGTCTGAACTCTTGAGAGCGACACAAATCCTGGAAGTTATGAAAAAGGGATGGATGAAGAGTGGCTATGAAAGGGTCTTCTTCCGCTCCTTAACTGCGTAGCTTACCTTCCGATGAAGACGGGGTTTTCAAGAATTCGCCTTCCGGAATTGCACAATGTTTTGCTGGACGACTACGATTGTACATACCATGTTGGTCATTCCTCTCGGGAATATGGACCATCTCACAACACGCGGTTCTCCACACAGACGGGGCCGATAAATAAAAATGGTCACACACCCTCGTCAATTTGTGTGACCAAAAGAAAAGAGTCTCATGGATTGCTTAAACTCTGATCATGGTCATAAGAAGATTTTGCTGACCTGGGGCTCTGTTTCAAACTCGCTCAGCCATCCGAATTAAGATGAGCCCAGTTTTGTCGATGTCGACACTCTTCTTCGTTCAATCACATCCTCGAAGCATATCAAAGCCAACCTGGGCTAGAAATCGCTTGCAAAACGTTCGTCTCTGAGGAAGTGGTTCCTCATTCGACAACGAGTTGGCTAGGCAAGCTTGTGGTGGTCACGTCATTCAACATCATTCATCATATACCATCTCGGAGAAATAACAGCCTACAGTCACGAACTGTTTACGTTGTCCACCTTTTTGCATCAAGTCAGTTTCTCTTGTTCTACTAAGGCGCCTAGACCACCTTCCTTCGGATAAGATAATGAACTTTTCACCAAATGGCAACCAAAGCTAAAGCTAGCCACGGGAACTATTCACCAGTGAATCAGAGACTGTCATCGGATTGCACCTTTCTTTTGCATTAAAGTGGACCAAGTCAGGATCATGTGCATCTTGCAAACCACCACACCACAATACGTGCGGACATATGAAGCAGTGAGAGTTCTGCCCGAGTAACCGCAAGATTCAGAAGACTAGTAAGAGCCTTCGCGTAAGACCCTCCTTGCGAGATGATTACCAACCGAGTGATCGCGAACACAGAACAGCTTGATAATGATCAGTCTATCGACACATTAGAAAACTGAATAAGCAAAACCCATCAGAACGCTGATAAGTGCATGACTGCATCCCAATCAGTTCGTTGCATCATCGGTGCACTCGTGTTGCTATGATGCGCCAAGGCAGACAGAAAACATTTAAAATTCTCTTCACCCCCCATCGCCCATCTGTAACTCTCGGAGTCTGGAACGGAAACAGTGAAAGTGGATGCGGCAAGGACGTCGCATAAAATCCCAGTTATGCCAGTTTCCAAAAAAAAACGTTCGGACACTCGTTGACAATTTTCGAACCACCATCGGAACGAGGCAGTCGTCTTTCGCTTGACCTCCCCAGACGAGGTGCTTGTAACAAGTTCTTGTGTTTTTTTTTTGCTTCGATCCACAACCAGTTGGGGGAGACTCAAACTGAATCAGAGCTGTTTTTTTTTGCATTCAGCAATGTGACTGAACCAGATTTGGAACAACTCTGTAGCGTCTTCTTCTTCGTTCGCCTCGTACTTGTGGTCGTTAGATGGGGTCTCGTCCTTGTGGTTGACAGGGGTCCCAATATGTGCTTTGACTTCATTTCGAAGAAGTGAAGCCGTGTCAAATTTGTTAGCGGAGGAAGCAGAGGGAATTGCTGGTTGTCGTGGTGTGGTGGTTTGGTCTAGTTACTTGTCTAGTCGCTTCGAGAGTATACTGTTTAGGACCAACCTTTCAAACCTCGTCGTTCGATGAAGATAAAGGACAACACTTAATTCGTGATAGAACGTGATAGAACACGAGTGGTTGATAGAGAAATAGGCCCAACGCCCTGACATCTGCCTAGGGTAACAATCGGCCGTGCCATCTTTGGTGGCAGCAACCGAACTCCACTCTGAGCTGGTTCATAAATCCATTCACACCTTAAACACTCAGAAGTCCCAACACTCCAAGAAGAACTGATTAAGTCTTAAACCACAGCACACACTGGACCACCAGTTGGTCCAGAGCAAACCGGCTTTTAGTTCCACGAACTGCTGACCTCCTAAGGAATACATCCTCTGGTTAAGATTCGCAATCGAATGATTGCTGCCAGTCGGGTTCCTTAACATCCAGGGCCAGTGGCATTCCTTACGAACTCAACGAACCACAGTCAACGTGAATCCCTCTTGATGGAGAGGAACTTTGGTCGGGTCCAGTTGCTTCATCAATTCCTTCTCCAGGTTTGACAGATCCGATCGTTGACAGCTGATCGCTAACCAGACTCACCCAGACTTTTCATCCAGTCGCCAAATGTAGCCCACCATAGATCGACGATGTAGACAGTTTTCAGACATTGACGCAAAAAAGAAGTTGACTCTAAAGTTGGCAGCTCGTCTCACAGGACATCCCCTCAATTGACTGCACCCGACCACTTACTGTCATCGCAACCACTTATTCCGTCAGTTCATCCAGTCCCTCCTCGAGCTGTCACATTTGTTATGCCGCTCACTAATCCGAGGCCTACCTTTCGACCGCACTTATTCCAGACGTAATTGAGCACCTTTTCCAGCCCATCTATGCCGCTGCAGATGCATTTATGAGTACGAGTATCCAGCGCAAATTCAGGCCATTATCTGTCATCATCTGTCATTTCATTAATTTTTCACAATCCCTACTCGTTTCCCTTATTGCTCCTCGACAGCCCTAGCCACACACACATGAACACACACCCACCGACTGTGCTGTGTGAGTGTATTTTTTTAGGTTAATGTAAAAAGCCGGATTTTCGAATCGAAAACATGAAGAACACTCCTGCCTACCCTTCGAGTACGAAAAAATCGAATCCAGTCCCAGTCATTCGAACGAGGCGAGGGTGCATCCACATGGCGCATGCTCTCACAACCCCTCTCCTTCGATGCAGCCAGGTCCCTCTCGTTTACCCCACTCCCCACAGCCACCAGTGAACGCTCCGCCATCGAAGCAGCAGAGCTTTCTCGTTCTCCACCGCTCTCTGGCCTGTGAAATGAACAACCTTCAGTGGCGGTGCCGGTAAATTACCCATGAAATCACCGTCAACCCGTTTCGCAGCACACCAGCAGCGAACGCGAATACGAATGCCGTTCAAATGTCAAAAAATTATGCTCGTTCCAAGCACGAATGACACACAAATGGACTCCAATTAACTGTGCCTCTGGCAGTCTCCAATTTGCGCTGGAATTGCGCGACTTTTCAGCTTTTGTCGCCGCACATGATTCTGTAAGTCTCCACCTCCGGGCGCTGTTGTCAAACGAAACGCGCCTGTCAATGGCGAAGCATGTGATCGGTTGCAATGAAATATTTCGCATTTCACCAAGCAAGCAACGAATGGCAAATAGAAACAGGTAAACGACGACAGTGGAGAGTGGAGAGTGCCGAATGGCGAGTTCAGAGTGTAGCCTGTGCTCTCTTTGCCGGTGGCGTTCACCCATTTCGCCCGTAAGACGATTTTTTAGACTGTGCCTGCGCCAGTATTTTATCTTCGTTCGTGCCATGACTGTATTTGGCAACTGAACAGTGCTCGTATGTGACTTTTGGCAGAGCAAGCGAAGGGAGGTGGAACAGAAGGGAGAAGCAAACCAATTGTGACGTTTGTCGGGCAGCAGCGATTATGTTGTTGCTTCAGAGCACATTGTTATCGCGTGGAATGTGCTGCACTCATGTGGGGATGGGGGGCGTCGTCGTCTTCGTCGCCCTCTAGGGTGATGAGTCTGTGCTACATTGTTGCGCTGCTGATTTGAATTTTTGCATGACAAGCATGCAATGTCATTGGAGAGTTGTCTGTCATGTGGCTACGCGGAAATGTCTACACTTCTTGGAACCCATCAACTGAGTTGTGGCTTTTCAGGCTAGTTTTATGATTCAGACACGAACAGCGGAATGCTGCTCGCGTTTAAGTGCTCTCTAAACAGAGTCATAATTATAGTGATTTATGGCGGCGCTTATGGGTTTGTTTCATCTGAGATACGGACAAATTCCCTTCTCGAGTGAACTTTGTTGCTGTCTCTTGACTCTGAAGTCGGATAACAGTGGCTGCAACGAGGTACGTTGGTCAACGGGGTGTCTGCCTGTTCGTAGCATCGGACCGTATGGGGGGACCAGATTTACAAGACATTTTCTATCAGTGGCCATAGTTTCGGTAATTTCTTTGAAACATGACGTGAAAGATTGCAAGACGTGGCAAGAGATGTTGGTCGCCTGTTTCTTGGCTTGGGCTACTACCCACGAATGGAGTCAAAACCAAGAGAGGGACACCTGTAACTGGCTGAGTTTAAGACAACACAGTTTGTGTGACCTTCGATTGCTACAGCGACATGGGTAAATTAGCTCCAGCTCGACTCAGAGTTTGTGAAGAAAAGATCTATTGGACGTCCTTATTTGAAATGCGGAGAATGGAGACATCATGACTTCTGCCCGCAGAGTTTTCGACGCCAAGTTTCTGGCAACAAAACAGTAGTGGATGCCATTACCTGAAATGGCGCCCAACTAAAGACACCTAGCGAAAGATTCTCCTGAGGGAGGGGGATCTTGTTATTTGAGGCGCCGGAGTCTTTCAATCTGGTTGAGGAGCAAGAGTCCCAATTGAAATGAGGCCCAGCAAGGAATATGTGGCATCGATGCTTCCCATCAGTCAAAACAGGAGCTTGGCCTTGGCTCAATAATCTTCCACCAACGTTGAACGACAGGATTTGTGGTTAAAATGAAGACCAACAATACGCAGAAGGTTGTGCTGGAGCTACGGCGACCAACACTTGTGCCCAGAGGGAGCGCCCGCATTTGAACCGGCGCCCAACAAGGGACCCTAAAAAAAATATCCAGCTGGAGGAACTTGTTGAGAGGCAGGTAACGCCCAGCCAGGTTGAGACACATATTAACTCTAACTGTAGGTGCCTCTGTTTGAAATGGCGCCCAACAATGAACACTACAGAAGTTTGTCGGCAGAGAGAAGAGAACATTCAAGTGCGGTTGTAGACCAGGCCCAGAAATTGGCAAAATATGGTGTTTAAGCAATACTGAGCGCTTTCTACTGAAAAGACGCACAACTGAGGAACTTGCTGGCTCAGGCGCAATTATAACCTTTGACTCCGAGCAATAGTAAACACTTGTGCATAAAATGGCGCCCAACAATCAGCAAATCATCGTGCTTATGGGTTGGGATTCAAGAATCTTCAACTCCAAGTAACAGTGGATGCCTCTGCTTGAGGGGGGGTTCATCTTATGAAGCACTTCCATCGTTGTCAGTATATGCCAATCCATAATCCAATCAGATTTCAATGAATTCTTCGACTTGTGGAAGCTTGTTCGTCAACTGTCGGTACTGTCTTGACTTCTTTCATGAAACATGATACAATAAATGGTCTAGACGATCTTTATTGGAGACCATCAAAACGTGCACCTCCCAAATAAGCCAATAAGCCATGGAAGGGCGAAAGCTCCCACTTTATGGTTGCCCACAAAATATTAGGGGATCACTCAACTAGCTTTAAGTGACCTGGAAAGTCGTTTAAGGCTTAAAATCTTTGAATTCTGAAGCAGAGGCATGCACCGCGCATTGCCACAAATCAACACAATTTGGACTGCCCACCTAACGCTTCACATAGGTGCCTCCTGACAAACGACAACCCCCATGCACGCGACCATGATGCATTCGAAGAAGATCACAAATTCCCGACAGACATCCCGTCCAAAGCGGCTGTCAGATTTCCGAAAGACTGTCAACTTGTCAGAGAAGAAGTGTTTGGTTTGTGCATTCTTCAAAGCGCTTGGGAAAAACCCCAAAAACTCCGAAATGTAGGTGCCCAAGCAAATATGGTGCGACGTCAGCTTGAAACCAGCCTGACATCTGTCAGAATCTCAACTGCACACGGCAGTTGACTCATATTCCACACGAGGGGCGCATGTGAACTTTCAATGTGCCTGCCTTGCCTGGGATCCTGCCTGCCACCCTTCCCATCCCCACCTTGGCTCAGCAGTGATTTGGGAGAAACAGCATCTGGCTGGCGTTGGTTTCCTTCTCCGCAGACAGTCGGACGTCAATTCACTGGGCCGTATCGACTGGCCCAACATTGTTTCATGTCGGATGCATCGCGTCGCCCCCTATCTGTGCATCTGCATCAGAGTTAAGTTATTTCTCCTCGACTAAATTGAGCGTCCCAAAACAGGCAATCGAGTTTTTTGGCACCGCCACCGGCACAATAAATTCGCTCAATTACCGAAGAAATGTTTTCGCTTACGACATGGCCGACATGGAGGGCTCGGTGCCGGTGTCTGCCCGCCGAACTGATGAACGAAACGCAAGGCAATCTGTCAGCGACAGCGGCATCCGAAGCCCACACAATGATTCGAATGATGAATCTGAGCATGTGACAGGACTTGTAAGTGCGTCAATTTGCGGCGCTGTTGGTGGGGCTTGGGGGCTACCTCCTCATCGCTCGGAGGGTTGAATTGTGTATCGTGAGCGACATTGGCTTGCATGTAAACACATAATTGAGCGGAGCCAATTAAAAACTTTTAATGCTCGTAGTCGGGAGGGTGCAAGCCGACCGAGTTAATTTGTTGCAAGCGCTGCACCCAGAGCACCCGCTGATGGGGCATGCAACTGATTCCCACGTTTGAGGCCTAATTCGCTGCCGTTGCACCGAGTGCGGCCGCTGTGTGCGTTGCGGTGCCTGTGGATGTTTGGTTTGATTCAGAATTTGCACATCGGTCGATGGTTGCGCTTCAACGAGACGAATTTTCGCCTCGAAATTGGCGCCAAAAGCGAGCAATGCGTGCGAATGCGACTCTCGATAGTGAACGCATGTTCAGAGGTGCGCACTGCGGCCGCATAAATTATCCTGATCAAGATTAATGGACGCGAGCGAGTGGTGCGCTTCGAGATGCAATCCAACTGATTGTTTCATCAGCCATTCTTGACAGACAGTTTGTGGTCAGCAGTGTTTGCTGGTGACCTTGGTCCGCTGGGAGTGTGTTGACAGAGTGCACCATTCCCGATGCGAAAGAGAAACAGCGTTTCGAAGTCTTCACTCGGGGTGTGGGTGTGACATGGCGTCATTTGCCAAAATCCAGTGGCACTGTGTCACCAGCGAATTGGACTACACACCCCGTGCTTAATTTATGACGTGGTTAACACGTGGGATGGGCCTGGGCCTGGGTGATGAATGGTGAACCACTTAGCAAATTTCGAGTTCGATTGCGGGCGGGGTGGTTCCGCTGCTCGTGTTGATGACGATGTTCCGTGCCAATAGCGTGTGCGTCACTGATGTGCTTTCAAGAGCGTCACTGCTAATTGGTCAAATTGTATCCACAAAATCTGCCAACTGGATAATGGATTGGGGATGGGACTGAATGCGGTGTTGACCGTCTGGTCTGATTTATGCCGAAAATGTCGGTTCCATGGTCAGAGACATTAACTGATTCTGTGGGTCGGATGTGGATTCAATGTTTTTAGATTTGACTTAAGAAGTAGGTTGTGGCGGTCTGATTCGACAGGAGGCAGATGAAGATGGCCTCCGACCAGCTGCTGGTGTGGTTACTTTTCAATTGTCTTCAAACTGCATTTAGTTGTGGTTGCTCGTGGGTGATATTGGTAATCTAGAATGGATCAGACGAATGTCTCCTCTCAATGAAGACTCTAAATGGTTAAGAGATAATTTTTTATTTAGATAGTCATGGCAGTTCCCATAGGGGGACAGCTTCTTTAAAGGGAACATGTTTGCCGAGCCTTGGGCTCCTTGATCCGTTGGACTTATTTCTTAAGGCGGACAGCTTCTTTAAACGGACACGTTTTTTCAACAGTTTAATCTATTTTACGAACAGCTCTCTTTGGCGACCAAAAAATTTCGAACAATTTAAGGCCACACTATAATGCGCATGAGCTAGTGTCAGACGCGCATGGGTTAGTTAGCGAATACACCCACCACCATGCGTTTGACAGCTGGCACATTGTGTGCACAAAACGGAAATGAAGTATTCTAGAGTTGGCCAACTTCACAGCTGCTTGACCCCTTTTCACAAAATAACGTGAATGCCTTTCTCTGATTGGTCACTTTGGATTAAGAAGACGATATAAAAAATGGTTGCCAACATTTTAAGCGGCAAGAGAGGTAGAAGTTGACTGTCCCTATAATACCTCATTTCTGACACAAATGTTTCGTTAAGCATGAGTTAATGCGCTCGGAACGGGTAAAATTTGAAAAATTGCTGATTATCCGGTTAAAAATACAGTGGACGTCCAGTTCAACGAATTGTATAATGCACAGTCATTCGTAATTTTTTGAGAAGATTATTCCTATCGGAAATTTCAGACATTTTTTAACAATTTCGAACGGCTTCAAAACGGCGACGCACCCAAAAATGAACTCTTAAAAATACGAGTCAACTCCTGAACACCCCCGTACAACATTGCGTTGTCGGGGACAGATTCACAAATCGGCCGCCATTTTTCTGGCAACTTCACGAATCGACCGCCATTTTGTTTAAAAAACCGCGAATTTTCCGCCATTTCCTTAGTGGCTCCGGGATCTTTTTGTAAAAGTATGTCTGACATTCCACAACTCTCTTATTTTTTGCGGCTCAATGCCGCCATGGACTAGGGGCAGAAATGGGCAAAGTTTGATTTCTCTATTCTCCATTATCTCTGTTTGACTCAGACACGAAGTAGCTACAAGCTGCCCTCATTCTGACGATACTCTGTTCTGCCAAAGAAGATTGTACGTGCTTTTCAGTCGCAGGCTTCTCCCCGCTTTTGACGTAATCAACAACTGAAGAGATTGCCTTCTGAGAAGAAATATTCTTGTTTTGAGGTTTGGAAAATCCATGTTGCCTTTAAATACTTGAGAAGAGCAGAAGGTCGTCATGCAAGTTCCCATCATTTCGCAGAAAAAAAAAGAACTATCACAGAGATACTATCGCGTTGGACTTCCCTCTGACTGCATCTTCCACGAAGCATGACTGAAGTAAGACTGTCGATTTGAATATGCTTGCACTCAGTATTATCAGCACATATCAGCCTTCTCGGAACGTCGGTGACCGTCGTGCTCTCTAGAACTCCAGGTCTCACAAGTTTATCTACATCATCCCAGCTCCCATCGAGAGCCAGGAAAAACTCCACCGTCAAGGACAATGCATATTGAGAGACAAATAATAGGAGTACCTTTTTTTTAAGGGGGGCCACATGCAATGTCCCATTTTCAACCAGGGTAAACAGGGACTTCGACTGGTCCTGACCCTCAACCAATCAGTATTTCCTGGAACCACACTCCCTTGTCTCGAGTTTCACACACCAAGTTGATTCAGGTTTTGCCGTAGTTAGGCAGGAGGGGCTGGTATTTCTTTAACCGACGCGCTTAGACCGTGCTGGTCCATTGTGATACCCACAGTCGAACTACTAGAACTGATTGATCACTCCAGTGTTAGTGTCGTTAATTTGACAGCAACGGCATATGGTGGCTGGGGCAGATATGAAAGTGCTTTCACTGGGATTCGTGGGATTCGAACCGGGGACCCCACTAACCAAGGGCAGGCACCTAACCACGTGCGCCATCCAGTCATTAGGCGCTTTGTTTCGGTTCGATGTCAAAAAGGAAGTACATTTCCCAGCAAATCCCCGTAAGTACGTTTTCTGAAGCGCCGGTGGTAGGTCGGTGGGCTTAAGAAGAGGGTGCACTTAGGCCCCTCGTACTGCCAAAGGGGGTTGGGACGGCGTGATTACAAATGAAATCCAATAACGATTTGACTGGTGTTTCGCTAAGGTCGCTTAGGTTGTCAAAGAAGTAGGAGTCCAGTGTGGCCGCGAGAAGATATTGCACACTTTCCTCCTCTTCTTCATCTCGACAGCTTCTGCAGAAATCACTGGAGAATAGTCTCAGGCCTTTAGCGTGTCCGTTGACGTCCTTCACTTGATCCCCTGTGCACTTTTAGGGGTCGACACTGGGCTAGTCTTGGTGATGTGGCAAGTGAAGCCTGTACTCCATCTGGCATTGACTTTTAGCTGACTTCGATTGTTGAGTTGTAACTTAAAGTAGCTAGGGGAGTACCTGTGTCACAAAATGTTCGGTCATCTGGCAGTGTCGTGGCGAGTTTGTCAGCTTCACAGTTTCCCAGAATGTCTCTATGGCCTGGTGTCTAGCACAGGCGAGTATGAAACCGTTCGGAGATCTCGTCACGAGACAGTTTATGCCTACTTTAGAGTTTATAGAGACGATGTCGGGGATTGAATTGTTGCCTGGCTATCCGAAAAGATGCAAAATTTCGCGGGCGCATATCACGTTCCACCTCAGCCAGGACATGGCTTCTCTGATCGCCACTATTTCCGCTTGGAAGACTCTGCAGTAAACTTAAGTAACTTCATACTCCGTCTTCCGTTTCGGATCCGTCTGGTCGGCGCTACCTAAACCATAAACCTCTCAGATCCCCTTCTTTGACGCTACTTAAAGCAGACACCAGATCGTAAATCAACAAGCGGGCTTGAAGCCCATCAAAGACGTGCTAAAATGAATGAAAGTCAATCGTTTTCTGTTTGCAAACTGACCCGCCACTGCGTCTTCGGCGTCAATATTGACTGTCTACTTATTCAATCGCCGACCAGACGTATTTATAAACAATAATCGCCTAATATTGACTCCGTTTACCGCGATCATCGAGCATGGCTTTGCATACAACACTAACTGCTTGCGTCTACTTGACTTTTTGGTTTTAGGCCAGGAATTAGTCATCCACGAGATCGATGTGATTGATGGGTGTTTACTCTGTTTTTGGAGCGGTGATGGGCGCTTTTTTTTGCAAAATGTGGAGGAAATGAGAAAAGGCAAGAATGAGAGCAGAGTTTTTTGGCTTTGAAGGTCTGTTTGATTTTAAGAGGATATTCGGGCAGCTCCTGTTTGAGACGGGGACAGCCTGTCGGACGGGGGGTGGTTCTTGTCCTCCTTCAAGTCGATGAGACACAAAGGAAAGGGAGGATGAAGAAAGCTCTTATAGCCAAGCCTCCAAGTTGTTGAGAGAAAAAAGAAGAGGATGAGGAGGATGAACAAAGTCCAGAAGCTGTTATAGCCAAGCCTTAGGTAGTTGAGAGAAAAAAGAAAGAGAGGATAGAGGGGGGGAAGATATCCAAGAGGCAACAAAGGCTGGTCAGGTCAGGTATCCTTGGTGAACACGGTTGTAGGGGCATACTGGCATCCAGCAGTCGGACAGTCCAGCGGAGGGAGGAATCAGCAGCAACATCTTATTCAGTTACGCCCGTTGCGAAGCTCTGGACAGAGTCTAAACTAGAGGTCTGGAGCAAGGACCCTATGGCCGACGCTGATGTGTACACACGTACACATGCAATGCGTTTGAACCTACCGCATAACTACAAACTCTTTGACGAATCCATGCAACGCCTGCTCTGCGATTGGGCAGTCCTAGCAGTGAAAAGAAGACAGTTCCGAGGAAAGCACTTCTTCCTAGAGCTCGAGGACTTGCACACACACTTTTTGAGCTGAATTGTAGTAGATTCAGATCAGAGGGTGACTGAATGCACACAGAGCGAGAGGAAATTATTATAATTGTGGTCATTATAGCATACGAGAGTGAAACTGAAACAAAAAAACGTTTCCAAGCTTCGCATGTAGATCTGGATGATTTTAGGCTTAAAGGGGCAAGTTAGGGCACAATGCACTCTGGTCTAAATGAGCCACGGCCATAAGATCGTCAGGGCATCTAATTACCTACCTACGTTGCCAGATACCTTAATTGATCACGGACTACTAGAGTGGATGGGTAGGTAGGAAGGTACGTAGGTAAATGGGTCCTCTTACGGCCGTGGCTCATGTAAGACAGAGCATAGCCCGAAGGACACGAAAGATGATCTAGAAAGCTGTCGGACTGTATGAACATGTTCGACACATAGAAACCGCCTGTCAGTACAGGCACGTCTTATTGAGACGTCAGGTTCGGAAATGTAGAGCTAGGCAAAACATCAAGAAGCTCCCTCAGTTTGTCCGTGGAAAGTCTAACTAACCTATGTTTTTCCGCCAAAAAAGGAATCCAAAAGGTTTAGCTGAGTTAATTTATGTAGGTTTAGGTAAACCTACATCTCCCTAGGGGAATGGATGACGCGGAGAATGTGACAACCTAAGAAGAGCCCTTTCGGGGGCTGTTCAACAGGGAGGCAGCCTGAATGCTGAACTGACCCTAGCTCGATCAGTCATTCGAATTTGGATCAGTTGAAAAGAGCGAAACCTTCTCAATGCGGCCTTGACATCCATGACATGGAAATTTACTACCAGATACAAGTCCCCCCCCCTCCACCCCCCCCCCCCCCCCCCCCCCCCCCAAACACACACACACACACTCTAAGTCAGTCTTTAACCCGATCAATCGCCAGACTCAATGAATTCTCAAGACGCGTCGCCCGGTGATCCAATAAAAAATTATCTGAATTCGATTAGTCTCATGAATTATTCAGCAACAAAACACCGACCTGCACAGGTCTGAACATGGCGACTCTATCGACTACAACAACGCATCTGCGTGTGTGGCACACGTTCTTAGAATCGAATCATCGGTTTGAAACCAGTTTCAGAGCACTTGACAACAACAATCGGTCGCAGCATCTGCCGCTGCGAAGTGAATGCCCTAGGCTCTCGGACAAACCATCTGGATGTGGTTCGTCAGAGTTCGTTCGACATGACCTCTTAAAATTCAGCAAATTCCTCGATTCGATCAATTAAACGTTCGAGCACAATTCAAAAGATTCTATTCGAGATACATGCCCCCCTCCGCTTTAGCATGTATCGGATCCATTTAAAATGATGAATATCGCAGTTCAATATACAAATCCAAATGCATTTGTAAACCGATTTTCTATTAGTGGCCTAAAAATAGGAGAAAGATACCAAAACAAAAAAAAGAAGAAAGAAAACTATTTATTTCAAAACACCCGACCAGACCTTTGCACACTCACACAGCGAAGCAGAGACAGAGGAACTCGTATTGGCACGGTTCTCAAAAGACCACTGACATTTGAAATACTCCACCACCCCAGCGGGCGCTGGCGGCGGCGCGCGGTGCCGGTGGGGGCCAACCAAGTACATACGACGTGTACTCACAGCGAGACGCGTTCGACTAAAACCTAATTGAATTTAGAAAAGCGCTTAAGATATTAAAATTTTTAAAACAAAACCAAACCAGACCCCTGTCTCCTTGCGGCGCGTGTGTCGGTGTGGGTGGGTGGCTGTGTGTGTGTGTGTTTACTCAAAGTCCTGCCCCCTTGAGTGGCCCCTCCCGCCGAGAACTTTGCAAATGCATTTAGTGTGGATTTTTGAATGTATTTTCCTGTTTCGTTTTGGCATTTCCAACTTTCCGGGTGGTGGGTGGCCATGGCGAAGACGGGGGCAAGCGTCGCGTCGTCGTTCGGCTCCCGGATAAAGGGGTGGTTGTGATGAAAGAATGAATTTCATGTTGAAATACCGATGATTATTTATATCTATCGACTAAAAGAGTCATAAAATGTCAGAGAGCGTGTCGTAAATTCGGCGAAAATGAAAAGGCCCACTGGCATGCAATGCCGACTGCCGCCTCTCGTATCTTCCTCTGTACTTGGTAGCAGCGCTGAGCTGGGGACGACGCACATTTTGTTGTGGGTTATTTTTTTATGGGACCAGATAGCAGTGGCATGGGAAGAAACAGTTATTTTCTTGAAATGGAGGCTAGATAAGTGAAGGCTGGAGTTGTGCTTTGACGATGGCTGTGCTTCCTGGTGACTGTTATCGGGAATTACTTTATTTTCCTAAACGTCATGTGGCCAGTCCGCGACTGGTTTGGAGGCGTTCCGATGCGACGGCAAACTATTCCTGCGTCAAAATGATTGTGTTAAGCAGGGGGAGGGTGTGTTGGGCGGATGAGACGTGTGCCCTGGTGGAGGGGGAAATGAGTGGTTAATCTCAGGGGGAGCCAAGTCCCTTGAGAAGGATGTGATTGATTTGTTTCCCTCCTTGTGTCACTGTCTCGTGACTTTAAGGACGCGAGGGGGCTTAAATGGATGTGTCATGTCAGGTCCCATCGACTCCTGAAACGACGTAACACAATACTGGATTCCGGAGAGCTGGGAGAATCTCTAGCCATAGTCCCCCTGCAGCCGTAGACCACACATCAACGTCGAGACCGGCGATGATCAAGAAGAGATCGTTGTCAACGGGGAGCTAAAAGGAAGTACGCATATGATAATAATTGGCGTCCCTACTGCTGCCACAAAGACCTACGCACAAGTTCCAGAGACGAAGAAGAAAAAGACTGTTCAACATCTGCCCTGCAAGTGCTTAGCTTTAGCAGGGAGGAGGAAGTAGTTTTTGGGAAAAAATCGTCCCTGAAGAGCTAAAGATTCAAATGTGACGGAGTAGAAGAGCGTCTGGGATTCACAGATGAACCTTCTGCGTTTTAGTTAAGCAAGATCGTACGATGAACTCTTGACTGTAGCACATACTTCCGTTCTAAGGCACAATGTGGCTCGTGATCAAAGGTCCACACCATGGAGAAGGACTCTATGAGCCCGCACCAGATGGTGTCCTCTCTCTTTTTGACATCCGTTTCGAGTGACGCCTGAGTTGATGCATCAAATTTGGATGTCAACGAGGTCACAGTTAAGTAACGATAACGATCTTCAGTAACGGACGTGACGTTCGTTCTGGAACCCTGTCACACAGCTGTTGCTTTTAGTCAATAAACCACCTCAAGTCTATGTATCGCTCCACAATCCAAACATGAGTCTCAGGAAGCCAGTGGAACAACTGACACGATCTCTTTCTGGTTTCGCCAGCAGTTCCGCTCGCGAATTCGATTGAAAGCCACCTCTTGAGAGCACCACTTGTCCTTTATGGACTGGCCCGGTGTCTAAAACCCTTCCCCTCCCAGATGGTCTAGTTGTACATGTTGGATCGTCTTCTCAACGCGAACAAGGCCACAGATGGGAAATGGGACTTTTCTCTTCCAAAAACCAAGTGGTATCCGCTGTCGCGAATGACAGGTCTTTGAAGAGCCGATGTTGGGGAAGCAGTTGAAGCACTGTCTCTGGTGAGGCCGCCTTTACACGGTCGAATTTCGTCAGATTCCGTCGCATCAACTACGAGGTTTATAGGCAAGGGAAGCGAAAAGTGACGGGATTTCCGTGCGTCGCGTGTGAGCAGAAATCGCATGAGCCTTCGATTCTGTTTTCTAAAATTTGTTTTTGTATGTTTAAAGCAACGCGTGTGTGAGAATGGAAACGCAATAAATGGTAATAAATCAAAATTGGATATGGTGCGTCTCCTTCCGATAACTAGCGGTATTTGATGCGACGAAATTTGACCGTTTCGAAGCGAACTCAGCTGCATCTAGTTGCGTACGCCAAGTTGGTTGAGGTGCTTTTTCACACTTGTGTGCGGTACGGCGGTACGACGTCCATGGTTGCGTTGCCCTAAGGGCTCGGAGTCGAAGCCTAAACAAACCGGAACCGAGGTGTCCATGGCATCTACATGCAGATCTCCAAACGCCTTGGATTCGAAGTTGTGCCATCTCCTGCAGATGGCATCAACTCGCGAACAGTACCAACGTCAAAATTATTTAACACGCCATTTATGTGGGCCCCGCCATTTGCGACTTTAACTGGTCGAAAGTTAATTTTCTTTAGTGTCAGTCATTCTCTAATGCCGGTGTCACAATAAAACACCAGCTGTGTGTCCTGCGGTTGGACTTTTACCACATGCCCATCACATCTATCGGTAGGAGACAGTCATGCCTGCTTGGGACGGCCATGCCATCGACGCGTCTTATGCGAAGATTTACAGAACAGAGCGATGGCGTGGCTGGATCACTGTCCCCACCGAACATCTGATACTCTGCGGTTGCATAGACTCTTGATGGAATTTGTGTGGACCATAAGAGTAACACGGGCATTTTTGGAACAAGGGAACACCCACCCTTTTGACTCTTGCTACGGTTTTGCTAGGTGGCACATATTGTCCACCTTTTCGTCGAAATCTCGATTCCTAAGATATTCTCTGTTACCACCGAACTGAAATCTTGAGGTTTGGATGAACTTTTGCTGAAACCTCAATAATGCCGTTCTCACGGAGTTTGAAGTGTTTTCAAATGTCGTCAGCTGCCGATTGGCTGCAATCAGCTGTTTGTTGACGGGAAATAATAGTACGGAGAGCACCAGAAAAGAGACCAGAAAAGAGAGAAAAGAGAGAGAAAGTGATAAAATGAACACCAAAATGAGCTGAAATTCACCCTGTAGGGGAGCAAGGTTTCGAAACCCCGAGAATGTTTGGCGAAACCTTGCAGATTTGGAAAAACTGGATGAAATTTCGCGGTTTCCTTTGGTGGGGCCTTAGCAAATCTCGTCAACTGCCGAGTGGCTGCAAACAGCTGTTTCTTTAGAGGAAATGGAGGACACCAGAAAAGGGAGAAAATCAGACAAAAGCGAGAAAATGACAAAATGAACTGAAGTTCAACCTGTAGGCTTGTTCGGTTGAACAAGGTTTCGAAACCCAGAAAATATTTGGCGAAACCTTGCAGATTTGGAGAAATTTTGTTGAAATCTCTCGGTTTCCTTTAGTGGAGACTTAGCAACAGACACAAGTTAAGATGTTTTTTCGTTCAAACAAATTTATTTGTTGGTTTTCGGAAACTAAGGTTACCGCGAGAAAATTGCAAACCTTCTGAGTACTTCTGAGTACGTGGCGTGAAGCAATCTCCTGTTCCTGATACCACCCAAATACCTTTAAATTCTTATCCAACATAAGTGCGGGTAAACAAACGAGTGAAATTTCCCAACGGATGCTTACTGACAGCATTTCATTGTTCCGTAGGAGATATTATCAAAAGTCATAAAATACTTATTATAACGATGGTATGGCCTTTGATGTTATCGAGGAGAAATAATGCGTTCATACGCCAACGTTTGGCCCGAAAATGAGGTGTCATTCTCAATCTGGAAAAAAAAACCGTGGAAACTTTCCTAACTGATTAAGTGAAGTACAATGATTCAACAAATTCCACTGCACACTACCGTCCCGTGCGTATATGGTGCTAATGTGGCTTGGCGACGAGTCTGTTTATTAGATCTGCGTGTGATTTGAGAGAGGGTCTTCTGTTGACTTGCGCACTCCTCGCGACTGTATGCTCATTGATCGTGATCATTTCCATATCTGCTGCACACTCAATTACGGAGAGAGTTAATCAAATCGTGTGTGTAATTCATCTTGGCCTTTATGTGCCCTCTCGTGTGTAAGCTGTAATTTTGTGAGGAACATGTTGTAGTGAATATTTGCTTAAATACCTAAAGTAATTAGATCGGCAATGGTACCCCATCACAGAGGTGATGAGCGAGTGAGTGAGTGATGTGTAAAGAAGCTCTGTGAATCGATTAACGGAAAATCGACTGTGTATGGATTGAATAAACAAGAGGAGTAGAGTCCCTTTTCACATCACAATCTGACCCATGAGGAGTCTCGTAGAATGGTGTAGATATTCCCTATCATTATCCAAATGTTACACTCTCGACATGGGCGAGTTGACGGCGTATTTAGTACGATGTGATTTAATACGGGAATGGGATGTGGAATGGATTGTTGACAATAATGACCAGTTCAATAATGTTCTCTGTCAAAAAATCCGTAAGCCTGGGCGTAAGTAAATTGTTGGGATGCATTGTGACCATTGTACGCAATTCGTTCAGTTTCGTTAAGTTTCGTTCACTTTGGCTTCCTTAAGTTAATTTCATTAATCGAGTGAACTTATAGAAATTATACGCTGTGACCATAATAAGCACTTACTTCAGTTTCGTTAAGTTTCGTTAAGTCTTGTTTACTTGAGAAATCAATCGTTCTTAATTTTCTTAGTTCTTAGAAGCAATTATGCACACCTTGAAACTGGACCTGTCTTCGGGCAACCCATAATTGAGCTTACTTGTGTCAATCATAGTTAGGGCTTAATAGCTCTTTCGAATCGAATGCTCCGATTTTTGTTTTATTCATCGCAGCGCACACGGAACGCTACGTTCTCTATATGTGCACTCTCAGTATCACATTGCACAACGGATATTTCGCCATGGTCGATCTTGTCATGTGTAGGCGTGTTTAGTAGACGTTGGAAATTTGTTGCTGGAGGAAGAGCAGATCGGTGATTTCACTATGGTTTGCTTCTAGTAAGAAGTGCAAATCCTTAGCAAGCGAGCCTTCTCATTTTCTTTGTGCCTTTGAGGGTGCCTTCTAAAGACGCTAGCTCAGCTTGGCATTTTTTTATATGAAGTAAGTAAGAGGCAATAGACTTGATGGTTGGTTGAGTATAAAAGCAGATGGAAAACTTCTGCCTTGGCAACGTGTTTCAATGTATTTTGGCTCGGCGACATTATTCCAGAATTTGTCTGGCAGTCTGTCTGAAAAGTAACCACCACCAACTCATGCTAGCCCATGTTAGAGCCCTCAGTTTTGATCGCCCAGTTGAGATGGTTTAGTATTGGAGTGCTGGTGACAGAGTTATTCAGGACCCGACCCACTCGACCCATTCATTCCGTGTAATGACTGATAGTGACATCTCACTCGCTCTCATGAAAGGGCAGTCAAAGCAAATGCATCGCGGCTGATGAGGTGTTGGGTGGTGTATGGGCTGGTGTTTTCGTGGAAATGGGTGAGGACGATGTTGATACATCTGCCATTTCGGAAATTAATAAGGTGAATGATTACATTTAAAAAGATAAATCTTTGGCTTCAAAACCAAATGATAAAAATGCAATACATTCCGAAGTTGGCCACAGACAACATTGTTATGTATCATAAAGCACAGAGGGCGCTCTTTCGTCAAAAACACTTTAAATTTTTAAATTAAGCCCAGACCACCCCCAACAGCCGTCGAGCAACCTTCGCAAGATAATTCCACTCCGTAACGAGGTCGAATATTTCCGCTTTAGAGCCCCCAAACTGCGACGATGCCAAATTATGAGCTCCAACCATACAAAAAAACACGAACATCGCCTAGCCGGAGACATCGGAATGGTTAATTGGAAGAGTCGAACTCAACCACTTCTAGAACTGGCTCTAATGGACTGCCTCCTTAAGGACTCTCCCAGAGCACTTCGACTCCTCTTGCAAAACCAATGAAATCCTCGCCATTTCAAAGCATATTTGGCTTTCTTTGGCACAAACTCCACACGAATTACCGTCACACGAAGTACGAGTAAAACCACTTTACCTCTCTCTCTCTCCCTCCCCCACCACTCCATTTCCTTTTTTCCTCTTACGTCAGCCACTCAAATGGCACATAAATTTCGTACAAGTTTTCCTGTGTAAGTATCTCAAAATTATCAAGCTCAAAATCAAATTTCCACACAGCAGCAGAACATCGTCTGCAGTTAGGTGCATACGATTGCGACTGGCTCACATGTCCAGAAAAATAAATTGCTCCCCCAATCAGCCCAAATGATATCCTTTCAATTCAGCTCCGGCACAAGCTCCACCAAGCCGCCGCTGCTGCTGCTGCCGCCCCCAATCGCTGATGTGAATCGCTACAACAACACCTGCGGCTGACTGAAAATAAAACGAACCACCACCAACCGACTGACATTTTTGCCTCCGCCCTCTCAATGCATATGCATAGACGGCACTTTCTTGAGACTTCATTGCTTTTTCAGAGAAAAAAAAAAAGTAGAAAATATCGTATCCACCACCACTGAAGCCACTGCCGCCTCGTCCGCCGGCGGCGGCGATTTGATACGAATGAAATGTGCAATATACCGTTATACACGATGAACAGCAAGACCGACTCAAGCCGAGAAGTGAGTGGATGGCGGCGGGGGCTAAAAAAAGACCCCGCCACAGCGGAGGAAAAGAAGAATAATAGTTTGAAGGAAATTTTTGGTTAAATGCCAATAATTCTAGACCGCGCACCGTGTCCCGCCCACAGCCCCTCGATCACCAGCCGGGGGCTAGTCGAAACTCATTTGTAAATTTCGTTGGAAGACGACAATAAAACGAAACACACAGAGGGCAAGCGACGGCTATGGGAGAGGGAGAGAACGCGCACAACGAGGGTGCAAGTGTCAAGTTAAATTGGATTTCTTTCCACCCCCTCCCCCTCTTGCATCTACCTAATGCTAACCATATGCAAGTCTACAGCAAAAGAAAAGAAAAGACACATTTTCTCTTCGAATTTATTGCCAAGGATAATTGGAGGATATTTTTTTTGCGGTCGAACTCTAACCTTAAGCCACCGCAATTCACTCGAATCCGCGGTCCACACGCGGTCCCACGGTCAGTCCGTGACGAAAGAAGACTTCCACAAATCGAAATCTGAATTTTAGGAAGTACCCGCACCGCCACCCGTCGTCGGATACGCAATCCATATTTTTTTAATTTTTTTGAAAGAATTTCACGTTTAGTAGCGATTAATTAAATCCGCGCACGAAATTGATGTTAATGGCGGGCAATGAAAATTTGTGGTGGGCTATAAATTATTTTTCAATTAGTTGTGTTGAAACTTTGTTTTAGTAACAAAAAAATGAATTTATTTTGTTTATCTAATTTGTTTACCGAGGGTGAGCGATTGAAAAGTAAACTTTTCGCAAACGGCCCATTAGTGGCTGGCGATGGGCCGGGGGTTTCCTCCTTCCCTGCGTTGCGTGTGTTGCTTGGTGCACGATTGAATGTCATATTCGGTTCACGGAGTGTGTGCAAATGAAGACAAATTTTGCCACACTCATTAGCACCACGGTGTCACATGTTCGAATTTTATGCAATTCGCCGATGGGGATCATAATCGAGAAACGGGCACGACGGCTTAGAGCCCAGCGATGGGATGGGATTTGAATTTATGCCGCATTGGGAATGGCAATGATGAAATGTGTCTAGTGGCTGATGCGTCATATGATTAAGAGACTCTGTCGGGCGACAGTTTGTAAGTCTGTAGACTTTGAGTACTTGACAATTAAGTAGCACTGCATTGTGGACATCGATTTGTCTACTGCCTATTAGCCTTGGGATTCCTGAACCATAAGGCAACTGAGAATTACGACAAAATTTACAAAATTACCAATGGTTGTATGGCATAATGGACGTAAGTAAATTTAAGTCAATTTGATCAATAGAAAAGATACGCTGTGACCCTAATAAGCACTTCTCTCGGTTTCGTTAAGTTTCGTTAAGTTTCGTTAACTTTCGAAATCAATCGCTCTTAACTTGTTAACTTCTTAGAAGCAATCATGGATGACTTGAAACACGACGTGGCTTCTGGTTGGCCAAAGTTCAGTTCTAACATAAGTTCGTGTTTAATTAAGTCAATCATGGTTAGGGCTCAAGTCCATAGGAATGTTGGCAACTAAGAATATTCTCAGTTCAAAAGCATTTGCAGTAGAATTGATACGCTGCTACCATAATAAGCATTTCTCTTGGCTTCGTTAAGTTTCGTTGAATTTCGATACGTTTCGTTCACTTTCGAAATCAGTCGCTCTTAGCTTGGTAACATCTTAGAAGCAATTATGGACACCTTGAAACTCGACGACTGTAGTATCGTCATGGTTAGGGCTTAAGACCTCCCAGCAAAGAGTTGGCGGGATTTATTTAGACCAGTGTGTGACATTTAGGTCAAATTTTTAAGCTGATGGTTTCGTTTTTGCGTACTTTAAAACACTTTATTAATGTTTGATTGTTTCCAAAACGTTCAGAACATCGCACATATGCCAAGGGAATCGGTTTATGGTCTGTCCATTGGCTTAACATTACAAAGTGGGTGACTAAACTGCCCTTACTGAGGTTCTTGCGGCTCTCTCTCCACATTCTTTCAAGTATCACGGTCGAACTTTAGTTGAACGAAACCCATCGAATCTAAACGAATCAGCAATAATGATCATGTTAAATGTCGAAAGACTATTTACTCACTCAGCCATGTGCATATCTTACCCTACTCCCTCACCCACGCTTGTACTTCTGTACGCAATAGACAAAGGGATGGGCCATTTGTCTAACAAAAACGACTACTTCCCAAAAAGGGTATCATCGTGTTCAACAGCCGAATGCTTTTCAATTTTTGTTAAGGCAACGTGTCTTCCAGTCGGTTGCGTTCACATTCGAAAATGTATGCATGCCAAACGCAGATGACTTTAATCAGATTCGCAGGCTCATTGTCATGCAATTATACTTCAATTTCACAGTTGGTTTCGTAAATTGTGTTGAGTTCGATTTCTTCGAAGTCTGTTTGAAATAAATTATCTTGTGATTGCGGCTAGACGATGGTAAGTGGGTTTACCAGTTTTGCTTCAGATTTGTCCATGTTGAGAGGGGTGTGTACACGAATGTACAAGGGACTTAAGTTCGTCTCTTTAAAGGGGAATGAGATGAGAATTGTTCCGGGCATGTCCGATTGGCGGGAACGACGACAATTTGCGACAGATGTACCTCTTGCAACACTCTGCCGCACAGACTCCACGTGTAGTGTTCAGTCCAAACATTTCGGTGAGCAGCGCTTCCAAGTCGGTTGTCGACTGAGTTCCCTTCCTCATAACGAAGGCCAAAACTGCGCACAAAATGTACGTCCTTACAAATAAGGGTGCGACTCTAATGGACGTACGTTAACTTAAGTCAACTTCAGTCCAGCAGAAATGGTACACTGCGTTCACAATATGTGCTTCGTTCAGTTTCGTTAAATTTTTTATTTGGACAGAAATTAATCACTCTATACATATGTAAACGTCAATTGCTATATTTTTGTTAAGCAGAAGCAATTGTGGACTGAAGCATGAAGTTTCGTTCGTTGGCTACTTTTCGTTCGGTTATGCTTCTTTGGTTGAACATTGACAAGGAGCATTGCCAAGGATTGGACTTGGGAAGTTACAATATTGAAGCACAGACGTTGGACCATTTGGAGGCCTTAGCCCGAACGGAAGCTAACCCTCCAGACAGCTCCATTTTGAATTCTGAAACTTTGTATTTTACACCAGTGTCGATGTGAATGCCGATGCCAGCCAAAGGCAAGAGTCAGAGCTCCTCAACAGCAATTGATTTTCCGAGACAATTAAACCAAGAGTAAACAAGCGAATGGAACTGAATTCACCTCAGTCAATGCGTAATCAAACGGGCTTTCGTGCAAAACAAAATCACAGAAGAAGTGTTCCTACCAGACATCCAAATACCTATTTCAAAAGCCAGCTCAGTGCCATATCCGATCCATTAGATTTGGTCATCGACAAGCATTTTGACCTGGTCCACCCCAACGACTGCCTAACGGAGAAAGTCTTATTGCTGCACCCCCCAGTTTGAAAATCCTCCAAAGTCTCCTCTCACACAAGTACATACGCCACGCCCACGCCACTAGTGCTAGGGCATCCTAACAGCATTCGAAGTCCCAAATATTGTCCAATTTGCATATTTCTGTTCTCTAATTTAAATGTTCGCCAAGAATGAATGCGCTTATCCAAGCACGGTGCAAAATCCTTCTCTCCATCATCCGTACATATTCAGGACCCTCTCAGAGTGAACACGAGCGGAGGCTACACGGTACAGTCTTCAATCCAAACCCGGTGAGCACCTCTAACCAGTCCGTTGGCCACTGAGCTCCTAAATTTATTTAATTTAAGCCCCAGCCCAGGCCCAGACAATCCAAGAACCCCTCCCGATGGTCAATGTTCGAATCAACGATCGCAAAGATCACGACCGCTGCCCTAATGTCTTCACTCGCAGGCCCTCTCCGCATTTCCCCCAACCATGGCCAGTTCACACAATCACTCGGTAACTAATGAAATGTATCGGCCCGCCGATCATTCCTCGTTCCTAGGCGACTTCGCTATTTGCGTAGTGTTTTGGTTCTTGCCTCCAGGCCCTGGCACCTGACTTGAATTAACATCTAATTTCAATGATCGCTGTGAGACGCGCACACGCACACACAACGCAGCACATTTCTCTCGTGATCAATCTTGAAACTTGTTTCGACGAAATAGTTGACCTTCAATCGCGAAGAAAATCAGAGTCACTTGAGTCAACACAGCCGGGCCGCAACACCACTCGTCGGATGGCTTTATCAAATTTCACAACTCAAGCAAGTGCTCCGTCCTTTGTTGAGAGATGGCAGGGATCCAAGCTTTGACATGATGACTCACCGCGCACATGATGGCCCGTGTAAACAATCGAAATCGCTGCAACACCACACCTTCCGCGCAGCAGCCAGTGTGCCTGTGTGTCAAAATGTCAAGATGCATCTGGACTTTACCGTGCTTCAACAGATGCGCTCGGGTTTCCAATTGCTTCGCAATGAGGACAGCGCCATTGTTCGCAAATCCATTAAATTGTAAATGCTGCTGCCGCTGCGTCTTCTAGATGCACTCGTCCATCATGGGATGCAGTTTATTTCTTTCTTCTTTTGCCACACTTGCACCGGATTGAGAAAATCCCAACACAATGCAGCTGAGGTTTGGTCGATCTGCAAATGCGCCCACCCCTGCCCACCCGCTTGGGGGGTGGAAAGAGGCGAAAGGGTTGAGGTTAATCGAATGGCAATAGAATAAATCTCTTCTCATTCGAACAATTGTCATAGATACACGACCGACTACATGTGCCGCAGTCAAGCGCACTCGGTGCGTATGCGGGCGAACGGCGAGCGATAGTGGGGTGGTCGAGAGCGAGAAAGAGGAAAGAGATGGGTTGCGGCGAATCGATGTCGGGTTGGGAAACAATTGTGAAGAGGCTATTGTCGATTTGGGACCAATTAGTGTAGATATGTGAAAAATTGTATCTCGAAGATGTTCATCAGCGAAGGGGTGACGGCTGTGAGTGGGACGGTTGGGTGAGGAGCGAGGGCCGCGCAATGAGGAAACCGAACCAAACTACAAATTGGATCAGAGGCAGACACTCTCGGGCGGTTAATGTGTGCGCACGAATGTGGACCGATGCTCTGGCTGTGGCTCTGACTCGGTCTCTGGCTGGGGCGTGTACGAGTATGTGCACACCCGAGCGGTGTTAATTAAATGAATTAAGGTATTCGCCTCAGACACGAACAGATGAATGTACACACAAACAGCGTGTTGTGCTTATTTTGATCAGAAACACACAGTCTCACGGCATGTGCATGTCTGTGGGTTCTTGTGCTGAAATTACTTTTCGATCGTGACATTTAAATTAGACCGAACTACGAACTGTCCGAACGAATCTGTATTCGTGTAACAGAGAGAACAACGAAGCTCTCCTTTTATAGGACAAGTGTAGCCGATGTGATTTATGAGATACGGATACTCGCCAGCGAAGGTTGCGCTTGCGACTGAAACCTGTCACGATCGCGTGAAAAACTTCTGAGCAGCGGTCACCTGCAACCGAGCAGCGGTCTGTCTTCGCTTGCGGAGCGCAGTTAAAGTGATTTTGTTTCTCTCGAAAATGCTTCCAAGTTGGCCCGAATCCAAAATTTTAAATGCAAATACCTGCGATATGAATACACGACGATGATGAGAGCGAATGCGTTGGTGATAGATCACAAGACTCATTTCCTTTTAGACGTCGCCATCGCGAACTACATCGTCATCCTCGTACATAGTCGCTCCTCCATCCAGATGGTTGGCTGGCTGATTTGTTTGCGGGGCCTTTTATTGCAGAATTCTTTAATTGAGCGAAGGAATTTGTGTGCGATTAGGATTTGGATGCCAATGCGATTATTCATGGGAATGAATAATGGTTCTTGGGCATGAGCTGCATGCCTTTGATTCATGCCGGGACGGATTTGCTTGACGACAATGGGCTTTTCTGCGAGGCGAGTCGTGCTCTCAAGAAGCACTAAACCACTGCAGTGGAAAGCAACTGCCAGAGGAGATGGCTTATTTGAGAGCCTCCGGGGTTTCAGACGCAGTCCTTTCAGACACTACGTGGACTGCAATGCATGAAGTTCACCGTTGTCTTGTTGAAACCTCTATGGACGCCCGTTGGAAGCAAAGCCGTCTCTTATGCCGTGACGGCAAACGGCATGACAGGGCCTGATCTTCGATTTTTTTTTGATTCCGTTTCTCTTTCTTATTTTTTGCTTGCCTTCGGATATGCACTTCAGGAGGTCTATTAACGCTCCTTGCATATGCCGTAATGGCAAGCGGGATGACGCTGTCACGTCATCATGGCCCCTCTACCGCAAGAGACCCGATCTCCGATTTTTTTTTTGATTCCGTTTCCCTTTCTTATTCCTTGCGTGCCTTCACATATCACTTCACTCCAAGTTGGGGGTCTATTGATGCTCTTTGGAAGTAAAACCGACTCGTATGCCGTGACGACAAGCGGCATGACAAGACTATCTCCGATTTTTTGATTCCGTTTCTTCGCAGATCACTTCAGTCAGTTGGAGGCATATTGATGCCCCTTGTATACGCTGTGACGCAAGCGGCATGACGCTGTCAAGCCAGCATGACCCTTTTATCGCAAGGAACCAGATCTCGGATTTTTTGATTCCGTTTCTGCGCATTTCACTTCAGTCCGAGTCCGTCTATTGACGCCCTTTGTATATGCCGTGACGGCAAGCGGCATGACGCCGCGGCCAACTCAAAAGGCTATGTGGCACGTGGCATGAGTGCCCCCATCGTCACGACTTCCGAGGTGGGTCTTGAATGCGATTCCATCAAGCAACCAACTCCTTGGCCGACCTAGGACGATGTTGGAGCAAGTCCGAAACCTCTCCTGGCCGCGCGTGGGCATAACTGCTGATGCGGTGGAGTCGATGGCGGAGGATCGAGTGGCCTGGAGATCTCGCATGCACGGCGACTTTAGTAGATCATGTGGGTTCCTGACCTTGAGATGAGCATTCTCCGGTTTCAATGACGACTGCGCCATGGGAATCCTAGTCAAGAACCAGTTTGTGTTTTTTTGAGGAGCACGTCTGCTGCAGTCAAAGTTTTCTTGTATTGCTCTTCAATTCTTGGGTCTTTAATGGTGTATCCGAGATTTATCAACTGTTACAAAACGCCGTGAAAATCGACTTGGAATGCGTGGGAAGAGTTCTAAATTCTGGTTCGTAATCCTCACCCAAATCTTAGCCATTAGCTTTTATGCCAAACTGCCACACAGTATTCGAATGGTGGCCTCACAAACCTTAAGACCCGGCGATCGACCAAAGCAGTGCTGTGGATTTTGTGGACCGTATTACCCCTTGTTGAAGAGAAACCGTGGTTAAATTCGACAGCATCGTGAGTTCTTCCACAAATCGAGGGGACCTACACTTTTATGTCGAACCTGAACTGCGAAGTTTGCTTTCTCTAGACAGTCGTACTCTCTATGCGATCGAACGTAGACGCGCAGTGTTGAAGTCGACGCACATACTCACTACGCCGCGACAGCCATTTTATTGAGATGCCTTTGACAATTTCACGGCTGAGGACATGGGTGGATAGGTGCCAATATATTTGGTCTGTCCACACCCTGATGAGAGGCTGGGAATGGGTCCTACAACCCTTAGACAAACTGGTTCAACAATACCCTTGACGCTATACTCAGCGCAGTTGAACTATTCCCTCATCTCATGCAGCAAGTAGAAGTACCTGGCCGCACGAGGTCGGTGTAGATCCAGACAACAACGGCAATCAGAAGTGGTTGCCGAAGACAAGAGGCAAATGAGTCTTCATGGGCTGCGATCAGGGGAAAGTTGTCTCATGAGCGATGGGTCGCATTCTGATTGCAAGCATACACCGACGAATTGTGCTTCTTTCCCTGAAGACGCGGAATCTGCGAATATCCCTTGGATTTCTTCGTGCTTCACGCAGCTTCCGCAACAACATCCTTCATCAGGCAACGACGTCTCTTAGCATACATCCATGTGAGAGCGTCAATAGATGGCCTTCTATTGATTACTTCATCCCCCATTCGGGAGAGCTCCTCAAGCCGACTTGATCATTCCCTTATGCAATCGCGAGAAACCACTTGCGACACACCCATCAACAACCCAACACTTCGCATCCGAGTAGCAGCCTTCACACAACGCCCGCTGACGCCTTGGGAATTACCCGAAATCTGTAAAAGTTAATCACACTCAACTAGCCATTGTTGCGTATCCAAAACCTGTTCGCCTAAGCCTCAGCCACAGCCACTCGATCGATGGCATGTCACTCTCGACAACAAAGTTACCATATCCACTCGAGTCAAGCGTGTGAAAAAGACGTTGAAAATATGACGCAATCGAGAAGTGTTTACCCATCGTGCATGGCGATAATTGCACATGACTGTTATTTGCTCATTCACACCCCCTCCACACATTTAGCATGCGTAGCGAAGACGAACAGAGGATACCTCAAGCCATGCGAATCCACCCCCAAATGGTCATTCAGGCAGTGTGCGCCAATGTGACTGCGTCAGCAAAACTAAATCCGTTCACATGCCGCGTCAGAGAACATTCAAAAATCCCGTATGTAGGTACAGGCTCGGTTCTTTGAAACTTATCCAAACACATTCCTGTCGAACTGACGGAATTTTACGCTACGATCTGGCCCCCGTTGCCGACAGCATCGACCACCTACCGATTCGATGCTCCAAATTCGACGAGTCCCATTGAGGAATACGACGCTCGGACCGACGTCAGCGGTCGGAGCGGCGATTTAAAATTAAACGAAAGAAACTATAAAATAAATGGAAACGTGGAAAGCAGCAGCCCCCTCCCTTTAGACAACAACAACCAATTAATTGCCGCCGCGGCCGAGTGCTGGGCTGTGCTCGGAGGGGGAGTGAGAAGCAGCAACAAAAAAACATCGCCCGTCATGACAGCACAGGAGGGATATGCTCACATGATTTGGCGAAATGCGTAACGCTTAGAAATTCCGAAAACAAAGGAAAAACTAACACGAAACGAAAGCGATATTTTACCTCGGCTGCGGTGGCGGGGCGCTCTAGCTGCCTGGTGGGAGGTGAGAGGTGCGAGAAGCGCAAATGAGTTATTAACACTAAAAACGTTCGAACTTATCTTATCGCAGACCGACGTTCGGAACGACTGGCTGACGGCACTCTCATGCGCTAGCGCTCAACAAACAGCGGATGCGTGTCCGCGTTTGTGTGTGGGGGTGGAGGAGTGTGGGTGATAGATAGTGGTGAGCTGCGGCTGCGGTTGTAGGTGATCTTTTCAGATCCATCCACGAGTAGTTTGTAGAAGTGGTTAGGGACCGAGAACGAGAGAAGGCTTCGTGGGGTTTGCTCAGACGTGTCTACTGTCTAGACGGTATCTGTGATACAAGGGCGCGAGTTCGCCGGTATCGAAGGCATGTGATGGTTATCATGGGGAAATGCATCGGGGGCGACTGACTTGAGTAGTTTGTTTGGGCTTGGCTCGTGCGGTGAAGTGGGTGTGGTTGTTTGAGAAGAGACCAGAGTTCGAGTATTTAGGGTACCACTGTGCACATACACAGTACACATGCTTGTCATCTTTCGGGGAAATTTGAATGCTTCCGAATTTGTTCATGCGACACTGTACAGAAATGCATCAAATATGGAGAGACGGTAAGTGGAAGGAAGAAGAAAACCGCTTGTGGTGCTAGTCATAAATAAATAAAATATTGATCAAAAATGAATCTTGTATATAAGCCTCAAATGTTTGTCGTCGATTCACGCCTTAACGCATCTACCGATTTCAACCAAACTTTCACACATCTTTGGAATTGGTCTATACATGGTTTGTGTGAAGTTTGGGTAAAATCGGTAAACGTATGAAAAACCAGCTGAATTTCAGAACATTTATGGTTTTTTTCCACGCATCAGCCGTGTTGTTTGCGTCGGTATACGTACGGATGTCATCTTCTTTAAAAAAGGGACTCGCAGTTGCTTTGATTTGTGTCAATATGTTTTTTTACACTCCTCGCTGATCATTGCCCGCCGCTTCGGAGGAACAACACATCGTCATAGATAAACACCGGACTCTCCCTAAGTCGAATTTTCACGGGATGCCACGATTTGTAAGGAGTAAGAGAGAGTTCTGAAAAAATTCGAGAGGAACAATTTTTTTTTCGGTCCACCTTGCCGTAACAAGTAACTTATAATTGTTTTAACTGACTCAGCTGCATCAGCTCTGTTGAACTGGAATTCGGACTGGAAACAAGATCTCTTTTCTAGATAGCTCTCAATTCCCGTGAAATAAAAACTGTTTTTAAATCCAACGTATCACACAAGGACTAGACAGCCTTGTTTTTGTTTGGCACTGAAAGGAGTCCCTTCTTGTATTGGGTCTATAACTTAATTCGTGCGGTTTCCTAAGAGAGGGCGTAACTTGTATTATTCCATTGGAACATGCGTTGGAAAGCTACTGTCATTGTACGTCATTTCAGTATAAGTCATTCATTTGAAGCGTAAACAACAATAATTTTTTTCATTCAAATATGTCGAACTTTGTGCCTGAAAAGGCGTTTTTGCGGGGAGTTCTTCTTCATTACTTTAATATGAAGAAAACTGCTGCCGAAAGTCATCGTATTTTGGTGGAAGTTTATGGTGAACATGCGCTAGCTGAGTGAACGGGCCAAAAGTGGTTTGCACGATTTAAAAGTGGTGACTTTGGTTTGGAAGGTGATGAACATCCTGGGCAGCCAAAAATGTTTGACGATGAAGAACTGGAAGCATTACTCTATGAAGATTGTTGCCAAACACAAGAAGAGCTCGCAGAATCACTCAAGCAGCCATTTCAAAAAAAAGCAGCTGGATATATTCAAAAGCAAGGAAATTGGGTTACACATGAACTCAAGCCGAGAGACGTCCAAAGGCGGTTTTGCATGTCCGAAATGCTGATGGAAAGCCAAAAGGGAGTAATTTTTGCATCGGATTGTTACTAGTCATGAAAAATGGACCCAATATGACAACCCCAAGCGCAAAAAATCATATGTGAAACCCGACCAACCAGTCAAATCCATGGCGCGAAGGTAATGCTCTGTATTTGGTGGGATCAGGAGGGTGTGCTGTATTATGAGCTGCTTAAACCGGGTGAAACCATCAATGGACAACGCTACCGAACACAATTAATCCGTTTGAAGAGCGCAGTAGCCGCAAAACGCCCGGCATATGCGACCAGACACGAGGCAATAATTTTCCATCATGACAACGTTTGGCCCCACGTTGCTATTCCGGTTAAGAACTATTTGGAAAACAGTGGATGGGAAGATTTACCCCACCCACCTTATAGCCCAGACCTTGCCCCTTCTGACTACCAATTGTTCCGGTCGATGCAGAACGCCCTCACTGAAAAACCGTTCACATCAGAGCAGAATGTCAAAAATGACTGATTCATTCTTGGCTGCCAAGCCGGCGCAGTTCTTTTGGGATGGGATCCACAAATTGCCAGAAAGATGGGAAAAAAGTCATAGCTTCAGATGGGCAATACTTTGAATAATACTAATTTACATGTTTTTCAAATTTTTAAAAGAACTTCACGAATTAATTTCTGTACCCAATACAAAAACCCGGGAAATTCGTCGTCGACTTTTCAGTGATGTAGGCATGGGAGGTGAGCCAAGAGAAATCAAATAAAGGGAACCATACACACACTGAAACAATATTGCTTCAAAAGTGTCGCGTAAGCAGACAGAGTTGTTTGTATTGGATATGAGTGGGTTGAAAATTCAACGCACTTACGATGATGGCATACGCGATGACGCGTTGTATGTGCAGAAATGAAGTACTACAGAGATGGCCATCTGCACAGCTGATTGACCCCTAGCCCATCGACGAATTTGAGAGGCTTTTTAACAGTTTTTCACGAAATGCCATGAATGCCGTCCTCTGCCTGGTAAATTTGGTTTAATAAAACGAAATGGTTGTCGAAAATTTCAAGTGGCAAGAGAGGCAGAAGGTGGCCCTCTCTATAGCACTTCATTTTTGGTTATATTTATACTCAAATGAGAGTTGTGAGAGATGGTACGTTGTTCTTATGTTTATTTTATTTTTTTATGCAAATAAAAGCTAGTACCGTATACATACTGATGCAGTGCAGTAGAGACAAAAATCGCATAGAGTAGCTTAGCCCACGTCAATCTGCTTGTCCCAACAGCTGAGGAGGGTAGTGGTTCTTTTTCGAATCTTAGCCACTTCAAGTTCACCCTCAATTCCTTGGCAGTTGTACACCGCCTTTTGGAACACATTTACTCGAGAGACCTGTGTCAGTTGTCAGCAGGGACGCGACCTTACAGTCGTGGCCCACTTAGACCAACGTGTTGAGTCCATCATTTAGACCTGCCTTATTCCTAAAACCTCCTAGATCCGAACAGACTCATTTTCAGTCCTATGTCCCTTCATCTGGAAAATATTTTGGCACGAAACGGAGCTTTTAAGCCTGGCAATAGAAGTCTTGACTTTCAAGGACAGTGGACAAGACCTGTCGTTCAGGTGGACACGTAAGCCGTGTCAGCAGGTGACTTGAGTGAGAAAAAGCAGCGTCTGACAGACACAACGGTTCAAAGAATACTGACGGCCAATGGGGGAAGAATCATGAAGGAAGTCCAAAGTGTCCTCAGCAAAGGGACCGATCTGGCCCGTCAAAACACCGTTCTAAGGTCCGTAGGATGAATAGGTAAACTGGACCAACTTCTGATTACAATCAAAACCGTTTATAACGACATCGGTTATAACGACCAAATTCTTAGATCCCGTCTGGAGACGACTGGATGGCGCAGTCGGCTATGTCTTGATTAGTGGGGTCCCCGTTTCGAATCCCAGTGAGAGTAAAGTTCATGCGCAAATCTGGTCACCGTTTGCCGTTGGGATCAAATTAAAGGCAGAATCACTGAAGTGGGCGATCGGTGGTAGTAGTCTGGCTGGACCAAACGCTGATTCCAAGGAATATTTAAATAACGACATCGGTTACAACGACAATGGACCTACATGGTCTAAGTGAGCTGGCGAATTCACCAGCAGCCCCCTTCCCTACCCTCCTTACCAGGGTCCCGGCTGAGATCCATTATAATCCCACTGGCGCACGCCATCACGTAAAACGACAGATTTTTCCATTTTTTGTTGAGACGGCCATACCATGCGCACATGCCCGAGCATTGATTGTCATTTTTTCTCGCCTAGAGTCGACCACAGAGGCCTCACTGTTCACGCCATATGCAGAGCTTCGGCTTCCGTCATCAGTCATTTTTTGGTCATGCTTGCGTTGCTGGTCTTTGCAGACCCACGAACTGCACGGGCTGTGCAGGGAAATGGGTATAGCCAGGCGTCTACGGATTCAACGGCTAAGATGCCTAGACCATGTAGAGTGTATGGACAACACTGGTCCAGGCCGAAGAGTCTGCGACTCCGAACCAGTGGAATAACACATTAGAGGACCGCCCATGAAACCGACGGCGCATACAAGTGGAAGAGGACATCAACCAACTACTTGGCGTGCGAAATTGGAGGCACCTGGTTAACGAGTGCCAGCTGGAGAGGTATGTTGGTCAAGGCCCAGGCCAATGCCGAACTGTAGCGCCTGTAGAAGGAGAAGAACACGGATGCCAGTGTTCCGTGGTGCCCAGCATAAGGTCATCGTGTTTGACAGGGATATCTGATGATCTGAAGCTTTGTCCACATATCCTGACAAGTTGCGATGTTCGATGATTGCATTGCACTCTCTGTGCTCGAGTGTTCCTCGACTGTAGTCTCTTAGTGCCACAGGCTATTCAAGGGGTCAGAAGAATGACAAACCAACCCCAAGAGGGTATGTAACCAAGCCCAAGAGGGAATGCAACAAGGTCACAGCACAATGGACCGGATGGTTTAAGTGGCATGAAAGGGCGACAACCTACCTACCTAGTGCCCAGAAAACCGGCGCTCGCCAGTGTATCGGCCCGCTTCCCATCGACGAATACCATTCTTCCCGGCTGTGCGTGGATGGTCCGTCTGTCTGTACAAAGTCCCGTCTTACAGTGCCCCTCTTCAAATTTAATTTCTTCAAGGACAGTCTCACGTTGCTTCCATGGCTTCCCACAACGTTTGCGATCCGCCGTTCTCAGAAACAAATTCATGCGATTTGCGTACTCCCGTTGAGTTTTTACGGGAAAGGGGATGTTTTGTCAGCCATCTGGCCATGGCAGCAATCTCTAGCAGACACCCCACAAAGGAATGTGTACTCATTCGATGCTCTGTCAAAACCATGAAGTACACAGCCCCCGCCTCACCCGATGGGCACGTCAACCGATTCCATCCAGCACTCCAATCGACAGACAGTTTATCTCATATTTCAGCATCTCCTCGTCGCATGAATGCATTGACAAATTAAACAATTGCCTCCCATGTGCAATCAGCCTCACGACAAAACCAACTCAATTTCATTGAATGTGCCGTCGTGTCCCTCAGCTCGTCCCAGCCAATGAGGCATCTCGCCAGTACAGCCTCCCCTGTCCGAAGCAACTCTCATTTACACTTCACAGTTTTCCCCGTTCCTTGGACCCTGTTTGGCTTCGACTCGAAGCACTTCAACTGACAATTGCCACACGAAGCCAGACACTCACGATGGACGACTGCCCAGATAAAAACTATCGCCTTACCTTGGAGATACCCCCCCCCCCCCCACACACACACACAACAACTCCCATCCCTCGTCGGGGCGAAACTATTTCGAGATATGTACAAACTTTCGGACAGCAACCCCGTTTCCCCGTTGAACAGCTCGAACATGTCATATTTAGTGGACGCCTCACTTTATCGGCCGTTAATCTCTCAGCTTCGGCTTCAGTCAAGGACCAAGCCAAGCGGCGTGTTCGCCTGGCAGTCAATTTCATCATTTTCCCTATGATGAGTGTTTTCGTTCATTTTTGCGGCCCCAAGGAGGCCGTCACTCCTACACTTGCCTCCATGGGAATTTGAGAGCCAAAGACACACGGAAAAAATGTGTTTAAACTTTTCCCCATTGTGTATTTATCTTAGTCCATTTTGTATCTAAACAGATTTTTCGGCGGTAAGAATAACAAGCCCGACGGCGGAGAGCGAGCGAGCATAAATACAATGCCACCGCACACCGCGCCCGTTCGAATTGTTCTCGGAAGTGAGTCATTGATCGGAAATGAGGGGTGTTCAGGGACACGTGGGGTGCGTCCCCCGCGGATCCGACTTTACTTCACTTCATTCTGACGGAGGACCCGCCTGCTCAGCTTTCCGCCTCTGAGTAAATATTATTTATTTTCATAAAACACAATTCCTTGAGTGAATTCCCTGCACGAAGTGAACAGTCTCATGCTCGAGGCTTGCGCGGAGGTGGAGCGGCGGCTTCTCCATTTTGTTGCTGGGCACATGCCCTCCTCCGTTGCATGTGAAATGGGAAACGTATGTGAGATGTCGTGACAAGAGTCGGGATGACAAATTGGTGACAAGATATTTCGGACGGATACAATGCTCGAGGGTGTGTGAAACGTGCTGTTTGGACGGAAATCGTTACGGAATGTGTATAACAAATTCGGGTACAAGCCAAAAAGAAATGCACGGCAGTCAGAAGGAGTACGCTGCAAAGGAGGAGGAAGGGTTCAAAGTCTAGACGCATAATGGAGTGGTTTGTAGAGATTTCTTGAAATGCAGCCAAAGTCGGATTCTGTGATTGTTTTTATGTTTGCAAGGCAGTGAGCTCTGTGCCGGAACAGGAGGAGTGATTGATAGGGGCACGAGGGCACTGCATTCATCTGCTTAAGCTTATCGGCTTAAGGAGGTTGGATCGATTTGGAAGACAGAAACAGCGTGTTTTAAACGTCTCGTTGTTCGTAATTGCCTGTGGCAGCTGTGAAGAGTGGGAAGATTGCAAAACGCTTGGCAACTTGGTATGAGACTCTTTTTTAAATGCTTGAGCAATCAGCAGATTGCCACACGCTTGGATTAGTGGCCTGGAGTGAAATTTGTGACACACGTCAGTTGGGTTGGTGGCTGTCTGACAATTGGGGACAGATTCATCAGAAAAATTGGAACAAGTTGAAGAATTAACTTGAATATTCTTGGAGGAAAAAGCGGTGGCCGAGGTGTGTACTCCTGTGGTACCCCATGTTTTCCTTGCAAATCCATCGGACGGAGGTTACAAAAGAACCAGGAACAAGTTCAAGAATTAATTTGAATATTCCTGGAGAAAAAAGCACTGGCCGAGGTGTGTCCTCCTGTGGTACCCCATGTTTTCCTTGCAAATCCATCGGATGGGGGTTGCAAAAAAACGAGGAACAAGTTCAAGAATCAACTTGAATATTCCTGGAGGAAAAAGCACTGGCCGAGGTGTGTACTCCTGTGGTACCCCATGTTTTCCTTGCAAATTCCTCGAATGGGGGTTACAAAAGAACCAGGAACAAGTTCAAGAAAAAACTTCAATATTCCTGGAGGAAGAAGTAGTGGCCGCGGTGTGTACTCCTGTGGCACATCACACCGATTTGTACCCGTTTTCAGTACGCTGCGCTTGTACTCTCTCGAGAGAAAAATTACCAAAAGCACATGAAAATATCTTCCACTGACTTTGTGGCGCCCTAAAATATTTTATAAATGTTCAAGAATATTTTTACAGGCATTTTTTTTCCTCACAACCACACCCTCTCAAATGTGTCCCAGTTTTTTTTCTCTCATCTGCACAGGCACAAGTCACAATCAGTGTACACCCGGTCCACCACTTGCCATGTCAACCAATGACAATCTATGCCATGCATCTGCATCTGTATCTATTCACAGCCCACATCGTCAAGTGGAAATTAATTTAGAATTAAATTTAATTAAAACCAAAACCAGAAGATCTCGCGTTCGTCCACATGTTTCGTGCATCTAAACCGCAATGTGCACATGTTTTTCGATGTTTCAATGCCCACCGCCCGCCGCACCCAACCGGCGCGGGGTCCTCGTCCACCTTGCCACACCGTTCGAGATCAATTAACGTGAAAATGCAGACTAATGCCTCGTGATTGCTGTTAAATGTACGCATAGTTAGTTCTATGTGATCTGCAGTTCCTATTTTCATGTGCATCCCTTCCCCCCACTACCTCCGCTTGGGCATATAGAAAGGTACGCATCAGCTAATAGACGTCCACCGTTCGGCCGCGTTGTTGTTGGCTGTGTGATTTCTTTGTCCACTTCCTGAACATAATCAAGCCGCACACGTCAGTCGTTCTTTAAGGGCACGAGTGACTGTGGTAGGTGCTCGTATCGGCGGGGAGGTTCATGTGACTTAGCACGTCACATTTTGTGTATTTTTCTCTGATTAATTACGAGAAGATACAGAGGCTGCCAATATTCAGTAATCCGTCATCGCTTCAGCTGCACACAGATGCATAGATGCATGTGGGTATCTTGGGAGGAAGACGCTCGCCGCGACTCTGTGAACCGGATAAATCTTGTTGGCGAGCGCTAGTCGCACATAGTGACCGATTAACACTAAACGGCGGATGGAATTTATTAAAAGCTTGTGATACTCGCTTCGAGCCAGAGATGCCTTCGTTCGTGAACGCAACGCACACACCGTCAAATGTTCGTCTGCGAGTGCAATTGTGCTTTGTCTTGCAGCCGTGCTGGGAATTGCTCTACATTTTCATTTATGGAACACCACACCGACATCGCACAGGGTCATGGGAGCTGTTTGCGGTTTCGAATGTGCATCGTTTTGATGGCGGACTGATGGTGATTCATGATGCAGTTCTCCCGAGTAGCTTGTTCTGGGCGAAATCCTGAAGCAACGGCACGAGCAACAAATCTGTTTCCATCCAAAGGCGGTGCATGGCCGACTTCTGGTTTCCAGTGGCCTGCATCCAGTTGTATCGCATCCTACGCCTTAATAGGTTCAAGATCATTGACAAGACCATCTACACAATTTTAACAACCCCCCGAACATCTGTCCGCAGCGGTGTCTACTTTAAAGATCGTAAAATCGAAAAATAAAGCCCAGAATATACACGAAAACCGAGAAACAACATTCGCACGGGTGTACGTATTTATTTTTAATTCAGGAATGCAAGGCACGAAAATACATCTCCAAAGAGAAGACAAACGCCGAATGCAGTCGGGTCTGGGGAGCGTGCTGCCCACAGACACCCGGGTGCTGTGCGCCGCGGCGACTCAAGGTCAACGGTTTTGGAATTCGTTTTGGTCGAACTCGATTGGAACATCGAATTAGGGGACGCAAGGTGGCGCTGAATGAGGTTTCTTCGGTGACAGTGGGTCCACTGGACGGGTGGAGGCTGCACTCATGCTAGGCCAACCTTCAGCAGCGCCCAATTAATGATTCACTTTAACGTCGGAACAATAGAATCCAGACACGAAAACCGGTCCATCGAGGAGAGGATTCCTTTCGGTTTCTTCGATTCGTCGCTTGGGAAGTGATCTTTTGACTTTCACTTGCCAGGCTGCAGAATCGGCCGAAACAGGTCGATCCAGAAATGGAGTGATTTGTTGCACCCAGTGTGCGATTATTCAATCTTCATAAAGACAATAGGGGGCAAGTGAATTTTAAGGTATATGGAACTGGCTTTCGAATTGAAATGCTTATTTTCAGTCTGAACGGTGACCTAACACAGAGTAGGGGAAGACAAAAGCAAAAAGACTTATGGTAGATCGCCGCATGAGCAATGTGAAACGTGGGTCGGCATAAGACTTATCCTCTTCGATGGAGTACAGCCCACAGTGGGGGAGGTCCCTGTACTGAAATGTGCACAATAGACCCGACTGCACGTTTAGGTCGGCTCTAGATCAGTGTACACAAATTGACAGGGCATCAAATGGACCCGACTGCAGCCCGAGATCAGCTCTAGATCAGTGTGCTCAAATTGACAGGGCATCCACTGGACCCGACTGCAGCCCGAGATCGGCTCTAGATTAGTGTGCTCAAATTGACAGGGCATCCACTGGACCCGACTGCAGGCCGAGATCGCCTCTACACAAATGCACAGGGTATCCAATGGACCCGACTGCAGCCCGAGATCAGCTCTAGATCAGTGTGCTCAAATTGACAGGGCATCCACTGGACCCGACTGCAGCCCGAGATCGGCTCTAGATCAGTGTGCACAAATTGACAGGGCATCCAATGGACCCCACTGCAGCCCGAGATCAGCTCTAGATCAGTGTGCTCAAATTGACAGGGCATCCACTGGACCCGACTGCAGCCCGAGATCGCCTCTAGATCAGTTTACACAAATTGACAGGGCATCCAATGGACCCGACTGCAGCCCTCGGGCTCAGATCAGTTTACACAAATTGACAGAGCATCCAATGGACCCGACTGCAGGCCCAGATCGCCTCTAGATCAGTTTACACAAATTGACAGGGCATCCAATGGACCCGACTGCAGCCCGAGATCGGCTCTAGATCAGTTTACACAAATTGACAGGGCATCCAATGGACCCGACTGCAGCCCGAGATCAGCTCTAGATCAGTTTACACAAATTGACATCATGTAGACGACCCAATTTCTCCCATTTTTCTAAAAATGAACGACGTCAAATATTACAAAATTTTCTTAGAAGCTCATTCATCGTGAACCAACCTCTGACACAAAATTTCCAAATAATTTTCAACGGCCTTGCCTAACTGGTGTCCAATCATCCAACTCCCACTGGCGATTGTTATTAATTAGCCCATTGCCCCCCATTTTTAGTCACAACCCATGACATGGTAAATCGTCTACACCGCGGGCAAAGATACAAGCTGAATTCATCTCCGTCCATTCCTAGCCACTACCAACTCACGCTTGTCTCACTTGTAAACGTCACTGGAACCGTCAACCGAAAACCGTCATAAATCAGGGAAAACATAATTCCAACAGGCCCAGCAAAATGGCCAACATACACAATCCCCCCGCATGTAGCGGGTGTATGAGAAAGGCAAAATATTGACCTAACACCCAGTAGTTACTAATTTATGTGCAACCATAAAAAATAAAATGCTCCCGCCAGTCATAAACGACGTCGTAAAAATTTGCCAAATCCCCCCTCGAAGCTCGAAGGCGTGAATCCAATCCACGAAATTCAGAACTCGATTCGAAACTACAGGCCCTCGCCAACAAGTGTCAAGCGTCTTCACCCCTTCGGCCATACGTCATTCACTTGGGCAAGTCATTAAAATCCGCCGCAAGGCAGAGGCTGTTGTTAAAAAAAAATGCAGAAGAAAATGTCAAATCTACAAGATATTTTGTTCTCTCATAATTCTTGAGCAAGAATTTCGGAACATTCTAAATTTGTGTGTTATATTTTTGGTAACTAACGGTGGCCGACCAGCTACAGCCGCATACAGCACGTCTCCTCGATTGGTCAGCACGCAAAAAGCGACGCTCATAAAAATTTCACATCGAGCGTGTGAAACGAACGACAATGACTGAGCTGTCAAAATTTTCAAAATCGTTCTTGTATTTTTATTTCTTTAAATTGTATACAATTTTCATCTCGATTTTCGGAAAATATTTATGAGAAACAAATTTGTGAAAAAGTTGCGTGCCTGCATGCATTTTCATTGATGGAGGGGGGGTGTTTGTGCTGCGATCATTTGTCTTCTGTTTTTTTTGTGAATTAATTGAATAAAATTTATTTCGAAATAAAGCGTCGGAGAACACGGTTTGTGTCAGCAAAAAAAGGTGAAGATTTAAATTAGTCATTCTGCCCAGTGGGGGACCTACAAATGATCGAGATGATTAATTGTTCGAAAGTCAGATGACTGCGGCAGGAGTTCTTAAGAAAGAGCGTCTACACATTGTTTGTCCGACCTCAAAATTAGTGTAGATGTCGAAAGTGAATTTTATTTACGTGACGGCTTAGGTTTTGGGTGGAACCTCAATTAAGGTAGCCCTCGTCTTTGAAGTGTAGGCAGCCATTTATGCCAAGGGGTGTGGTCGGGTTTGATGGAGGCCGGGGCTTCGGCGCCTACGCACTTGAGCCTACGTTGCCCAGGTTCGATTCCTGGTATGAGCGAAATAATGTTCATGGCCCCAGCTCTTTCGAGTCACTGACAATGCTCAAAGAGACAAACTGTTTCACTTTCTTAAACTTGGCCGCTCGGAGTCGGCATAAAAGTGTTGGTCCCCTCCACTCGTGATAATAGCCTGGATCGTTGTTGAGAAGGTAGCTTCAGGACCTCTATGGGCTGCATCACGGGCCACCCATATTGTTATTAATTGCGCTCGGCTTTGACTGTCAATCTCGAACGCTCCGGTCATGGCAACCTGCCTATCTCCGGTCATGGGAGCGTGTCAAATCTTCAGGAACGTGGACGGAATCCAGAGAGGAGACCCTCAAGATCCATCTACAGATCCAGTAAAGATGAATTGAAAGCTATAATGAACGACTTCGAGATAAATAATACGTTTACAAAAAACACAAGACAAGAGACACCCTGTCAATCAGAAGTGTGGAGAAGTATTCCGAAACGGTGCACTCTCCTCCCGGCTGCAGACTCAGATGGTGGACGTTATTCTCAAGCAGTTCAGATACTTACACTGCCACGCATAGTCCCACGGTACTCATCAGTCCGGCTGTAAGCACCTCTAAGCTGAAGCTTGAACTCATATCTAGACGGTACGTGATACCATCTAGCTTCAGCGAATGTGACAACTACCGTGGCAGAAAATTAAGCCGGAAACCAAATAGTTCAACTGTACACCTACATACGTACACGGCAATCGTTAGAGCGGTACGAAAATCGAACGATACCTCATGTTGATACACTGATGTATCACCGATGGTCTTCGTCAGAAGTCCCAGCTTGAAGTCCCCCAGCTCTGGTGAATGTGGCCGCCGCGCACTCAGTTTCAAAAAAAATACGGCCCTATGGGTCTGTTATAACAATGCATGCCATCTTTTTCGATTCATTCTCGGAACGTATGTCCAACAAGACTCAATCGACAAGGGTCCTGAGTGAACTACATGCCAGCTACAGAGACGTCCCGTTGCGTGTCCTTCAACTTCACGTGGTCTATTAAGGGCACCCACATGTCACGTGGAAAGTCAAAACACGTCGTGAACAGATAATGTGCCCTAAGGAGGTAACCATTCGGAACGGAAACTTCTACGAATCGAAGGATTGTTGTTTTGAAGCAACATTCCGAACAGCTGAGCGGAGCATTTTTCCGATGTAATGTAACGCAACCGAGACCGATGCGTTGCTACGCGTTAAATTTCGTTTTTTGACAAACATTCGTGTCAGCCAGACGTCAAATTCGTCCGCTACTGGACTGTACGACGGGGTTTGGGTCGCGGAAAAGTTTATTTTTACTTTACCTCGCTAGGGCACAATACGACTGTATCCGAGGTAGTTAGCTGGCTCTTTACAAGGTTTTTTTTCATAGTGAGAGAATTAGAGTCATGCATTTGACACCCAACTGAGAAGTCAGTCATCTTACTTCACCCGATGCATCCCCTTAAATTGTGAATGCAGCCGTTTGCTTAAAAAAACAGGGCTAATCCTCCGACGTCCCGACCAGGAAGAATTCTTTCAGACCTACAGAGCGAATATGTCGGATGGCTCTGGACTATGCTCTTTCAGCTCCTCCAAACCTGTGCCGTCTTGACTTTGTTTGCAGTTGCAGTTACCAACGATGTTACACGAGAGTTGGATGCCCCACCATCCGTCAAGGCTGGATGTGAGAGTGGGAACTCGTTGACAGAGGCTTGTGCCAGCGAAAGCCTTTGAAAATCTCTGCTGTACAGTTTGATTTTTAAATGCCCTTTATCTCCAAGCAAAATCATCAAGTCTCTTTCCGAAGACATTCCCCGCTTCTCACTCAAAGTGACAACATGGCCGACGCGCATTCATGAGTTGACAAAAACATTTCGCTGGTAATTGATTGCATTTGCATTCATTTAATTCCCGCTCTTAACCAGCTCGCAGGCACCCATTCAATAACTTCACTTTCTTGTTGCCTGTCTGAGTCAAAGACGAATGCCGAATTTCGCAAATGTCACACGGTCAAAATTTACTGCGGACTGCAATTTATGCCTTCTGTTGCCTGGTTTGTATTTATTTTAAGACCTGAAGAAAATAATATCGAGCGGACTTCGTGAGGGGGACGAAAAGATTTGTGCCATGTGTCCTGTGAGGTAAGCGAAGCGATTATCTTGTCGAAACTGTAGTTTTTGAGTCACCCTGTTCAAAATGCTTCAGAGTATCTGGTCTAGAGCCAGCTCAAAAACAGTCTCGATTGTCAAATGTCCTCTTTTGTTCCAAATTCCTCTCAAAACGATCCTTCCCTCCATGTACAGAGGTAACAAGTGACACCTTTAAGGGCATGTTCACACTCGTTCCGCAAAATGTCAAGCCGCGATATCCCCGTAAAACAATCGACGTTGGCAATCAGCTAATTTATTCTCAATTGACGCATACGATTCCCCGCGTTAGTGAGTGACTAATCATTAGCGACCGCATAAAACATCAGCACTTCATTAAAATATGACAAGTACTCTTCTGTCAGGCCAACGACGAGCAAAACAAGATGAAACCATTCAAACGACACGTGCGAAATATTATTCGAGAGTTTATGTGTCGGCATCGGTGCGGCGGCGGCAGCGTTCTGAATAGCATGTTCCACATGTCACTGGCGCATTGGTGGATGCAAACTGTTAAACTTAATGCTTCTCACTATTCTAGCCAAATGTCAAGTGCTGAGTGGAAATGTTTGTGACTATAAATTTAGAGCGTTACACAATGTCAGTGCGGTGAGATTGAAAACCTGTGAAATGTAAGCAGTTTGCTTCGATATTTGATGCATTTCTCCGTCTCAGCGAAGACGATGTTCCATCAAATGTCAAATGCAACTGAAGTGTCATTGCGGATAATTGACATTTGGTTGAATGTATGCCAAAAATCAATGAATATCACTGTTTACCAAGCACGATTTGGCAGCAGCCATCGGGTTGTTCTTGTGGAAGCGTCGCTGAATTTTACATTGACAGGCGGCACAGGGTGTCCAATAAAGCACTGACTTTTGTATTATTTTAAACTGTCATACAAAAGAAGACGTGCAAGAAGGACCACATAGAGACAAATTTAAGGAAAAACAAAATTACTGACTTTCATAGTCTGGTCAACAGACTGTCGAAGACTGTGACGTTTTGGAACGCGGATGAGTAATCAAAAATGCATCCTGTCAATTTTACATCTGTCACTGATCATTCGTTTAGACAATTATGACAGCGTTCAGTCTGTCAGCAGGGTGCACTTCAAGTCGCCAATGAGAACATCCACCTGTCCATTAGACATCTGTCACTTTTGACAATTAAGACAGCTCGAAATTCGGTCCATTCTGTCAACAGGGTACACTTCAAGTCGTCAATGAGGACATCCTTATCGTCCTAAGGGGCACATGCGTTGCATCCATCGGTCCATTTGACATCTGTCACTTTTGACAATTATGACAGCTCCAATTTCGCTGCAGTCTGTCAACAGGGTGCACTTCAAGTCGCCAATGAGAACACCCCATCGATTCGCACGGGGCCTAATGGGGCACATGCGTTGCACCCACTTGTCCATTTGACATCTGTCACTTTTGAAAATTATGACAGCTCGAAATTCGCTTAAGTCTGTTAACAGGGTGCACTTCAAGTCGCCAATGAGAACATCCCCATCGATGTGCACGGGGCCTAAGGGGGCACATGCGTTGCATCCACCTGTCCATTTGACATTTGTCACTTTTGAAAATTATGACAGCTCGAAATTCGGTTCATTCTGTCAACAGGGTGCACTTCAAGTCGTCAATGAGAGCATCCTTATCGTCCTAAGGGGGCACATGCGTTGCATCCACCGGTCCATTTGACATCTGTCACTTTTGACAATTATGACAGCTCGAATTTCGCTGCAGTCTGTCAACAGTCGCTTCAAGTCGCCAATGAGAACATCCCCATCGATGTGCACGCGGCCTAAGGGGGCACATGCGTTGCCAACGGTGTGTGACGCATGCCTGCACATGAACGTATGTCATAGCGTTATTGCAAAATCAATAAAATTCGGAAGTATGTCTATGTCAGGACTCATAAAATAATCGAGAAACGATTTTTATTGCCGTGATTTGCCGATCGTAAAGCAATTCAATGTTGTCCCCTGCGACATTTTCCCTCGGCCATATAGAGGCTATGGCGTAAAGTTTTGAATTTATTTTGTCTGTAACGAGGCAGGGCGCAGAGTGAGGGAGCGAAGCACAGCACAACAGGAATAATCCTCGTATCTCAGTTTACGTTCGTCCTTTTGTGGAAATTTGTTTTTCCATTGCAATAAATAACGGCGAAGTACCGATGCGAGGGCATTATTCAGTTTAAGGACGTCGCATAAATGTATTTGGCGAAACTCTGAATGACTGCAGCCTACGAAAACGGGCGCGAAGGATGAGGTTTTCGCGAGGGGAGACGATGGATATCCTGGAAGGGACACAGTGACGAATCAATTTGAATGGGACTTTGCAATAATCATTCGATGAGTATGGGCTGTTATTGGAATTTCAAGACTCAGGCGACGGCGGCGATGGCTGAATGTCAACAAGACTTGTTTTCTTCAAGGGGGGGTTGCATAGAGCCGCTTTCAAAGCTATAACTGCGTAGACTTATGCAGTTGTTATGAGGGTTTGATTAGCCCCAGTCATGCCTGTAAGTCAATACTTGGGGTTTCAATTAAAAAGGGCGGTTATCGTCTGCCTGAATGGACTGAAGGAATCCTGACCGGAGTCGTTCGCAGTGGAATGAGCTCATTTTATGGGACTGTTAAATTAGGCACCTGATTTGGAATGTTTTTCAACGACTAGCTAAAAAAACTCAGGTCCTTTCGATGTTATTCCAAGCTACAGTGTTGGATTTGGAGGTTCCAATTCTAATCTGTCGCAACTCTGACTGTGAACAAGATGGGCAGAGGATCTATTCATCGTCCTGTGCGATGGACTCTGAATTTCATTTAATTTGTCGAGTGATGATACTCGCTGGTCAGGCTGGCTTGGGATATTTTGTGCCGCTTATCGTACCGCCTACCGGAAACGTGGTTCGGTATTTGGAAAGGAGATGGCAGTTTCCAATAGCAAGACCGGAGGAAACTACCTCGATTTGGAGCGCTAGAGCTCGTGGTCGAGCTGGTCCGCAGTCAGCACTTGGGCTGGAAATGGGAACAGAAATCAAAAAAATGGAATGAAATAAAAAAAAGTGACTTGAGAATTCTTTCAATCGCTTTCCCTGTCTTGTGCCTTAAATGCCCTGTTCGCCAGTTGAAGAGAACACCTCGTTAACGACTGGCAATCGATCAACGCAAGAAAGCATCACCCAGTGGCTTCAGATTCCCTGAATACAATTGATTCCATTTCCGCTGGACATTAATGCATTCAAATCAGCAGATTTTGGGTTCTCAATGGCTTTCCGGCGCTTTCAAGGTTTACCGGGAGACATCGTAGCCGAATCTTGTTGACATCTTCCAGCCCGTCGTCTGGTCAGAGAGGCAAGTGACTTGAGTGAAATCGAAGGATTTCCACGACTAGGGACAAAGAAAACAAAACGACAAATGTCAAATTGTTCCAGAACAGTCCACCATTGCCTGCTTTTTTGCAGACTTGACATTTGTTGCTCATCAGCCTTTCACAACCGACCAAAGGCATACGACCGGGTCCCTCGAGGTAAACGGGAGTGCTCTGCAGGGGTCTGTGATTGATGAACCTCCTTCTGCATGCACAAACTGTAGCAAACGGTGCTAAATCAGCACTTTTCACTGTGGGCGTTGGCCTTCCCCAAGGGTACGTCTTGTCACCTCTTTTTTTTCATTACGTAAATGAATTGGATGTTGCTCAGCCGAGGCGATGAATGTTTGACATTAGGAGAGTTAAGGGTAAGCGATCTTCTTCTAGGACTTACTTGTGCTCACATCCCCGCAGACGGAACAACGGCGTGCGCTGCATAGGTTTGTGGCCGCATCTGCTGATGAATGTTAACGTGGACAAATCCGATGGTGTAGTTATTTCCAGAACGCCTTTGAAACAGGTGGAGAGGTTTAAGTATCTCACGAGCAATGATGAACTTTCCAGCGGGACTGGCTAGTCTGTGTAAATTTTGCAACAGCTTGGAGGAGCTCAGTTTCTGTTCCAACTCTCAATGTGCAGCAGCTTCTTCGATGGTTGACGACTTCAGATGCGTGCCATGAGTACGGTTCCATTAGATAGGCGACCGTTTGGCACCCCAAGGCTGGACCAAGTCCATAACTCCTTAGAGCCGATAACGGCGTGTTTCGTTGAGGTCCTCAGTGCTCGTCATTTTAGTAAACAATGACTCCAAAAATGAACGCCGATTAACGCGGCGAAACACTAAACTTTCATATCTTTGGCCGATCGCCACGCATTTATGGTCTAAAAACTATCTAATCGCCACCGTTGCTGCGGTATCCAAAGGTCAGTCCGATATCTGAGTGAGAGGCAAAAAAGTGCCGAAGTATGTCAGTCGCGAGTCGGGATATCACAAGAAACGTGTCTCTGTGTACTTTGTTCAGCGGTTCTTGCATCATGAATGAGGCTTATCGGCGGCTTATCGGGAACGAACAAAATTCTTAAATTTGGTGTGGTTCCGTGTTTGGGTATGGGGTGACTGCGTGCAATCGTATGACGCAAGGTCGAGAGGTTTTTTTTTGCTAGTGCGTGAGGGAGTTCCTTTTTTTAGCGTCTCGTTTTTGAGGGGGTACGTGAGGGTCAAGTATACGGGGTTGGACCTCAACCACCAAGCGCTTCCCAACCAGCTGGGCTACGTGATGGGCAGGGGGGCAATGGGTACAGGATGTTACCAATCCTTGACTGAATAAAGTTGGAGCTACAGTCCTAGGTTGGACCTGGGCCTCAACCAACAAGCGTCTCTCAGCCAGCTCGGCTACGTGATGGGGAGGGGGCAATGGGTACAGGGTGCCAAGGATGGTGCCACTCCTTGACTGAATTAAGGTGGAGCTACTCTCCCGGGTGACCCTGGGCCTCAACCAACAAGCGTCTCCCAACCAGCTCGGTCTTTAGCTAGCTGCCTCCTAGTTGCTTGAGGTCACTTTCCACTTGCGTGCGCCACCTGAGTCGCTGTCTTCCTCTATTGCGCCGTCCCTCCTGAGGAGATCCGCAGACTTTCCTGGCCGAAGCATTGGTTTCCACCAGCTCCACATGACCCAGCCATCTCAATAGTTGGATCTGCACTCTTCTTCCGGTGCCAAGCCAGACATCAGAAAATGCGTGGTGCCTTCACGATTTGTTAGCGGTACACTGAGATTTTCATTTCCGCTAAGTTTATCTGAAGGCAAATTGACCCCTGGACATCCTTGCCTTACACCACTCTCTCATGGCCCAGCAATCAGGGTCCGCTCCGGACTTGATTGGTTTCGAAGTTTTTCCCTCGCTCCCTAAAATCCCATCAAGCCACGTCTGCTATGTCTGCCCAATCGTGGCACTCAACTCGACAATCGAACACTCAGCTTCACCTCCGCCATGGCATCAAACATCGCCACGCCTGCCGAAGGCCCCCGGACCTCATCGGTCGATGAAATTATTATTAAATTCGGTTTTAATAACCAAGTCAATTGAATTGAGGAAAACAAATGGTTGCCACCTGTTCGCCGCCTACGGAGCGCTTTGTTCCATTTTCCTCTAGTCATTCTCATCTCTGCCTCCCTCTCTCTCTCTCTCTCTCTCTGTCTCTCTGTGTCGTACAAGTGAAGCGCCAAAAAGCAGAAAGCACTCATCCATCCATCCATCAGGGAACGCATTCCAACGCAATGCGGCTCCCATCAACGCGTATCTTTTCAATGAACATCGCCACACATTCAGTTTCACTGAGAAGCAGCCACCGACCGTCGCGTCGTCGCCGCTGCATCTGTACGCTTCACCTCTGATTACCATTGAATTCGTCTAAGCGTTGAGAGTGTATCTGCAGATATCCATTAGGATCCGACGCATCCAACGCATACTTGCGAGCGTGCCAACAAAAACAAAAAAAACACAAAAATTCAGCAAAGACAAGAAATAATTTCCACAACCGTCAGCATAAATAAGAATCGAAAATTATTTTCAAAAATACCCTCAAACATCGACCGGCACTCACACGCGCAAAGTGTACGCTTCCTCCTTGAGTGTCCATTGTAGTCGTTGAGGAGGTCGGAAAAAATGATTTAAGTCTTGAGTCGATTCGCACTTAGCCGCCGCAAAAAGGTTTCCGAAGGTCGCTCCACAGATACGATGCGACACTCGCAGAGGGCCGCATCCCCCCACCGGCGCTCTGCGGCATCGGGCGGCTTTGATTCTGAATGCTTCCTTCAGTTTGTCGTCGTTGCCGTCGTCATTCACTTCTCAATGGGAGCTCAAGTTATTTCTATTCATTCTCCATTTGTGTCTGTACGAACGCATACGTTCGACGCTAACAGTGTCTCCAATTAGACGCACGAAGATGTACGACCGACGCGACGCACGTTGCGACTGTACGAGGGACGAATGATGAACGATTTGGTCCTCTGCTCTGCCGGCTATTTCTATTTTAAATTAAAGGAAAAGAAACACTTTCAACGAGCGGTTTGGCCACTTGGCCATTTGGGCATTTGGACGTTTGTGCCGCGTCACAGCCGGCCGCCAGCAGCATCTATTTCATGCGCCCTACCCATTAGGCCTAGTCTGTCCGTAATTGCTTGAATGAAACGATACAGCGCCCTCATTGGTGTGAGTGCATGATTTGTGTTCAGAGTTCGAACCGATCGGTTGCGGGGCGGGAATGGCAGATGCCATTACTGCACGGTTCAATCTTTGGGCGATGGCTGGTGCGCCCAGCGTGATGTCGTTTTGACATTCATAGATGTCAGTCAGCCAAGCGAAACGCTCTCGAAGGGTAGTCCCACACACATAAATCAATTTAAAATGTTTGTCTAAGTTTAAAAATAAAAATCGATGCTGCGGTGGTGACATAAATTCGCTGAAAAAGAAGGCTGTTCTGGTGAATTGTTTGGAAATGGGGGGCGGGGACTTGACTTTTTTTTTTTGGGTCCATTTGAGAGGGAGGGGGATGGTGGATGGTGGTCTTGCTTAACTTGGTGAGCTCATCTTTGACAGATCTGATGCGATGAGCAATGAAACTGCTTCCGTGTGGCACAGTTCGCGATGGGCTATGATTCCTTTGAACTGCCACCACAGCGAGACTGCGCTCAATATTTGTAAATATTTATAGCGATGGGAAATGCCATTCGAATGAGTTCCGTCGGTGTTAGCCCGGGCTTCAGCGTGTTGTCACGAGGCTGCCAAGCTAATGTCTTTCGCTGAATCCGCAAGCAGTCCCTGCCAAGATAAGCTTGCAGTGCATTGTCATTTGGGTGCAAAGCGAGATCAATTCCCGTCTTCTAAAGGACTGATACAAGGAGTGTCGAAATCAAGGGCGCCTGGATGGTCCGGGTGCCACTTGATTTAAGATGCATTTTAGTCTTCATCTTCCCTCTCAACAGCTATGATCGCCTACTACCCCAAGCCAAATCCGAGAAGAAATTCTCTGCCAGCAGCATGCGCTGCGAACGGCGGACGAAAGTATGTCTGTAGGGATCTACTCTAAAGATCTCAAACTTGTCCTCAGCTTGAAGCAGAAAAGAGGCACTGTCTTGGCTCAAGACCAGACATCTAGGGCGCATTTAGTCCCTGGGCGATGCCATTTTAGAATCCAATAAGATCGCATAATTCGCGGCTGTCTCTGAATGAGATGGTTGAGCTTTGTGGTGCACACCTCATGTTGGCAACGCCTGACCATTTGCAAAGCCCGCCCAATTGCAGAGCCCTGGTACAATATTTTCTCTCACACCTCATGTGGGTCCCGGAAGATTGGTTCCATTTGCAAAGCCCTGGTAACGCCTGACCATTTGCAAAGCCCTCCCAATTGCAAAGCCCTGGTACAACCTCTTCTGCCACACCTGAAGGAGATGGCGCTTGGTACAGCCTACCATCAAGATTCTAGCACATGCAGATGGCACCACCTGCCTTAGGACAAAAGAAATGTGGCCAGCACTCAGTCTGAAACAGCCCTCTATCTAGTCAGACTAAGCACATCCACACACAGGACACTCATTAGCGTCACTGCGCAATTGGCGTACACGCCCGCTGAATGGGTGTCCGTGTAGCGCTCTGACTCTAGGAGTCTACTATTTCAACTCCCTTAGCGATCTGAATGGCGTCAACAAAACCGCTTTGTCACCAGCAACACCAACCGGTTCCAGGCTAAGGAGCAAGTCAATCCGTGTGGTATCACAAAGGGGCCTAGATCGCCCTAAGTGCGACTGCCAACTGCAGACAGCGGCTCTTACCTAACCTAACCTAGCCCAAATCTGAACATGTAGGGTCTGAGCTTGAGCTTAAGCTGCCTTCCATCACTGAGGACTTTGGGCACACTGGTTCCAATCATCAAGACCATGCTGTCTTATATCCGCTATAGCTTGTTATTCATACCGCAGGTTTGGCCTGTCTCTTCTTCTCGGACTAGGAAGCTCGGTTTCGAGAACTCTGTTGATGTCCATTTGCTCGATGTGGCCGAGCCAGTGCAGTCGAAGGATTTTTGCCTTCCGGAATACATCCACGCCCCGGCTCATAGAGTAGGCTGTTGTGTATACTCCTCTACTCACCTTTTCGAAGGCTCGGGGTATCGGCTCTGCAATTTCGCTTATCGTCCAGCTTTCGGCCAAATATAGAATGGTAACATAACGGTCTTGTGACTTTGGTCCTTCGAGTCAGGAGTCTTGAGTCCAGGTGCTTCGGCAAACCAATGAAGCACCGGTTGCCAAGTATGATTCCACCCGATTTAGGCCAACTCCGTCAAAATAGGCCTACTTTGGGCTAGACTGCCTTCTGCTGTCAGCCATCCCCTCGAAAAAGTTGTCGATCGTGATGTTTAATCCCAGGTGGTGTGTGGCGGAACGTGTCTTGGTCGATGGCATCCATTTTGTCTTGTCCTTTTTGACCTTAAGACCAGCTTCATACGCCTCTTCTGTCGTGAATGCTTCCTGTACGACACGTTGGGCGCGACGAAGGCGATATCATCTGCGTAAGCCTATAGTTGACTAATTTCTAGACGGTAGAGCCTACCGTGTTTACAGCAGCCCTGCGCGCGACTATGTATCATCTGCGTAACCCTACAGTTGGACTAACTTGTAGACGGTAGACCTTCCGTGCTTACAGCTTCCCGCCGCACTTTCCAGTACCAGATTGAAGAAGTCACACGACAGCCCATTTCCTTGCCGATGTCCGGTGCAGGTTTCAAACGCCTCGGAAGTGCCGAGCTCTGCGGTGCGTCGTTTATGTGTTAAGCGGCCCATCTACAGCACATGTGTGTCCTGTGTGTGCGTTAGTCAGCGGATTGACACTGAAGTTGTCTTCAATTGTCGTGTCACTGTTCAGCGAAGTGTGTTGCGTAGATGAAATTGTGTGTGGCAGAAAGCGTCACCGATGCACACACCAAAGTGTGCTGTGTATGGGCAGCCTTATCCTGGTGCGACAAAACCGCATCAATTTTTACGGGAATCGGAAATCGGTTATCGTCTCGATGAATTTTTAGATTTCTCCTTGTATACATCAACAGCCAGACATTAGTAAGTGACTCCAGTCACTGACTTCCATGCCATCGCGAAGCATTAGCCACAAGAGAGCCTTTACCACAAGTCGGCGCTTAACTTCTTAAATCAATTCCGGTTGAGGTCGTATAACGGAAGTATTGTTTTAAAACAAGACACTTTGATGGTGAATTGAAGCAACTTCAATGATGCGTCTGCATTTTATGGTTTCGCATGTTCTCATCGCTCATTGCGGACATGTGCCATTCAACACAGCCTACCCTGCATGGGATGAAGAGTAAAATGCCCGACGACAACTGTCCACTCATCGCATCCCCTGCATTCATTGTGCTGCATCCGATCAGCTCAAGTGTCTGCAGCCATTTTGTTAATTTTTGGAGCAGATTGGAAGTCAAAGTAACTTAAGTAGGTCTCGATTTATGACATCATTCGAAGAGACTAAGTCGTGAGCTGTGAATTTGTGCAGGTTGCCTGTGTTCGGCCGCAAAAGTCAGCACAACCGAAGAGACTGCTAATTGCTTCTGATTATCACATAATTATGATTGTCTTGATACGTGACTTACTCAATATTTGAAATGTTTCAAGACGAACCAAATCAAGTTAGGACTGACGCAGGCACTTGTACAGCGACTACGCACTCTGGTGACGCTCGTAAATAACTTACAACACTCTCATCTAACGGTGGGATCTCACTGAAGGCAAAATGAAGAAATTAACCACCACCAGTGAGGTGGCTCACTTCATTCACTCCATTAACCACCCCCAAAGCAGAGGCTCACTCCATTCTTCCAAGCTAAGTCCCACTTGTGGATAAGTAATTCAGTGAAGGCTTTCCAATCGATTGCAGCGAGCGTTGTTTTTTTCAAATTCTCCAGTAGGCGCTGCGATACTTGTACGATTTATCAAGGGACTTTCAAAAATGGGAAAAAGCCGTACACTCAACTACAAAAAGGGCACCACACCACCAGCTGCACTGAGAGGTAAGTTTGATAAAAAATCTCTTGATGCACCGGCCGCGTATTTTCAAACGAAAGAAATGCAGACCTCCACCAGGGATGTCCCCCAGTCTCAAGACACGCGGTATTGCCGGTTCATTCGTCATGAGTTCCTGATGATTGCTAACCGGCACATCGCTTCAAACTTCTACAATCGTTGTGAGGAACCATGGAAAATCCCTTGCCGTAGTCTTCTGGCCCATAAACCTGACAACTAGACAGCTCTGCCGCCATCTTGTGTGCACACAGCACTGAACTTCCTGACTCATTAATTTGTTGGCATTTTCGTATGATAATTAAATGGATGCTGACATTGTGCATACTTTCGTGAAATCGATGTGTCGTGCTAATTGTGGTTAACTCACGGCTATATTGAGTCTCTCGCCGCCCAAAATTTTCATTATCTGCCCATTAGCACCGTTAATGTTTAATTGGATGCCAGTAATTAATGCGGACACAGTTTGATATTTCATTCCACCGCCATTCCAACCGCACAGCGCTGCTCTGGTGTCATCTGTCGCTCGACGATGATGGGTTTTAATGAAACGTCAAAATGATGCGAATTTGTGCCAACAATCGTATCGGATTCGTGCGTTTGTTCACCGGTTGACCAGTGGCGTTGTGTATGTACGGCTATTTTTGGGAAGCAAAAATAAATTTCACATTGAATTGAATTTCTTTGAATATTTGCTTACACTACACATCCTCCACGGCGTGGAGCGGCGGTGGCGGCAGCAGGGGTGCTGAAATGTCAGAGATTTTCCTGAAATGCGGAATTTCTGACGGCTCGGTGGCGGACGGACAAGAATGAATGAATCTTGCCGTGGCAGAGTTGATTGGAAAGCCATTTGACATGAGCATCGCTTTGACAGTGAATAATGATGACAGTCTTCCAAAAAAAACTGTCCCAATGACAAGCAATTGTCACTATTTTGGTGGTTCATTTGAATTCAATTTTAAACTCAATTTCTTTGGAAATACACACGTACTCTCCAAACATCGTGTAAATGTCAACTCTCTCTCTTTCTCGTCATCTCCACTGACAGTTGATATTTTTATCCATCCAACGTGAGGCGCACAGTGCTCGTAAATCGAACTAACGTTGAATTCCCTTAAAGTTGTCAAACCGAATACACTTCATGTTCATGGAACTGTACTTTTGGGACATCAAACCGAGCACGTGTTAAGCGATTTGACAAGTTTCGATGTTGTCGTTGTCCATGAGGTTTTTCGTTTTGGTTTTTTTTTTTCTGCTGCCCTGTTTGCTTTGAAGTGATTGATGGGCTTCACTATGAGTTGTCTCTTTGACATGAGATTGTTTTAAATTCGGAAGAGTTTCTTGATAGTGTTTGAAAACACATTTTCCTTGTATTTCTTGCGAAACTAGTCGGTGGTGGGTGGGTAGGATGTTGCTGTGGAATTCTGTAGAGCCAAGTGCTTGTGAGTTCAAGGAGAATCATCTCAAAATAGAAAAGCCGTCAAATTTGGAATATACCATAATTTGTGGTTCAGTCACTGCAGGGATGGCCATGGAATCGAAATAAGATGTAATGCGATGGATGGTGATCTAGCAGTTGTCGTGACTTCGTTCGTGTGGGCCTTGGCGAGTGTTTATTCTTTTTATGGACACCCCTCTATAAGGGACACCTCTGTTTACGGACAATAAGTCATGGTCCCGGAAGGAAGATATTCCCTTATTTCAACTCCTTCAGAACGGACACCCCTCCATAACGAACAAACATGAGGGTCCCGCTGTTGTCCGCTTTACAGAAGTTTCACTGTAGTGACTGGGTTACCAACTCAGAGTGGTCACATGAACAATGATGCCTTCGAGGTGATGAGCTTCTACATCCTCTTTGAACGTCTCTTTGACGATCGTGGGATCTAAAATCTAGATTCCCCCTTGATCTTATCCCCTTGGCTTATTTTTCTATCCAAAATATTTCCGTTCCGCCATTTTTTGGTCTATTAAGTTTACTCGCTATGAAACTTAAGATCCTGCTTTTCTTCTTCTTATTTTTAGAACCCTACAGTCCTGTGTCCTCACTTAACATGCCTCTCCGGGCTGATATCTCCCCAACTGTCCGCAGTTTCGCACACCAAGCCAGTTGAGGTCCCCATCGACTTGTGTGCGCCTTGCCTTGCGTTGTCTCACAAGTTCAGAGTCGAAGTGCCCTCCAGATTTCGACTTTAAGGCCTTTGCTCTGCCCTTGTATCAGATCTAAGTTGCTGGCGGCATCTCAACAAGGTTCAGCTCCTGGCCACAGGTTCATCAAAGGTGATGTGCACTCTGGCTTCACCATCGAAGGGTAGACTTAGACCATGTTGGACCATTGTCAGACTACTACCACCGATCGACAACTCCAGTGATGGTGCCGTTAATTTGATCCCAACGGCAAATAGTGACTGGACCAGATTTGCGTATTAACTTTGCTGTCACTGGGATTGGAACCGGGGACCCCACTAACCAAGGGCTGACAATTTACCAACTGCGCCATCCAGTGTGCCTCTTCAGGCTTGGACCCAAGGGCCGTAGTAGCTGCAATTTGTGTGCATGCGTTTGATTTCTCAGAGCCACCACACATAATAAAAGCATTTGAAATCGTAAGATCTTGGACGTACTTGGTCCCCATCATCACGACTCCCGGGCGCGCCTTGAATGGTGACCAGTTAAAGGGCGTAGCTCGGGTGTCCGCTCTCGTCACAGCGTAGCGTCAGCCTTTGACACCAAATTATTTTGTCTACTCCTTTGAAGATACCCTCTAGTCAGTTACTCCCGCTTAAGAATCCCAGATGAGATATAGCTCGAAGGACCAAAGTTGCCGTAAACATGTCAAGGGATAAATAGTTGCAATAGAAGCAGTGTCAACTTTAAGAATGCCCATAATTGTTTCTCGCAACTGAGTGAATTTTCTTAGCCAAGTGGCGATTCATGTCCCTCCAGTTGAAGTAAGAAAACTTAACGAAACTGAGCGAATTGCTTACATGGCCACTGTGTATAGTTCAAGAGCATTGAAGCGACAGTTGTCAACAACTTGTTGAAGTAAAAACAAAAGCCATGTGAATCACGCTAACCAATGTCTAGACGCTTGAAGTTAAGTCCAACACAGAAAAGGTAGCATTCGAATGTGTGGTCTTGCCTTGCTCGATGCCCCGCTGACTTCAGTCTCCTCCTTGCCTTCATTCAACGGAGAACATCTCCCACCACTCATTCTGCAGAACTATTCCCCGCCACATGACCCAGATCTTGTCCCGATCGAAGTGCGTGATCGACCGCACTACGGACCGCTTTCATGGAACCTTGGCAATTCTCATTCATTCAATCAGCTCAGACGGCTGTTGCAATTCTACGAAACACAACGAAATGTCCACGTCTCTAATTACACCAAGCGGAAGGCGTAAAAAAATAATCTATCATCGTTCGAGGCTTAACTAAAGCCCCACTTATCTGACGTCTACTCCGAACGATTGCGATCGTGCGATATTTTAAGCTTTCTTTTATTGACAAGATAATCTATTCGCGAAGTACATTTGCCTGGGTCTCGCCGCCGTCGCAAAACAAACACATCAGCAGCAATCCGACTAGAAGCTCTTGGAAACAGCGATTGGGTCGTAACTAGGGTTGCTCTCGAATGAATCCAATTCACTGACTCTTGTCCTTTGACACAGTTTGCAGCCACCTCTCGCGAGCTTCACGCCAGTCCGCAGATTGCCTTGAAAATATGACAAACAGAAAAATGCTCGTCATGCGGCCGTGAAACTTATGACCACTTTTACGGCGGTCGTAACTTTTGCCAACACAAATGTGCAATCTTGTGAGATTTGTTTATTTCCTCACGAAAATATCGCCCGTTGAACTTTCCGCCGCGAAAGTTTGGCGTGGCGGGATAATGGCGGGCAAAGCTTGACGTCTGCTGCCCAGTGCCATCTGTTGTAAATGGACAGCAAGTTCGTGTCAGTGTGCTTTTGGGGAAGCTTTCACCTTGTTAATTTGTCGTGCGTCAGGCATGTCAATTCGGCGAAAGGCAGGCGGTTGGGGATGTGCGGTGATGACAAACACGTGCTCGGCGAACCAAGCTCTTTCTCTCGCTGTGACTGGTGCAGATGGAGTTGCCTTGCCTTACGTGTGAATAGGGTAGATTAGGTTTGATGCATGGGCCAGGCCAGCGGGCACATAATGTCGTTGCATGCTGACATACATTTATTAGAAGCGAGGGCATTAAATCTTGTTGATGTGCGCAGCCGCCAGCAAGCGTGTGGGTGGCTGCGGGGGGATAATTATAAAGTGCCAACGTTTTGCCACCATTAACTGTGACAAATGGGCAATTATTGGATAGTGGCATTGAATAAATTTCCCGCGGACAACGACCTACATGTTGTTTTTATTTTAAATTCATCGGTACGTGCTGCGTTTGAGCTGCTTATCTCAGGCTCTGGAGATACGACGTTTGTTTACCATTTGAATAGGCGAGCAGATTCCTGGTTTTGTTTTCTCTCTCGACTGCTCAATAGGTCATGAAATAGATTTCTTGCCGATTGTTGCGCACTGATTTCGGAAAACAAGTCGCTGTTGCTGGCACAGTACGCGTAGATTTTGCTGGCGTATTGTTGTGGCGTTGTCGATTCTTTGACTTCTCTCGCAGATAGCATGCACATCGGTGCGTTTGCAAGAGATAGAGGCTTCGTCTTAGAAGGTTGTGGGAACATAGAAGGTACACAATTGTTGTGTGTAACCAGAGTTGTATTCGACTTCGACTTCGAAAACTTAGTTAGTGACGATTCTTCTTTCTTCCTCAGTTGGATTTAGCAACGGTCTTCTGATGAGGTACGTACATCAACATCTCATGCATCTCCACTTAAAGGCCGTTTAATGATATCGATCATGCGGCAACGGCGGTGATTCGTGACAACCAACGCTCAACGTCACACATGTTGATGGTGTCATTAGCGTCATAAGAGCAGAGTACCTCAAAGCGTCTCTTTTGTAACTTACGAAAGCATTTTCATACAAAACAGATGAGGCACTCCCAAGATCTATCTATTCTGCTCAAACATATAAATCCGAAATGTAGGCAAGAGACTTAAGGCAGCTTAAGCAATCAGCGGATACACAGAACTAGTGCACTGACCACAATAATGACTTCGTTTAGTTTCGTTAAGTTTCGTTAAGTTTCTTTAAGTTTCGTTAAGTTCCGTCAACTTTTACTCTCTCAAGTGAGAACCATATTGGTGACATTGAAATTGGAGAAGCAACTTTATATCAGTTACCAGAAGTACTTCGAAACTGCTGGCTGCTTTTCGTTCATTTCTGACATAAGCTAAAGTTCTCTCACTAACTAATTATGATGGTGCCTACATATTTGCAAATTCTAAAAAAGACACTGGATGGTCCTCTGCGAATCCTTACACACACGCGGCCGAAGGCGTGCGAGTAGAAGCGCCTACCCTACTGATCTAAATTTTTCACGATCATTTCGATTACCAAACCCAAGCTGCGTCTTTCATGCAGAAACATGGCAGAACAGTGCTGCAAGCAATCAGCATCTTGAACCTAACCCCATCTACATCACGTCGCATTTTCTCTAGTCAGTCCATACCTCTCCTCGCCCACTGCTGTATTTCACAAGTCGATGCAATCTCCACCCATGGCCAAAATAACTCTCCCACTCCCCAATTCCCAGTCAAAATAATCCGCAACGACAGAAGTACAAAGCCAAAACAGACACAGTGCCTAAGCCAACAGCTGATTGTGGCAAAAGCTAACTAATTCCTCTATCCACCGCCAGAGTGCCACACTTTCTCAAGCTTTTTCCCACACTCGCATTCCGCATCCGCTCTCGCTGTTTTCGCCTCTCTCTCTCTCTCTCTAGCCAGCCGTTGTGCACATTAGCTCGTGCACTGGCCCACACACAAACAGCCGCGCACACACTTGTGGCTATCTGCCGCCCCGGTGTATGGGTGTGCACACTTCCACCGTCTACTTTCGTAATCACACTCTCAAGTGGCGCACGTGGTACAAAAACGTGATATCAAAATGACATCAAAACAAACGAATGTGTATCTAACTACATAGCACAGCACAGCAGCGCACAGTGTTCGCTTCGCTTGCTTATTGTATTGAGTTGAGTTGAGTTGAGATGTGCTGCTCTCCTCCGCTCCACTGTGTATGAATGCCCACCCTCCATCCCCACCCACTCGGTCGAACAACCACTCCGACCCAGCATTCCGATTTTCTTTTTTTTTTTTTTTGATGGATGGAAGATGTTTTGTTGCTGCTACTGCTGCTGTTGTCTGTTTGTTGTTTCCTTTTTTTGGTGCTGTTGAAAGGGGCAACTTGTTCCTCAGATGAGCCGATTGTTGTGCTGAAAAGTAAGACAAATCCGGGACCACAGCGAAGCAACTGGTTGTTGGCTGGTAAGGGATGGCTGGATGCGCGCCACCCTGCTGTCACCCCTTGCCATGCTTTTTCATTGTCGGAATTTAAGTAGGTACAACAAATGCGTCCTCGTGATCGGTTGTTTCGTGTTTTCCTCGGATTCGGAGGTGGACCGGCACTACGAGGGGGTTGGGTTGCCATCACAACCGGTGCCCGTGGGGATGAATAACGATTTGATCCATCCGCATGAGGTCCTTGTTGTTACAATTAAGAGACGCACATCCTGACCTCTCTGCCTTCCGATGAGGGCGATGAGGGTGGTCAGGGCGGACAGGGTGGATAGGGATTAACACAATGACGATGTAAAAGGGATACACACCATCCCAAAATCACCCAAGGCGAGCGGATGATGGAGGCGGTAGAGGTTAGGCACAACATACAGACACACAGTGTGTGGCCATCCACGTGCTTAGAACGTTACTAGACAGTAGGTTCCAGGTCATACTGAGATCCGCGTGACTTACAAAAGCCCAGTGCAAGTTTTCCAGTATGCATTTCACATTCTATACTCTCCGACGTTTGTATATAGATACAATTTGTGCTGTGGCTGTGTGTATGTGTGTGAAAGGGGGTGCCGCGGGAGGACGACGACAGCGACGACAGGCGACCGACTGGGGGCGGCTGGGTAATATAGAGAGAATCACAACACACAAAACACAAGGCTACTAGAGCGAGAGAGAGTGTGAGGCAGCAGCGCAAAAAAAAAGAAGAAAAAAAAACAGACGCCGCTTCTAAAGCCGTCTATCGACGAATGTTCATATTCTTTACTGCTGCCTGCTTGTTTTCTGTGCGATTTCGGAAAACTCCACCCCATTTAGAAAAGACGGACTTGTTGTGTGTTTTGTTTTTAAAATAAGTCTCCTCACCTCGTCGCACGTCGAAGAGTTGCACGTCAGCTCACACAGAGATCCTTGATATCCGCTGGCCGTCGTCAAACGTGCTGCCACTTCATCATCCGTGCGACAAATCCGCGAACCTCGTCGCCGTTGCATTTTGTTAACACAAAAACAATAAATTAATTTATTTATTCCGATACACATTTTACTTGTATGTGGACAGTTGTAATGTGCTGTTTGGCATTGTCTTACCCGTTTTTCTATTTTTTGTGTGTTATTCTTATTTTTTTTGTATTTTTGTTGTGTTTTTAATGTGATGTGCCTTCGATTGCTGCCGACGAAACTGCACGTATATACACTCATACCCACATGTAGACACATCTGATGGCACGTGGGGCTCTCCGGTTGTTCTGTGTGCAATTTAGAAATATAGATTTCCTTCCAGTTCGTTTTGTATCTTCTCGACTTGAAGTACTATAATTATCGCTTGACGGGCAAACCGCGCGCGCGACATTTTCGCCGTTCTTTCAAATATCCGACTCGTAAATGCGATTTGCATACAGTGGATAAAACATTTCCATCTTGTGAATAGTAGTTTTGTTCGCTTCCCCAAAACGCATGTGAATTTTAAAAGTGCACAATCATCGTGAACCAGTGGAAAAGTTTAAACAAATAGAAAAGAAAAAATACCTCAAATCAAATTCGTTCGAGATAAGGAAAAATTGAGAGAGTCTGAATAGAGAGTGCATTGAGATTTCAATTGAGTTATGAATTTGTGCCCACTCAGCATTCATTAATTTTTTCTCGGTTCTTTTTTTCTGAAAATCAAAGAAAATAAAAACAAACTGCTCCGAGATAAGGTATTTATTGTGACCCAGCAAGACCTATTCACAAGAATTTAATTCCAAAAAAATAAAAACATTGAAAATCTAATTCTAATTTGAGTTTGAAACCACTTTGAAGCTAATTATTTGAAATTTTAACGATTTTTTTTTTGTTTTGTTTACGAATATAATTGTTTTGTAAATTTTGCTTGGTCGCTCTAATTGCCCTTGCCTTGTGAAATAAACGCTTATCGAGATGCATTGAATTGGTGCTTGCAAGATGTTCGCCAGTCATTTTTCTGACTTTTTTTTTAAACTTAGCATGTTGTGGAAATAATTTTTGGAAAGTTTGAGGAAAGTGGACAACTGACGAAGGTCTTGATTTTGGGTCTTAGATGTCTACTTAGAATTTTGTTTTCTAGAAGCTTAAGTGCACAGGAACTCGATCTCTTCTGCCCTGAATGCATGCAGGGAACGTACGAATTTTGAGGCAAATTGATGGCTTCGATAAAATTTGAGAAAATATTAAATAAAACAAAAATTGAAAAAAATTAGTAAATTCATGGACAAACATTCAGTCATTTTTTTGAGAACAGTAGATGTGTTAGGAATTCTTCTTCAGTAGAATTCCTGCGTATTTTCCAACACAAAAGTTTACTTCAGCGACTAAGATATACCATGGACTTTATGTGCTCAGCTCTGATTCAGTGTTCTACTCAAATCAGTGAAACCTTGAAGTTGCTCTTGTTGGCATTTCCGAAGTCCGGCCTAAACCTACTTCACGTCTTGTCATGTCGCATATTACCCGTGTTTTTTGACGTCAAGTTGAGATTGAAAAACACGATTCGCAGTTGCTTTGATTTTTATGTGTCAAAATATGTGAAAAAAGAACTTATATGTTCGAAATCGTTTTCAAAATACATAGTTGAACAAAATTCGAAATCGTTTTCAAAACATCTGGAAAAAATTCGAAATCGTTTTCAAAATAACTGGAAAAAATTCGAAGTCTTTTTCAAAATATCTCTAAAAAATTCGAAATCGTTTTCAAAATGTCTGAACGAAATTCGAAATCATTTCAAAATGTCTTAACAAAATTTGAAATCGTTTTCAAAATATTTTTGAACAAAATTCGAAATCAAATTTCCACTGTCTATATTATTGGCACTGGGTTTATATGCCTTTTTTTATTTATAAAGTTCTGAAAAAAAAATACGGCTAATGTGTTGAATGTCACGACAAGCATGAAGTCGAGTCGAACCTCCGGGAGTCGAGTAGTTAGTCAAGTCATAACGACTTAAGAAGTTTTTTCTTACAGTTCAGGGAAAACGTTTAAAGCTACTAAATAAATCGGCCTTAAATTGAACATTTCGACCTTATGCTAATTTTAAGCTTATTTTAAAATAACTTCTACCATTTTTAACCCTGGCTACATAATAAACTCGGTTAGGTTCTGAATTAGAATTTTGTACTGTCAATGATTCAAATTTGGTCTAAAGTTATGGCTCGTGGAAACAGAAATCATTTTGTTTGATTTATGACATGTTCGAGTTATGGGCAAGGTTTTGCAACATTTAACAAATTTTGTTCGACTTTTAGACCAGTTCGTCGTTTGATTGTAAATTTCTAAATTCACACCTTAACAAGCCGTCACAAATGGCCATTCGAAAGATGTGCGTATCTTTGGCAATGAAACCATTTAATACTGTTTGCTTGTGTTTTTCGTGCGTCACTGTAATAAGTATACGAACATCATTTATATCCTATAATAGTATCGGTTCATCTGATCGGATGATTTCTCCGAAAAACCGCCACATCTGTTGCTTGCCATTGACCACTTGACCACTTGGCATCTCCCGTAGTTCCCATAATCGGTCTTGAACCTAACAAAACAACTTGAGATCATTGCAAAGCTCAGTACAGTATGTACCATAAAATGTTCCTTCTTATCAACCGAAACATCGTAACGAGAAGACGTTGTTTTTCTTTCCTCAAGTTGTCCTACGCTTGCTACTCCGACTTTGAATGCACCCAAACTTGGCATTAGTGGTCCAAGTGGAACTCACTGCCTGGTTTCGACTCCCAGTCGTCACGCCCAAAAATAGTTTTCATGCAGACAATGCTCAAAGAGTAATGACTGTCTAGAAAAAAGCTTCTCAAACTTGTCCTTTCGGAGTCGGCAGACAACCGTAGGTCCCTCCCATTCGTGAGAGAAGAATGGCACGCACAACACGAGTGTAGCTAGGCCCTGGCCCCGGGTTGTAGCCAAATCATTATTATTATAAACTTGGCATCTACTAAATGAATTAACAAATATATTCTTCTTGACAAGTTCAGGTTCCACAAAGATTTAAAAAAATATTAACTCATTGTCGATGCCAACATAAAAACAGATCCAAGTGGGCGCATAACCTAGTGTAGAATTGTCAAATGAACTATTCCTTGTCTTTTTGGATGATGTGTAACAGTAGATGTCCAAGTTCCAATATTCCAACTGAGGTCAATTGTAGGGCTCTGTGCTCATCAGCGAGAAGTAAATACGCCGTCGGCCAGACGATATTTCCAAACAGCTCGGCAGTTATACAAAATTATTTCTTCCGGTCAAGCCTTTATCCGGTCAACCCAAACAGGGTCAGATTCAGGAAACAAGAAACATTTTCTCTCTTTAAACATTTTCCCTGTTGAAACAAATGTCTGATCAACCCGCCTGAGTTGCATTTTATATAGCCACTCTTTTAGGCCTAAATGTGTTAAATTCAGATCCGAGCATATGTCCTGCCCCACTGATTTGAGTGCCCATGTTGATCCCAGGTTCCTATCAGTCTCTTCACAGTCTCTGCATTTGTTTGTATTGTCTAGGGCTATTTTGAGTGGCTGGTGATTCCACGAGGAGAGACTAGCGATTTCTCCATAACCAAGCGCCAGAGTCTGGCTCTATTTAGCTTCGAGACTTCCTCGGCTTTCATTCAGGAGGCATTTTAAGAACTTTTTCTTGGGCCTAAGTCCCTCCCACGTAGCCGATTGGAACATTTGCTGAACCAACTGCAAATAAGTTTTCTTCCTGCCTTAGTTACTCTATAGAGCGCGATGGGTCCTTCAAAAGCGAGTCCTGCATATTTTTGCTTGTGCATCGGACATTTCATTCCCTAGCTCTTCCCTCGTGTTATGTGAGGCTGCAGTCGTTTCAGTTTTTGTCGTCGTTTTTACGTTCAAAACTCATACGCTTAAGACCTGAATTGAAAACGGCTGCCAGGATTCACAAAGGGCTTCTGGTGCCGCGATCGCTTTACACACAAAGCCAAGAAGTAAAAAACAGCACTTTGATCAAATTTAAAGTTCCGCATTCCCCTTTCGTACATATTCTCAGCAAATTCACCCGCCTCGACACAGCACCGACACCAAAGCAGAAAACCGTCTTCCGTCCGAAGGCATTGAGCACATTTTTGTTCCACATACGCCACCCATTCCACACGTTTTCGATATCCAGTCCCCACAGGTACCCTCAGCGTGACTGCAGCAGTCACGTTTTTACTTTCCGGCATCGCATTAGCATCCTCCTCCAACCATTAATAAATCCCTCAAAACTGCAAGCACCAATCAATTCAAATCTCACGAGTAAGTCCGCCGCCACCGTCCAGCGCAGCGTGTGTGTGTCTGAGCGACGGTGGTGGTAACCTTTGAGATTAACACGAGAATTCCCCCAGGTGAACCCTCACACCAGCCGCGCGATACGAAGTTGGTGAAACTCTTCAGAGAACACAGACACACAGTCCGTCTGCCAGTCAGTCAGTTTGCTGTCTCCTGTCCCACAAATCCGAAGCGAAGTGAGGAAAGTGAAGAAAAGTGTAGAAAGAAGAAAAAAAAAAAGACCAAGAAAGTGCGAAACCTTGGCAGCCCCGAAAGGTCACCCGGGTGAGTGAGGAGAGCAAGAAAAAGAGAAGAAAAAAAGTGAATTCAAGTGAAGTGAAGTGGAGTGAAGATCTCTTTGCACTCACGTGTTCGCTACCAGGTTCGGTGTTAATGATGTGAACTAAGCGAGACATCTGTTGAACAAATCATCCAAACACGCTTCTGTACGAAGAATTACTAAGTAGACTCTCGAAAGACAGCCGCAGCATGGCATCCGAGGCGGGCACATGCAATGCATTCTTCACAGACCACGGAAACGCGGCGCTGAACAACTACTTCCAGCAGTTGTCGTCCTCCTCGTCGGTGGCGAGCAATGGCAGCGCCGCCAGTAGCAGTGCAGCCAGTGGAGGCGGCAACAGTGCCGGCGATGGCAACACCAACGACAACTCTCAGACTAACTCCAGCGGCAGCAGCACCAGCTCCGTGAGCTCGACCAACTCTCGGGTGCACAGTTCGAACTCGGCCTCGTCTGGAGCCACGTCCGGCAGTCAGCAGTGGAACGACATTCAGACCAATCAACAGCGACAACAACAGCAGCAGCACCAGCAACAGCATCAGCAGCAGCAGCAGCAACTGCCACAGCATCAGCACCAGCAACAGCAGCAGCAGCAGTCGCACGCCGCGGCCCCACTGTCGGCGGGATCGCATCACCACCCACTCCACCCACATTTGTCGGCGATTACTCACTCGCTGACACAGAGCCTGCCCGCAGCCTCCAACACACACTCAATATTCGGAACGGGAAACTTCCACTACAAAACCAACAACTCGTGGACGGTGCCCAGCCTGTCGTGCTATCAGCGGATCTACAACGAGGCTCACTATCAGCGCAATTTCCATTCCGCAGATGCATCTTGCAATCCGCACAGCAACACGGTGGCGGCGGCGGCAGCAGCGGTCGCAGGTAACGAGAATCTGTTGAGCAATCATCATCAGCAACCGCATCATCAGCACCATCATCATGCGAGCAGCGGTGGCAGCGCAGGCGGCGGCGGCGGCGGCTCCACTCCAACGGCCGGCGGTGGGGCGGCAGCGAAGAGGTTTCAACCGGCCCCCACTTCAGGTTTGTAAAATCATTCTAGATGACTCAAAAGATACCCCAAGTCACTGATCGCCACTAGCTTCCCATCTCCACACGAACACACACAGCCTGCCGCAGCGAGCCCGAGTGCGTCAGAGCTGTTGGCGTCGCAGCAACTTCGTCAGCATGTGCTTCGCATTATAATCACCCTCGAGTGAGTTGCATCTCTGGTATCTATTTGGAAGGCACACGCGCCACTCCACGGGAACTGGCTTTTCCAGGAAAAGCACCAGGCACCTACACAGACGCGACTGGGGTAGTCCGCTGCTTGAGGGGCCATCGAAAGCTTGAGTTAGGTCGTGTTATCAGGCGAGATAAGGCGGTTCCTAGAAGTCACCTTAAAGGGCTTACAGTTGAGCAGGCTCTAAGGGGGCTACTTGCCTGAGAGGGCGATGGGTTGAGTTAGTTTTTGATGGCTCCGCAAAGGTTATCTTAATTACTGACCATTTGTGGCTAACAAGACCTACAGGCGGCGGGGAGCAGAGCACAAACCAAGTGATCGATATTGACAGTCTGACGTTGTTTGAAGTTGAACACGAACGGTTATCGTGTCAAAAACGCAAAACTGAAGTGGCCGCTGAGCGTGTAGAGTGGGTTTCTAAGTGGACTTCTTCTAGAAGCAGATGCAAGGCGAATAACGTTGTCCTACAACTTGTACTTGATGGGTTGCGGGAAATGTTCTCCCCGCTCGAATGATCTGTGGCGAGCAGGAAAAACCTTTTTTTTCTAATTGTAATTATTTTTGTATTTTTTCTTGGCCACCCGATCCCATGATCCACCCTCGATCACGATGAGTACACGTGCTTGGAAACAGATGGCGTTGCTGAGGGAAGATAGCATTATTGTCGTGTACTGCCATCTGTTAGCCAGATTCAAAGGGTGGTTCTTAAGCCAGTTCTGGCCAGGTTGTACCTATTGTGGGTGGCGCTACAGTCCAAGGTGGACCGGGGGGTCGGGCATCTATAATTTATCTACGACATGGCGTGACGTGTCCCATTTCCACATTTGCTGGAGGGTTGATGTTTATTTAGCTGATGGCGACGGAATTTTGCTGCGCAATGCTACAGAAGTTGGCCTCTCTAAAATTGGCCATAATTTGAACTCGTGGTCCCCGAGCAGTGAGTGTTTTCACGAACTATTTAAGAACATTTCGTGGAATATGCTATGCGTGCATTTCTTGAAGGGCAGTCATTTTAGAGACTGCCTTTGCGGAGGTGGCACTGCCCCCAGATGAAGATGTGGGAGCCAACTGGGAAGCCGTGGTAATTTTTTCTAAACCCTGGCAATCATTTATTTATTTTTTCTTATTTTTTAGGCTTACTTTTGTGATAACAATCAGAAGAGAAGCATTTCTTTAGTAAATGTAGAAAATTAATTAATACACATTTTTGCAAAAAAGTTGAAGCAGATCCTCATGATGTGACAATTCATTGAAGCCTCGGATCAGCTCAGATAGTGACCGGATTTTTTTTGTTGAATCCATTCCATCTTGTGGAATCGTTAAACAAGGGCTTTGACGACTGAGTATTGGCTCTTTGTGCAGCTTCTTCTTTCTCCTTCCACTTGCCACAACTCAAAACAGAGAGGCGGTTGTCACTTGGATGCTATCAAACAGGGGAACAGGCTCATTCGTTCCTGAACTTGTTTCCTTAAAAGGCACGGTTTAAGCATAATCATTCTTCACTTGTGTGGGCATTAATCAATTGCCCCTCAGTCTAGCTTCCAATGCTACCACTCCCGTCGTGTATGTTCTCTCTGTTCTTTCACGGGTGGAGAGGGAGCCGACGGTTTAATCACGACTCCAAAGGACGAAGATTGAGAAGCTATTTCCAGACGGAAATACTCTTTGAGGATTGTCAGTGACAAGAGCCCTTGATACCGGTTAACTGGGTACCCGCACTCCCGGACGATTACCCGTACGATTGTGAGTACCCGTAAATTTGGACGAAATTAATCTGCTACTCATAATGCATTTAAAAAGTAACCAATGCAGACGTTTGACTCCCTTTGGCTTTTGTTGGTTACTCCACCAATGACTTGTGCATCCGTCTCTGTTTTACCCTTTTTTCGCTGTAGTGTCATATTCACAAATAAAAGTGTACTTTTGTAATTTTCCTGTTGAATTGGAGCATTTTTGTACTCGGTACCCGGTAGCTGAACAATGCCGGGTATCCACTAATTTTGGTATTACCCGCATTACCCGGGTACCAGGGTACTCGGGTAATTGCAGAAACGGCCATTAACCGTGTAAGATCAAGAGCACTCTCATACCACTTTGGCTTAAGTCTTTCTTCACTTGTTAGCGTCATAGGCCTGTGCCATTGTACCAATGGCGCTGAGTCGAAAACTTAGACCTCGTCCAAGATTTTAATGGGCGCTTTTACGTTTTGGGTCAGCCACATGAGACCACAGACTACGTTAATTCACTCGTGAAATCCAGTCTTGGAAAACAACAAGTCATTGGCAAGATCAAATATGGACGAAAACTTCAAAATGTGATGTCAACAGCAATGTCAACTTGAATTTTTAACTTTTCTGACCAAATTCAAAAATCTCAGCAACTCCACTTGTTCAGAGTTTGATCCAAAAAGTACCACGATTTCTAGCAAATTGTTTGACTTTTCTGATCAAATTCGAAAATATCAGCAACTCCACTTTTTCAGAGTTTGATCCAAAAAGTACTTCGATTTCAAGCAAATCTTTTGACTTTTCTGATCCAATTCGAAAATCTCAGCAACTCCACTTGTTCAGAATTCGATCCAAAAAGTACTTCGATTTCAAGCAAATCTTTTGACTTTTCTGATCCAATTCGAAATTCTCAGCAACTCCACTTGTTCAGAATTCGATCCAAAAAGTACTTCGATTTCAAGCAAATTTTTTGACTTTTGTGAACAAATTCGAAAATTTCATTCAAATGGCTGCCGGTCTGGTCGGTCTCCATGAGGTCGGTCCAATTTTCGCTGATTCGGTCAAATATGTGAGACTTTTGCCCGGCAATAGCGTCTCGAATATTGGCCTCGAGCTCGTTGGCTTGTTAGCTCAGCCCAAAGACTTGTTCCAGAGAACATCGAGTGGAGTCAAGCAGCATCTTCAAGCAGCATCTTGTAGCATCGGCCGCTACAAGATGATCCAGTGGCCAAATTTCTGTTTCAAAACTTCGAGTGCTGCGTGGATAGTGGGTAGTGGTGCATAATGAGACAACAAACCTTCTGAATATTTTGACAACTGGGTGCCATTGGTAACTCTGAAAGTTACTGACGCATGGTCACCATTTATGTATGTCATCTGATTTCTGACGCAGAGTTCGTCATCACAATTCATCTGTAGCTCCAGTCTTCAATTTGAACTGGGTTTGCATCTGAATTTGGGCTGAATTTGAGTCGCCAACACCCACCAACCGATCAGAACTTAAGTGCTTAGCACAATGACACCAGTTCACCTGCCCAAGTGCGCGACGAAAACTAGAAAACATCGTGTGAAACTGCCAAACAGACTGACTGACTGCGAGACAGTCACACCTATATTTTTATCGTGTGACTTCAGCAGAGTCCGGGCGAAATTTCCCATCACCTAATCACGAAATTTAATCGTCTCCACATACGACAGTTGACAGTTGAAGTGCGCATTTGTCATTGTGCTTGCCGATGCTAAGACCCGCCGCGTCATATTACATTTCACGCACCACTTTTCATTCATTAAACGTCTCAGAAGTGTTCGTCTGTGGACTTGTTAAATGCTTATGCAAATGCGGTCGACATATGTTTTCGCCGCTTGTGCTCGACTGCAAGTGGATGCATTGTGTGCGGTTGGCTTTAGCGATACAGTTTGATGCATTGTTTTGGTTTGTTTAATTGACAATTGCTGCTGCAGTTTTTGATGTTTCTTTTGATTGACGCGACGTGCTCGGCAGAGGGGCCTGCAGTCAGCTCCGACTTGTTCAGCTGTCATTACCTTGACAAGGGCACTCGTCAAATGATGGATTAATTTCAGACCAGGTTGCTTCCACTGCTGGAATTGCGCAGTCCGCTTGTTTCGTAGACATGAGTGTTTAAAGTGCAGCTGTGCCAGACTTCTTGGCAAACTAAGCCGCGTCAGTGGCTTGGAGTCGGGGACGACCCCGTTACTCACACCCTCCAGTCCACTTGACGACTCGCAGTCGAAATTATGACATTCAAATCGAAAGAACGCCCGCAACCAACCCCCACGCGTGTAAGTGATCCCTGCTCGAAAAGCACTGAACCGCACACCATGACAAATGAATTCAAATTGACCACAATCGACCCCTCCACCACACAAAAATATACAATTACACGCAGACACTCAAGGGTAGTGCATAGCACATTCTCGAACCCAAAACCAACCCCTTGGCTTCAGTTAATTGCTTGAATGTTTCAATGGACAAAAGTTTAGGTTCCCTGAAAGTTTTTTCAATGGCCCGCATCGCCCACGCCAGCGGGTGCCGCAGGCGAGCACATTTTCGCATTTCACCCCCCATCCGAATTGGTGAGCTTTCGCACGTGATCCGGTAGCGCTGCACATTCCCACCGAGGCACCCGTTGATGAAATGTGTTTCGTGTGTTTTTTTCTCTCACAGAGACGACCCCCTCCCCGTGTCCTCCCCCACACACTCAGCACCAGCAATCTGTCTAATCGGGCTGACAACGATGACAAGGGATTTATCAGCCCTAGCCTCACAACGCGCACACATAGGCACACGGGCGATAAACCAAAAAGAACAACAACACAGAAACGAAAGAAGCACACAAAAGGCGATTCGAGGGCGGACGTCTTGGGGCTGGCTGCGGCACGTTTAAGGGAGAACAAAAATCGGAAGCAGATTTCTGGGATAGTAACACCTTTCTGAGCGAGAGAGCCGTGTGTCGGAGTGCCCCTGGGAGCGGGTGATGGTGTGGGGAGGGGTGGACTACTGTAAGCTCATATATGGTCACTGTGTTGGTGTCGTCTGTCAATTGAATTAGAATTAATTTATTGCATGCTTGTGCACGGACTACACAAGCGACGACTACAAGTAGTTAGACGCAGTTGCACAGTTCGTTGTATGCTTCGTTTTGTTTTCCCGTGCATTCGCTGAAGTGATGGCGGGGGGCTGGCAGAGTTTTCAAACACACTTTGGGTGGCATTTGCGGTGACAGTGACACTGCGTAGTTAGTTTGCTTCGCAGCGCTTCTCACACTTAAGGGCCAGCTGATGACGCATTTTGCACTTGAACCGATGACAGCATTGACTGCGTCTCGAGTGCAGGCGACTGCAAGCCATTCGATGCGGTTTAAATGATTTTTCGTTCGAAACGAGTGATTGATTGGCGAAATGGCTTGATTTTAATGCTGGCGTTTTTCTGCTTTTTACTGACGAGCGTGAGGGCGAGGGATGGTATGATCTAAGGCAAGGCCAGTGATGTTCATGTGTGGTTTCCGGTACGGGGCATGGTTTGGATTTTGAAACACTTAGCCTCACACACGTCGTTGGCGGTGGCACTGAGACCAGGCTAGGTCCGTTGTACTGGCTACGACAGTGCTCTTGCTTATTTGGGTGACGCCACAGTCCGAGGTGGTCCAGGGGCACACCAAGAAAGCCTCACTAACCAGCATGATGGCTAGCTAGCGACACCAGTTGTGTCTCTATTCTGCAGACACAAGGCAGAGGACGCCTGCGTTGTCGGCACGTTTGATGCAGGCGGCCTCTGCCCCGCTCTTCCCCAGGCTTGGAGTCAAGAATCTTCGGCCCGGAGTCAAGTTGTCAAGTGTGGTGTAGAGCTCTCCCTGCCCCGCTGTTCCCCAGGCTTGGAGTCAAGAATATTCGGGCTGGTGTCAAGTTGTCAAGTGTGGTGTAGAGCTCTCCCTGCCCCGCTGTTCCCCAGGCTTGGAGTCAGGAATCTTCGGGCCGGAGTCAAGTTGTCAAGTGTGGTGTAGAGCCCTCCCCCTCCCCCTCCCCATCCCCCCTACCAACACATTGGCGTTGGATCCGTGGACGCCTAGTTAGACTCATGTTGCTATGCAGGTTGAATCGTCGCTGAAACAGGACCGAATATGGTGCAGGGATCGTTTTGCTCGATGAAACGAAGGAGGTGCCACCTGGGACGATCAGTGGCTTGTACCTTCGTCGACAGATGCCCCCGGCGCTCAATCCCCCTTGGGCACAAAGAAACAGTGGTTGTTAAGCGTGAGTATGCCTCCGAGAGCACTGCACCGATGCGAAGCGTAGGAAGTCCCTGACGACGTCGATGTTAGGGCTTGGATGGCTGTGAAAAGATGTGTCCCTTAACAAGGACGAGTTCTTTATAAACCCTTAATACCTGCTCGCTATTGGGGAAACCGTGGCTCGGATTGTTTTTTGTGTGTACGTCGACTAGAGCCACTAATTCTGTTCGCAGATTGGGAACTGGCTTGACTTGAACGTAGTCAGCTTCCTTATCTTGGCTGCGCAGTCCAAGTTTGGGTATCAGCACACAGAGGCACCATAAGCCATTGTGGAGCGAACGACTTAGGTGGGAATGCAATAAATCTGCTATTTGTATGCCCCTAGCTAATTTCTTTCTTCCATTATTTCTGAGTTTCGATGCTTTACGGGCTGTACAGGGACATGGGCCTTGCTAGGCGTCGCCTAAAGTGGCTGGACAATAAAGTGGCCCGACAAGCCAATAAACAAGGCAATAGAGCACGCCTGCATTAAAGTTGGCGCACCCAATTGGAGAAGGACCTCAACCAACGAAACTGGGGACAGCTTGAGAACGTCCTAGCCGCAGAGCTTGATGGTTGACGCTCCCAGAAGAAGATGATTGAACATCAGTCTAGGCCTGGGTCTGACTCGTTGGTTTAAGTCAACAGCGCCGGGAGGCTCCAAGTGATCAGATAGAAGATCAGGGTAGTCAGACATAAGCGCTTAAGTTTCATCCTCTCTAGGTAGGTGGGTGGGCATATGGGCGCCAGGTCCATTCCAGGGGTCCAGTCTGCGGCAAACTCGAAGTGCGATGGTGGGCTCATTCCGCGTGTCTGTCTTGAGGGTGATCATCGGACGTCATTGATTTGTCTTCAGTTCGCACGGGTTGACATGTGGCTTTTCTTTAGCTTCGCACAACTTTGTTGAACCGGCGCTACGTCAATTTGCCTTGACTTTACCTGTAGTGTACTGTTGCCCGCTGTCCGTGGTGCTGCCCTAGGCCTTGCCCAAGATTGTGTCAGTCTTCTGAAGGCACTAATAACGTATCGATCCCTATCTCAGGAGAATTGCTTTTTTCTGTTACAACACTATTTCTATTCTGTCTTAAACAACATTTTCATTGTTCACCAAGAGACGTCATTTCACTGGACAGGTTGCTTCCACCGCTCAAGAAATAGAGTCAATCAAGTGATAAATTGTGTGATCTGTGCGAATATGTGCTTATGTCCAGAGTCAAGCTATGCAGCCACTAATGCTTTAGGCTGTGGACTGCACTTTAAGACAGCACTTGCTCAACGTATTCCTTTGCACACCGTCTCCACTGAAAGTGCCGATGTCCGCTCTCACTACCACAATCCCAACAGCCACCCGAGCTCATTTTTTTTTGTGGGCAAGAAATGCCATGACATTTCACTTGTTGGCTGCCAGAGAGTCTACATCAAGGAACTGCGCAACCGACTAACGATCAACGAAGTTTCTCGTTGGCTGCCAGAGAGTCTACATCAAGGAACTGAGCAACCGACTAACGATCAACGAAGTTTCTCGTTGGCTGCCAGAGAGTCTATATCAAGGACCGCGCGATCAACGAAGGTTCTCATTGGCTGCCAGAGAGTCTATATCAAGGACCGCGCGATCAACGAAGGTTCTCGTTGGCTGCCAGAGAGTCAGCATCATCCCACGTTCCCACGTAAAACATGAACAATTCGAAAGCCCCCTACTCCCACTAAAACAAAATCTTGCTCGTATGTCAACCTCATCTCCAAAATCGACATTCTCCGACATCTCCGATTTGAACATGGATTGCGCCTCCACTAGATTTTGTCGTATCATGTCCATGAACCGGGCATGCTTCATATGCGGCGGTGTGTTACGGTGTCCCCCAGTAACCACATTGCATCTTGTGTGTTTGTATGGCATCAGGGTCTGAAGTGGAGATGCGCCTGATGACAACCAACAGGCGTCTTCAGGTACAACGAACGCACTTCTCTTGGCTCTAGTCGAGGTGATTGTCCACTGCGGTGTGCCAACTTAAACGTAGGCGTCCTTTCTTTGTTTTTTCTCATTCTAAACGTGGTCATGTCCAGAAGATCGAGACCCGTTCACAGGCATCGGCCCCTCAACCACCGTCCGTTCTGCTTGAAGTGTTCCCTGCTCTCCTTTCAGGCTTGTCCAGCAGCCAACAATTCCCCTTTTGAAAGCGTCGTTAGCCCCGAGCACCGGGCCTGTCCACTGGCGTCCCATTCGCAAATGGCCTCCCAGTTATTGACCTCATTGATGTGCATGCCGTGTTGCTTTAACAAAACAAAAAACACAAACAAAAAATGTCCAATTCACTTACAGGCTTGAAATAGAATACAAATCCATAAGCTCGCCGCTACAGCATCATGCCTTGCAAAAACAGACCGAACGAGGTACACACCTACCGCGATGTGCTCACTGGCTTTAAACAGAAACACAACATCTCATTAGCATTATGAATGTGCATGTGTGTGCATGTGGGCAGTTCATATCCATGGGGACCCAGGGCCGCCGTGCTCCACACTCCAGACAGTGTCCACTCATCACCATCATCATCATCAATCCATCACATTTCACATCCTTGCGATTCAATTTTGGACTCAACTAAAAAAACAAACACACACACACACAAGATGCAACGCCAACCACCGCCTCAGCCACCACCACCACCACCACACCACCATCATCATGTGTATCCGCGAAGTAACCCCTAGTAATGCGAGAGAGAGTGAGTGCGAGAGAGAGAGAGAGAAATGCTACTTCTCACATTGAATGGTTGTTCTTTTTTTGGGATCACGAATGCCAATCAATTACTAAACTCATGTTAGAATAGCAAAAAATGAACCCACTGATGATAGATAGATACTCGAAGAAACAACAAAAACAACCTTTCTAACAAAAAACATTTCTCATTTCTAGATGGAATCTGTTTTGTGAATTCACTTGCATACGCACGTACGTACTGATGATGATGTAAAATAAAAATAAAAACAAAAAAAAAACAAAAACAAAAATAAAATAAATCGAATTGTGTATTTTTTATTTTTGTTGTTGTTTCCCGTTTTGCCTATTTTTAGATACAAACTAAAAAAAAACAGATACACCAAATGCACCATCCCCTCGCCCACCACCCCCCGCCCCCCCGCCCAGCCCTTGCAGTGGATTAGCGAGCCGCAAAAGAAAACTAAATTTAAGTCTGTTTGCGTTTTTGTTTCTAATTTTTAAAATTTATATTTAAATGTTTTGTTGTGCCGGCACGAGCCACGGGCGAAGAGAACGAGCACATGAATGTGTCTAAACACTTAGCAGTCATCGGCACGGCTTACGATCGATCGGGTGCGCAGGGGGAGGGAGGCAGACGAGGAGGAGGGGACACAAATCTATGAATTTATTAAATTCAATTATCTAGCCGAAGCCAGTTGGTGGCATGTGCGTGGTTGTACACGTGACGGCTTCTGAAAGGGAATTCTTCCACACATCCGAGCGACAGCATACACTTCAGAATCAGGGCGCCTGCTAATCGATTGTCGTTGTTGTTGTTTTTTCCCTGCGCTTAGTTGCTTCCTTTTTATTGCTTTGGCCGGTGATCAGTGATCAGTGGTAATTGTCCGCAATTAGACAGAACTTTGAGACCAACACTTGTTGCCGAAGTCGAAGAGAAAAGCTGCAACTGCACCGGTTACTTTAAATGGGCGCCAGTGTACGTGCGCTGGGCGGCTGGAGGGACGGAACTGCTATTCAACATCCGCTTCCATTCTGATCTGATAAGAATGTTAACTAGATCTGTTTGAGTTTCGACGATCGAGGAATAGCTCGCAGATTAGTCATGTTGTTTAAGTTGCCTGTTGTCGCGTTAGATGGTAGATGTATTGGTGGTGGCTTTCCGTTGTGCCCTTGATGGGCAGCCGACCACATTCATCAAGGCTGTTGAGTCCTCGAACTAAAAAATGCAGCCGGCTCCTTAACAAGGTGCTGAATAGATTCTACTTCGTCTACTAGAACTGGTGGCCATTGATCAGATTTCCAGACTCAGCCAACGATTTCTGTCATCAGCCAAAGCCGCGTCTTCTGGTTTTTGCTTTCCTTGGCGGGTTTCGTTCGTCGTTCCTTAGGACACTACTTGCCTCCGGTCCACAGCCCTGACATTCCGCCTGCTTAACCTGAGTTTCGAAGCTTGGACGGTTACGGCACGGCACGGACGGTAACCGATCGGCTGGCACTGCTTCGCTTACCCCAGCCTCTGTCTGAAGACCGCCACAGTCCACTGTAAGTGCCAGGGACTTCTCGAAGAGGTCACAGAAACCTCCCACTTCTGTGCCACTGCTCGTTTTTGTGCTGTCAGCGGAGATTCCTGTGCCGTCCATGTCACTGGCCTCAATCCCGGGGTATTCTAAAGACATTAGCCATTTTCTTGAGCCAAGTTTGATGGTGGAAGCATGTCTGTTTGTTATTTGTAGCCACTCCACAAGCCAGCGTCTTTACGTTTCAGGGCTAGACGACTCACGGGCAAGCCGATCTTGGAATTTCTGTGAGACTTCTGAGAATATCGCCCTTGTGGCACATGTCACGGTGTCAAATTTGTATTCAAGTTGTCACTTAAATATCACATAAAGTGAGTGAGACAGTACAAAGTTGTCACAGTGCCATGTGGCATGACTAACAGACGAAGACCGGAGACCAGTCTTACTGCCATTGACTGCAGCCAGTCACCACACCATTGAGGTCGTGTGGTTTCTGAAGGCTGCAAGTACAGGACGCATGCTCTCCGTGCCTTCCTTTGGGTGTCAAACCTAACGACTGGATTTAGCCTGTCTTGGGTTTAACCCCGCACACATTTGGACGTATGAACTCTGGACTATTTCTCTTCCTAGCTCGGAACAGGGGAGCAGTTCGTGTTGACTTTCATGTTTCGAGTCTGCTTCCAGTTACTGGCTTTCTTCACCTAAAGAGCTTCCTTTTAGTGCTTCAAGACAGATTAAGTGCACTCTGTTGGGCGCCACTTAGCGTCCATTGCTTTATGGTCTCTCCTCGGAATAATTAAACTCATTGTCATCGCCTCCTGAAGGCGACGTCATTGGTGCCTGATCTGATTTGATCCCCAGTCCATCGACTCCTGGTGAATGGCCGTCCAAATAATCTGACTTGTGGAATTCAGCAAAAATCTGGTCTCATTTTAACGACAATATGGTTATTTTATACGAATCCCTTGCCTCCGTCTCAGGCTTCGCACAGACAGTAAGGATCCTTGTCAACAGAGTTTGTGATTGGCAATAGCCAACAAGTGGCGCTACAGTCCTCAACCAACAAGCATCTCCAGCCAGTTCGATCTGTAGCCAGCTGCCTCCAGTTTCGCACCCATAGTTGAAGTGGGTCCCTCTGCTGCGCCGTCCCTCGGGTACTAGCTGCTTCCAGTATCTCACCCATAGTTGGTTGAAGTCACTCTCCACTAGGGGTGCGGCCTTCCTCTGCTGCGCCGTCCCTCGGGGTTGATTAGGAGGCTAGCTGCTTCCAGTTTCTCTCCAGTTGGTTGAAGTCACTCTCCACAAGTGACGCGGCCATCCTCTGCTGCCCTGTCCCTCGGGGGTGGATTCGAAGACTCTCTTGGCCGGAGCACTGGTTTCCATCCGTTCTACATGACCTCGCCAATCGTTGGATCTTCACTCTTCTGGCTTAGTCGATGTAGCTGGGCAGCTCGCACAGTTCGTTGTTGTGTCCTCTCAGACCGAAAATCACCCGAAGAATTTTCCGCTCAATGCCACCAAGAGCAACTTCGTCCCCGTTTGACAAAGTCGCTGCCTCTGGACGATGAAGGTCTTATAGGCGGTTACTCTGGTTGGTTGAGAGGGACCTTTGTTTATCAGTTGCTGTCTCAGCCGCGATTGTCAAGAGTTTTTTTTTTCGTTTGGCTTCAGCTCTGGTGTCGTTGTCTAAGGACCTCAAAGTTAAACCTGTCTACTGTGACGTTCTGTCCGGGACGTCCGTGTTCGGAGTCCTTTCTCGTTGACAGCATGTACTTAGTCTTGCCCTCATTTACCATTAAGCCCATTTTCGCGGCCTCCGTTGCAATACTCACAAAGGTGCCATTGACATCACGCTGAGTTCTTCCGATGATGTGAGTATCTTCTTCTTCTTCTTTGTTTGGCGCTACAGTCCGGGGTGGACCTGGGCCTCAACCAACAAGCCTCTCCAGCCAGCACGATCTTTCGCCAGCTGCCTCCAGTTGTGCACACCAAGTTGGTTGAGGTCCTTCTCCATTTGTGTGCGCCATCTCGTTCTAGGACGCCCTCTTATGCGTTGTCCCAAAGGCTCGGAATCGAAGACTCTTTGGGCCGGAGCTGTGGTGTCAATCCGCTCTACGTGACCTAGCCATCTTAAGCGTTGGATCCGAAGACGCTTAACTAGGTGCATGCCGCTGTACAGCCCGTACAGTTCGTGGTTGAATCTCCTTCTCCAGACGCCATCAATACAAACAGGACCAAAGATCGCACGCAGAACTTTTCTCTCAAAACGACCAAGAGCTTCTTCATCCGCTTTCAATAGCGTCCATGTCTCTGCGCCATAGAGCAGGACGGGGATGATTAGGGTGTTATATAAAGTCAACTTGGTATTTCGAGAGATGGCTCTGTTACTCAATTGGCAAGAGTAATTCTGCGCTTGATCTCGGTACTGGTGTTATTGTCCCTGTTTACTGCAGAGCCAAGGTAGACGAAGTCCTTGACTACCTCAAAGTTTCTGCTGCCCATTATGACGCTCTGTCCGAGGCGTCGATGTTGTGCGTCCTTTCGTGATGACAGCATGTACTTTGTTTTGCCCTGGTTAACTGCCAAACCCATTTTAGCCGCTTCCGCTTCATAGCAAAAGCCTCATTGACAGCTCGCTGTGTTCGTCCAATCACGTCAATGTCGTCCGCGTAGGCAAGCAGTTGAACGGACTTTTGGAAGATCGTGCCGCGAGGGTCATGGGCGAGCGAGATTCTTTCCAGAATCATGTTGAAGAAGTCGCACGTCTTGTCTGAATCCCTTCGTGACATCAAAGGACTCGATTAAGTGCCTGCCGACTTTGGTGGAGCAGCGTGCATTCTCCACCGTCATCCTTGACAAACGGACGAGAGCAAAACTAGACATTGCGGTCGTCTCTTGAATGCTGCCATGCGCTGCCGTAAAAGCGATGAAAAGGCGATGGATATCGATCCCTTGTTTCTGGGTTTCTTTCCAAAACAACAATTGATCAAGAAGCCATAATCGATGTCACAAAGAATTGTCGAGGACTGTCTGATATTCGAAAAGCTGTTGCGTTTTGTAGGTGCACTCCTTGGACCCCCTTTGAACGGGTGCAGATTTGTTTGCATTTTCCCACTCAGATGACCACGATTATCGATTCTGGCGATGAGACCTTTTTCTTAATTTTCTACCGGATCTCATTTGCCATTCACAACGCGGAAGAAAAAGCCAGTCACGGCCAAACGGACTGGCATTTACGACAAGGTCAGCCGGCAGAATGGCCTTAGCACTGTTTTTCGTGACATTTCTCACTCGTTTCGAGGCAGGTAGCTCTGGGTAAACATATCGGTTTGTTTTGGAAAGGTCGTCTTCCCGTCATCGTTGCACTGACAGGGGGAATGGATAAGAAGGCAGGCTTTAGTTTCGAGTGAACTTCTCATCGGATTCTGATTCTGGGTTTGCAGGGGGTGTCTGAAAGGGGTTCTCGAGAAGCCACCAATGCTACCATCTCCTTCTTTGGGGGGCGCTACGGTCCGGGCCTCAGCCAGCCACTGGCAGAGCCACTGGTTCAGGCTGTTCAGGTTTGCTGGAGGTGATGAAGTGGTACAAAATTTAAAGAAAATGCTCAATCGTCTGTTTACTCACAATTAACAATTTTATGAAGGGCCCTATATTTCTATGCCACCTACGGACGGTGAAGCTTAAGATTCTACGAGTCCTGTAAGTGATTAGAGAGAATTGGTGCCGTGTGCTGAATTGAACCTTGAAACCTAGCCTGGGCATCGACGCTCCTACGCACGACGCGATGACAACTCATCGCCTGATGAAGACCGAGACCGGCCAACAACTTAGACTGACAGCTGAGAATGTGATTTATTCAGACCTTCAGCTGTCGTCAATGAGGCAGTATCCTGCTAGAAGGGGACCATGATTCATTCGAGTTGGGCTAGGTTTCTTTAAGGATGGTTCTTAGGAGAGATTCTGTTAAGATTCGTGCTCCGTTATACTTACTTTGACTCAGTGCTAGGTCAGAGGGTGTCAGCTTGGCCCTGTGTGGCCCGCTCTTGGTCCTACAGTGATATCACAGCTCTGACAATCCTGCTGCCATTGTTGACCTTGTTAAGACAGGGCGTCTGCAAGCCTTTGAACATGAACTTGTTGATGGGGCCTTTAGGGCCTACAGTCCAATGTGGGCCAATGCTGGACTGGGAAGCTGCAGTCTGAGAGTTCAGATTGCAACCAAAGATTAAGTATTCTCAGATGTCGTTATCTGGCCAGAAGATCTTGATGTTCCTGATCCATTAATTTATGGTGTTGTCCTACTAACAAAGTTTGCAATTAGAGAGTTTGCGTGTTTAGATGTTTGTGGAGCTCTAGCTCCCAAGAGGATGGGCAGATTTCGATGAAACTTGTCGGAGAGATTGCTTATTTATCTGGAAAAGGACAAAAAGAAACAAGCCTCGACGTGTGCTTGTGAGAATCCAGCCAGCGCCGATGTAGCGCCAATTCATCTGCAAACACACACCCTAGACTGGACTAGCCTGCAACCAGCTATTTGAACTGTAATCGGCGCTAGATGTTAACAAACAATGCTCAAGTGAGATAGCCAACTGCATTCATTCATTCTCCATGAATTCAGCCGCAATGCCAGTCTCGCCAGGAATGCCCAACAGTTTACCCATAAACCTACTTTCGGACACACAGTCGCTCTTCGGAGTCTAATATTTCCCACAGACTACAATCCGCCGATATTTGAGACCAATGTGTACAAGTACCTCCTCCCCCTCTATACCTTCGGACCGTGTTGTGTCTTGACCCAGGACACTTAAGGGTATTGGCAATCCTCTGAGCGCTCGCAATTTATAAAAAAAATCAGCAGGAAATGATTGGCAGCGCTGAGGCATCCCTTTGCGTTCATTGCTTCCGATGTCGATCAGTTAGTCGAACACAGACGATCGGTTTGGTGGAGGGCTTTGAGGCTTTGACTTTTGTGTTGTGACACCTTTCAATTTTGGTTTCAGGAACATCGGTGGACAGGGCGCTTGCTTCAATTATAGTTGTTGTTAGAAATGGGCACAATGCACCGCGATCCTCCTTTTCATACTTTTGCTTTCTAAAGAGTTCTCCTCATCTGCAGTTTATTTTCAGAGTTGTATTGACTCCGGTTGATCATAACTGGACGAGATTTATTCTAGAGCATTCTCTTCAAGACAGTTTCCGTTAGGAATCTGGGAATGAGAGATGGTTCTAGTGCCTTCAAGTCTTCCTCTGAAATGGTGCTTGCCCGAATATCTTCTTCTTTTGTGGGCTAGTGTCTCACAAAATCCCAGTATATGCTCGGGAATTTCGTTAGATTTTTCACAGAATCTGGAGAGACCCCTTTTCTGATGCTCCTATTTTTCTCAGATACTCCCTAAGTCGGCGAGACCCTTCTCTGATGCTCCTAGTTTTCGCAGGTACTGCTTGAGTCGGCGGCGCGAATCTGAAGAGACCCCCCTCTGATGCTCCTAGTTTTCTTATGTGCTCCCTGAGGCGGCAGAGACCCCTTTTCTGATGCTCCTAGATTTCGTACGTACTCCCTGAGTCGGCAGCGCGAATCTGCAGAGACCCTCCTCTGATGCTCCTAGTTTCCTTATGTGCTCCCTGAGTCGGCAGTGCCCTTTTGGGAAGCCTCTTAGGATGCCGAGGTTGTCCTTGCTCATCTTGATGCATGACTCAAACCTCTTGATCCAAGTGTTTCTTGGCTTGCTTCATGACATGAGCGTTATCCCAGGTATCTTCCCGGTACCTTCTTTGTAGGTCCCCGAATTCTTCCCTGAGGACATGGTCTCCTGCAGGCAGAATGTTGGAAGTAAAGGCTTCCGATGCTTCTTTCCTGGCTAGGGAGCCACTCATTTCATTGCCTTCTATCCCTGTATGGCCAGGTAGTCAAGCCGACTTCTACCTCTCTTGGCACTCAACACTTTTTGACAGCAACTCATACACAACTGTGCCCAAATATGCAAGAATGTCGGTGGAGTCCTTGAACAATCGCCCAAATTGGGATTCCCCGCCAGAGTCGTGGAAGGATAAGGGGACAATCAGCCATGAGATTGGAGTTCAGTATTTGATTTCTGTTTGAAAGAGCCTTCTACACATTGACTAGAGTGCAGCCAGGTGCAACTATTAAAGAACCGATTTAAGTTCATCGAGAACATGGCTTAGAATGGACGAGCTTGAGTCAGTAGAGCATTTACTCGTGCATGGACTTGCGATCAATCTACTATCAAGCTACAGCACAAAAGCAGTCGAAGGCTTTAGGCTTGACTTCAAATGAGACCCACCACTAGTGGCTAAGCCAAGGTCACACCGCTCAGTAACTAATTATTCTTCGCTCCTTCAAAACCCCACGACACACGAAATTGATGGTCGTGACATTTAATATTCGACTTCTAAAGAAGTTGGCATATGCAAACCCAACTGAGTCCACTTGGTAGACAATCAAAAATCAGATCCATTAAACGTGTTCTAAAGTTCAAAGAAAGTCGCCAAAATTTCAGCAAATGTCAGTCGAACGGAGAAGAATCAAAATAGCATCTAAAGGTCACCACGAGCACCACGGCTCGGCAAAGAAAGTGCCAAACATTCCCAAGCCTGAAAAGGGCAGACAAGTTTCAACATCTTATCCACTAAACACGAACACGAAAATCGCAAAGCAGCGCCATAAAACAGCAAGATCCCTTAGAATTCTGCCTCTGCATCCATTGTGTGCACAAAACTCTGTATCTCATTAAATAAATTAAATTTAACGATTTGACTGTGATTAGTTTTTATGCGATACTCTCTTTGCATGCGCTGGCGCGACCAGCGCTAAAGCCTACGTGAAAGAAATGATTTACGAGATACTGCGTTTATTCTTCTGTTTTTCGATTTTCTTTCACTCGCCTTTTGCATTTCTCGCGCAGATCATCGTCAAGAAATCGAAATGACAACTAGATTGGAATGTTGCGGTTCATAATTCGGCGTGGTGGCTATCGCATGATGCTGGGGCGCGAATAAAATTTGATTTGCATTTTATAGCGATGCCATTCGCGGTGTAACAGTGAAATCAACGCGGGAGAGAAACGATGAGCTAATCGATTTGTTTTTGATTGAAAGGGACCGGCTGTGTGTTTGTAAAAATTTTGCGAACTTGATGATCTGTGTGTGATTAATGTAATTATTTGCTTCAATGTTTGTCTCGCCATAGCGGGAATTGCCAACTCTAAAGCCGACTGAGACGCACTGTGGAAGACAATCGTGTTATTCACTGGCGGTCGATGTGATAACGTGACCATCCACACGATGAAACGATTGAACACTCCTTCAACTTGATAGATGCAGGGTCACAATGGATCCATTGCGTTGATCTAAGCGAGACGCGACTGCTTACCGAATAAGCCCGTATACCCACCTATCATAGATCCAAGGTCAGCATTTTACATTAAATATGTTCCTGCTTCTTTGATTCTTTACTCTCACGCCACATGAACGCAGATGTCTGCTTTCAGAGACTCTTTAGAAATTCAGAAGGAGAGCCAGGGGGAGAGTCTACCTGCGAGGATGCATGTATCACCTTGGATGGTGAGATTGAAACGGGTCTAGCTTCAATCTTGTTACACATACTTTGCTCTGTCACTCTAGTCTAAAGGATCTACACTATTTTGAATTTGGTGACATCACAGCTCTGACTACCCTTGCTGCCATTGTTGCCCTTGTTAAGACAGGATACCTCATGGGCATCTGCACTACACTAAATTTCTACACCATTTTGAATTTGGGAAGATCTGCTTGGCAGTTATGGTCCTTCAGACAGAGGAGGTTCTGCAAAAAATTAGATTTGGCGTGCTTATACGTGATTTGCTCCTCAGGCGGTCACAGACAGTTCAATGGACGTAATGGACGTAATAAAAATACAGAACGTTGCACAATTGTACTAGAACCGCTAAAGATTCGACTCCTGCTGGATCAGGGTCCCCGGGACGAATCCTTTACAGGAACACTGTAGATCCGTCAGCAACGACGCGAGCTATAAACAGAGATTCACACGAAAACAATCAAATGTACTATCTAGTGATGACCGGATTGGCCGCAGTTTCCTTTCAAACGAGTCAACTTAAGCAATCTGTCCAATACTTGGCAATGATGCTCTGTGACCATAATTGAAACTTCGTTGAGTTTCGATGAAATTCGTCCACATTTTTGTTTTGAAATGATCTCTAGTAGTGCTCTTGATCTTACCCGGATAATGCCCGTTTCGACAATTACCCGGGTATACGGTAGGTGCGAGTTATACCCGAGTTGATGGGTACCCGACAGTGTTCGCCTACCGGGTACCCCGATGAGTTTCCGGATATGCGCCTATCAAGAGCCCTAATCCCTACGTACGTGGAAGATGTGACTTCTAGCTTCTAGAGACATTATGGCCCCTTTGAGAGTTGACTTTTCTTCCGATCTTGGTATCAGCTTAAGTTTATTAACGCTTAAGTCAATTATGGTTGTGCATTAATGGTTGTGCAGCCATGGACAGCAATACACACCGATTAGTCCCTATTTTTAAGGTTTTCTAAAAACAGCCTTTTTTCCTTCTGAGAATCTAGGCCCCGGCCGTCTACGGGCTGTAGCGCCACCAAATAAGGATCAAATGCCGCCTTTAGTCTTTCAGTATGTCCGTCCCCTGGAGCTTGATATAAGTCGAGAGCGGTGGTTCCACTTTTGTGGGGGCATGATGGCGTGACAACGTCATGCCGTTTACCGTCACGACATACGAGTTGGACTTAATCCCAAGGCGCTCCAGTAGATAAAATACTAAACGCAGGATGAACTGCTGGCACAAAATCAGACAAGAAGAGCGTCTGTAGAGCGTTTGTAAATCTTGCAGCTCACTGGCCTATAAGCACGCTCTTTCACGATCGACCCCTCAGATATTTCCGGTAAGTGGATGCGTAGCGTGTTTCTGGTAAATTACACTTTTATGAGGTCAATAACAAACGATTCTACGCTGATTACTTATCGGAACTCAACGCAGTCGATCTAACTTTTTGACACAATATTTTAATTGAAAACACGAGTCGGAAAACGGCGTCTAAACGGCTTTCTCCCCTCAACCCACACAGTATATTGGTGCTGGCTGTTTCTGAAGGCGAAATGCCCTGTAAGCTTTTCCTACCATCCAGCCAACTATACCCTCTAGCATTTTGCGGATGTACTGTGATAACTGTGACGGATCAGTAGGAATTCTACGAAGTTCTTTAGACTTCGCACACTATTCGGATGAGTCAGTCGTGGCGTGCAATTGACTTTTAATTCGGAGGAGTCTCATCGGAAATAAGACAGACTGTGTGCAGACCTAACGAACGACCAATCTCGCACAAAATCGCCACTTTATGCGTCGTTTCGCAAGCATCTGAGAGGGTGTCCACTTTCATTGGACACGTCTGAAGCTGTGACAAGCAAAACGAACTCCACGCACATAACTTGTCATCAAAACATGCCTCACGACTCACATTGTACCGTTAAGTGAAAGACACACATCGACTCTAGCAAAGACGCCAACCAAGCCCCGCCAATTGCCTACCACAACAAACAGATGGAGCTTTCTTCAATTTTTTTTTGTCGAAAGCAAAAATCAATTAAATCAAAGAATAACAACAACAAATCGACCCAATGACTTTCAGCCCGCCTTTCACATCAACTCAACCGCAACCGATTATTATAATTAACACCGAATCCAATATCCGCCGTCATTAACAAGCCCCAAACTCGGACTAATCTTCCAGCCGAATGTTGTGCATTAATTAATTTTTAAGACAGCAAAAATGACTACCTACACACGCACACTAGCGCTCGCTCAACTCCAAAAAGTGGAAAATGTCAACTTTCTTTATTTTATGCATTTTTTTATAAATTTTGTTTTGTCACTCGGAACTTGTAAGGAAAGGTTAAGTCAGCTGCAGATACAGATTGATAAAAGAAAAACGAAGACAAAAAGAGAAACAGAAAAAAGTGTATCCCCCACAAATGAAATGCATGAATTCAGTGTCGTGTCGTGATTTATCTCCTGTCCACTGTTTCTGCCTGTCTAGCTGTGTTTGCTGGTTTGGTGGTGCAGCCTCGAACCTCGCCACGGCAAAACGGAAGTAAATCTCCCGAATATGATAAAATTTGTATCTCAATCCCGTCGTCGAGCTGCAGCACGAATCGGCGAAAGGAAAGGCCGGCCGCCAGCAAAAGCTCCTCTCTTTTCTTCTTCCAACCAAAACAAAACGAAAACCAGATTCACAGTACACAAGACGACTGTCGATGAAAAGTAAAGAAAAAGAACCCTTTACCTACTTAAATGAAAGTAAAATGCTTGTTGTCCGACGGGTTTTTCGTTGCTGTTGTCGATTTTTTGTGTGTAATCACGAATTTTTGACGAAAATAAAAGTCTACGATGTGGTATCCGCCACCACCTCCATTCTCATGGTGGTTCGACGTGGTCGATGTGAGACGGCATCGCCGTCACCGTCGCCGTCGCCGTCTTCATCGTCATGATCGTTGTCGTCGACGGCATTGTGTTCCGCATACACCTAGTGTGCACGGAACAACTTCTCTCGTAGCATCTGATGGATGGATGTGTGTAAGATGAAGAAATTGCCACTCGGGGCGGCTAGCCGAAGATTGGTGGAAAGAGAAGATTCGATAATACAAGGAAGTGAAGTATGAAATGGCAAAGACCAACAGAGAGATGCACAGCAGAGGAGAAATGCTTTCGATTTCGTTTGACTGGTGAATGTGCGCTCGCGGTGGATCGTGTACGCTTGGTGGGAGCCAGGTACGGCATCCCAAACACAATTGCCGATGGTGTACTTGGATGCAAGAAGAAGGTGAAGCAGAAAGCAAAGAGCGCAATGGGCTGTGAACAATGGACAATAACTGTAAATTTATTTTACGCAGACTCATTGTGTGTGTGTGTCTCATTTCGTAGCGATCCACGAAGATTGCGTGGAATGGATCGTGTATCAATTTGATAGACAATTGACATTTTCCGTGTTTTTGGTGACTCGCTGGGTGGCTTGACTCATTTAATTAGTCAAGGTTTGATTTAATAGACGACGCAGGAGGGCTATTTATAATTTTTGAACAAGAAGAATCGCTCCGAAATAATGGATGACAGATAGCTGAAGGAGGCGCGTCGAATCGGAAGTAGAACAGACTGCGTACAAACCTATCCAACTCTCGAAGGTGCTGTAAAGTTGTACACATTCATCTGAGCAAACTTTGTTATTCTGTTTTTGTTGCCTTCCGCAATGAAGGGAATGGAATTTGGGCAACTTTCTCCTTTGACCTTCTGTTACTGTACTTCATCGTCTAAAAGTTAGTTTCTAAAAGGTAACATTTCCCTGCTCTGACCAAGCTTAGATCTTAATCCATAGTTTTCACGACTGCAACAATCAAGAGGCTGTATCGGAAGGCCTTTGAAAAGGCCTCAGTCGATACTCGGACTAAATCCTAGTTTTTGTCTTCTTTTGTTTGCCAGCAAAAGTCAGTGATGCTTTCTAAGTGGAAATTCGACGATTTCTCGGCATATTCACTACCACACGCTGGTGACGTATTGCTAGTTGTCTCAAAATTCTTCTAACCTCGGTCCATACATTTATTTATCTTTGCGAGTACACACTTAACTCACACTCAAAGACGTGGCCAATGCATTTTCACTAAATACGTTGAGCCAATGCACAGAAATCAAACACTGTGGCCATAATAACCACTTCGTTCACTTTCGTTAAGTTTCGTTAAGTTTCGTTAAGTTATGTTAACTTTTGCTACATTATGCTTTACTGTTACGAATCGCTCTCGACATAAGCAAGTGATGTATTGGGTTGAAATTTGATAGGAGTTTTCAAAAGCAGTTCCGATCACTTTGAAATATCACTTTCTGGTTATTTGCAGCAGTTCTGATCACTTTGAAATTTCACTTTCTGGTTATTTGCAGCAGTTCTGGTCACTTTGAAATTGCACTTTCTAGTTATTTGCTCTAGCTTTGGTATTCTGCTCTAGCTCTAGTTTAGCTCATCTTATTGTGATAGCTCCGGTCCTCAATCAACAAACCTTACCAGCTACGGCAATCTCTGGCGTGACTAGCCATGATTTAGACTAGATTACTTCCTCGGACCTTTTCTCCCATACCTCATGTAAGTTCTGCAAAAACCTAGCCAAAATGACAAGATCATCAGGTTTCCATTCTGCAATGCTTCTAAACTCCACAGTTCATCTAGCTGAATCAATTAAACGAAACTGAACGATGGGAGAGACGATTTTGAGGCGACGACATCTTAAGAAAATTCAACTAATATTTTTCCAGCACCACCTGAGTTTTCCAATATTTACTCTTAAAGGTTCATCTCTAGAGAAGAGCCTACACGAAACTCACTAGCTTCCATCCTTAGCTGTGGCTGTGGAGACACATACTCTCCATGCCCATCACCACACTTTACTCAAATTTGTATTCGCCAAGACAACACACCCATTGCAGGCCTACAAATGTGTCTTAATCACACCCCATCGCCTAGTTAAGTGCACATAAAAAGCATTTCTACTTCAGGCGGAAGTTGCGGCTTATCTCCTCTCTTCACATGCATCGCTCGAGAGATAGCTCAAAGTCTGATCGGCCCAAAGCAGCAAAGATTACCGCGAAAGTGATGTGTGTGTGTGCTTGTCATCTGAGTCCCACATGAACTTTGCGCATTGCACATGCATATGCGTCTCAACGTGCATCTGTTCCCTATTCAAATTGATCTAATGATCTGATAATTGGTCTGGAACGCAACGCATTTCAACGCAATTAACAAGATCAATGCAAGATGCCAGGGAGGCTGGCGGTGATAAGGGGCTGAGTGATCTTGGTGAACTTGTGTGATCGGTTTTTCTCGATTGTCTAGTTGTCCTTGTGAGGTTTGGAGTTTTTTGTTCCTAGCGCAAAAGTAAAAGTGCGAATGCCAAGTTTTGCTCCATCCCCTGCACGCCTTCCACTGCTATGCAATCTTCAGATACACACCCTACATCATGCTTTAGCAGTCAAGCTTCACCGAAAGCTTTTAGCCACCTCTCTCCCATCGCAAAGCTTGCCGCAATTTATTAGTCTGAGCCAGACTTTCATTATCCCCACACTCTTTTGCACAAGCAAAGACACTCTCGCTTCAAAAGCCATTCGCTCTGTCTCTATCGCCAATCGAGCCGCCCAAACGACCACCTGCAACCCCATCGAACACTCTTGCTCGCCAACATCGAACCGCAACCCAACCGAATTCCAATTCCAAACTTACATCGCTTCCGCAAACCGGCACTCGACAGACACACACAGCACCGCAACACGCGATAAATGACAACGAAAGGCGAAAAAAAAAAACAGTAAAACAAGCAACCAAACAACGATGAGAGTCAAAACGAAAATTCAATAAAATACCCAGAGACGAGCTTTTTTTTGTATCTTGTTCGACGGTTTGAACAAATTCTTTTTTTTTTTTTTTTCTCCTCTTCATATTTTGTTTTTTTCTTCGTGTTGCGAGTGCCTTTTTTTTGTTTAATGTGAAAGAAAGAAAAATGGGATTCACAATCGCAAACTATCTAGTAGTTTGTATTTTGACTCTCACTCTTCATTCGTATTCCGGCGGCACAGGTTGGATTTTCGGGTTCCGTTCGATAAATTCTCCATTCAATTAGTTACCTTTAGAGCCACACCATACCACTGAGCCCATTCGAATTGTGGAATTATCTGAACTGGAAAACAAAAATTAAAAAAAATCACGAATCATCAAATCGATACATAGACAGCACCGATCGACGGCTAGAGTGTGACTCGTGGAATGTGGCCCATCGTTAGTTGGTGATTTGAAATAAATTTGTTGCGATTAAGAGAAAATCTAAAAATCAAAAAAATAGCAAATAAACATCCATTAAATGCTCATTATCGAACAGGAGATACAAAAGTGTGTGCATTCAAGCAGTGTACCCGGATAAACATTCAGTCACGGGTACATCTGATCGGACTCCAAAGCCAAACAGATACATTTCTTGTTTGTTTCACGTGAGCGAAGCGCCCATCTCCGAAGGGAGATGAACATTTCAAAACAGCTGTGATATATTTATAATTCCCGTGTTTACATTCCATCACTTCTCGCTTAGATAGTGTGTATCTGTAATTTTTTTTTTCGCTCCTTGGTGATAAAAAATTTAATTAAAAAAAAATCATATATTTTTAATTTTAAATCAAGTGTACATTTCTAAACGTTCGTGCTTTGGCGAAAAGCTTCAATTCAATTCACTCACATCATCGTTCTCGCGAATATATCTCATCTTTAAAAAAAAAAAAAACGAAAACAAAATTTAAACAAATTCAAAATCCTCCACAACTCGTATTTGCACAAGCTTGACAAACACGAGAGCCTTAGTGAGAGCGAAAGAGATCCATAGATACCAAGCAGCAGTATCTCAGTGTGCACTAGCAAGTCGAGCAAAACTGCATGTGCCGCAGAGAGTGACAGAGAGCTAGAAAATTGAAGCGGCAGCGCGATTAGTGATGATCATTTCGTGAAACGCATGGAATAACACGTTCAAGGTCAAACTTTTTTCCATCAACCCCACACACCAAGCAACCCCATATCGTCGTGTATATCATCGTCTATCTGGTGTTGCTGTCGCTGCGCCGTTGTTGTGTGTCGTGTATCTTTTAAATATCGCTCTGGCAGTGCGCGCGCGCCTACATTTTTATTCTTCTGTTCTTGCGTGTATTTGTGTGTTGGGGGGCTTCTAAAGTGTGTGCTCTCTCCTCCGTTCTCATGTGAAACTATTATTATTTACTATTCAAAGCTTTTGTTTGAATTCTAAGTCTTCGTTAATTTTTTTTTTGTTTTTTTGTGTTTTTGCTGTTCGATGTTCTCGAGTGTTACTCCCCGCTCTCCGTTCGTTAGCATTCCGCGCGATAGCGTCAAAACGCCGTCTGAAGTAGCTATAATTACTTTTGCATATATATATTTTTTTTTCCGTTTGTTTGCAAACTGAAGTCGAGTGTGTTCTCTCTTGTGCTTGAGATATTCTCTAATACCAGTTCTGAAGCTTTTTTTTCGTGTGTTCTTCATCGGCTGTGTATTTTGTCGCTCCCACATGAGATGAGACAGGATTTGTGACGAACAGAGTGGCATTCAACCGCAAACCGAACCGAAAAGTCGAACGAAGAAAAATTTGAAAAAAATAAACCCCAAAAATTTTCTATGAATGAAGTCCCTACCAATGAGGATGGAATACCAATTGCCACCACCGCCACCGCAGACTTTACAAATCGGTCCGACGCCGGCGCAGGTGCAACAAACTCATTTACAAATCCTGCAAAATGTCCATCAACAGCAGCAGCAGCAACAACAGCAGCAGCAGCAACAACAGCAGCAGCAACATCAACAGCAACAAATTGTTGGGGCGATGCAACCGCCAGCAACATTGCCACCCCTGAGCTCGCTACCCCTGCAAGTTGTTCATAATCTGCCGCATCTGCTGGGGAACACAAACGGTGGTGGAGCGAACCAACCACCGAACAACAATCCGCTGCGCAGCAATGGCAACACTTTGCAACCGATAAACGGTCTGGCCAATCTACCGCCGAGTAGTCAGTTGTTGCATCATCATTTGCAGCATTTGGCGAATGCCAGCAACAACAACAACAATCCAAATACACCGAACAACAATAACGCTGTTGCGAACAACAATAATCTCATCACAAACAATAACAACAACAGCAACAACACAAACAACGGGCCCGGCAATGTTGCTGACGAGAACAATCGCTGGACGCAATTTCAAGTGCAACAGCTGTGGAAGCACGCATCCTATCTGAATGGTAATGGTATATAGTGAATGTTGGGGATGTCTTTGCGTGTAAGGTAAAGAATGTGAAATGGTAAGAAGTCCGGGCACACGTACATACACTAGGCTTTGGTTGTGTAGATGTAAGATCCCTGAACTTCTTGGTTGGTGGATGGACTTTCCTATGAGTGGGCATTCTTTTAAGATAGATTTGTGGACTTTGATAGGGTTTCATTGGTGTCCTCTTTGTGTGTTGCAATTGCAATCGAATCTGAGGGATGGTTGAAATGTATGTATTTCAGCTGAAAACTTGTCGATCGCGTTTTACTTTGAAATAAATGGGGTGACTTGGTTGATCCTCCTTTTCGGGGCGAAGTCTCTCGAGCGGTAGTTACTTTGGAAATTAAATCATAAAGTTATAATTGCCATTTCTTTGAGTTTAAGTCTGTGCCATTTAATTAAATCATTCCAGTTGGTTGGCAAAAATAACAATGAAACTTAGACCGTGTATCAATTTCGTCTCAGGAGATCAGTGACAGACTACCTGTAGTCATCATGTCTTGGAACTGAATAGAATCACAATCTATTCCTAGCTGGACTGCAAACAACACTTTCAGTAGAAGCACTTAGATGCACATGTGTTTTCAAAAATTCAGGGGGCTCCATATACACTGTAGTTGACGTTTTCAGTGATTTAAAGATGTAAGGAGACTTACGTAATCGAGCTAATACACATAAATGATATACTGAGTTCATAATAATCATGTCGCGCTGTTTCGTTGAGTTTCGTTAAGTTTCGTTAAGTTTCGTTAAGTTTTGCTGTCAGTCACGGCAATCATTTTTCGACGATATATTAATCTGTATGAATGATGGAATTGAAATCTTCGTCAATATCGTTTATGTCGATTGACTGGACGATAGTTAAATGGAAAGTTACATGATGAGAGCCTAAGTTAGTGACAGACTGTTGCTGCAGCGCAGTTGACTGAATTCCTAAAAGCATGGAGGGTTCCAGGAGCCTTCCAGGATAATTGGATCCTTTTAAGGTCCACACCGCTGTGACTTGAAAACTCACACTTCTGGTCTCCCTTCCCAGTCTTCAATAAAATACTGAAATCATTGCATTTATTTTCGTCGCTATGAACCCGAATCGCCCGTCCGTGTGACCTATAGACCCCGGGAGCACTCGAACACTACCGCTACAGCCCGAAATGGATCTGGATCTCTGGCCAGCAATCCCAGTTCTGTTCCGTCACGTACTCTCCTCCCTTGAAAGGGCACCTCATTTTTGAAATCCCAAAATATACCAACTCACACGCAAATAAAATGATATTTTCCACATCAATTCCCTTCGCCACTGAGTCAAGTTCAATCATCTTGCACCACTTGGGCTACCCTTATCACACTTTCTAAGCAAATCGGAAATGTCTCTGGCCGTTGTATCCGCACACGGTCACTTCCACATTTCCGTGGGAAGCCCCAGACAAGCCACAAGTGATACGAGATTAATCCGTCGTCCACAACTCGTTTCTTAACCTGTTTTGTGTCTTTTTTTTGTTTCTTTTTCAAATTAAATTGATTCACAAAACAAAAAAGTAAAATTTCTCATATCACTTTCAGTTTCACAGGTTTCATCATCGTTTGCCCTTCTTTCTCTCCCCCCATTGTTTTCCGCGGGGAAACGTTACAATTGCAAAGTTTGTCTCAAATGCCGATCGAAAGATGCATTGATTTATGGGACATTAATTAAGACGAATAATTAATAAGGCACCATACGAATTATCGTTAAATCAGACGCTTTTAGAGCTCCCAGATGGAGTATGCAAATTTATTTAAAAGAAATCATTTGCCTGCCGCTATGACTGTGGTCAAGTCTGAGGCGGTTTTCACTTTCTCCATTAGCTGAGCTTTGACATTCTGTCGCAAAGGGGGGGAGGGAGCTCTTTTGATTGGGTTAAAGGTTTTTGGAGTACCGTTCCGAAATTCAAAGAGAAATTTTCAAGAAGACGATGCTCGGACGATTGTCGAATGGTGTGTTGCGTAAATGGGCTGGAATTCCGCGCGAGTTTGGGAGTTTCACGACACGCACGAGTGTGGCCGAGGGCATGCAATTGGAGTTTACAGAACCAGTTGAGGCTGGAGTCAACCGAGAAGTGCCCATGAAACTGGAACTTATTTGTTTTATTTTTGATGAATGCCGAAATTGTGTTTCGTCATTTGGGAGGGTGCGCCTTGAGCATAAAGCCTTTCCCGCCGAACCAACTGAGTCCGAGAACAATGCTGACGATTCATCTCATTCTGTCATGTAGTGCGAATTAGTTGATCTCGGCCACATTTGATGCATAATTGTGGGCAATGGCTTGTTATATTTGGTTTGGGTACATTTCTGATGCTATTGATGAAGAACTTGTTTGGTTTCTCGTCAGGAACTGAGGGGAGTGAAGCCAGTTTCTATTTACTGAGGTTGGCATAGAATTGTGGTCAAAGGCACTTTACATCCAAATGTTGGTCGCATTCAAATAAATGAATCAAAGACACACAGCGATCACATCGGTTCTGAGAATTCATTAAAAGAACGGATATTTTTGCGAGGAACTGAGACGGAACTCACTTTCTCACTTATCATACCTGCGTTCTATGAGGAGTCGGAGCTTGAGCCAACTAGCTGCGGCTGCCTTAGACCAACGTGTTGTGTCCATTGTGCTCATGAGCCTACAGCCATTCAGTCAATACCGGCCACAGAAGAAGCCTCACAGTTAAACCTAGGACTTAGGCGTCACTCAAGGAAGACATTTTTGATGTTTATGCTGCTCTGACCAATAGATGCCTTCCTTTTTTTCAAAATCTTGAGCTAGACACCCTTCAAGTCCAAGTCCAGCTGTACATAGCATCAGCCTTCCAGGTGACCCTGTGCTGAGACTTAGACCAGCTGGGATGGGTGCATCTCTTTGTGACACATTGAAATACAGAGAGTCTTGGTATCACAACTTGTTCTGAAGAAAAGGCCAGTCACAGCATCTACTCGGAATTCAGAATTGGTTGAAATTTGAGAAGAGTCCTGGTAATCAGAAGTTGGCAGATAGGAAAATGCATAAATTTAGTGTAGCATAAGACTGACTGAAGTTGTCTGGAGCACTACTTGAAGCACTGAACACTACTCGGGCTTCAGTTTCAAGCAAAACCAGATGGAAGTCGTGTGGTGCATATAGCTCCTATCATTTCTAGCTCGTTTCACTTGTAATGACTTGAATTCTCCTCCCTTTAATAACAATGTGGGTGACGTTACAGCCCGTAGAGGGCCAGGGCCTAGCTTCTCAGCAACCACTCGTGTTCGAGTGGTTCCACTCACGAGCGAAGCTTTTTTAAAGACAGTTAAGACTCTTTGAGCATTATCAGTGACTCGAAAGAGGTGGGGCCGTGGGGAGTATTTTGCTCGTACTAACACAACGGGCCTACTTTTGGCCTAAGTATGGCTACCCTTAAGGTAGTCAGCCCCTCTAACCTACCGGGGTTTGAAACTACCAAATTCTCCTCCATTTAAAAAAAAAATATAACAAATCCGGGCCATAGCCCTGAGCAGTATTTCCACTTTTGAATACGAGAAGCTGTTGATCATTGCTCATTTTATCCATGATTACAATTTTTTTTTCAATTTCAATTTGTTTACAATTTTTAATTTCCAAGGCTTTGGATCAAAAAGACTAAGTCATAAAATACGACATAAGCCTTAAACTCATAGTCGTGCTCTTGAAACGTTCCATGATCTGAATCAATCTCTGAATGCTTCTTCTCGCATTCTTCCTCTCTTCAGTTATGTGCTGCCTAATTTGTTGAACGAGCCTCAAGAAGAAGGTTAGCAAGGTTAGTCGAAGTACAGTACAGAAAAAGTACCTCAAGTTGGACGGTTGTCTTAATTGTCCTTTCTTAACGTGGCGCTACAGACCGGGGTGGACTTGGTTGTCTTAATTGTCCTTTCTTAACGTGGCGCTACAGACCGGGATGGACTTGGGCCTCAACAAACAAGCGTCTCCAGACAGCTCGACCTTTAGCTAGCGGCCTTCACCTATTGCGCCCCTCCTCGGGGTAGATTCGAAGACTTTCCGAGCCAAAGCATTGGTCTACATGACGTGGACATATCAATGCCTAGATGCCTTTGCTTCGAATCGAAAGGGAACATGACTCCTCACACAAGTGTTGAACAGTTGCCGACTGGAGGCTCCCTTACTCTTCATCCCCATTCATACTCACATCATCAACTTTGGCAGAAAAAAATGTCCCTTACATTCAAAGAACATTTTTCGAGCTTCAGTCGTTTTTTCGACAGAACGGGAACAAGTCAGATTTCATTGATTGTCTGGACTGGACTCCTCCGTTGACGTTCCATGCGTTGATCGCGGATTGCGAGGATTTCATTTTCACGGTGCCACATCTTTCAAGTCACTAACAATTGTCTAACGATAAGCAGAGGTTGCTCTAGCACCTAGTCTGATGTGGACCCCTCCGTTGACGTTCCATGCGTTGATCGCGGATTGCGCAGATTTTATTTTCCCGGTGCCACCTCTTTCAAGACACTAACGACGGTCTACAAATGCCATGTTAAGTTTCTGAGGTGACATTGCGGTTTGTTAACAGCTTGAGTCCGCAGGTTTCTTAGGCATCACATCACCCTTAGGCCCAACAGGACCTATGTGCGAGGTGGCTTACGCTCCTAACCTTCCCTACAGCCATTCAGTCAATACCGGCCACAGAAGAAGCCTGACAGTTAAACCTAGGACTTAGGCGTCACTCAAGGAAGACATTTTTGATGTTTATGCTGCGGGGGAGCACGTGTCATGCATCAAAACGGCACAGGTCCTCGGTGCATTTGAATTTCGGCAGCAAATTTATTCTGCGCCTGTCTGTCCTAGGTTAGGATTTTGTAGAATTTTCGACATCCCTTCAGTCCCACTCAGACCAATGGATCGACCTCGTACTCCAAGTGACGACACGCGGTTGCTTTATGTCGTACGCCTGAAGACAGTTGCCTCTTGCTACGAAGCATGCACGCTGCAGCTATTCAGCTCACTCACAAGTTGTTGATGAAGTAGGCAGTACCCGGGGAACTGAGGACACTGCGCTAACAGAGGAGTTGATGCATGGTCCGGTGTGAACCTCTTCAGCTAGCTCGACCCCTGCTCATGTGCCGTCTAGTTGTCGTTGCCGGACATCAGCCGGGGGTGTCCTCTTATCAAGTACTCAAAACTCATTTCCCAAACAAACGCAACTCGTTTCGGTCGATAAAGTATGAAATCCATCGGATGTACGGACTAGCTTTCACCATCAAACACACCACCCCCTCGCAAGCCCCAATTCGTGAAGAATTTTTGACTATTTTGAAATTCTCACACATTCTGTCGCGACCATTTAGATCCCATTACATGCATTCATTATGCAAATCCTTAGCGCGCGCACTGAGTGCGAGTACATTTCCTAAACTAATTAAGTTCCTCATTTAAATTGGACCGACATACACCGCCGCCGGTGCTATGCGCGAAGTCAATTCGTTTCGTTTCCATTGATTTATCGAACGAACATACACATTTCACACACTCGCCGCAATTCGTGCATATCAAGCGAAAAACTCGTTCTCGAACCTGACCTAGAACTTAAGCACACATTACCCGCGACTGCCGGATCGTCGGCGTACAGCATAAGTGGGGTATACACAGGGCATGCCTCATGAATACACACGTACGTTACTACGCCCGGCTGTCCGTCGGTTTGTCTGCCCTTGCGGCAGAAGGTGTCACTTAACCTATCGATTTCTGTTCTAATCCCTACGAAAAAAAACCAAAAAAAAACAAAAAAAAACTCAGGAAAAGAAAACCAAAATGACATGGCTCATAAATAAATTCAAAGTTCGAAAGTCGAGAATGCCTTTCTTCGTCGACCACATCTCATTTATCTTCTTTGCTGGTCTGCCTTGTATCTGTGTGCTTCTGTGTTCTGACCTGCCCAACAATCTTGCTGTTGGCTGCCCCAACAGAACTGCATGCGGCGACGTGAGTCCACGGCAAGTTCTCAAAATGCGATACATATTTTTTTCCCCGTTTTGATCGTGTACGTGGATCTGTGTGAGCCGATATGTGGTCGTTGCGTTGCGCTTTATTGACCAAAGGGACGGGGACAGCCTGTGTGTGTGAGGTGTGTGCTTAAACTTTCCATTTTTGGATGTATAGTGGGCAATATTTTTTATTCGTAGCTCGCTGTATTTTTTTTGTTTTTTTTTTTTTTAATTTTTTTTTTCTGAATTTATTTATTCGGCAGTGGTGTGGTACCTTTTGCCGAATTAACATGGTTCGTGTCCGCATTTAGTTGCTCACTGCGTGCTGTTGTAGTGGTGGTGGTGGTGTTGATGGTGGTGATGGTGTCTGTGCGTCGTTGGGTCTTCCAATTTACTTTCATTAAGTGGTAAACTTTCACTTTTTCGGCAGTTTGATTTATATATTGTGTGCCTGGCTAAATACAAACGCACCTACATTCGTACACGCTGGCGTATGAATAAGCGAGCGTGCGCGCTGTCCGGTCCGCCTTTGTATGCAGTTTTATTTGAAAGTAAAATGTTACGACTAGCAGTAAGGGGCAGCTTTAAATTTAGTAACACTCAACGTGACGCATCTCATTCTTCTTTTCTGTTCGTCTTCTTCTGTTCGTCTGTATTTTTAAGTGGTCTCATGTTAATGAGTTTTTCTCATTTTGGGGTCCGTGTGAACGCGAAGGGATTTTGTATTTTATTATTTTTTTAGCACATCATTCGCACATCCGCAGCATCATTAAGATCTTGCTGCGGCCAGCTTGCGTTTGCGCGGATTGATTAAGAATCCACGAGAAAGCTGGTTCTGTTCGGGTGCTAACTCGATTCTGGCAACCATAAGTGGTATGCGAAATTAAGTTTAAGAACCGACTTCTTCTCTTTTCTTTGCGGCATCTTCGGTTTGGCAGCTTTTTTTGCCGAGTCAGGTGTCGTGAATGCTGATACAATCGGAGGAGTGGATCTAATTAAGATCTTGCTTTGACTGGGTTCCGATCTTTGGGAACTTGCCTTCGAAGACGGATTCAAACTGATCGGATCGAGTTGCGGGCTGACACTTACAACGGCGGGCCTACTCAAGGACAGACTTAGATCGAGACAGATTGCGAATGGAATTTAGTCAAAGGCTTGAGATTTCCAGTCGCACTTTGCTTGTTTTTCTATCGATTTTGGTTTTTGTTTTTCACTTGGAATCTTTGAAATTGATGACGAACTAACTAACGAAAAGAAGTTCTCTCGAGTGGAGACACTGTCTTGTCCACGGACTGGTCTAGGACATGCAACAACTGCAGCAGATCTGTGCAAGTGTCCAGCACCGGCTAATGTGAGAAGGAAGACTCCTGGCAGAGACGTCAGTGGAGACGCTGTCTTATTGGGTGTCATGTCCACAGACTGGTCTAGGACATGCAGGGACTGTAGCAGATCTATGCAACTGTCCAGCACTGCCTTGCCAAAGACGTCTTCTGTACTCCACCAATGACGTGACAAATATCAACTCGCTTGTAAACGTGTCCAAAAACTCCTCAGGCTGGGCTTGGGCATAGCGCCTGGTGGCCTACAGTCGATGGGGGGATTGAGTGGCCTGCGAATCTCTCGTGTTTGCCTTGGTCCCGCCACCCCCTTAGTGGATCATGCGGGTCACTAAATCTGAGACTCTTTCTAGTTACTGACCAAAAAAAAACTGCCTATAGAGCCATGTGAGGCGTGGCTTACACTCCTAACCTAACCTACGGCCATTCATTCAATTGCGATTGTAGAACCGAGGACGCCACTGAAAGAAGACATCTTTGGTGTTTGGCTTCCCCTTTCATTGGCAACGTTACCATGCCCTGTGTGAGAGGACCGCCTGTTCAAAAGCTCACGCCTCCAGATTCAACACTTTGGACTGTGTCAAAATTTCAGCGAAATCTCCGTCCGAATTTATTTTTGTATTATTCTCATGCCCAGAATGAAACCGCGAGATTTCATCAATTCCCCCCAAACCTACCAGGTTCTGCCACACATTTTCCGGGTCTGGAAACTTCGCGGTTTCTGATAAACCTAGTTGCAGCCATAGTTGCATTAGTTAATTTTCTATCTCTTCCTTTTTCTGGTGTTCTCACACCATTATTGTCAGCAGACAGCTGTTCTGGCAGTCAAAAGTGAGTGAGTATAATTTGAGAGCTTGCGATTTGAGAACGAAGCCACTTCAAACCCGACGGCCTATTTCGTACAAGTTCGGTTTGGTGGCACTACACATTCATGGTCCTCCTTTCTATTCGAACAAACCTCCACAGCGTTGCACTCTAATTCTTGTTCTTCGCTTTGAGCTCATTCTCATTCCTACGACTACGTTGTATGAATGACCAAGGCATTCGATGCGTTCCCCAAACAAGAAAACATTTTTGAACATTTTGGATCAAAGACTGTTCCAAACAAGAACACATTTTTGAACATTTTGGATCTGTTCTAAAAAGAACAGTCTTTGATCCAAAATGTTCAAAAATGTTTTCTTGTTTGGGGAACGCATCGAATGCCTTGGTCATTCATACAACGTAGTCGTAGGAATGAGAATGAGCTCAAAGCGAAGAACAAGAATTAGAGTGCAACGCTGTGGAGGTTTGTTCGAATAGAAAGGAGGACCATGAATGTGTAGTGCCACCAAACCGAAACTGAAAAAGCAACCATAACTTTATCGATCAGTCTTTGAAAACTTTACTTTTGAGTCCAAAAAGTTGAGGGCTTGTTGATTGTTTACCAAAAACTCTTCGTCATTGGACTTAAAACACAATACCCTGGATCTTGAGTCAGAAATCCCCCGACCTTCAACTCAAAACATTTGCATTCTCTTTTCGAAACAAACCAAGCCATTGGGTCCCATGCTCCAACAACTGAGTTAAAAGTGTGGATCAATAAGTGTTCGTGATTTTCGAAGGAAGTATCATTTCTAAGGAAGGTGGAGTTATCACCGAGTACTGCCTCCTGTCAGATGGCAATTACTTTGCGATTGATACAGACTTTTCATTTTCGGCCGCTCATCGGAAAACACATACGTACGAGATCGTTTAAATTCCTTTGGATTAAGATCTGTCAGAGACGATAGACTGCATGTCTTTCCATGTCTTTTCACCCAAAAATCCTATTCTGGTGCTCAAGAAATGAACTCATTCATAAGAACGCATTACCAATCTTCCCGTCTTATGCAGTCTATTCTACCCCCAGTTCTGCACGCCTGCAGTCTCCGAAACTGGAGAAACTTTTCCTGACAGAGCTGTCACAGCGAATCGTGCTTTGCTATCGGCATCCAGAACGTCTCCACCAAGAGCACCCTTTAGAGCAACCCTTTCTTACATGTTTCTACTTTGACACCAATCACGACTTCTGAAACTTGCTTTAGATGCCGTCTGGCGGGAGAAGCAAAATCAAGCTTAACTAAGCCAACAACTTCCAGGGGCTTGGTTGGGTCTTGCTGCTGTTGAGTTCATCTCCTTAGTACGAGTCGTAGATTGAGCAGCACGTGGGAATTTATTATTTGACTCAAAAATGTTATGACTTAAGCGGTAATAATGGAACTCAACTGAACTGAGAGAGTCAGTCAGACTATAACAAGGCAACAAGACAACATGTATGCGTATTTTGGGTCACACTACAGTCCGAGTTGGACCTGGGTAATGCACTCGTTTCATGCACAGTCCGCCGCTTTCATCGGTGACCAAATTTTACTTATTGAAACTTATCATTGTCATACTCTTAGTGGTTGCTGTCCCGGAGTCGATCGATGTATCAGCATTTGGGGCACTTTGAAGGTCAAGACGCGAGTGGGTTTCTTTTGTCCGTTCCTATCAAAGCGTTCCTATCAAAGCCTTACCAGAAAAGAGACAGTTCACAGACTTGACAAATCTGAAAGGCTTCGTTTTCGCAGAAGAACCTTTTAACCTTCTACTAAGCAAAAGCAACTAAGCAAAGACACAAACCAAACATGTCAACCGCACACAACTAGATGGCTCTGTTCAGAATTTAAGTCATTTCACGCACAGCTCAAGAATTGAATCAGTCTTGTCCGTCTCCAAACTGAAAGAATTCAATTAATTGCTTATTTACAAAAGAAGACATTTTCTACTCTTGACATAAGAAGTCATTAGTATCACCCTCAGTTCCAACCTGGGACGCTCGTCGCTAATGACTGAATGACGGAAGAGGTTAGTAATGTCTGTTCAACGGCACAGGTTGTCATTTATTATCTCGGTTGCCCCAGTGACTGAGCACATATTTGTTCAGCTCGAAGCACAGTTCCCTCGTCGAAGAATGAAAAGGAAGTGGCCTTGGGGCGATGCATATGACAAATGTTTGTCATGATCACAAAACATTAGCAGAGATCAACTCAAAGGAGGCGACCCTCAACAGATCTTGTCCCGCAGTCCAGAAACCACTCTGCGTGACCTTCGAGACCTACTCTCGGCACAGATTGGCATCAAATTTCAAAAAAAAAAATCCTTTCGTTCGAATCTCTCCCCAAACACACGCACACGAAAGTCGAAAAGTGGAAACTCTTAAATCAAACAAAAACTCACTTCTCGCAGTAAGTCCATCCATCACCCGAATCAATCGACTTCAGGAATCAGTTTTGCACCTCGGGCCAATTAAAGCGAACAAAAATCCACAAGCCCGCCCGAGTGTGTGCCGCCTTCAAATTGTGCTACTTAACGCCAAACGTCAAACGCTCTGACACTCTGACACTCTTGACTGGTATTACTTTTTATGCGCTTTTAGTCCAATTTTGTTTGCACTACATTTCCATAATTTGTTCATGGAACACCTCCTTTCAGTCTTCGTTGGCTTTGCGCTCCGTCCTCCGTCGCCGTGTGTGTGTGTGCGGCTGAGCTAATCCGTATGCGGAACAAGTAGCGCAAGCGATCCATTGCAATTATATACATAATTTGAAGTTGATTTTGTTTTCCTCTGTCGTTCGTCTGTCGTCGTGCAGCCGCAACATACTGCCGTACATAAAACAGCCAACAAACCATCCGATATGTAGATACTCTTGGTTGATATTATAACACTTGCTAGCACGTCAGACTGCATGACTCGCCTTGACTGTAAATCGGCTGGCAAATGTGTGATGTGTGCGCGATGTAATTGCGTAATGTGCACCGCCGGAGTATCTCACACCCAGCCGTGGACGTCAGACAAAGCACGCGAAGTGCAGGGGCGGCGGCGGCGGACGGCGGCAGATGGATTGAATCGCTGAACGATTTTAATCAAAATCAGTGAAAGTGTATTGTTTTTTTTTCGCACACCTCATTTCTTATTCGCCTGATTGATTGTTGATTTTTTTTCGGGGCTGGTACGAGTATCTTCTCGATGAAGGCACCCAGGTCCTCGTTGAGTATGGGCTCCACGTCGTGCCAGTCCTCTGAGCACATGACATCCGACACGATCGGACGATCGGATCTTCTCTAACCAACTGTTCAGAACAAGAAATAGACGCCAAATCAGATGTGTCTATCTGTGGATACCGAGCTGCTGTCAATTGACCGGAACCGGTTTTCAATCGCGAAAAAGAAATAACTAGTATCAACCTCTTTGCTGTATCCAAGCGCGGACCGGGGCCAGAGCAGACAGGGAGCAACGAACAAAAGGTTAGGATCGATCGCGTGCTAGCGGAATAGACTAAGGTTGTGGGTTGAAGTCGAAGAGATGGCTTGGATCATGTGGCGTTCGGACGACGCGGAATGCCTTCGCTAGGCCGCGAGGTGTAATTGATTTGCGATTTTCGTTCATTAAAGTTGGGTTCATTCTCTGTTGGTTTCTCTCACTCGCTCTCTGGTTTAATGGTCAAATCGATTTGTATTCCGGTCGTAGATGGTGATTAGCCGAACGATTGTCGAGTATAGGCGCCGAGGGGAATTGTGTATCTTTTGCATTTTATGACTTTTAAATTGGGATTCAAGTGAATGTCGGAATTTTTTGGTGAAGATAAAGTATTTTTATTGCAAGGCGCTCTGGAAGACTTTGATTCTGAAAATCTGTTGGGCGACGAAGACGGGGAGACTAAAGGCTATCTGATGGGGTGCTACCTGTTCAAGATGCTCAAGGCTTTCACTGGAACTGCCTGGGCATATGGTGTAGAGGAGGATGTTTTGTGATGCCAAGGGAGACCAAGAGTGGGAGCTTAGTCATGGTAGTCAAATTACCATTTTGCTTCCTTTGGTGTCTAAGGACTGATTCCATCCATCGTTACCGTCGCACGCGTTCTTAGGGATCGAGAGCGACTTATTTGGCTTCCGATTTGCGGAGAACATCAGGAAAGAAAAACTGAACGAAACTCAACGAAACTAGGCGTTCGCTTATTGTGATGGCATATTCAATTCACAATTATTTATTTAAAAGCGTCCAATGGACCCATTTTGTTGATTTAAGTGAGCTCCAGTAAACTGAGCTCCAGTACGCCTACCTCCAAGATTACTTGGACCCAGCTTAAATTTGAGGTCCTGCAAGATACCTACAAGCAGCGAAGTGGAGAAGTTTTCTTGGCATTTGTCCTTTCTGACACTGTGAAGCAGTGACGTGAGTATGTAAGTTTTTATGTCGGGAGTCGAGGGAATTGGTATCACGGTCTATGGCACGGAGCCCTTTGCCAACACAGAGTTGTTTCGGCGACGAATTTTAGGCCGCTTTTTAATTTTCTTCATATCCATTTCGGCCTTACAAAAGGAATCTGACAAAAGCTTGGTTTTAAGAAAAACTTAGTTTTAATTGGCTCACATAGCCACTTCGTCACGTTTTCTTCCTCGTCTTCTGAGTTGAAGCACTCTTGTCTGTTCTGCCTGAGGCCACTCTTGTCCTGACTGAGGCAGTGCAATCGTAGAGTTTTTTCTCTGGGTCAACTCCCAGAGGGACTCCATCCGACACAGAGTTCTTCTTCCAAAAGATCCCCAAACAGGCCTTACTTGAAAATATTAACAATACTTAAGTGCGGCAGGATATGACTGGCGAGCTAACGTTTTTTTTTTATTTTCCACCCACTATTCCGTAGTCCTTTGATCCTAGTCGTTTTGAAGAATCACACTCGCATCATACACTCGTTCTTCGGCAATGTGGAGTTCATCTTTGTCTGAGTTCGACTTCGTAGGCTAATCGACGCCTTCGTAAAATAAATTAAATCAAATAGTATGACTCTTCAGACTAAAATGGAGCCTATTTTTATTTCAATTCTGTCTCCAGTTGAACGCGGCTGTCTAGAGACAGTAGAGTTTCGTCTGTCACAAAAATCAGAAACCTTGGTGGCACTTAAGTAAAAAGTCCGTCACTACCATGGAATATGTTACTGGTGATCGAGAACGGTTTATTTTGTTGCCAATTTGCAAGTAAGCAAAATTTAACGAAACTTAACGAAACTATTTGATTTGTTCGTTATTATGGCCCAGTGAGTCAGTTTAGTACATTCGCTTCGAATATTTTGACATGTCTTCTTGCATCCAGTGTGACTTAAGTTGACTGGAGTCCGCCACTAGAACCTAACTTGCTGTCCTAAGTGATTTCCTCTAATTGCTGACCCACCGAAAGGCTCTTCCTCAGAAGCCACGTAGATTGATGAGATTCACAGCGTTTCAACGCATATTCGTATCCCAACTCAAAGTTGGAAACCTTTTAAAGGCGACTCTCGAGAACTCAGGTCTAAATCCTTGATGACATCCTACAACGCTGCCCTCACTGACACACTCTTGGCTCCTATACCCCAAGTATGTTCGCTTCTATTGCTTTCTTTATTTTTGTTCGTATTTAAAAAATTATATTCTTATAGTCTAGTTCTCAACTAATTCCCGTGTACAAAGATTTGGCATCACTGATTGACACTCATTTTGGACAGAAGGACAGTGATGCCACCCCCTTTGAGCTTCGATCAGCTAATCAACTGAAATATAAAATTGCGCTGAAGATCTAAAAATGACAGCTGACAGATTCTTACAAAGTGGTGGTGCGTCATAGATGCCCATCGTGGTTCCTTAAAAAAGCTTGCCTGCGTAGTCACTCGACAACCACCTCACATTGTCACGAATTTAGAAAGCCGTAGAGTCCACAAATCTGGTGAAATTCATTTCAGAACAAGCTTGCTCAGCTCATCTCCATTTTTAGTCAATTTCCAGCTAACCTCCTTCGTTGCAAAAAAAACCAAGACAAGACAAACACAGCCCTCTGGTCATTTCCATCATCCAATCAACTCTGCAACCAGCAACACAGCCAACACAAATTGAATCATCTCGCTATCTACGAATCGAATCAATTAAAAGCACATCTAATCCATTCTCAGCGGCTGCGTGTGCTATAGATCGTGCCTCCAAACCCGAAAATCCACACCACATCTTCAATTTCACTCGTTCTCGGGGCAACAAGCAACAAGCACCAAGCAAGAAGCGAATATATCAGACCAAAACTAAATTCAAACCAAACAAAAAAATCATTATAAACCAATTTAAAAAGCGAATTCCAATTGAAGATACACTCCAACGTGTCGAGGAGCGCGGTGCAGGCCTCCACCTTGTGTAGAAATTCCAGTCAAACCGATTAGATTTTACTTCCTCCTATGACGACATAGTCTCACCACACCAGCACCACCGACAGCAGCCGGCCTGGGGAATGAAGAAAGAAGAGACACACACAAACACAGCCGAACGGGGTTCGCATGTACACCCATCGGACCGCATCGAGCGGAAGAAAGTGAGAGTTTTCCACACCAATCATGCCAACTACACCAGTTTGACTGGCTTCAATTTGAAACCAGCACAGCCAGCCCAGCCACACACACACACTCGCTCGCTCCGGGTGGACGTGAGTATCTTTTGGTAGTGCTGCCATCATCCACGCCATTAAGCGACGTGCTCTAGCTTCAGATTAACGCGAACCCCGCCGCGAATGGTCGGATGAAAGGAGGCACAGAGAGAAACAGTTAAAAGAAAAAAGCTCACTCCGGCCCGCCAAAGAATAGGCCTACTGAACTGAGCCATTAAAAGTGTGTACACATTCCGCACACGCGGCGACTTGGCGGGGCTGTGGAAGTAAGTAGGTAGGCAGGTAGTAGGTACGTGGTGTGTATCTTTTCTGGTTTCTGATTTGGTTTTTGCGGGACTTCGGTTTTCAGATGGATTTCAAGTTGTGCGTGATCGCAATAGCCTGTGCGACCATAAATACAGTCAGCTCCTCGTCTTGCATGCTGAGCAAGCTCAACGCTACTTGCTGATCATCGTCATCATCATCCACCTCGCCATCGCCTCGAATCGGCATCGAAGCGCAGATTATGCAATTGCTGTGACTTTAGATACGTTTTATGTTTTCTTTCTATTTGTTTTGCTATGCTTCTGCATCCACACACAGCGGCTCCGCTTACCCTCTTCGCTTGGGCAGAGGAGGAAAAATCACTTTCCGCATCTCAACGACGACGACGGTATTTCCTTTTGGTGTTACACTTTTGCAAGAGATTATATGATCGCTGTGGATGATGAAGGCGGCGCGGCATCGTGAGAGAGCGCGACTCGAAGGGGTGGAGTTCGCCTTTGTTCACTTCCTGGTGAACATAAATCTTGTCAGAGCTTCCTTATCCGTCTAAGAATCGCTTCTCGATTGGCTCTGTGCAGTTGAGTAAATTGCCATGTTTCGAGTCCGGCTCGAAGGACCACTTACAATGAGAGATGCGCGAGGGGAGAAAGTCATAAGCATACACCTCGATCAAGACATCATCATCAGATGCCGCTGTTTGTCGACGATGTCGCGGCAAAGACAAAACATGCGTCTTCCTGTGTGTTTGCCATGACTGACCTTGACACTGAAGACCTCATCGAAGAATACATCATTAAGTGCTCGCTCAATGGATGGGCACGCCTAGTTGGTGACTGAACGTGTCGTTCGCTTCTCATCAATCTTCGACGAATGACAGGAAGGAAAAGGCCATCGTTTGGTAACTGTTGCTTATCTGGAACATGTCTTGTTCACTTGATGGTTGTCACTTGTGAATGGGGTAATGTCTTAACAATCTCCGAATTGTGGAGTTTGAAGGTTTTTGCTTCTTTTTTGCTACCAACCGCGTGACTCTGGGCGTTATTATTTTTCGAACATTTGAGGTTTAAAATGAACTCAATGACACCCGATCAAGTTGTAGTGAGCAGCAGTCAAGCGTAGGACCCCAGAAAACTCCAGTTTCACGTCTGGGTCAAATTTGGATGCACTTTGCAGACGTCCTTCCATCGTCGTCATCCTCTGTGACCATTGTTCATAGAATTGCAGTCCACACTGGAAACTAGATTCAGGTCTTTTCTGATTCATCCTCACAAGACATTCCATACTTTACAAGCTTTCATTAATTTTTTTTTAAGAAGCGGTACCTTGAGGCGCTGTCTTTCCTTAAGCCAAATAAAGGCCAACCTATGAATCGGTCTAAAATGTGGTAGGGTGCCAACTTAACGATGGCAGGACACGACGGTGATGCCAACATATCTCAGCAACGCCACATTAAAGCCGTGTAAACTTGTGATGGTACATCCACCATTAGTAAAAAGTCTCAATTTGTAAGAGAAAGCAACGCTCCCGCAGATCTTCTAATCATGCCGGAAGGTCGAGTCGACGTGTCGAGAAACTGACAGTCATTTTTTTTTTGGCATTCGTCTCATTTTTTTAACAAACTTAGGACGACGCTGTATTTTGTGCTACTCACGATGTATTTATTTTGTAATTTTCATTTGGATTGCGTGTGTTGGGAGACGACCCACGGTAGGAGCTACACGGTATGGCGTTTCAGGCATCAAGCCAAAGGCATTTCGAGCACTATTGGCGAGGCCCAACGTTAGCGAGCTTTGCTCAGAGAGAGGTGTATGAACTGTGGAGGGCTTTGGTGTCCCTGCTGTTAGAAAGAGATGCATAATGACTCCATCCAACCAAATAAGTCAACTTACGGGGGACTCATACGACCTCCGACAAATATCTTAACATTGAGTAAATTTCACAAGTGGAATACGAAGGGTTTGCGCCTCCGATTAACTAGACGAAAACTTGGACTGACATATTGGATGTGATCGTTGAAAGCTGTTCCTGTTGCCTTTCATGGCAAAGCTTCCCTGCTCATGACCTTTGGCGTAGTTGCGCAAATGGGTGGCGCTGCAGTCCGACCAACACCCTAACATCCACTGCAACGAGTGTACGTGCTGTTGTTCTTGCGTGGTGAATGGTGGCTCCGAACGTCGTAGTTTGAGAAGCTTCTCTCAGGAGTTCTACTCTCTCCGTGTCAGCGACTAGAGTGAGGTGAAGCCATGATTATTCCACGTTGCTCGTGTCGGGAATTGAACTTGGATGCCATGTGTAGGAGTCGCCACGTAACCACCTACACACTACGCCACGGTTGCGAGGCATGTGAAATAAAATATGTTCTCTTTCTTCCGCATGTCAAATAAAATGCGTTCTCTTGCATCCTCTCCCAACCGGATCTATCACAGCGAACAGAAAACATCGCAAACAGAATACTTAGTCGCTTCTGTGCCAGCATGTCACGATAATATGATGAGCAACACTTTATTTGAGTCAGACGACAAGCAACACCTTGTCTCAACCATTTTCAGTTCCAGAGCACACTCAACACTACGTTCTCTAGGTCTGCACACACTCGCTTGCCGTGCCGCTTTCCATAACATGTGTCTGATGCGTAACCAAGGATAATCTAGCGAACCTCGAAAGTGTATTCTGAAGCCCCCCTATAAAAGATCTTCTCTAAGGTTTGATGGTTGCCAATTAGACACTTCAACCACAATCGTTTCTCGACACAGGGCGTCATCATGTTTCTTTTTCGCCGTGCTGCCCAGATGATCTCAAGGTTGCTGAGGACCTTCTCCTGCTTCCTGAAGGGGTGAGGGTCGAGGCGGGGTGTCAACTAACTCGGGGTCGAAGACTCTTCAGACCAGACCCTGCTCTACACAGCTCAGCCACATTAACCGTTGGATCCGTAGAAGCTCGGCTGGAGTCACCTCGCTCCGAGGCGGGGTTTCTACTGGCTCGGAGTCGAAGACACCTCAGACCAGACCCAGACTGTGTTCATGCGCTCTACATAGTTCAGCCCCACTGGGCGTTCGATCCATAGCAGCTTGGCTGGAGTTATCTCGCTGTACAGCCATCTTGCACGCGTAGCCTTGTTCCACTCTTAGGACAGGAGGCAAGCGCTGTATCTGCCCATTGACTCCATCCATTAACGCTTGAATAAAGTGCTTCATTATACCTCGAAATTATTTTTACGTAGTCCTGTTGCGTTGCAAGCTTCTCAGACTGAAGCGCCTGACTACTGGCCACAACAAGAGTTTCGCCGACCATCTTCTGTTTGCTGCTAGATTTCAGAAGGCGAAAGGACCCCTCTGCAGGCTCAGCAACTTGTCACCGATAATGACTCAGAATCTGAAGCCGATCTCACTTATCCCATCTGCATGCTGAAATATCTCTCTTGCGCAACTTTCTTTATCAAAAAAAAAAAAAGATTTCTTTTCCCAAAAAACAAAAACCGCTCCAATTCCACCCAGGATCTCATGACCCGACCACATTTTACTGTAATTCCATGAAAACACAGCCATATCTCCTCAAAGAGAAAGGTGTTAACTATTTATTGCGAAATTCTGCTTCCACTCTTGGACAGTACCCACGATTGTAGCCCAACACAGTCACACGCACAGACCCCGGGAATGACTCAAAACGCGGGGCAGCACCACACAGACACCACCAAACAACAAAAGCTGGTGAATTTTTGGTGAAATTCTGTCTCATTTGGGAGCCCACGAATCTCGCATCTCCTTCCACTGTGACCAACATACGCTCTGGTCCAGCCCCCCACCCCCTGCGCCGCCACTCAGTCCGGCACGCAAGCCCCAAAACGACCACCGAAACGGATATGCGAGCTGCGGCCCAAACAGAATGGCAAAACGGCAAAAAATGCCCAAAAATATCCAAAAACTTGTAATGATATCCGTGAACTAAAAACACTCTTTTCGCTTTTTTTCTTCTTTCCGTCGTCTTTTACTTTTACTTTTTTTCTCCAGTATCTTCCACTTTCACTTCTTCCAAAAAAAAAAATACATAACCAAGCAACATGAGTCTCAGACAACTCAGTTAACTTTTTAACATACTTTGCTTTACGGCGCCCCACTTTTCTGGCCCGTTTTTCGGTGTTTTTTTTTTCGCCACTCAATCCCCCCAGAATGCGGCTCGGAAAAGATCGACCATTGGAAGGGCCGCCACAGCACACGCACGCAGTCTTCCTTGTCCGGCATCGTCATTGTGACGGGCCAGAAGGTGGGTACACATGCGGGCATGTAAGCCAAGAGTGCTCTCGGCGCTCGGCGGTCGGCTCTAGTAGGTTACGTAAAAACCGGTCTTGCGCTCTGACGAACGGCATTTTACGAGGCTTATTACAATATTTTCGGACGTCAGAGTGTGAATCGGCTATTTTTTTGTTTCACTTTCATTAGAAGCATCGGACCAGCTTCAGCACTGCTCTCCTCAGAGCCGCGCCGCCGCGCACCACCTCGAACCCAGCATCGTCATTTTGATGAAGTGAAAATAGTGAGGCATCGGCTGTGGCTTCATCGTCGCCAGCAGCAGCGGTGGCCTCAGCGTCGTCGTCGGCTCTGTCTCACTGGACCATGGCAATGCGGAATTAAACTTTCTCTATACAGCCTAGCATCGCCGAGTCGCTCGGTTCATTATACATGTAATTAGATGAAAACGCATTAATTCTCCGTGTTAATGATGGGCTCTCTGCTTCTTTTCGGCTAATTTTTCGACTTTGTTTTATCGTTTGGAGTAGATGGCCGCGCAGATACCCCCAGCCCACCGTGTGTGTGTGTGTGTCCAGTCGCATACATAAATTTTCAAAAATTTCCGAAAGAAAGTGAATTTAATTGCATTCCTTCCCCGAAAACAGAAAAACAGCACTCACACACCACAAATGAAGCGATAAATTCAAATCATAGGGTTGCCATATAATTAAAAAAAAATAAAAAAAAAAATAAAGAAACAATTTTAATGAATGCAATACAGCGCTAATCAAATTCACATCATGTTCTCTTGGATTATTGCTATTTCGTAATCGACAGTGAAAGTGTTTTTGCCAAAAAACAAGCCCAGCACTGACTCAAGAAAAGACTGTCGACGACAACGGCGCGGTGACGATGCGATGCCGCGTCGAAGAAGACGCAAAACGATATGGAGACAGACGAAAAAAGGCGCTTTTGGGTTGCCGCAAACTGAATTGGTTTTGTGTGAGGGCTTTGTTATGGTTTTTTGTTGCTTGATATCCGCAAAACGTACTTTACAATCGAATCAGTGTGCAGTTATAATTTGTTTTTTTTTTTTTTCGAATTCATTGTTGAACTTTTTGGAGTCTTTCTTTTTTTCCATCCATCACTTGTTCACATCTGCAAGCCTTGTGAAGTGTGGAGTGGAATCGAAAGTGGTTCGGGTTTTTTGATGGCGTTAATAAAAATGTCAAGAGATGTAATTAAAGTGATGTTTAGTTAAGCGTATTTTTTACCATAATTGAATTTTAATGAGTGAATTGGTTGCGTGATGAAATGGAGTGGGTTGCTGAGGTGGAGTTTGTCTGTGTGTGGAGGGGATGATTGAAAGTGTCTCAGGTGAAGGCACACGGCAACCCTTCTTTTTGTCCACAGGATCATGAGTTGACTGTTCTAGTGACTACCCGGCTCGGTGGGATGACGGATGAGGTCCGCTATGAATGCCCTGACAAGGCCTTAAAAGACAGACTTCTCTCTTTTAAAAGAGGGACTAACTCACTGAGACTGTAGAGACCTCTCTCAGGACTGTCGGCGGTGGATCTGGGTGTAGTTTCATCAGCAACCACTCGTGCTGTGGGTGTTATTGTTCCCTCACGAAAGGGATCGTATTCCATTTGGCGGGAGGTCTCCATCAGAAACTTGTGCTGAACTGCTGGCTTCTGGTGAGATGAGATGCGCTCCTCAAGTGAGCACGTCCCGGACAGCTTCTATGAAATTCGAAGAAATGCTAGACTTTCTTAAGAGGAGCCTCTATATATGGTCTGAGACCTTCCAGCAACAAGAGACTGCTTAGTACGTCGCTGCAGTCACTGACAGACAGGCAGAGATAATGGAGGCTAGAGATATCCAACTTCAACCACCCTTGCCCCTTGATTTCATCTGACAGCGATTTTTATACGGTGTTGCGATGAGTCGTGGAGCCGGCAATTTTGTAAGAGTATGTGTGAAATGCAAGCGGAATTCCACGACACTCTTATTCGTTGAGTTGGACAAGGGGTAAAAATGGCCGAAGTTGGATATCTCCACCCTCCATTGTCTCTGCTGACAGGCCGCCACAAACACGACATTTTGAAGAGGTTCCTTTTAAACTGAAAGAGAGTGCCATTAAAGGCTTCGTCCAAGATTTAATGTCTAATTGGTGAAAAAGGCAGGCAAGACAACAACTTTGTTTCGATGCCAATGGAATGGTCTTGATTGCACAGTTTCCACGCATACGAGTGCCCCGGCGTCTGCCTAGCAAGAGTGGACAGAAGACCTTTCAAAAGTCAGAGACGATTGCCTGCATGGCTTAAGTCGCGAGTGTACCAGAATCCAAGAAACCTCAGTTTTGGTTGTGTGGAGCTGTGCTTTGGAGAAATTACGTATTCTGTCATGTCATGTAGTTTGAAACCAAGAAGAAGTTATTTTGCCAAGTATCCAAATCTGTTCTGGAAGAAGATGTTCAACATATGTCCTTTTTTTGTCAAACGGTCTAAGTGGCTGTTTAAAGGAAGCTACTGTAACTCAGTGCTGCCAGCTCGTTGTGAGTTAGAAGATTTATTTTGTCGATTAAGCAACGTTCAATTTATTCTCTCGGAAAATCCAATTCTCAGCAGGATTGAAAAACGATGCGAGACTTAGTTCGTTTGGTCTTCTTTGGAGTACTTCAATATCGCCACTCAAACACCTGATTTTACGTTATTCGAGTCACGATAAGGAGGGAAATTCCGATTTGGGAAGTTTTGTTGCGTTGCTCAAGCCTCGCTTCGTCAGTTGACGAACGACATCAAAGAAGAGTGTCAAACATTCAATTCCTGGATCAAGCAAAAAATTTGAAAGTTGACTTACAAAATAATTTCAGTTGATGGGCTTAACACCGATTGCAACGGTTACACTCATTTCATGTGCAGCTGCTGCCAATCGACAAGAGTGAATTTGAAAGCACTTAACCATAAAATACCCTGGCGATCGTTTTCTCTGTGAAACTATTGGACTTCAATTAAAATCTCCTTCCTCATATGATAGTTGTATACACAAACTATCGATTTGATGGCCATGGTGTGGTGGTTAGGTGCGCCAACTCCTACGCGGGAAGACATCTGTAGCAGATCCAGTCTCTTCGAATATCCAGTTTTGTCTGTAGTGAGCGACCAGGCCGATCATACATTCCGGGTAAAGCGGGAAACGTTACTTCTCTCGAAGCACTACTATTATACAAGTGTTCACACTATTTGAACACGTTCTGGCATTAGACGACTGGATGGCGCAGTTGGTTTAGTACCTGCCCTTGGTTAGTGGGGTCCCCGGTTCGAGTTACTACGCAAATCTGGTCCAGTCACCATTTGCAGTTGTGATACAATTAACGTCACTATCACTGGAGTGATCGATCGGTCGTAGTAGTCTGACTGTGGGTATCACAGTTAACCAACATGGTCCAGCACCCTTAGCTGGTGAATTCACTTGCAGCCGCCTTCCCCACCCCTAGACGTTCAGGCATTTGTCTTGTAAAATGACAAACCTACTTTTCGGATGGTTCAGTTTAATTTATGTGAGCGAAGCTGGATGATTGAGAAGCTTTTCCAAGACATGTATACTCTTGCAGCATCCTCAAGGATGTGTAGCCATGAATTGGCGTCCTGTCTCCTTGTGTCGGGGATGAAAGCAATGGAGTCTACGCATCGACCCCATGCTCAGCAATGCCCACCTCATCCACTTAAAAGGCCAACTATAATCCGCACGAGTGAGTGAGCAAATGTGCGAAAAATTTGTTAAGCAGATGTGAATTTAGCAGCTGGCATATTGTGTACACAAACCACACAAATGTTTCGTTAAGTATGACCTAGTGCACTCAGGATCGCACCCCGCACCCGCACGCTGGTCCTAACTCACAACAAACTTTTGCGCAAAGAGTGCATGGCCCCAATGGTCACGTGGGCATTAAAGGGTTAAGTGAACAAAAGTTAACGAAACTTAACGAAATTGAAGTTAGTACATTTTTTGTGTGTCTTCGCTGGTTTGCATTTTTATTCCACATGGGACTTTGTTCTTCATCACATCCTCCAATCAGACACTTCACTGAGACGAAGTGGACCTGGGTGGCAGGTTTTGCAGCAACCACTCGTGACGTGAGTGCCAAATGCTGCTTCAGCAATATCTAGCCTCCCACATGGAAGAATCGCATTTTTGTCTTATGTTATGGCAACATTCGACACTCAACTAAGAATGCTGCCCTTTCCCTTAATCAATCAATTTTGTTTCCACGAGAAATGCAGCAAAACACGTTCGTTACCTGATCGAGGAAAACCCCACAATGATCAGCTCTGAGCGTCTGTATAAGAAGCAGTTCAAGTTGATATTCTGGTTTGAAATTCTTGTGAAGTGCTGCCTTTATGGATGTTATTTGGACAAAGCCACAAATGGCTAAGAAACAGCTGGACATAGTATTTTATTTTCCCGTAAAAAGTACTAGTTCGAGTTCGATTTTAGAGAGCTTCTTCGATCGGTAGGTGTGTTGATGAGTGTGGGGACGATAGGCGATCTCAGGGAGCTCTTGTGGTACACTGATGTAGGCGTGCTTGTTAGGTAATGCTTGAAGATCTTCAAAAGAGTACTCCTCCTGAGATGAGGATTACGTCCGCCTGTCCCTGAGGTAGTTGTCTAGATGCCATAACCATCTGTTATATGGACAACCACGTAATCTTCACTCCAAAGAAGAAACACGCGCAGGACGACGAACAAAAAGATGAGCGTAGACAACAAATGACACGACGCAACATTGAGTGAACTCCAGTATCGCTTAAACTGGATATAGTTGTTTACAAACCAATCAAGGGTGAAAACACGATCAAAGGCGATCGTGCATTCTGTCAACAGGCGCTGGTGGAGCTTGAAGTCTGCAATGGCTTTGGATGTGGTCTGAACGCTGTCTACAGTCCGCGGCAAACTTTGAGTGAACAACATCTTCAGTCGGACTTTTGACAGACATCTTTGATCCGACATTGCCTAGCACAAGGGCAGAAAGCCTTAATGATCTACAATGAGCCCAGCAGTAGGACAGGGCTTTATATTTACCATTGAGTGGATATTTAAAACATTAGTGTCTTGGCAATTGGAGGAGGATCCTATATCTACCATTCTCTCACCAGTGGTACAAGAATTCCTTCCGAAATTTCAAATATGCCATCGGCGAGGCATAGTAAAGTAAGGACATTGTAACGAAAATCCACGCAAATGGTGTGTTAGCCCGTTTTTCCTCTTGACCAACTTAGCACAGGAATCCTAAAATCCAAAATATACCGTCAACTTTCTCCACTCTCTGCAATCGCTGCGTGAAGGAGTCACCTAATGATCCTGACAATCCCCGCCCATTCACACCTTTTCACCGTTTTTTTCCTCGTTTTTTCTTTTATTTCATCAATATGACTCGAAATTACTCACGAAACCTGAAGATTTTCACATGAGTAACCTCAATCTGTCTTCAATCCGTGAATTGGAGTAATTAACGCATTCATCACCTACTTCCCTAAATCCAATTTTTTCCTCTCTCTTCTGTCTGTTCTCCTTTCCCTCTTCGACCTCGTCCCCAGACCGTCGTCATCGTCATCACCACTGCCGGCTGGATGGTTTTCTTTTCGTTGCCATAGAGCTAGTTTTTTTTCTTCGCGGCATTAATCACGAGTGTTAACTCACTCAACACAGCAAATGAATTGAATCCACATGCGAATGTGAATTTCCGCGAAACGCACCGCCGCGCCTCACCGCCCGCATCTGTGAGCGCGGCTGCTCTGCAACGAAAGTGAGAGTGAGCACGATGGCGGAAAATGAAATGCACCATCGAGCCTCTTGCGCGCACACAAGAGTGCCGTGACTAACAGAAAAGTGATAATAGACCCACAAGTGATCCCCCCTCCCACAGCTGGGTCTTGTGTTCGACGAGAGCCGCCAGCCGATCGCATGGCTTAAAAAATAATACCCAAGGAGGAATAAACAACAACAATTGAGACACAACCGATTGCAAAAGAAGAAATTTCACTTTCGCTTTTATTCCCCCACCAGGGGTCTATTTGTGTGCTGCTTTTTGTTTGTTGTTCGCTACACACAACGTCGTCAGACTCAATCCGATGGATACAACAGATAGCCGACGATACGACGAAGAATTGCCTTGTGAGACTCGCGACTTTGGCTTGCATGTACGAGTGTTGTGTTGTCTTGGCTTTTAGTGATCTTCGATGGTTACTTTCTTTCCACTTGGTTACCGCACATCTCTGAGTTTGCTGTTTGGCTTGGAGTTTGGATCGCGCTCATTTGTGTGTGTGCGTGTGCGCTTAACTGTTTCCAGCTAGCTGGATGCGGAAGCAGTTTGTGTCCATGCATCTGTGAGCCGCAGTGGCTGAGTGTGGGTTCGGTTTTTACGTGAAAAATCCCGCCCGTTTAGGGCATTTTACCAATTTTTCTTTCTTTGGATCGTAGCCTCTTTGGCTGTGTGTGGTTGGCATGAAATCAGGTCACAAGGCAACACACAGCACAGACCAAAAAAAAAAAAAAACACCGACTTATCGAAGCCAAACGAAAGCGAAATGAAATGGACTGGCTTGGCTGCCTGACTTGGCTGGTGAGTCTGACAAAAGATGACATCTTTCTTCGTGTGGACTTGTGACTTCTTCCGTGTCTTGTGTTGTTTGTGTGTGTGTACAATATTTAACGTCTTCTAGTTCCGCTTCTTGCATTGGTTACGTATACGCCCCAGTGATGCATGATCATTTGCGTACAAGATCTTAGAGAGACGAAGACGATAGCGAGGGGCAGTCAAATGATTTATCATTTGGTTGCATTTCACTTTCGATTGAGTTCGTAGGGAGAGAGAGAGATGAAAAGGGTTGGGGGAGCCCTCTTAATTGTTTCTTTTTTTTGTTTGATAGAAACTCTTAATTGCTTGAGCGAGGAAGGAAACTGCGTTATCTCACCATCATCGCCGTGTTCCAAGTGATGAGCACTTGGATGTACATTTTTTCCTTAGCAGCAAATGCAACAGAAAGCCATCACTGGATGGATGAAGCTGTGCAGGGTTTCATTACAGTCTTTGTTGAATCATGGAGAATATGTGCACTTTGACAGCGAAGCTGGTCAAAGAGGTCACTGTTATTCACTTTTAAAAGGGGAGAAGGGGGAGAAAGGGGAGAAAGGGGAGGCCATGTTGGCACATGAAGGCAGATGTGCCAGGATGGTCTTAAAGTCATTTGGAGTATGTACTAAATTTCGAAGTTAGATATACTAAATTTCATGCGAGGTAGTAGGAGGCTACACTAAATTGCGAAATGGATGTACTAAATTGCACACGAGAATGTACTAAATTTCAAAGTTGGATGTACATAATTTCATACGAGGATGTACTAAATTTCGAAGGGGGATGTACTTAATTTCGAAATATATGTACTAACTTTCATACGAGAATTTTCTAAATTTCGAAATAGATGTACTAAATTACATACGAGAATGTACTAAATTTGGAAGTTGGATGTACTTAATTTCATACGAGGTTGTACTTAATTTCGAAATAGATGTACTAAATTTCACACGAGAATGTACTAAATTTCGAAATATATGTACTAAATTCAATACGAGAATGTACTAAATTTCGAAGAGGGTTGTACTAAATTTCGAAATAGATGTACTAAATTTCATTCGAGGATGTGCTAAATTTCGGTCTAAAAAGAATTTTAATGACATGTTTGAAGCTATCGAAAAATAAAGTACCCACATTTATGACCAAGCTTTTATTTTGCCAATAAATAAACTGTCAACTTTTGAAACTCAATGGATTTTTTTAACCAATGACCAAAAACTCACTCAATTGTTCTACACATCGCATCACCCTACAGTCAGCTGCTATAACTAATAAATATCTCAACTCCCCCTCATTAAGAAGACAAATTTCATACTAATTCATTCGAATACACCCGATCACAGTTCGTATGTCTATAATTAAAAAAAAGTTTTTCTCTATTCAGGAAAATCAGGGAACAGCAAGGAGATATGCGGTGACGACAAATTCAAAGAGGATGGCGATCCGTGGAACGTTGAAGCACAGACCGCCTTCCTAGGGCCGAACCTCTGGGACAAGCCATTGCCATACGATGCTGACCTCAAGGTAACTCAAGTTAGTATTCCAGTTAGATGCCATTTTACATACATCAGATACATAGAACAAAAAATAAGATACAAAAGCAAAAAAAGAGAAAATCATTTAAACAAAAAACTAAACATGTATCTCACGCTTGTAGTGCGTGTTGTGTATGTTTTGTGTTGAGCTTGCATGCAGAGCCTAGGCTAAAACTTAACCCAGCCCTCACAGTCACGTGAAGGCTGTAGTCTTGTCAACCGCCCGGTGCCTGAACGGAGATCAGACATCAGCCCTTGACAGTGGTCAAAGTTTTAGCTTACGCTTGCTTAAGGCTTTTGTGTTTTCCTTATGAACTATCGCATGCCAAGAGTCATTTGTGTTCTACTTTGGAATTTTGTTTTCTTCTTTTCTTTTCTACCTGCGTGCAGTATGCGGACCTGGATGAATTCCTGTCGGAGAACAACATACCCGATGGGTTGCCGGGGACACACTTGGGACACGGCACCGGTCTGGGACATCGGTCCGATTCTTTGGGGCACTCTGCTAGTCTATCACTCGGCCTTGGACACATAACCACAAAACGGGAGAGGTCACCATCACCGTCGGATTGCATTAGTCCGGATACTCTGAATCCGCCATCACCAGCTGAATCAAGTGAGTACACGTGCAAAAATGTTGCAGGATTGTTCGAGCGTGTAACACTGCCTGTCTCCTATCCCTCGAGGGATGGGAGATGGGGAGTCTATTGTCGGCTCTATTCATTCAAAAACCAAATGTATGGTGGTTGAGAATTTTTCTAACGAATGGTTGTGGGTCATTATTTGAAACTGTCTAAGGATGTTTAAGTGCGTGTACCAATATGTAATTTTTTTTCATTTTGAAACAAGTTTATGTAGATTCGTGGTTGGAAGGTCAAACGAAAGAAGACTTAGTTGTAGTCGGAGGTGGGCCGGATCGTTTGGCTGTTTGCTTTAGCTTAATTTGCTCGACTTGAAATGGTCGTAGCTTGCAAAGAAGCACTTGAAATCAATGGTAGTCACCATTATTAGCTTCCCTTAATTCTCCTAGAATCAAGGGAAGATGGTTATCAACAGAACTTCTAACGGTGACGATAGAAAAGATGGGAGTGGAAGAAATACTGATGATTTACAAGCATTTTTGTAGATTTGATTAGGAACGTAGGGACGGACATACACAAATATGTCAAAGTTACTGAGAGAGAACATCTAGAAAAAAAGCAGATCCCTACTCCATTGGAAAATGAATATTCCATCCGAACTACTCACTAAAGACTTATAAGCCTCTGCTTTCTCAATTATGTCAAATTTTATGTACGAATTTAGACATTCCCAGAAATAAGTCGACTTCTATTCAAAAGCCTTGGTTGCCCGTCCTTCTAGTGATGGTTGATTAATTAAAAGAACACCATCGTTGACGCGAGCTGGGATGGACATGGATGCTGGGATGGACATGGATGCTTATGACATGTTTGACATTTCAGCATCTGCAGTTCATTCCTAATCTGTCAAATTTCCGTGACAAACATGGCGCCATGAGGTTTTTGTGTCTAAACTCACTTGTCACTAGTTTTAATTTTTTTTCAGTAACGATGTGGTCATGATGTCACTTAAGTTTAAGCTACAAAATGTGGCTCGTTATACAAATTCGAACCACATTTAAACTAAAAGTCAAGCAAGTGTTCAATCAAATCAAATTGAGACCATTTCCCTTTTTTTTGTTATATTTGAAGACACCCTGTGTCGTCTTGGCCTTGAGTGGAGCTTTTTATGCATTCCATTTTTTCATTTAGTTCCCACAGTGTGGTAAATCGGCCCTCACATAGGACACACTTCAGCGCCTCGACACAAGTGTACTGTGTATGGGCACCTTAAGACTTGCTGTTGTCTTACCAGCAACAGCGCCAGCTTGACATAACCTCAACTTCACTGTCATTTGTGGAGTTCGGGCAGATCCTCTAGAACTTCAGAAAAATATGTCTCTACAATAAAAGAGGGATTCATCTATTTTCTGGTTCTGAAGGTAAATTTTATTTGATTTTCACTTCAATGTATTGTTTGGATCTTGCATTGTGTGTGGGATATAACATCCAGATCCACACTCCCCCAGAAGTTCTGGGTGGACTCGATTCTGACAAGGGTGACAACTTTGCGAATATTCGTTTCAAGGAACACTTACTGTGTCCATCAACCGACTCACCATCCGTCGTACAAGACAATACTTAGTTGAAACGGTCGGATGTCAATCGATGCAAAAAATATTGTACCGCCTTCTGATTTGTGAGTACAGCGCTCATATATGTTCTGGCGTCTCCAAGACCACGCTGCACTTGCTAAATCGAATCCAAAAGTGAGCGACTTATTCCAGGCAACAGACTCACTATCGCTTTTTTAACAAAACTGGTTGTTGATGCCGTCTTATTGAAACCGATGCGAATAAAGCGATGAAGAGGTTTGAACCAATGAGACTACTCGACCCTTTTGTACGCCATGGAGTGACATTTTTCGCCATTACACTGCATCTTCCCTTTGATGACCGGGATGGTTCGTGGACTCGTGGACCAATAAGCCACACTCGATGGTTGATTGAGGTACATCTGCACTGTTGTGCGCCATCGGTTTCGTATCGATGGCGTGCGCTCTGCATGACGCGTGCGCTCTGCATGACCTATGCATCTTAGATATTGGACCAGTACACCCCTATCTAGACTCATGTCGCTGTACACCTACAGAGTTCATAGTCTCCTCCATCAACGCAGACAGGAGCAGTCTTTCGACGTTTATATTCAGATGTCCGTTCTCTGTGGGTCCTTATGCGACAATTTACAACATTGTTGAAGAAAAAGTTGTGTGAAAATTCAGCAAACACCGATGCTTAGATATCCAATCGATACCTTCCTTGTTTCAGCTGGCTTCAGTTCTGGAATGAGCTCAACTTCATCCGAGCGTAGATGCACCAAGTTTAACTAGCCATGTTTAACAATCCCCCCAAATTAGCACAGGGGCCACGAATCGGATGACATTCAGTCACAAGTTCCGAAATCTCCTCAAAACAGAAAAATAAATATATTGGTACATGATCAAATCAAAGACATCCTGACAGTTAATTAAATTATTTTTCAACTAACCCAAACGCAAATGTTCAGGAAACACTATTGTCTATAAGATGATTAAAAATATATATTTATTTTTGATATTTTACATTCTTACATATAAAATATTTCCATACAAAATATATGCTCATTAAATGAAAACCAAAGTGAAACATACTACCAGTGTTGCCATTGAATATTTTATGCTCAAATTTATCCACACACACTCCATGGGCTCTCTGTAAAAGAATTTCCTGCGTATTTATTCTTGTGTTAAACTTTTCAGCAAATTTAGTTATAAGACAAGTACTTTTATTTATTTTCTTTAAATGCGAATGAAAAAGAAAAAGAAAACATGAAATGTTCAATGGTAATGTGGTTGATGATGATTTTATCAAATGCTAAATGTTATAATATTTCTAGTCTTGTTGCGAAACAAACATAAACTGAGAAAACCAAAAAGAAAAAAATAATCACATGATGATAATGTGTTTTCCATTTGCGTTCTTAATTATTTTTTTTCTCCTTTTCTTTCTATTTTCTTATTTTTTTCCTTATAATTTTTTTATTTTCTCGCTGCAATCAAGTTGCTCCTTTTTTTTCTTATTTGTTTTATAATTTTTTTTTCTTCTTTTGTTCCTCCCGCCGCCACACCCACATTCATTCTTATTTAGTTTACAATGGACAGTTTCTGAAACATTGTTAACATTTAGTATTTGATATTTCAGCGTTTTCATTTGCATCGTCGGGGCGGGATTTCGATCCACGTACCAGAGCGTTCTCAGATGAAGAACTTAAACCCCAACCAATGATAAAAAAATCAAGAAAACAATTTGTTCCAGATGAACTTAAAGACGATAAGTATTGGGCACGTCGCCGAAAGAATAACATTGCTGCTAAACGTTCACGGGATGCACGACGACAAAAAGAAAATCAAATCGCCATGAGGGCAAGATATTTAGAAAAGGAGGTAAGTTTAGCAAAAACAAATCCAATTCCATCCAACTTTTCAATTCAATCTTCAACAAATAAAAACTATCAAAAATTGTATTCATTTTATAGAATGCAACTTTACATCAAGAGAATGAACAGTTGAAACAAGAGAACATGGACTTGCGAGCACGTCTATCCAAATTCCAAGATGTGTAATGTCGGCCCCATTCTTATTCATATTTAAATATAAATAAATCAAAATTATTAAATGAAAAAAAAAAAAACAAAAAAAAAAACAAACAGAATATTTTTAAAGTGAATGATAAAACAAAACAAAATAAAAAACTGGATTATATAAATAATACACCTAAATAAAGAGAAATTAATGAATAAAAATGAATTAAAAATTTAGCTTAAGTTATATTGTTATTATATTATTACGATTGAGAGCAATTATATATATACATATACAAGAAAAAAAAAACACAAGTTAAAAGAATGAAAAACAAAAAGCAGCAACTAACATTCAAAATAAAACACTGAACGGGGATTGCGAAGTAAGAGAAAAATATCAATTAGTTAAATAAAATGCAAAAAGAAAGTTAAATTTAAAAAAAAATAACTGAAAACAACAGTTGGTATATTTATAAACTAGATCTACACTCAAACGTAGTTGAGAATAAAAAGAAAATATACTATAAATTAGTCCTGCTGACGCTAATTAAATGAGGAACGAAAAAAACAAAAAAATGCAAATTTCACCACTAAAAGGGGGAAAATAAGAAATAAAAAATAAAAAATTAAAAACAAAAAACACACAAGAAACTTGTACCTAAACAGAGAAGAATATTCTTCAATTTTTCCTTCGTTCTTTTCCGTTCCCTTTTACACAAGTGTACACCATGCTGTACACATTCGCCGCAAACATCTAGTAATTTCATTTATTTCTTCTATATTTTGTGTCTGCTTAGTAATTTTTTTTCTTTCTTTTTAGTTAATAGAAATTAAAATTTGTTTCTTTTTTGGGATTCATTGCTTTTTTTATATATCATAAGTTAAACTAATTTTTTTTTTGCATTCTTCTTCTATCTTTATCTTGTTTATTTATCTTCTTTTCTTTGTAAAATACTTTCTTCTACTATTTATTTACTTAAATATTTTCATGAGAAAACAAAAACCGAATAAGAAAGATTGAGTCAATTGAATTAATACTATAGCCGAAAATAAAAAGAAAATTGCTTAAATTTAAATATAATTAATTTCAGTTTTTTTGTTTAATTAAATACCTCTTGAGTTAACAATATTCTTGTTCGTTAATTTACACACACACTCTCAGATATGTGAAGATTTAACTTAAAGAAATGCCTAATGAAAAACAGCTAAAGGCTAAACGCATGCTTAAATGTAAAACAAAATTAAGACAGCAAGGTTAAGAAATAAAGAAAAAAAACAATACACTTTTGTGGGATGTTGATTGCTAAATTTATTTATTGTCCTAATTTGTTTTGAATTTTTAATAACAAAATCTTATAAGCAAAGGCAAACAAAGAAACACCTGTAGGGACACATTTTTCTTATTTGTTTTTATCTTCTCGTTTTAATTGGATTCTACGTATTCATAGATAAAATATATTTATTTTTTCTTCTTTTTGGAATAAAATTATACAATTGATTCGGATTATCTTTTTATTTCAATTGATTGTCGTTTGTAAATTCGATGAGAGGTCGATGTCTGGGATTTTGTTTGCTCTGTGTGCTGTGTTGTTTGGGACTAAAGAGTGTTTTGTGTGATGCAAGTCATTGAGAAATCCTGTTCGTTAAAAAATACGGAGCTTTAAAGGTTTAGCTGGCAGATAATGGAATGGTTACGAGGTCTGAAGATGATTAAAGAAATAGGCGCTTGAGGATTTTGTGCGTCGTTTGTTGCTAGGAATTGTGACGTCCCTCTTGTTCCTTTCTGCACTTTGCTTCATTTCGGTGTTGACAAAGGTTCCTTTGGCAAACCAAGTTAGCCGACGTAGGCAATCGTCACTGTCTCTCTTAAAAGTCTTCTTATCAAACCGCCTTAATTTTTTTAATTTCCGTCAAGTGAACATCGGCCCAAACTTTCAAGCTCATGACGTGGTCACTTTTTGGCTGTCTCCAGTTTCGCAGCCCATTCTGGTGTGGGTTCACAATAGCTTCAGTTTTTGTTGAATGGCCTCTCGTCACACCAAATCTTCCCTAATTTGACTGCAAGTCACCAGGAGTTAAAACATCACCATCAACTGATACGAATGGGTCCTGAGATGGATATGAGTCCCAACCAAAGAGCACAGTCTCTACTTGCCTGCGTCCAGTTTCGTACGTTCATCACGTTAAGCTCCTTACCCACTTGTGTGTGACACCACGAATATTCTCGCGATGACAAATTAAAGCCCAGACTGATCAAACATGCAATCAGCCACCATTACCACCAAAGTTTAACTGACTCTGCCAGGAGGAATGTCGCCTATTCACTCATCTGTGATGTGAAGAGTCCTCCCACAGTCACATGAGATCGACGACCTCGTAGTCTTGGAGTGAATGCTACCAAAACTTAGTCATATTCTCCTTGCTCTGCAGGATGTGTGTGTTCAAAAACCTCGTAACAAATTTTGTTCATTGTCCCCGACAAGGGTTTACAGTATTTTAGAACTTTTGGTGTTATCGTCAACACACTATGGGGAATGATCCCCTTCACATCAATTCGAAATTAGAAATGTTCCAATTTTTTTCTGCAAGTGCACTCATATAGGCTCCTCTCTTTAGATGAATTGCTTTCTTTCCACGTTCTTTTTCCTTTCATTTCCTTCGAAGTGACTTCCCTTAACAACGTAGTCAACTCTTCATTCTGTCTTTGCAACATAGACGTGCCCACATAGATAGGCCGGACACATACCTCTGCCGTCTATCGCAGATCCCTTTGTTCACTTTGTACAATCATCTACGTTCTCAATTAAATTTAAGTTCCCATAGGAAAGTCTACCCAGTCCCTCTAGATTATTTTTATCATAAATAGTGGACGAAAAATTATGCAAGAATTGTTAGCAAAGTCACATCGCTACACAATCACAAAAACAAAAAATAAGAAAAAAAAAAAAACACTGCCAACAAATTTATTTCAAATGCAGTGCTTGGGGTCTTCCTTAATTCTTCGTACTAATCGAAATGATAGTGCCTTTATTTCTTCTGAAACAAAGAAATCGAAAGAAAACAAAAAAAAAAAATAATCATTTGCTGCTTCTCAAAATTATCGATAATTTTTTTGACAAACGAACGAAAAAACAAAAATTCAATGAGCCACTATTTATGGCGGAAAATATAATGATTCCCCTCTGATTTATCTTTTCACACTCAAAACAAATCAACATCCTTCACGTAAAAATCACTAAAAAAAAAATAAATACTTAGCCAAGTTTAGAGCACGGCACCCTAAATAAGATATTGTTATTTTAATGAAAAATAGAGAAAATACTTTCTTAAGAGTAAATAAATCACAGAAATATGTAAATTTTAACGTAACATGAAATCATACATAAATTATGAGCGATCTCACAGGATTAAAAAAAAATTAAAAAATATACACAAAAAATATATTAAATAAAAAGTAATAAACAAATAAAAAAAACCCTAACGACAAATTAAATACATACAATTAAACAAAAAATAATCGCTTTATATAGAGTTCTACAAAAGAAAAGTTATTATTTACATACTAACATTGTAGACGTTATACAAAAAAGAAAAAAAAAACAGTAATTTCATGGAATAAAAACAAGAAAAAGGAAAAGAAAAACTGAAAATAGATCACGTACACTTAGACATGGGAGGAAAAATTGAAAACAATAATTTTTTGCAACCAAAACAAAAACAAAAAAATCGGTTTAATGTAAAGAGGTGAATAAATAGAGATGTACGCTAGTACCGCCCCCATACGAAATGCTACGAATTTACATTAAACAAAAAAAAATTTAACAAATAACTCAGACTTTGTCCTAAAGTTTAAAGTATTTAAGTTTAACTTCAAAGAGAAACTGTAGCTGGTACTCATTAGAACAATAATGATAAACAAGAATCATATGGATACACAAAATATGAAAAAAAAAATACAAAAAAAAGTTAAGATGCTTTCAGGAAAAAAAAAATAGTTTTATTTACATTATTTTGTTTTTTTTTTTTTTTTGTTGTTAATGTAGTGCAATTTGTTGAGATATATCTTTTGTTGTTTAATGAGTTGTTGTACGAGAAATATATTTTTTTATTTCTTAAAGTTACGTAATAGGCAATTGAAATGGAGAATTTTCGAGTTCAAAACACAAAAGAAAAGTTAGGTTCCTTAAACTGAGAGGCGCAACATAGATATTGTATATGCTAAGCTCTTGAACTAATCTTAATTTCTAACGAATATGAATGAATTCGAAACAAATGGTTTTTTTTTTTTTAATTGTACACAAAAACAAACATAAATGATTCCCGTCCTTGAGTAAATTCACACAACTAAATCATACAATTGATGTTATGGCAAAAAAAAAAAAAAAACAAAAGCTTCATCGTGGCAGCTTACGAATGAAACAAAAATTCACCAACTATTCAATGGAAAATTTATGATTTTCATTAAGTTTAAACAACTACACTTAAGATGAACAAACAAACAAAAAATAATAATATTACTAAAATATGTAAGAGTTGCATGTGTTTTTGTTGAACGAAATGATGATATTTATTGATTTCAAAGGGAATAACCTAAGTGTAGATAACAAACTTCTAATATTTAGAAATTGGAAATACAAAAAGCAAACAACAAACTCTATTATTTCGTCGAGAGGGCTGAGGAAAATAAAGCAAAGGCAAAGCAAAATGAAAAACAAAAAAAAAAAAAAAACAAACTTAACAAGAGTTTATGTGAAATGCATATATATGTAAAAAGCAAGCAATTATTATTATGTAGTTGTAAACACTAAACAGAAAACGAGATAAAAAATAAAACACAACATTATACGTATGTGTATGAAATAAAATGAGAAACCAAACAGAATTCAAAAAACAACAACAAAATTAATTGATTTAGTGCATTAGTAAATATTATCTGTAGATATTTGTAGTTGAGAAATAATAACGAGTTTTTCTTTATTTTTGTTGTAATTTAATTAAACTACTTATTTTCTATTAAACTTTTGCTTTCGCTTAAATAATAAATCGTTACATATACATATATAATTATTTTTGAGCAAATTAGTTAAAATATTCATACATAGAGTTTATTTTATGTTCTGTTTACTTTTTTAATTGAATTTTAAATAAAATATTTGTAATTATTATTTTATTTTATTTTTTTTGTTTGTTTTTTAAGTATGTATTATTATTTTTATTATACTAATAAACGATTCCTACTGTTATTAACTTTTTAAAGATGGAAAACAAAAAGAAATCTTTTTGATTATTTTTGAATATATATACATTCATATATATATTTTTTTGTTTATGTTTCGTTTTTAGTTTTGTTTTGTAGGTAGAAATAGATTTAAGAAATTGTAGCTTAGTGATTTGTTGGACAAATAAAGGAAGAAAATATATATATATATTTTTTATTTGTTTTCATTTGATTTGATGCTTTGGTTTATTTATTTTTTATTTTCTGTGGAGATTTATAGGAAATGTGCTTGGAGGAATAGGGCATTTTTTGAAAATTTATTTAATGAAGATTATAATTGGAAAATACAACAGCCTTGAAAATATATTTTACATTTTTTGTTCACATCCACACAATTCGTTAACAAATGTTTGAGATTTAGCAAGCCTATTCATTCACCCACCCAACTCACTTGTGCATTAATTACAGGTTGCGTGTGTTACACCCTCCGAAAGGTGATGTCGAAGCAACATTTTATGTATACATACTTATGAAAGTTTTATATTCAGCAGGATACAGTTGAGTTGAGCTTAGATAAGTGGAATTGTACCATTCCATGGGTTCCGTAGAATCGCGATTAATGCAATGTTTTGAATGATAGACCATTCTGCAATTTCCACAATAGAAGGCCACAATAAACGCATCCTCAACAAGAAATAAGCATGCAACCGAAGTAAGAAGAGAGTCCAACTTACCCCGCTATTGAACTCCGCCCAGTAAATAAGTTTCGCGAATTCGATTCGTCTGGAAGTCATTAATCGTTATGATTAATAAAAACAAAGCCAAAGCTAAAAATGCACTTCATTTATTCAGGTTTGAGCTAAAACCGCTGCAGTCGTTGAAGATGTATCTTCGTCGGTTCGGTATCTACGAGACGTCCGAACTGGCTTGTAGGGCACCGTCTCTTCTTCAACTATGTAGCTTGTGATACCCACTAGTGTGTGTACCTATAGTGCAGTGTACCTGGTGTCAAGACGTCTTGTCCTCTTAGTCGTTTTAGGACACCCTCTGTATGTTGTATGTTATAAATGTTGTGGTTTTGACTGAATACTGTTGGCTCTTCACATTGTTCAACCTCATCTTTTCAGACTTATGTATGCTTCCCGAGAAGTAAGCCAGTATTCATAGCTAATTTGGACGATAGTGGCATGAGATCAATTCCTAAATTGATGTACCTCATTTATCGCCAGTTCAATGAACTACATAGGCTCCCCCGTCTGACCACCATATCTGCAATACGCCCATAAAGGAATCTTTGAACCAGTTTTCTGAAATAAATTGAAGAACTCAAATGAACACCCAATCATTGCCACAGATTATGTCCACATCTATCGATTGCCGCATTTTATGAACGTAGTTTTCAGACTGCTAGGGCCATACTTTTCCAATGAGCTCTGCCATCTATGCAACATCCCTATGGAGGTGGTTACACAGCATTAGCTTTCTCGGTTGACACTGACATTGAACCTGCCTTGCATGTCCTTGTATAATAGACGGTTAAATTAGAATAGGCATGTGGGGTGGCCACGCCTCACTTGGGTCCCATTAGACCCATTGTTTGTCCAACTGGGATGGTTTACTTCGTCTATTAGTGTAGTCCAGCCATCCCGAAAACCTGATGAACCAGAAAAAGAGCTGACAGCTCCTGCAGATTCTGGACAAAGTCTTCTTGCACTGCTCCATGTCTGAATGGGCATAGAGGAGTATCCTCTATTCCTTCTTCACCTCTGCATATGGTGTCATGCGCAAGCTCCATTTTGTTTCTTTGATATCTCAGACGATTATGACCAGAAACTTTTTGTCTCGTTGTAGAAGTTTATCGGTTTTTGCGCATCTTCCGAGTGGATTGAGAGCTCCCCAGTTGATTTGATGTCTGCCAGAGGGGCGTTGATACCTACGATTGGCTGGTATGGATCGGTTTTAGCCCTTCCAAGTTCTTCTTCTGGCTCATTGCCGGCTATGTTTAGAAGAACCTTAGTCTCTTCGCGGCAGCATGCAACCTGCTTGCTTTAATGGGTGGTTACTACTCAGTGAAATCTTAAGCCACCGCTATATAGCATGCGACCTGCTTGCTTTAATGGGTGGTTACTACTCAGTGAAATCTTAAGCCACCGCTATATACATACCAACCTCCTCGCTAGACGAGAATGCTTAAAGCTAGTTTAACCAACTTTGCAAATCATACATTTCAATTCCCAGACAGATCCTAGTTCGGAGTCACTGACAATGCTCAGAGAGAATTCCTGTTTAGAAAAAGCTTCTCGAACTTCGCCATTCACAGCAGGCCCCGCCAATCCAATCTGTAAGCGGTAGAAATTAGGCCCAGGTCCTCTCCGGAAAGTCGCTTCACCAATACAATGATCGTCGTATATGGTAGGATCAAAGATCATTAAAATAAGGAAGGCAACAAGGATTGGCCTTACAGAAGGGGGACACCAACATAATACCCAAGTGGCATCTAGCACTTGCAAGGCGCAAAATCCCCAAACACGAAATTTCCGTTGCAGGGTCATAAGTCCACAGGTCATAGGCCGATTGTGGACCCACTTGTGTGGGTATAAGTCCATAAGCTCCAAGCGCCTGCCTGGCAGCTGTTGGCCTACCCTTAATGGACCGACGTAGTTGCGTGAGCGGTTTAAACGCTGGTTAATATCCAGTCAGACTTCTTTTTGGCCTTATTTCCAATTCAAATTTGGCCTCGATTTCGATTTGGAAATGGAAATAAAACCATTGCCAAACTTAATTTCTTCGGTAGACTCGAGCTAAAGAGGCGTTTGTGCTTGGTTATGTAAACATTGGGCATTTCGTAGCCAAACCATTACAGGATCGTTGTAAGCAGTCAGTACTTTCACCATTTGTTCATCGATGCTGGATTTATGTTCGAATAAAGAGGCATACTTATGGGAGCGCGGTGAACACCGAAACCGAATCACCGAAGGGTATGCAATGGAAAATTATGTTTCAACGAAATGAGAATTCCCACATGAGCAAACCTCTCACTACTTTTGGAATTTGCTCAGCAATAAAGGCCGGTGGCTAGGTGTGCGTAGGTCAAGGGTGTAGTTGAGTTTGGAGCGATTATTGAAGTAAAATACGAGTTATTGAAGTGCTATTGTGTGTAATTGGTAGATTGTCTAGATCTATGTTCCTATCAAGTCAAATCTCTAAGGAGCTACGCTGCCCGAAGGAAAGTAATGTCCTGGATTAATATTATTAAGATGTTTCTTGTTGATTATCTTGAACAGACCTGTAGCTTCAAAAATAGCTCCCAAATGACATTCACGGATATAACTGCGTTTCTGCAAGACATTTTATGTTAATTGCTTTCCACCGGGCCTTGGGAGTGAATTATCCGCAGTCAGCAAAAAAATCACACTTCTCTAAGACATCCCTTCATTGCCGCCTATCTCTTAACGAGATGCCCCAGTATTTTAGCATGCGACATAAACCCGCATAATGGTGCCGGGACACTGTGACATGAACTAACGCCGAGAACTAACGAAAGTGTACATGGCGATCTGCCGTCCACGCCTAACGCCACTGCAAAACATCTACTGCAGCTCGAAAAAATTGCTCATGTACAATATATCGCAGATGGTCTACTGACATTCATTCGATCATACTTTAGATCCAAAACGCTCACTCAGCCTTATCAGAATGAATTGTCCGAATCTCGGGACTCTCATTGGCGTTACAACAGGGCACTCCTCTAGGTTAGGCCTTCTTCGCAGAAGTTGCAGGGACGAGAGGGAGGAGGAAACTATTGTACATCTACTCTTCAATTGCAGCGCTCTCTCCTCCCTAAGACCAAACTGGCTGCACCAAGTAGCAGCAGAGTCAGTCATCTCCGACTATTTGGTTTGAGGTACAGGAACAAGCTGATCCGCGTGGCAACACAATGTGCCTATACTGGCCTGGAGTGCGAGTGCGGTCTACCCGGAGTCAGCCACTTCACCCTAATCTAACCTTGAACTATGTTGACTGGATGTACCTAAACACTTGATAATTTCCTAAGAGACTCATGTGCATACCCCGTCTAAATGTGACCTGTCCAAGTTATTTGACCAGTTACCACTCAGCATATTTCATGTCAATAGAGTGATGCTCAAGGAAGGCTGGTGTGGTGAAGATCTTGTCGGCATTGATCATGCGGCCATTTCTTGAACCCCATAGGGCACTCATTCTCATTCATTTAGTTTCCAAGCTTAAGTTTGAATCATTCCAAGAGGGAAAGTAGAATTGATCCCATCTGTATGGATATGAAATAGACAACACCGTTGAAAGATCATTGATCAACATTGAAAACAGTAACGTACCGAATATAGAGCCTTTTGGTACACCAAGTTATAAGACACAACATTGGCAGGGTATACGATTACGGGAAGGGATTGAAGATGTGACACAGTCCAAAGCTTTCAAGAAGTCATCCCAGATTTCAAGAATATTTCTAGCCTAGCAGTTATGAAGCTAGAGTTGCTATGACTTGTAGAGCTCTTAAGTTTGGCTCGTGCGTTCTTTTCGAAGATAAGAGAATATAACTCGGCACAAAAATGTGTACAAATGTGAAGAAACGAGCATGTATCCTACGTAGTTCAGCCAGGTTGTTAAAGTATTAGGCTTCTTAAGGCCGTAGCCAAGTTACACTTAAACCTTATGTTCAACTTTGCTTATTTTTCGTTGCTCGTTAATATTTAAGTCGAACAAGTCTAGTGTTCGCCGTTAACTACGTAGAGTACAAACTGGACAAAGAGTGTCTTTAAGGTTCCGTCAGGGCGGTGGGCGTCCGTCTGTCGGTAATCTTTTGTCATCATTAAGCGATCGACATGGACGCAATTACCGTCATCGTCATCTTCTGACTTAAGGTAAACCACGCACGAGAGATCCAAAGGCAACTCGATCCTCCGCCATCGCCTCTCAGGAGATGATTGCATCGCCTCTCAGGAGATGATTGCATCGACTGCCCAAGCGTAACCAGGCGAGTTTTTGTACTTGGTGCAACCACCTCGTCCTGTGTCTGCCAAGCGGTCGCCTACCTGAAGGCAGTCAACGCCCGCCTCGGACATTCGTGCCACATGACCAAACCACCGAAGCACAGCCCTTTCCATTCGAAGAAGCAGCTGCTCAATGTTCCTCGCGCACTGCAATAGTGGAACAAAAAGCACAGTCGCACCTCCGTTCGTCGAATAGTCACGCGAACAATTATTGTGGTCAATTTTTGGAGTATAAAGTATGGGAAAATTTAAATCTTGGGTGCCTTCAAGTTCGCCTTAGGCTTACAGATGTTTGACTGTTGTTGGGTGCGGCGTACAGGCATGCATTTCTAAATTTGCCTGGTGCCTCAGAATATATCTCTTCACATCGAATGACTCTATTCCGGACCGTATGATGTGACAGGGGTTCATGGTCCACAGAGGGATAATGGTCCACGGTACGTAAATGTATACCCCCTTCGCCAAACGCCTACCAATGTGCCTAAAAATCTGACAGAATATTCTGGCCCTGGTCTGGTTCCAACTGCTTTTGATCTACTGTCAAAAATGTTAACTCTTGCAGAGGAGTTGGTACAACATTTTAGACACGTGCACCAGAGACAGTTGTAAAGCCTTAGGAGAACCCCTTATTCCGTGAGCTTATGTTTTTGCATGCAACTTAATTTTCCTCTTGTTTTGAACGTTGTCAATTGAAGCCATAGTATCGCAGCCTTGAGAAAGAAGTCAGACGTTTTTTGGATTTTTTTGAATTATTTTTTCTTTCAATAAAGAGTAACAAAATTAATGAGTTCCCACACTCACTGCTCTTCTTGGCTCAGAAGACGTTCGTAAAAAAATGCACTAACTTGGACATAGTTGGAAATCGATTCATATTCAAAATGACTTCTTTCAGAACAGACAATTACTTTGCGGACCCTTCAGAATGCGAGCACTGCTCGCACTCTGTTTTCTAATATGTTCGTCTTATGTCGGAAAGACCTAGTTTTTCGTTAACACAGCCAAGAACGTCTCCACACCCAATGTTTTTTTTTCTCTATGAAAATACGGGCTATTCAATGCGAAACAAAAATGCAACGAGTGATCATACTTATACCTAGTTAGTAAGACACTTAAGTATAAATTAGTTAAAGTAGAAGCTTTACTTGCATGTGAGACAGTAGGCTCGCGCATACACTTTCAGCTACAAGTTAGAGTGCTAACCTCATTTGTTACTCGTCTCATTTTGTTTCACTATTTGAGACATGAATTGAAATCCGAAGAATAAGTACGTAATTAAAAAAAATAACAATGCGTTTTTTTAGTGATTTTTAGTACCCTGATTAGTTTTAGTGAGTTCGTGAAATTATTAAGTGACAGCATTTTAGACGATATTCCTTAAAACAAGAACACAACATACATGCATGTAGAGTATTATAGAAAATATTATAGATATAACTGAAAACAAAAAGTTGTTACGAAGAAAAACAAATTAAGTAAAACGCATTAATTCTGTTAGTTGTTACACTTCATTGAAAAAAAAAACAAACAAATATTATATATACACAAAGTGAAAAAAAAAAATAAGAGGAAAACAAATGGTTATATACTTAGCATATAAAGTGAAACTACTAACTACTAAACGGGGAGAAATCTCGAATTATATATAAATAACCTAACAAAATGTTTGACAAGCATCTCAATGAAAAATAACACAAAAATTGACGATAAAATGAAGCAAATATAAAAAGTGAAATAAAATAAATAACTAAGAGCCTTTATTTACATTGATTTACATTTTGAAAATTTTGCATGGAGGTGAAGAGACGAAACTGAGTAAAATAATATTTTATATACACGTAAGAAGAAGATTTAAGAACAAAAAAAAAAAAAAACACAGACATTTAGTGTTAAAAAAATAATATTAATATATAAAAGAAAACAAAATAAAAATTGATATAAGTAAAATTAAAGACAAATGAATAAGAAGGCGGACGTGAAGAGATGATAAGAAATAAAATTTAATCGTATACACATGTTGATATACACCGATATGTACCTATTCGCTATACAATTTAGAACGTTTGTATTTTGGTGCGCAATGGCTAACAAGACCAAAACGACTTTGTTTCAACTTTGGTTTCCATTTCGTTCTGAAGCTTTTCGTTTTGTTGATTTCATTTGAATGTCTTAACATTAGACTACACGGTTATGTAAGAAAATAAAAACATATATATATATTCATACATTTAAAATGTATACTGCGTTGGTTCTGATGGTGGAACTAAGGATCAGATTGGATAAGGATGTGTGAAACTTATTTGCAATGATAATACGAGACTTGTTGACACGAGAGAGAGTTTTGTTTCCTTTTAGTTTGGTTTTGTATTATATAATTTAACTTTGTTGTCAATATGAAGAAAAAACTGAAAGTAAAAAGATGTCAGAAACAATAAACGTTTAGATACAAATTTTGAAAATACAAGGACTCTGTGTTTTATTTGTGAGAAGGGGAAACAATGCCAAGTATTCGCGGGAAGCTTAATTTTTCTCGCGAAACTGGTGGACTCTGTGCAGCAGACAGGGTGTGGAGGAGGCGGATACTCTCGCCATTAAAGAGCGGATAACCAGTTGAGTCTTAATTTACATCCGCGGTGGCTTGGTCCTTATACCGGAAATTCGGAAAACTGTCTCAGCTCTAGCATTTGTGTCCAACATGCAGCCGTGTAGTCGACGGAACCACATTACCATCTGGACTTCATCTGTGCCTAGTAGCGCTCGTAGTTTTGTTCAAATAATTGGCCTGACAAAATAAGAGTTTTGTAGAGCATGAGCATGACTTGTTGTTTTGAGAAGCCGCAGCTGCATCGGTCCACTTTTTCCCGGTATTCTGAATCCGGCCACCAGATTGAATAGTTCCTTGCAATGAATGTTGAACGACTGGTTGGCGCAATTGGTTCAATACGATTTTATCTGGTTTTCAAATCTGGTTCAAACTAACAGCTGGAGTGGTCGATCAGTGGTAGCAGCCTGACTAGTCACTATAGACCAACATGGTCGAACTCTATAACAGCTAGAAGTAACGGAAATTTTGTATTTTGTATTTGCATTTATGATTACTTCAAATTAGTGTTAAGTTTTAACATGCGTGTGAATTATAATTAATTTTCTTCGGACAAACAAGCTACACGATAATAACAGAGTCTAAGATCGAACAGAGTCTAGATTGTATACAACTTATTCTCGTGCGGTTTGCTAAGAGATGGCGTAACTTTTATTATTCCATTGGAACATGCGTTGGAAAGCAACTGTCATTGTACGTCATTTCAGTATAAGTCATTCATTTGAAGCGTAAACAACAATTTTTTTTTCACTCAAATATGTCGACCTTTTGGCTGAAAAAGTGTTTTTGCGGGGAGTTCTTCTTCATTACTTTAACATGAAGAAAACTGCTGCCGAAAGTCATCGTATTTTGGTGGAAGCTTATGGTGAACATGCGCTAGCTGAGCGAACGTGCCGAAAGGGGTTTTGTAACCCGGCCAACCAGCCAAATCAACGGCAAAGCCGAATATCCATGGCTCGAAAGTAATGCTCTGTTTTTGGTGGGATCAGAAGGGTGTGCTGTATTATGAGCTGCTAAAAACGGGTGAAACCGAACACAATTAATCCGTTTGAAGAGAGCAGTAGCCGAATATGCCACCGGACTCAAGGCAACAATTTTCGATCATGACAACGTTTGACCCAAGTTGCTATTCCGGTTAAGAACTATTTGGAAAACAGTGGATGGGAAGTTTTACCCCACCCGCCTTATAGCCCAGACCTTACCCCTTCTGACTACCATTTGTTCCGGTCGATACAGGATGTCAACACTGAAATGCGGTTCACATCAAAGCAGAATATCAAAAATATGCTTGATTCATTCTTGGCTGCCAAGCCGGCGCAGTTCTTTTGGGATACGATAGATGGGAAAAAGTCATAGCTTCAGATGGGCAGTACTTTGATTAATACTATTGTACATGTTTTTCTTAAATAAACGTTCAAATTTTGAAAAAAAAAAAAAAACACGAATTGAGTTATAGACCCAATAATAACTTACAAAACAATGTTCTGTATTTGATCTTAAAACCAACTTGCTCTGCTTCAGCTCAGTTGAACTGCCTAAAATCAACTGATTTTCGAATTCCAACTGGAATTTCAATAAAACAAGATCATTTACTCTACATTTGATTTGGTGTACATCCAAGGAACAACACAAGGAAAAGGATTACATTGTCCAAAATATATCTTAGGTAGATATGGGCGTATATATAGGATATGGGCAGGTAGACACACCACGAACTTCCGATGATGATGCCATCATGGATGTACAAATTGTGAGATGGAATTTTTTCCTTCTTTTGTTTTATGCAACAAGTTCGACTTAAGGGGTGAAAAATGAGACCTAGAATCGTGAGAATATGTACGAGTTAGAGGAAGTCTCCACTTAGGGGGAGTCCACTGTAATAAAATAAGATGTTTGACAGAGTTTTTGTGTGTTTTGCAGACCAATTAGCAGATGCGATTTACGTCCCTTGAATTCGTTTGTGGACAAGGGTTGTGGAGTCAGATAGCTCTGGTGCCGAGACGCTTTTGAAAGTGTCATTAGGCCACATATTAACATTTGGCATAATGTCGCTTCAAAAGTGTCATAGGGCTAGACTAGTTTGCGATATTGTGTTGGTGCAGGGTCCCCAGGCCATCACATAAAAATCGGTTCACGAGTATAAAACTTAGCTCCAGGTGCCCGCCTGACAGTTGTTGACACAGCCGTAGAGGAGCGTCGAAGTCGCGAGAGCGGTTAAACCATGCAGAAAAAAGGAACCAGAGTTGTAAACGACAGCAATCTTTTGAGAATGCAATCTCTGAATTCAAGGAAAGAATTATCTGTTTTGTGGTTCAATCAATTGACTTCATTTGGGACTTCTGGACCTCAGCATCGAAGACATTATTCTTTTTGAAGTCTTAATTTGATCTATCTTTGCGACCAGTCTTTTGATTTGAAATCAATTGAATGCAAGTCTATCGACTGACAGTGCATTCACTGAAGTCACTTTGAAGTCTTTACCATTCACTTGAAGTCACCCGCACACAGTTGAAGTCTTTGGGTCCTCAAAAATGCTCGATGCAGTCTTTTATTTAAATATTGAAGTCTTTATTTTGCCTTCTTTGCCATTTTGTGCCGTTTTTGCATCTCTCTGCCTTTTTGTGTCCATATTGAAATCTTCTCCAAGCTTGTTCGCCAAAAAATTGTAGAAAAATCCGAATTTGCGTCTGATAATGCCTCCAGCCCAAACTCGCACCAGACTGTCCCGCTTTGTGGATGCACATGTTCCCAAGAACTACTCGTGGGTTTCCTGAACCCCAAATGTGACAATTTTGGCGATTAACGAAGACATCAAGGGACCGGAAGCATTGGGCAATAACAAAGACACCCTCGTTGCCAGCAACGCTGCACTCTTCACACCGATGTAGCATTGGTTGTTTGTAAGCCAGAAAGAAGTTAAGAATCTAGTTTGGAGTTGTCCGCCGTCGAGTTAACACCTCGGAGTGTTTTTTGTTTAAAAATTACTAAAAAAGTCAATTAAAGTGCTAATATGCCTAAAACGGCTTGCAAAGAGGAAGCAAAATTGAACAAGTTTGTATTGAAATTTGGCCCAGATTATTTTTCATCTGACGGAAGTGCTTCTATACAAATTGTGTGGTACAGAAGTTAACATGAACAAAAAAATATTTTATTGAACAGCATATCAAGAGACCAAAGCACCAGAGTTATATTAATAAAATAAAAAATTAAATTACAAAGGGTGATTTTTAGCTATTATCTTTTTGGCAACACTGGTTTAAACAGCTTGACGCACGTTTCGTGTTTTGTTTCACTGTCAAACATCTTCAGTTTGGTCTATAATTTAACCATGAATCGTCTTACAAACGAACAACGCTTGCAAACTATTGAATTTTATTATCAAAATGCGTGCTCTGTTAAGAAAGTTCACGACGAAGCTCATTTTTGACTCAATGGGTACGTAAATAAGCAGAATTGTCGAGAGTGTCGAGTGAATATCAGCCAGAAGCATTGCAAGAGCTACCAATGCATCCAGAAAAAGGCACAGTTTGGTGCGGTTTATGGGCTGGTGGCATCGTTGGACCGTACTTCTTCAAAGATGATGCGAATCGTAACGTAACTGTGAATGGTGAGCGCTACCGTGAGATGATATCCAACTTTTTTTTTTCCCAAAATGCCAGAGCTTGACTTGCATGACATGTGGTTTCAACAAGACGGTGCCACATGCCACACAGCAGGCACAACAATGGTCTTATTGAGAGGCGAGTTCGGTGAACATTTTATTCCACGTTCGGGACCGGTCAATTGGCCGCCTAGATCGTGCGATTTAACGCCTTTAGGCTATTTTTGCGGGGCTATGTTAAAGCTCATGTCTATACAGACAAGCCCGCTTCAATTGACGCATTGGAGGACAACATTGAAGCATTTATTCGTGAGTTACCGGCCGAAATGTTGGAAAGAGTATGCCAAAATTGGACTAAGCGGATGGACCATTTGAGGCGCAGTCAAGGTCAACATTTGCATGAAATAATCTTCAAACATTAAATTATATGGACCGTACTATCGATTTGAAAAACTTTTCTATAGCTTTTAAAAAATCACCCTTCAATCCATATTTCGTTAATAGAACTGAAAAAAAAAATTACGACGATATAACAAAAATGTTGTTGACACGTGGCACACCGTTGGATATCATCAATAAACCCGAGTTTCAGACTTTCAAGCGCACACAAAAAAAAGTCCCAGATGAGTCGACACTAAGAAAAAATGACGTTGAAGATTGCTACCTTGAAGTGCTCCTCAAAGTCAGAGCTGAAGTTAGTGACGAAAATATTTTTGTATGCATCGATGAAACGACAGACAAAGCAGGGCGCTGTTCAACAAATGTAATTTTTTGTTTATAATTTGCGCGCGCACAAGCGTTTGTTAATACCCTTAAGTGTCCGGCGTCAAGACACAGCACGGGACGAAGGTGTAGAGGGAGAAAGGGAGAGGAGGTACCAGTGCACATTGGATTTAAAAATAATAAATATTGGGATGGGAAGAGCATTCCATATTCGTGTCGTGCGGCTGTTGAACGAGTCTCTAAATTTAATCGTGCATCCGAAGGTAGGCTTAAGTGTAAACTTATGTGCATTCCTGGCGAGACGGGTATAGCGGGTGAATTCATGGAGAGGAGGAATGCAGTTGGCAAGCCCGCTTGAGCATGGTTTGTAAAAATAGCGAAAAAATATGAATACGAGACGGTACGTCGATGTTCGAGCGAGTCAAGTGACTCTGCAATATTGTTGTCTCCTATAAGTTTTATCGCTCGGCTTTGGATTCTGTCTAGGGTGGTCTTGGGGGCACCAGACCAGATATGAGCGTTGTACTCAAGTTTGGGGCGTATATACGCCTTGTAAATAAAAGCCAAATCAGAAGGAGTGAAGTATTTCTTGCATCGATTGAGGAAACCTAAACATTTCGCAGAATTTTGACGACCTCAAATATGTGCTCGTTCCAACTAAGTGTTGTGTTGATACACATACCAAGGATGGAAAGCTTTGCGGTTTCATCGACACAGGTGCCATTCATGGATAGTGGCTGATTAACAAGGGTTCGCTTGAGTGACAGCAGGCAGCATTGAGTTTTTGAAGCATAGAATTCCACTCGATTGTTCTTCCCCAGTTAATTATGCTGTCAAGATCGGGATTCAATGTGCTTAATTTAAGCTGCCGTTCAAATTCTACGAAAAAATGGATGAAATGAAATGTTGTACTCGAAAATGGTTCACGTAACTTGCGGCGCTCACGCTGTGCATAGAGTCTGTGAAAGCATATGAAGTCACAGCTCGAAAGTTAACGCCTTCGTATCGAACATGCTGTTTTTTTTTTTTTTTTTTTGTGAGATGGATGGATGCGTTGGAAAGCTACTGTCATTGTACGGCATTTCAGTATATGTCATTCATTTGAAGCGTAAACAACTCTTTTACTCAAATATGTCGAACTTTGTGCCTGAAAAAGTGTTTTTGCGGGGAGTTCCTCTTCATTACTTAAATATGAAGAAAACTGCTGCCGAAAGTCATCGTATTTTTTAAAAAATAAACGCTTTAAAACCAAACAAAAATTCTCCATCTAACTCGAATTTTTCCAAAACTCTCTCTGACTCGAACAAATCTTGGTATCCCGTGAAAATTCGACTTAGGGGAGTTGACTGCATAGCAGCCGAGTGCTGCGAGTCGAAAATAAATTATTCAATTTTTCACCTTCCGGCGCTGGTGCCAATGTGTCTTACAACCACCTGCACTCACACTCACAAGACGGCGCGTTACAGTTCGTTATAAAATACGCCAATCCTCAGCCTAAAGTTAGCGCATCACTTAAGCCATGCTTCCGCTCATGAATACCGGCGAATGCAAATCAAAGCGACCAGACAGACTGCAGATCTCTATCGTTCGACATCATTAATCAGCCTCAATTAACACATGTCGTCATCGCCGCCGACCGAGAGCGCAGACAGCTTACAAAATGTTGATTTTGAAGTAACACACTTCACAGTCCGCGCCGCGTCTATTGCCAAATTTACCATGTAATCCTCTCATTAAAAATTCGCCGCATCAACCACGCACACACTCTACTTGCAAATTGCGACATGACTCACCTGAGAAATAGCACACGAAAAATAAAAGTGAATAGAAACAAACAATCCCCCAATCGTTGATCACTTTCATTAATTGATATCTCAAAGCGAAAAAAAAAATCCTTTCTCCTCGTCTCTCCGTCTCCGCTCACCCGACCGCTGCGCATCTCGATTTGTCGATTGCTTTCCATTGTTTTCGCTTAGATCGCTTGCTAATCGCACTCACCGCATGCCCACTTCTCTGTTGACATGACTTAGCCGTCCTAGGCGCACAGTAACGCCGCGCCGTCTTATCAGCGCAACAATCTTGCAGCAGGCCGCCCCTTTACATAAGCCCGCTGGCTGAGAGTGTAATCAAATTGCAACAAAATTGTTTGATTATGAAACATTTTGTGGGGCACTGTGTGTGGCTGTGTTCGAGCACTTTGTGAGCAGGTTCTGATTGGAGGATTTGGTTGCATTTGTCCACGTGTACCAACGTAATGCCAACTATCTTCGTCACCATCATCATCGTTGTCGTCGTCGTTGCTTGCATAAGTGCTCAAGTCCCTTTAGGCTGGCAGAAAAAAAACACCAAAATGTCATGACTAATGCTACACACTCGGTGGTATACGTAACAAGAAAGAAAAAAAAATCGTATTCAAGTCAACAAAAGAGCGAAAAAGAGAAACACAAAAAAAAAAAAAAACGGGCCACTGACTGAAAGACAAACGAATTGGGAGCAAGAAAGACAACACAATTGGGATTGCAACAAAAATTACGAATATTGTATCTGCAACACAGCATTACGTGGGCCGCGTTAGCCCACCGCCGAGCCGCGCTATCGCCTCGAATTGCTCTCAAAACGGAAATCACACCGAGCCGCGCCGCGTCGATCTAGTTGGTCGCCGCCGTCCGATTTGTCAAATGCACGACGAGAGATACATTATCTGCGGCTACTGTAAATGGGAGAAAACTTAATACATGCACATGCCACAGGTAAAAACGATGGTGCATGGAATGGACGACGAGGCGGCTGAGAAATCCACGGAGAGACACCCCTGCCCACCCCCGACCGACAACAGCGCAGCATATCGTGAACTTGAGCTTGAAATCATGTCTGCAACACAACAACTACACACACACACACACTGAGAGACCCATACCCCCCTCCTCGCTCACTGGGAAGTCCACATGAGAAGATTGCGGCTGCATACAAGGAACACCTTCAAGCGATGGTTTTTTTTTTTTTTTGTGTTTTGTCCGTCGCTTGCCGCTAGATAATTTTACTTTCTTTCATCATAATTCGCATTTTGGTATACGGGCACCTCTTTGTTTTTCATTAGATAACAACACCCAAACAAAAATACGAACTCAACGACGAAACAACAAATCCGATGAGAGAGAGAGGAAACCAAAGAAAAAACGAATGTACCTCATGCTCGCCCCGTCTCCGTCAGCGGAGATTTGTTGTCTTAAGAGAGCTTCAGACGCAGAGTTTAGTCACCCCACAGCCAGCAAGAGTCTGTGACTCTGTCAAGAGAGACAAAGAGCGACCGCATTCGAGCGTGTCACTGTGTGTGAAAAGCACTCTCCGACGACTGCCTGCGGTTGGGTGTGTGTAAGGGGAGCCTTCGCTCACTGGACTGGAGTAAAAATTTCATTCGACTACCGATTTGCAATTCATTCGCTGTCGAACAGCGGCGGTAGTTCGAGATACAATTTTGTTGCCTCCGATTTGTTGTGTCTAAATTCGCGTCTACAAAATCTCGCACACACCACCCAGAACAAATCAAACAAACAACTAGTAGTTTTTTCCGTTCTGTTCGTCTTCTTCTTCTTCATCATCACCCCTTAAAGTATCTCAAAAGAAATTCAAGAAATCAAAAAGGCAGTGAAGTGAAGTGTGTTCGGTGAAATTATTGGCGGTACGAGAATTTAAATCATTTTCTTCTTCAAAAAAAAAAAAAAAAAAATCCACGCCCCAAATTTCAAGTTGTGTTGTGTCACTTAAGGCGAAAAGATACAATTCGCAAAATAAAGCGTGCGTGACTGTGTGCGTGTGTGTGTGTCTGTGCATGGGTATGTGTGCAAGCAACAAATGCAAAAATAAATAAATAAATAGAAGGAAAATTTCAAATTGAATAATCATCTTTAGAGGAGTTAAAAACATTTCGGTGTGATTTCGTTTGATTGTTATTTTGTTCGTCGGGTTTTCCGTCGTCGTGCAGTTGTACGACGTGTACTCCCGTGTGAGTGCTTTTTTGTATATTATTACGACATCACCAGGCCGAGAGTAGAGGCGAAAAAACACGTTTTTTTTTGTCCCCCTCAAGAGATATACTCTCGTAATCGTCGCAGCCGTCGTTTGTCGTTGCCGTTGTCGTCGTCGTCGCAACGTTTCCTCCTTGTTTCGTCGGCTATAGGTTAGTGTGTGTGTGAGTGTGCTAATTTTATGCAAATCTTTGTCCAAAAAAAAGCTACATTCTTCATCCCTGACTTGAGAAATTAACTCTAAATATCTGGAAGTTCTTGATCTGGTTTTTCGTACGATACAAATCTTCAAGTCAAAGCGCACATTCACATAATGTGCGCCTATTACATAAGTGCGTTATGACAACGAACGAGAGGCAAACCAGGCAACCGTCGGCCAGCTATAGCTGGCAGGCGGTTACTTAACACACACTCTTCACACATTCACACGTACACTATTTGCCGTGCCATCCCCCCTTCCCTCTCTCTCTCTCTCCCACTCACACTCAGTATGTGTGGTGTGAGTGTGCAGATGGATGGATGGATATGTGCGTCAGTGTGAGTGTTTAGGAGACGCCAAAACACCCTCTTTGAAATTTTCTATCATGTGTCAAGGATCAAAAATAAATGCAAAGGAAACAGAAAAAACAACAAAATTCAAGCTCAGATCGTTAACATCTTACCATCTCGACTCGGCCATTGTAAAACATGACATTTGAGTGAGTAAGGCCACCGAGATGATCATAAACAAGTGCATCCCTCATCCCTCAATTTGTTGTGCGCTTACGTGGTTCTCAAACAGACACTCGATTTGGTGCAAATAGAAAGCTTTAATTTTTCTTTTTGATTACGTGTGCAATTGATGTGCAATATCTGGTATATCCTCCGTCGCTCATTTGTGTGCAGCACCTAGTTCACCAGCAATCGACTGTCAAGTGGGCTAGTACACATTAGTTTCCAAAAAAAAAAAAAAAAACAGCAGACACCACACCAATCACTCTGTTGTCGTTGTCGTCGTCGCCGTTGTTGTTGTCGTCATTCACCCTCTCTAGGCGAAAGCCCGGTTTTCAACAGTGAGTTACCTAATCCACGGAATAGAATTCCAATTCCTTGCCTCGAATCGAGAGAGGAACACACATTTTCCATAGCGGTTGTGTGTGGCACTTGGTGTGTTTTTTTTTCTGTTGTTGATTGCAAAACTGTGTTTTATCTAATCGTGTGTTACGTGTTCCCTGCTTCTTCGTTCTTGTGTTTATATAATTTCCGAGAAGAAAAAAAAACAACAACACAGGCAGAAATGACTACAATTTGTAGAATCATCTAGATACAGGGGTTGATTCATTTTTCTAATTATTATCGATGACAAAAGATATTTATCCCCTCACCGCTGCAACCGATTTTTTGTTCGATTGTGCCCGATGGGGTTCGAAGCTGCAACAACAAATAAAACAATATCTGGTGCATTGGAAGGCAGAGGGAAAAGGGAACAACATTTAGAGCACCCACCACAAACTATTACACGCGATAGTGTACAACTAATTGTTAAGTAACACAAAACAAAAAAAAACCCCACAGATTGATTATGGTGGGACACTCTTCTCAGAGTTACTCTTAAGCAACTCCCTCTCTCTCTCTCTCTCTCAGTTCTCTCACTCTCGCTCTCTCTGTCCGCCCGTGAATTTCCCATAATCTCTGCATCGCATTGCAGACAGAGCGTCAGAGTCGCCATCGCATTGGGGAGCTGCTGCTCCTGCTGCTGCTGTACTTAGCTGCGCTCTCTTTTGCAAACGAACTATGCTTCTGGGATCAGTCTCTTCTGAGGTCGTCCTATAAATTGAGATACAAGTGTTATCCAAAATATTACGACGGCCTTTTATTCAATTCTTTTTTTTTTCTGTTTGCTTCGTTTTTGGTTTTTTGTTTCACTTTTGCCTCTTCTCATTTTGTACTTTTCGCTTATAAAATCAAAGTCGTTACGTAAAATCTAACATTTTCAGAGATTTCTTCTTTCGGTTTTGGCATATCCATGCGATACAAGATACTGTACAATTTCAAAGCTCAAAGATCAAACAGATACACTTGTGATGTTGTTGATGGCGATTATGATGGTTGGCGGTTGACGGTTGATGGTGTTGGTTGGAGGCGGCGCGGCTGGGGCAGCCGTGGTTAGGTCTTTTTGAGAACATAATTGACTTGCAGAAATATCTTTTATATCGTGTGTGAGCGTTAGATACAAATGTGTCACATCACTTAGCAACGCACAATTAGAAGCAGTTCTTTATTTTTGTTTTGCTCCGATTCGAAGCGACTTGATTTTTTGTTCGATGCGTCATTGTTCTCGCGGTGGCATTCATAAAATCAAACAAATTGTACACACACCTAACGTGTTTATCTTTGTTGAGTTCTTGTGGCGAGCCGTGGGAGGGTGGGGGATGGGGGATGAGAACGACGGATAAAGCACAAAGAGGACATCACAAAATCATTCGATAAATTTCCATTTCTATCTTTGGAAACAAAGTCGTTTCGTTTTTTTCTCTAAATTCTTCTGTTTGCATTTGTGTACATTTTTGAAACACAAAGGAAACATAGCAAACTCCGTCCAGAGTAGCAGAAAGTAGCCTTCTCATTGTTCTTTGTGCGAGCGAGTGGGTTCAGCAGACGATTAAGTGGGTATATCTTTTATCGATTCGGATTTCCAATTAAAGGTGTTATTTGCTCTGCGAAATTATCGATTGTTGCCGGTGGGCGAGGCGAATTTATTGTGGAGAGCAATGCGCTGTGCGAGGCTGGCCAGTGAATGTATGCGACATTCTGTGGCGGCGTAATCATCAGTTGTGCCCGGTTTGGCAATCACTTTGGCATTGACGAATGTCAATAACTGAAGTGGGCAGTGATGGAAGTCGTTGCAGATGGCCTTGATTTTCTTGGAGGAGGATTTCGAACTGAGAGAGACTTGGAAGCCTCCATTGCCAATGTGGGTGTGTCTTGTACACTCCGTGTCTATGTGCAACTTCCGAAGAATTTTCATAATTTAAGATTCCATCGCTCTGGACTCGTGTTTTGAAAAACCGTCTTGAACTTTGCCGTTCGGAGTCAGCATAAAATTGTATAAAAGAACAAAAGCAGCCATCGCACATGTGGTCTCTGTCCCAGGTCCACTTCTGACCGAACACTGCACATGACTCGAAGGACGCATTTGGGATCGACCCTGGTCATTCAACAAAGAAGTCGATTATTGATTTGACGTGATTTGCCATACAAGTTCAAATCAAGATCGAATGCCTTTTCAAAGTTCTCCTCATTATCATCATATTCTGACCGGCGTGGTCCACTAAACCGATCACGAGAGAGAGAGATCTCCAGACCATTCGATTATCCCCCGCGACTTGACGAGAAACTTGCGAAACCGAGCAAGTTTCTGAACTTGTTCCAACCAAAGGGTCCTGCAGCTTCCAAGCTGTTTAAAAATTTACCCAGCCTTGCCATCATGATCATAACAGCTCAACTTTCCTCTAAGCTTGGCCAAGCTAGATCAATTAGCTGCCGGGGGCTTAAAGTTCTCTGAAATTGCATCTGCAACGTCGGTCCTGAAGCTGCCTTTGGCCCCCTAAAAATCGACTAATATCGGTCAATCGACTGTCGACCAAAATCGATTCTTGGTCGACTCAATCAACACTCGCAATCGGGGCCTGTGAATGCGAGTCTGTTAGGCAGAGCAACAGAAGTCTGCAACAGCTACACATCGCCTGAATAGTTCCATTTCCAGCACACAGATGGCGCCACAAACTGAAAAAAGAATAAAACTATATGCCCAAAATGGCATGACAATCCAAGCTCACAAGTTTCAGGGAATATAACTTCTTTTCGTTCGATTCGGCCAAGATGAGGACAGCAGTGAGGACAGTAGCCTCATAGATCTCGTCCGAAACGATCGAATGTCGGAAGGTGACATGGCTTGGTCGTGCAGTCGTCATCAAGTACATGTTGAGTGTGCATTTTGGTTGAGATCCCTGAATTGTCACAACGAAAAATTCCTAAAGATGCCCCAAAGTGTGCATTTTTAGTTATTCCGAATCAATTCCGAAGAGCACACCAAACTGAGCTCGTTAAAGTTTCCACTAAAATGTCTCTGAAGCCCTCTTAACGTGCGAATTCCTAAACTGCTTTGACAGTCTGATGGCCTTCTTCGTGAAGAGCCCCAAAATCATGCTTGAACCAGCGTCCCTGACCCATCTCCACACTTTCCTAGTTTTCCTACGCACCAAATGTTCTCCACAAGAGTCCGAAGAAAAGCATAAGAAGTCGGCGCCAACCTTGACGTTTAAACGCCTTGTAAGGAATATGTTCATCACAGCCGATCTCGACGTTCCAAGTTCCGACGTGGAAAATCCCACAGGCCAACGTAAAACTCAACACATTCCAACAACTGCTTCCAGTTCAATGACCGCCAAAGTCTCCAGCAGCAGCTGAGGTCTATCAGTTCACAAAACCGTCGATAACTCGCTCTCAACTTACAGCGCGCGATAGCTTATCGCAAATCATTCCGAAGAACGCCACTAAATCAAGCGGAACTTTTGAATGGAAATTCACAAGAGTTGCTCGTTGGTTTTTACCGCGTTGCATCCTCCATTGAGGCGGCCATTTTCCAATTGAACAAACGCAGGACTTCAGGCCTCCTCCTCGCGCCCGCCCACCACTGTGTCACATCGTACTGCTTATCGTCGGATCTACAACACCCTGCTTGTGATATAAATTATCGCAAAAATCACAATCGAACAAGTTCAATCTACTTTGCGCCGCACCGGCCGCTGCTGCCGAAGTACCCATTCCTCGCTAGTCACTTCCCATGAGTCACTTCTGCCAGCCGGTCTATGAGGACTTGAAGTACGTGCGAAACATCACCTTTCGCTTATGATTCACTCAATAGGGCCGCTCTAGCGCGAGTAAACACTCAGCACCGCCTGTACGCCTTTCTCCAACGCCCCCGATGCCGATGCGCGTCGTCATTCACTCGACGATTTCGTCAATCTCCTGATGCAATTTCTCGACAAGAGCTCTTAGCGTTATCTATTCAAAAATTGTTTTCCTTTCTTTTCACCTTTTCACGAACAAATCGAATGCAATCTCTTACAAAGTACACACAAACACAGACGCGAGCGGGGGTTCACCCACAGACAGCCGCAGCCGCCGCCGCCGCCGCCCACACAAACAGACCAATCTCAGTCAAGCAACGGGGCAAAGCCAAGTCATGTCATACAATGCCCGGGCAAATCCTCAACAATGGACTGACTGGAAGCAGACACGACGGTGTTGCTGCTGCTGCCGCCAGTTGATGGTGGGTCTCCTGAATTCATGTAGGGTCACTGACGACGAGGGAACTTTCGTGTGGGGGCCCTTACATCGACCGCAACTGTTGCTGGGAAGACGATGAACTTCTTCGCTTTGTCTGCAACTCGCCTGTAATTCACTTGATGGATTACACTTTCGCTTACTGCGAGAAAAGGGGAGCGGACCAGCCAGCCCAGTCAGCAGATTGTAGCTTGAAAATCATTTCCATGGGCACCCACGTCTCAGAGCCACCCTTAAAAATGTTCAAATTTCTTCCCCTCGCTCGGGGGTGTATTGGTTCAGCTTGTGTGAGTGCACTCGTATTCAACAGGCTAGCATGCGTGTGACTGTACAGTTTTTCCTCACGCAAGCCGGAGCTGTGCGCACACACCGGGCGGAGCGGAAGCAACTTCTCGCCATGAATTATGGCATAATCCAGCAAGTCTTGGTGATGGAATCCTTGTGGGATTTCAAACAAATGAACCGGATGCCGGTGGATTGGAACTTCTTTCGTGAGTAATGACTACTAACTCTGATTAGGTTGTTCTTAAGTTTTGCATTCGGGGGCGTTCGTATGCGTGCGTGTGGGTGGGCGGAGGTATTTAATGGGGCCTGGGAGGGGTGGCCCTCTGCAGAGGGGCTGAGTTAATTATGGTGGATTGAGTTGGGTTACCTTGAGGAGTGAAGCGATTGACTTTTCGTTTCGCATGAGTGACTTCATTTTTAAGGGAATCTTCATCGCCGGCGAGGCGAGCATGAGGGGGAGTCATTTGGAAAGAAACTGCTGTGGTTTCGAATTAACTGAATGATGCCTGATCTCTTTTTGTTGTCACATTTATTCCAACTGCACTCGACTCTTTTTAAATAGTCTCAACGTAAAGCGAATGAAAAGTGGAGAGGTCTGCTCGACTGGCAGAATTAAGTCACATTCGTCGCCAGATGACGGTAAAAAGTGATTTCTTTAAGCTAAGGGGTTTTTTAATTGTCAAAAACCGCACAAAAAACTTGCGAAGGTAAAGACAATGTTTACATGAGTTGATAGACCAATGCATGCCATTTGCTTTTTTAAGATTATGTTATGTGAGTGCGGACTAAGACCTACTAATGACAGTCTTATTTTGTGGCACTTCTTCGAACACAGATCTTGAGCTGATATCTCGCTCATAACAAGTGGCATGCTACATTTAAAGGCTGGGCTTGACTCCGGGTTATCGAGTGAGTTGCCGTGTCCCCCGTGAACGTACTATAAGACGTCCAATCAAGAACAGAGTAACGCCGGCGAGGACAATTTTTCAAAAAGAAGGAGTGCCTACCACCAGATTTTCTATTGGCCACTCACAGAAAATTAGAAATTTACAAGCGTTAGTCGGCTGTGAGGCTTTCCATGGTGAAATGGCAGTGCTATCCGACCACTTTGACACATGTCACGAGTCGTAATCTGTCAAAAAGAAGAAGAACCAAAGTCAATTCCCGTTGTCTGCCAGCAATCCACTCAAATCAACCACAGAGTTCTCTTCTTGTTCGTTGGCTGGACCGAGGGGAGCCTTGGTCTCTACCAACCTCAGACTTCTTAGCACAAACATAACTCTCGGCTGTGGGGATAGTTTTCATTTCCTGATTTACCGGCTTGTTCATTCCCTTGAGGCCTAGTTTATCGCCTTGTCTTACTCACCCGTGATTTCCGGGAGCAGCTTCGGTCTGTTGGGTATCACTGTTCAGTTTTGGCAAAGCCCAGACAAATTTAATAAATCCCACCAGTCCTTTAGATCGTTGGACTTTTTCTTGAGCATCTTTGCAATGTTCTCCGGCACGTGCACCACACACACACTGTGCTTTTGTTATTTTCCTTGTAAAGTCAGATCGTTTGCCTTCATCGCTCGCATACCACGAAAAAAAAGCTACTGGAAAGTTAGCTAAAGAAAAGGTTGCCGGCCCAAGAGGATTAAATTTTCCAAATTGGAGTTTATGTCCCTGTCCGCGTCCGGGTTAGGTAGTGTCCGTCAGGACAAGGTATTCGACAGTCCTCTTCGATTTCATTTCAACCGTGATTTCATGCTCTATCCACATCCACTGTATCATCAGATCCTTCACTAACCCAACAACCTAACCCAACGCATGCACGTATGCATGGCATGAAGAACAAGAAATCACCCATTGCGTGGGATAAGGATTTGCAGGGATCGCAAGAAATTTCTGGGATGCTTGAGGTGGCGGTTTTTTTTTCCAACAACCTGGTGGGCGGTGATATTTTGAATATTTTTTCGTTTGATTGCACGCAACGTCTGTAGTCCATGTTATAATCCAGAACTTGAGTATGAATGCAGTGCAACCTCGCTCATTCGAAAGCAATCTATAATTCCAACGCTCCACTAAAGCGAACGCCACATTTTGTACGTACGTTCCCACCATGAAGTTTTATAGACATGCCCAACTTCACAGCTGATTGAGCCCTAGTCCATCGACGAATTTCAGAGGCTTTTGACAGTTATTCACGAATTTTTGACGCTTATTCACGAAATAACGTAAATGCCCTTTTTGTGATTGGTCAATTAGGCTTTAGGACGATGTAAAAAATGAAAATCACTCTGATTGGTCAATTTGTGTTTAGGAAACTGTGTAAAAAAATTGTTGTACAAAATTGTAAGGTTGGGCATCTCTATCATACTTCATTCCTGGTGGGACAATTTCGGCATCGCAATTTCAATATTTTCGAACACTTTGCTTGCACTGCGATTGGAACAATTTGTTTTGACGGCGAAATGCCAAAAGAAACAGAGCCAAATATATTTTTTCCAAACAGTACAAAGAATAAAAACACATTCTGTCAGAAATCCTCTGGTTAACTGGCATAATGGAGAGATGTCGGCTAGTTAACTGGCATAATGGTTTAGAAATCTGCTGCTTTTGCTGGCATGACTACACTCAGTCTTTCATAATTTGTTATAATACATAATGAGGGAATTTTAAAATTGGTTCGTTGTATGGGGAAATTGGGCAATTCCGAGGGAAAATGTCGAAATTACTCAATTTCGTCATGTGGGAGCAGACTATTACGTTTATTATTCGAAAATATCAATTTTTTCTACGCAACTGTAACTTCGTTTTGTATTTGACTTGACAGATTATTCCTACTTTTTTTTTTGCTTAGTTTGGTGAAAATCTTCAAGTGACCCGTGTACTATGTGTACTGTGGTGACAGATTTTGACTGCTTACAATGACCATGAAATTGGATACTTCCACAAACTTCCGAGTCAAGTTTGTTATTTCCTCGTCGACGGTACTAACTCCTAGGCCTCTTTGAGATACCAGGGAGCATTCACAACAGCCCGTGTAACTTTATTTTGAAAGGACTGTATAAATCGTTTGTTACTTGATTTAGTACACCAGAGTTGTATACCGTCAGTCAACACAGGCTTGAGTACTTCCTTGTATACAAGCAGTTTGTTATACATGATCAACTTGGACGGCCTTCCAAGCAACCAGTACATTTCCCCATATCGGTTTTCAAGCTCATCACGTTTCGTTTTCAAGTCGGCCTTCCACTTGAGCTTAGCGCCGAGGGTCATACCAAGCTTCATACCAGCTTCATTAGCTTAGTATATCTTTGTTTTTTCAGAATTAATGAAGACTGGGTAGATTTTCTACATTTCTGTTAGTAAAATTGATGTGCGTTGATTTGGTCTCATTGGGAGCAATGCGCCAACGTATGTCTTGGTTAGAGCTCGTTGAAGTTGTTTAGTGGTGGGCTCAGTTGAACTACCCGTTCACAGGAAAGCTGTGTACGGGTGTACCCTCAGTTTGAGGAGTGTCTCAGGAGTACAACAAAAATAATGTGGGACCAACAACACTCCCATTTTAAATGACATTTGTTTCATCGTCCGAAAGCTTTCTTCGAGCAAATTCATTCAGTTGACTGTTAAAAGACGTTGAAAATAATTTTTGTGGCAAAATATTCTCTACGAAAAGGGCATCCAGAAATTCGAAAACTCAACTAAATTTTGAATTACGGGGTTCTACTGTATACCACACTTCATTGCCACAAACATCGAACTACACTAACTTCCTCATCAACATTAAGTAGCTGTAGTATAGATGGCGCTGCATCTCGTAGTGCTTCTCCAACTTGACTTGCACCACCAGACTTGAGCTCGTCCAACCACGTCCGTCCGACTTATCCGATCATGTAAACACCCGTCTAAACCGATGCATGAAACCCTCACATCCTAACCTCTGCCTTCTCGTCACCCACTGTCACGCGATTGTATTGTCAAATGGTCAGACGACCTCCAAAGCACTCGTTACGTAAGCAATTGTCCAACCAAAACCAGATCAAAAACCCGGATAGCCAGTCAAACCCTGAACGAAAAAAAAACACACAGAAAATATCGAAACAAATCATAATAATTTCTCTTGACCGATTTCAGTGTACAATCAAACAAACAAGAAAGTAGACATTATTCTCATGGACTCTCGCCGTGTGGAAGCGATCAAATACCGTGCCGTGGCAGAGAACATTTAAGCAGCCACCCAAAACGGCAGATCAACAAAAGTGGATTTGATTAAAAAAAACGTAAAAAAAACAGTGAACTGAAAATGTCAAAGAACTACGAAGATCCCTTGACAGAGTACCTGGTTCTTCAAATCAAACTCGACATCGACGTCCGGGCGAAGGCCGATGACAACCGAGAGACAATACTGCATCCCTCGTCGCACCAACAAATGAGGCGTCGCAGAAAAAGGAAGAACTCAACGTCCATGGACAGCACGCAATTGCCGTCGTACAATCAGCCAAAGCATATTCCAGACATCGATCGCCGCGCCAGCCATCGCATGCAGCGACCCGCGCAGGAAGAGGACAAGCATCTGCAGCTGTACGCCGACTGGCTGACCAGGTGCGATCAGATAGGCGAGGCCCTCGACATCTATGCATTCGTTGCGAGCCACTACTCGGATCGGTGTATACCGCTGGCGCAATTAAAAGCTCTCTCGTCAACAGTGATCGATTACATAAGCAGCACCTCGGCAACAGCGGCGAAAACAGCCTCACTACCACCATCACCGTTGCCACCGCCGCCGTCGCTGTCGTCTGTCAGAAGAGCGCCACCAGCGAGCAGCAGCAGCCGGAGCATGGACGACGGCTATACGATCGGTGGCGGCGTCGGTGGGGCGACGGCGGCAATGGAGCCGTCGCTGAATGCAAATGCCGTCAATTGCGATCGCCTGCAAGACCGAGTGAGATATTCTAAAAATAAACGCATTCAGCGATACTGGAAAGATGGCTGTGGTGGAGGAGGTGGCGGAGGCCCTGCCACCGCGGGAATGTACGACGATGATAATGCTCGCTTCTGTGATGCTTTGCTGAGCGATCTGTGCGACGTGGATCCGCTCCTGTGTCCCATTTGCAAGGACATCCTTCGGTATCCGGTGACGGCGAACTGCGGCCACAGTTTCTGTCGCGATTGCTGTGACTCGGCCACCATGTGCACCGTTTGTCGCGTGAAGTTCCCAGCGTCCTCGTCGTCATGTCCTCCCACAGCAGCGGTTGTGTCATCTGAGTTCTCGTCGTCGTCGTCGTCGTCGTCGTCAAACCTGCCGCTGGCAGGCTTGTACAATTCCAATTCCAACACAAATGCGTCACAATACATGGACTTCGCGCAAGCAGCGGCAGCTGTCACCGACAGAGGTGGAGCACTAGTTCCGGAGATAGATAACACCAACACAAACTCGCTGTTGCATAACCACAGCCATGCCGGAGGCATCAGCAATGATAATCACAGCAGCGGCAGCAGCTATAACAACAATAATTCAATGAAATTCATGCCGGATGTGCTCGTCAGGCGGCTGGTCGAGAAGTGGTGGGGCGCCGACTTGCAGGCGAAAACAATCAACGAAAGGGCGGCGAGCTTCATCAGCCTGAATCTCCTCGATGACGCGCTGACCTTCTGCAATGCCAGTTTGGAGAACCGTAAGTACCCCTTTTCCACTATCTAAATATACGCCCCTTTCCCACTTTGTTCTTTCTCGTGCGTGTGTGAGTGTGGGGATATTTGCGATCCGGCAATTTTCTGGATCAAGGACCTCTTGACTCTGCGACTGGGGCGCTGCAGAGTTCATGCGTCGCCTTTGTGATGATTATGGCGATGATGATGACGTAGGTAATGGCCTCTCTCTCTCTGGGAGCCGTACGCAGAGCGTACACAAGCGTGAAGAATGAACGATGAGCTGTGAGGGGTGGTGGTGTGGTGACGAGGGAGCCGCCATCCTTTGACACAGCCACACACACTCGCACGGCGACCGAAAGAATGTGATTTTCAGTTCAAGCATAAATGTGAGGATATCCCCATGGGGATTTCCTGCGATAGAGAGATGTTAATATTTGCTTCCGACCTTTTTCGGTTGTTGTTGCCACTGGTGCTGGTCCTGGTGCTGTTATTTAAATTTCCCTTTGTTTCCTCTTGCCTTTGCCGGCTGCTGTGCTAACAGCCGCGCCCAGGGGGCCAGCCGTGTGGGATTCACTGTAATTCGCTTCACTGGATTTCTGCGCTCGGCCATTAAGGATGGAATTTATGATTTTTTTTTGCTGGGAGTGTGGAGATGGGTTTCTCTCGCTAAGGACAAAGGAGTACGAGACATTCATTCCACTAGGACTTGTGTAATGTGTTGGGACCTCCTCCTCACGCGTCGGCATCTTGTAACTTCAGACACACTGTCTGCGATTGAAGGACTTTTTGGGGAAGAGTTGGTTTACGATGCGACTCGTTTTCTTACCCAAGCGCCTCCATCCACAAGACGTGTGCCCAAAGAAAACGAAGTGGTCTGAGGAGCGTTTTTTCGAATCATCCTTCGCCTGGAGATAAGCACTAGTCTGTGTGACATTAATCTAAATCAAAGGCTCGACCACGTCACGAGTTCCATGAACCTCCCCTGTGTGCGGAATCAAAATAGATGAGGGCTCAAACTAAGGGACTGTTGTGCGTAAAGCACCAACCCCTGTGTTGGGGAATGGGATTCACTTCATCTTTGTTACCCGATCACATTGGTTTCGATTACGCTGAGGAGTCTGCTTTTGATTGAGGTCAGTTCTGCGAAAGTATTCTTGGCGAAGGCTTGAGTTTGCTGTAATACACTTCAATCCGCCTCGAAACGAAAGGTCCCACCCACTTTTACTTCCTTCCTTCATCAGTTGTGTAACGTTCGAAAATCATATCCGTTGCTTGTCTATTCACACTCCCTGCACTCTGCGTCCAGTCATCTAGTCCGCACGTAATCAGCCCTCCTCATTGCCAACTCCTGGAGATCATCATCTTCTTCCCTCAAAAACTCGGGAAAGTGTTGTTGGCTCGCCTCCCATTCAAGCGACGTGCCCGTGCAACCTTAATCTTCGTGACTCTGATTACCCACACCAAGCTCTGGGTTTATTTTTAGCGAGAAATTCAAAGAAATCGTTGAACTGGATGTCGCTGATAATTTCGTTGAAAGACTTCTAGTCTGTATTGTTGCTAAGTATGTACGAAAATTGTTCGTTTGCTTGAAGCACACACTGACAACTTGCAACGTGAGTTTACTGTGAGTTCGTTTTCTAGAGATTGGGAACTATTAACGCAACTCGATTTGGAAACAATTTTCCGTCAATTCCACGAAACTCAGAAGTTGTTGTGCTCTGGCACTGTCTGGGCTGGCTCCAGTCAAGGAAAATCAATGATATTGACTTCTTTGTTCGTGATGTCGATAGGGTCTTAATCGAAACAAACAATGACGGTGGTTGACTTCGTAGAGATGCGTAGAGTGGCCCCTTTCCTCGAACAGTGGTCCATATCTTGCACACATTGCAAGAGCTGAAACCTAGCCTGGGACAGGTTATATGTTTTCGTGAGACATCTGTGACACCTAGCGCAAATAATGCATCGGGAATTGAAGATGCACATATATTAGAATAGAATAAAATCTGTCAACATCACAAAAATACTTTGGCAGTCAAACATGTGGACGTACGTTGTCGACAATGAACGAACATTTGTAAAAGCATCGTAAAATGTCAAATTAGATATCGAATTTACGCAAAATTTCATCCCCAACATTTACTTACGATTGATTTCACTTCTAGTCAAGTAAGGTCAATTTAACGAAATTTAACGAAACTGAACGAAGCAGTTTAAGTGCTCAAATTGATTTTTAAACTTTAAATCATTATTTTCCCCTAATGGTATCGCTCCGCGTTAAGTTTTCCGAAGTGAACGAAACTTAACGAAACACGGCAACATCTTGATCAGTTAGTTCTGTGGGTCGAGTTGACTTAAACATACGTATATCCATTATGTTTGGACCCTTAGACGAACAGTCACGATATTATGGGTGACATAGATATCATGGGTGACATGACATTTTGAGGCACAATGTGATAGATCGGTTTCTAAACCGAATTGAAAAGTCTATTCCCAGGAATTCTTCGGCCGTTTGTGGCCAGTTTTTATCTGCTTATGCATCGAATGCGTCATCAGCGCATAGCGCCGCATGGTGGCATCCAAGTGGTCCTCCGACGGATGCTGTCCATCCAAGCGACTATTCAAATTATGCCAAATGAAATTTTCCATCGAGAAGGAGCGTCTGTTTAAGGTGTCAGTGCAGTTTAGGGAGCCGCCTGTAACAGGAGATTTCACTGATCCCACTACGGAGCAGCTGTCCCGTTCTAAAACTGCTCCAACATGCTAAGTGGGCAGCTCCAGTGTAGAGGAAGAGGACGGTGATACACCTGACGTTGCACGGCGCCACAAGTCATTGAGGTCCTCTACACTATCTGAGGAAAAAATGGGCTCCATTTCGTTGGCCAATGCTAAGGAGGTTAGCTTCAGTGCACATGTGAGGGACGTCCGATTCGCTGAGCCGTACAACTCCAAGCGTGTCACCGTCCTCATTGACCTTTTCTGACCAAATCCGAAGACAGACTTTTGTTGGATCAACAAAACATCACCCACCGTGCCTCCTGCCTTTGGATTTGGTCCACCCGGACTGTGGCGTAACCTCAGTGGAGAACAAGCAAACAACAGGTTTTCAAACTCCTAGAACATCCATTCAGCAGCCTTTGAAGACATGCCTACATTCATGAGACCACCTTTGGCAAACCAATCATTCCACCCGACAAAATCTCTGACGATGTAACACGTTCTATCACTTCTCCCCTCCCATCAGCCAGCTCATCGCGATTCCTTTGCTATTTTCAGATCAGTCAAAAGAATTACGTTACGAAACGCAATTCCCAAGGACACACACCCCAACCACCTGTTTGCGCGCCCGCCGTTGCATAACATCCTCTTCATAGTCTCTGTTCATATTTAATTCAAATCTGAGCCATTATCTGACAGCTCTGTCATCGTCGCCGTCTCCGCCCGGTCCTGATGAATGGCCCTCTCTCCATCACCCGAGCAGCACTCCAGTATCGGCACGTTACACGTTACATAAGACCAGCCTGTCAAGGTGTCAATTATTATGTCATCCTTGGTGGAATATCTCTTTCCGATATCCACACGCATCAGTATCGCAAAGATAAACGCGCAGCGAAATTATTTTGATTTTCAAATCAAGTCCCGCGGTGTGTGTTCTGCGGGTGTTGTCGAATTGTTTTGTGGGCAAAGTAATCAGAAAATCATTCGAACAGATAGCCCGGCAGCGAGCTCGTCCGCATAAATCGAACCTAATGACGACCCGATATGAATCGATCGATCGCAACTGAAATAGTAGACCACTTCTCCCACACGGGCGCGCAACGTATGCGTATACGGCGGCGGCGGGCGGACGCTCGTCAAGTTATGTTTGCTTTGTTCTCGAGCGGTCGGTATCATTTTGATGCGATAGTTCGATTCCGGCGACAGTTGTGACGGAGTTTTGTTATGCAACTCACGGGCAACTCGCTCGCTTGATGATATAACGCGTCTCTCCAACGTGGACTTGAGTGTTCTGTGTTCTGTGTTCTGTTGAAGAACTACTATTCATTGCTTGTCACCACAGATACGTGTGTAGTTATACTTGAACGCAGCCCCGTGCCCGATTGACGACATATTCGCACGTCCAGACGGGCTCATAGCTGTGCGCTTGTAATTAAAAGAGGTGCGCGAAGTGGCGACGGTGGGAGTTAAAAGATGTGACACACAAGGACAATAAAACGATGAGCGACAATTTCCGGTTGAGTAAGCACGTGGATATTGACAGACATGATTGTTTACTGCCACTTAAGGTTTTGCAGCGCCCCTCCTCCGTTATTGATGGCGCTGTGGGACAGCAGCAATAGGAGTTAATTGACCCTATTCAAGGGGGTGACATCGGATGTGGCTCATTCATGTGCTGCCAGTCCTCCTCAGGGAAAGTTCTATCTGACCTGCTGATCAGATTCCAGGGAGAGTGAGTCTGTGCCTGCGTCTGAGTTACTTGGGCAAACAATGACTCAGACACAGACGTTCATCAGAACTGATGTTGGAATTCACTTGCACTTTCATGTGAAATTTCCCTCCAATAAGGCGCCGAACAGACACACTGTTCGTGTCTGCTCACAGGTAGACGAATGGAGGCACGTGGATGGATTACAGAAGGAGGGTGCCCTTTTGGGGGCTTGTGGGTTGTGCACATTCCCAAGCTTGCTGCGGGTCTGTTCAAAATTTCAACTTGCCTGTTGTGAAGATGAATGATTTATTGCATAATGATAATTTTGCTTGTATCCAAATGCTAGTGACCACGTAAACTAGTCCTAGATAGATACGTTCAGATACCGCACAGAAATCAATAACAGGTCATAAAAGCGGCGTCACGTATCCATGAAATAGTTCGGGGGCAATAAATAAGGCCGATATTATCTTTATCGCAATTCGACATATGGTTGGCTCCAGTGCTTTGGGGGCTTTAGGCGCAGTTTACCCCCCGACAGAGTTACACAATATCGCGACAGAGCCGCGGATTTGAACACAAACACAGCTCTCTTTGTTGTCAAACGAGGTGCTCCACATTTCCAGCTGACAGTACACTCCCTCATCGATGGATTTGACAGAGCCTTTACAGTAGTGGATGGATCCTCATCGAAAGACGTTCTGCACCAACAAGGCATGAACACTGCCTGCGCTCGACGTGTCGAGGGTCTTTGCCTTCCGGACTACGTACACGTCTGGGACAGCTCGTAGAGTTTGCCATGTGCCGTCATGGACCCTCCCTCGATGACAGAAAACTGATAAAATGACCTCTGCCGGTCCGGTTATCTTTGGATTCCATACAACAAGGCTGGTGTGATTTTTGTCAATCGAGACAACCGAAGTGCTGCGATTTTCAAAGTCAAATCTGCGTCTCAGATGTCCACTAGGAAGGCAATCAGGTAGCTCATGTTTACACAGAAGTAGTCCTTAAATACCTCGTCGACCACTACCAGCGCAATTTTAATTGAGATCGTGTCAAAACCGAGTGAAATCTCTAGGAACTCATGCAAAACTTCAGATAGCTAATGTGATTTGTGTACGTTCAGTAACCAACATTTAACGAAACTTAACGAAACTATGAGAAATGGTTGTTACGATGTTTCTGCGAACGCGCGTTCGATTACTGCTGACTTAAGTGTTCTTACGTCCATTAATGTTGAGGCTTAAGTAAGCAAATGTGAACGAAACGTATCGAAACTGTGTTTTGCTTGTGGCAGGCCTAGTGCATCAAGGTCATACGAATCCAATAAACAAACTCCATTTGGGTAGTCTACTAAAGCGGCAATTGAACTTCACACTTAAGTAACTAACATTTAACGAAACTTAACGAAACTATGAGAAATGGTTCTTTTTACGTCTTTTTACGTCCATTAATGCTGAGGCTTAAGTAAGCAAATGTGAACGGAACTAATCGAAACTGTGTTATACTTGTGTCAGGGCCTTAAGAGACTGACCAAAATCGTGTGTCAAGTGTGTCAAGTGAGTACCTAAGATTGGGTCACTCACTCTGTCACAATTGTCACCGATTTCCACCACTTATAACCAAATAAGTTTTCTTAAACCCATCGACTGCATAGTAACTGTCGGCTTAAGCAAGGGACTTTTCAGACGTTTGCCACTCCATTCAGGGAAAACGTCGCCTAAATGTAATTTCTAACCAGACTCTTCGTAAATCAATCAAAGTGACAAACAATAAAGGAGACATCTCATAATTTGTATGCGCCATATATTTTCGTTCGCATAAAACCCTCACAACTGTCATTACTGCTCATTACCGTTGAATGCAGAAACTGTCCATTTCCAGTAAATCTTGTGGAAGAACCTTTATGATTTTTTTTACCTCTGCATCCTTATATAAGCATACAGAAATAATGACTGACGGATGTCCGCTGCCGTTTTGGCATTTTAATCTCCGAGCTTTAAGTGTATCTGTGGTATTGACCTCGACCGTTTGACTATGTCATTAGATTTGACGATTTTGTTAAAAAAACAGTAAACATGTGTCATTAGTCTGAATATCGCCGAGGGTTTCTTATCAAAAGTCAGAACCTTTCACTTGTGACTTTTTGCTTTCGAGTGGAGACCGTTTGATTGCAAGGAGTCACCAAACCACTAATCGCAGCATTTGCTTGACGTAAGACAGATTGTCTAAGCTTCGCTGATGGTTCATGTTCATGGTCAGGTAGGCCGTCATATCGCTTGTGAATCATTCTAGTTGTGAGCTTGAGACTGGTTTTTTCCTGAATTGCCTTGTCAGCTGTTGTTGGACGTGTGATTTGTTCATTTGGGAAATCGATTCCCAGTGAATCGAGTGATGTGGAAGTAACTGAGGAGATTATGTCACTCAAATGTCAACCAGAAGATCTTGAGAAAAGGAGACAAATTCTAGAGGGTATTTATTTATTCTTCTCTTAACGACGTCCAAGATTTTATTGGATCATTAAAAACGTTGTCTTTGTGTACAAGAAACCAATTCGTTGCCTGTCACAAAACGATTGTCGCACAGGGATTTCACATCTTAAGGTCTGGTTAGATTTGACATTTTTAAAGGTGACATCGAATAATCCGATCCAGACATCTCAATCAGTTTAATCAGCCACTCGCACAGTTCCCTCACAAACAAACACAAACGCCATCCAATCATCATCACGGTGAATACGCCAATTTCCGTCGTCAAAGTCCCTTCGAAATCACTGAAAGTGAATTTCGGGAATGTCTCTCATCAGCACTCACCCTCAGAGAGTTCCCAATTTGACGGACGATAAGTCACTTATCAACTCTCCGCCGTTCATGCAACCAGAGACTTCATTTATTCAAGGGTCACCCATGCAGAGGTGAAAACATGTATCGACAATGAATCTCGTCCACCTTCTCTCGCGGAATCTCGTCTGTCCTCCTCTCTCCCTCTCTATCTCTCCCTCTCTTTTACTCTCGCGCGTTTCACATATCAATTGAACTTTTAAAAGTCAATAAGTGTTTGGCTTTGCTGTCTCCCTCGAGGACCCAAATCATCAAACGAAAAGTTCTCCTCCTGCCTCCCACTTCTCACGGATTTTGTTGCTCCACAGTCGTGCCCTGAATAACTAACCCCGCATAGCTTACGCAGCAAATTGAAGTATCCCAGCCTTTAGTCGAACAGCCTTCGGATTTGCCTGTGTACTGTGTGTGTACATATGTAAGCTTTGCTGACGGTGACGCAGATCTTTGTTTACCTTGTCCTGGTTCGGTCTGTGTTAGGTGCACATAGTCGAGGGAGCATCGCGTACAGGCCGAGAGAAGTTTGAAGGACGTCGACTGGGTTACCAGCTTTCGTTCACCTTTGAATATCTTACGTAAATATGCGCCAAAATGTTCATTAAAAGTTAAGATCGTACTCTTCAAGGCGAACTGGGTGGTGATGGTGGCAGACATAGCGATGAGAATGAGATCAGCGAAAGGGCGACGAGGAGGACCAGCAGCAGATATTCGAATTGCTTCAGGAATTTAGAGCATGACAATCCCAAACCATAGAAATCTAATGAGCACACGCAGCGACTTTGTGCGAAATGAGGAATGAAACAAAATACGTGTACGCGCAATCACATTAACCTTCTGTCATGTAGACAACAATCTGCTCACTCTCACCGAGCACGGTGCGGATCCCGCAGAGTATCTTGCCCCCACCGCCGTCGCGGTTGTCGCTGTCATTGTTGGCGGCGACAACGACGACGACGACGGAAGACATAAACAAAAATAAAATATTCAATACGTGCGACCGCTGTCACGTACTGACTACGAAGCGCTAGCTGGTGCTCGCAGAGCACCTCCTCGTCTCTGTGCCAATGGCAATCAAAAGATTCTTCTGTCGTTTTTTTTTTTCTTTTTCATTCTTTCGTGCAGTGCTCCCCTTTCCACGAGTGAGTTTGACATTTTCAAAAGTTTATGAACAAATCCAGTTATGCGAATAATTTTAGCTTTGTCTCTGTTCGTTCACTCAACGGTAATTATGGGTAAATAAAAAAAGGGCAGCAACAGAACTTCCTCTTCCGGGTCGGGGCCGGAATGCGATGATAACTCTCTGTCAGTCAGTGTTCACGGTTCACCTCATACTCTCTCCCTCTCTCTCTCTCTCTTTCTCTTTAACATCCTCACTCACGCCCTCTCGGTTCTCTTTTGATTCCCCCATTATGGCATAACTTCATTTCTGTCATTTTTCCCATAAATGTCAACGCATTCCTGTTGAATATTCGATTATAGGGGAGAGCTTGGGAGCTCGTGGGATTTTTATTTCTTTTAGGGTGGCCCCACCCTAGACCAAGTCCGCGCGCCGCCTCTCCTTTTGCCGCCCCCTCTGTCAATGTCATTGAGCTCGTGTCAAAATGAGGTCGCACACAAACACGCGCGCACACACCCCGTACACCGACAACAGGGTCTCGGGTGAGCAAGATAAGGGTGCATAACAGTGGCTTTATATATGCGAGCTGGAGAGCACACTTAAGCAAGCAATTAAGTGAAATATTTGGCGTTTAGCTCATTTTCTATTGTTCTTTGTAATGAGTTTTCATTTTGTTGGCATTTTTGTCCTTCTCGTCGTCCTCCACGCCCGGCAACAATTTCCGTCAGATTTATGGCTGCTTTTTGTGCGGCGATATAAAGCGAACTGGAAAATACTTATATCTCCTTGTAGCTTGTACGCCACCCTCTAGGTAGTCAGGGAAATTTGGCGGAAGGAGCTGTGGTCGGTCGGTCGGTCGGTTGGCCTGTGATGAATGAATATTTGATGCGATGTTGGATTTAGGTTGCGGCTCTGCCTGGCCCGAACTGAGTTGGAAATTGAATTTGAAAGGCTTCACTCATTTGTGCCCTTTTGTTGGCATTCACTTGTTGAAAGGACGAGCGCTGCATTTGCGGCGCTTAATTTAAAGGTAAATAGTCATCAACTAGAGTGATTGCTGCCTCCAGGAGAATAGGAAATTCTCTGGGCTTTTCCCTCCGCCCCCAGAAAACCGAAAAGTTTCGTAGTCATAGGAGTGCGGCGCATTGCCGTTGGTTTGGGTACATTTTTAGGGCGTAATTTGAAACGTTTGATTCCTTCCATCATCCGGCACGGAGGAAGAGAGTCCTTTTTTATTGAAGGTTCTCATTTTCCTCCGAAGTAGAGACTTCTGATTGGAAAACGAAATGTCGGTTGGTTGATGATGTTTCTGTTTATTCAGTGTACACAAGTTGAATACTGGCTTTGGGGTGGAAAATTGACGAACAATTGGTGCTTACACTGAGGAGCACAGTTGGAAAAGAGGTCCTTAACAGGAATGCCATTTGGGGAGAAACAGATAGCGCTCATAAAAGCAAGGGATAGGACTGAAAGTGATTCACTTGTTTGCCTTGCCATCTCAAGTTTCTCTCATCAATTTGGAGATTGATAGCTTCGCATTTAAAGTCCCATTCAAGTCCTGAGGATGGTTGTTCATTGGTAAACAAATTCTTCTCTTTCTGCTCTGCCTGTCGATACGGTGGAATAAAGAAGAGCTGAGAAGTTAGCGGGTGGCGTTCATTTGGAGACGTTTTGTCTGAATTGCGATGATTTTGTGGCGACATTTGCCATGACCACAGAAAATTCTGCTCAATGTGAAGTGAATACAAATCGTCTTGGATCCGGCATTCGGACATTTGATCTAAAGTGTATGCCTCTCTGTAAATATCTGAATCGGACGCGAATATAACCTCTGAGCTATCAGTTTATATGCACTCATTACATTTATATTCAACACTCTTCATTATACGTTCGAGTACTCAAAGTTGATACACTGTGAGTCTAATGAGCGCTTTGCTTAGTTTCGGCAAGTTTCGTTCAATTTCATTATGTATGCGAGTACTCATTTGATACACTGTGACTGTAATGACCGCTATGCTTGGTTTCGTCAAGTTTCGTTAAATTTCATTATACGAGCGAATATTCAGTTATAAACTGTGACTATAATGACCGCTTTGCTTAGTTTCGGCAAGTTTCGTTAAATTTCATTATACAAGCGAATACTCAAAGTTGATACACTGTGACTATAGTGATCGTTTTGGTTAGGTTCGGTAAGTTTCGTCCAATTTCTACATTTCGTTCATATCATGTCATCGACTGACCTTGACCCTTTCTACTCACTACCCTCCACACAAATGGAAGCTTTCACTCATTCCCTCATTACAGCTACTGCTAGATCTCCATGACAATCTCAAGTTATGACCAAACTCACTTCAATCAAGGCGGAACATATTCCCAAAGAATGCTTCCATCGGCGTCTTAATTGAGCAGACCATTTTCGCTGAACAAAAATTGGCTTGATCTTCCATGTTCAGACTTGGTTTCAGATCCCAGAGTAATATATATCGCTTTCTCAAACCAAATTGACCAATCAGAGAACGCCATTCACATTACTTCGTGAATGGCCGTCAGAAATGCATGAATAACTGTCAGAAAGTCACTCAAATCCGTCGGTGGGTCAGGAAAGTTGTCCATCTCTATAGTACTTCATGTTGAAGTGCCAGCGTGCTCTTTCAACAGTTTCGATAGGTTTCGTTAATTTCATCAAAATACAATTCCACTGGCATGTCCGCATATTTGACAGCTTACACACTTGATAATGATACACAGTGACCATCATGATTAGTTTACATAGTTTCGTTAAGTTTCGTTCACTTGTACTTACTCGAGTGAGAACGATTTGAATCGCTCATAAAAGTCAGTTGGTGTTGATATTTTGCTTAAGTTCCCAAAACGACTTCCTCTTCCTTTCACTTAGGTTGATTATTGGACGTCACTCTGCCTGACGTCCACAACTTGTCGTCATCTGTCAGAACCGGATTGATAAAGACCATCATAAACGAAGCAGTATTTTCGTTTGAATGTGATTCGTCCATTTGTTTGTCATCTCCAATGATCCCAAGCAAACAACTGAAATCCCATCATGGCCAACTCAATTCTGCTCACCCCCTCACAACAGTAACGCACAAAAACCAATCACATGCGTCCCCTGTCTGTCTCCCATTCGACACATGACACACTTTGAACATGCTGCCTTCCACTCTGCCATCAACGGACCAAAGTACTTACTCTTGTTGCTACACACCGAAAAACATGGAATTCCCCGAATACAGAAAAAAATATGCAAAATAATCTATTTTTACAATCTCGTCCATCGAACTAAAACCATTTCATAAATCCCACAACAATTTCATTATCACCGAACTCAGAGTGGCAGAGTGGTGGGTGTTACATAAGTAAGCCAAAAAAAAAAAAAAGGCCAAACCACTGCTCAATTGACAGCTGAGTTGAGTTGAAATGTCACATTAATGCGTCCATTGTTCATGAAAGGAAACGAGTATTTCAGCTTATTCTTGTTTCTCGTCATCGCTGTCGTCGTTATCTTCTCCGTTTTGCGTTGGCCTCTTTTTGTATTTTTGTTTCACTTGAATCGCCCCAAAAAGTTATTAAATAAGCAATGACCTTTCGTATGAGTCACCCGCAGGTCTCTCATTTTCATCTGAAAACACAGCTCCGGCGTGTAGTTCCTCGTTTTTCCTTTTTTGTTGCTCCCTCTGCTTTTTGTTTAATTAATTAAGCATGTTTTTTTTTTCATCGTGCGGTTGCTCTATGTTGGCCTAATGACTATGTGTTCATTGGCCGGTTTATGTGTCTCTCGAGCACATTTGCTTCTTCCTCCCCGCCACGCGAATGGTATAAAATGGCTAAAAATAAAATAAAAATTCTGTTTGTTCGTTCCCCAAAGTTATCATCAACAATAGTGCGGCGTGGGGTCAATAGTTTTTCAAAAACGAACGAAGCGAGTTGTTTTTTGTTTCTTTTTTTTTCGAATTCGAATGTTCTTTTGTGGGGACTTCCAAAAATAGCCCGCATGCCGGGTGCAGACGAGAGGCAACGACGAAGCAAAAAATATAATTCCAAATTGTTTATTATTAAACAAAAAATGGTTTAAACAAAAAGAAGGTGGCATAAAGGCGAAGGCAATCTCTTTGGCGGAGCCGGCACATGCCGCGTTCTTATCGTCCTCGGATCGGTGGGGCTTGTTTGCTTGTGTACTTACTGGCGGTATTCACGTCGAAGTGGGTCATGTGCTGCTTGTCGATTCGGAGCGGTTTCCTTGTGTACTTTTTGGTTGGCCATATGCACTCGGGTGATTACAGGCTTCTTTTGTTCGCCGTCAGGTAGGGCGGGAGGAAGGGGAGATGTTAATTAACTCCCCCGCTGTCGTCGTCGTCCTCCCTTTGCAACCAGGGTGACATGACACTGCGTGATTTGTAAACGTTTGTACTGCGGTGCTGTTGTGGTGCTCTGTTGATTGCGGGTGGGTGGTATACGTGGGTTCTAGGGAAACATCGACGTTATCCTGGGTTTAATCATCTCCATAACATGAGTGCTTGTTGCTGTGGCCGGAAACTAATAACGAATGGACTTATCTACTTGTTGTGACATCCTATCAAGCGATTACCTGGAAATGTGTTGATGTGAATTTTGACAACAATTAGAGACTCCCATCTGTTCGGCTGGCGACTATGATAATAACGTGCACGGCGGTGGAGTCTTGCGACAAGCTTCTCCGGCAGTCACTCCTGTTGTGCGTGCTATTGTGCACGAGTGGAGCGGCCCTTCAAGTGAGTGTTTGAATTAATGTGACCTCCTGGCTTAAGGATTACACCGCGAGGGCCTTTCACCCATCGGTCCCAGAGAGACACTGAGCCAACGCCTCTTACTTCAAGTGCAAATGGAGTGTGTGTCTTATTGACAATTCATCCACATCGGTGCAGAATTACGAGTATGAGGCGGGTCAAGATTGAGGTCTAGTCGTATGGGTTTCAGCACCATAAGCAGCTATGCAACATAACACTGATCTGGATCATGACACACGACCTTGAAGGTGGAGGGTTGTCCACAGCTCCCAAGCTGGTGTTAATCTCCAATCCTCCCCGGGGTTTCGGTCTAAGCCGCAGCCACCACGAGAGACGGCTGAAACCTTCTGTTAGTCAAAGGCACGACTGTCGACAAAAGTCGTCTGGTGCTCAACAATCGACACTCGCAATCGGGGCCATTACCTAAATCAATCGACTGTCGACAAAAGTCGTCTGTTGCCCGACAATCGACACTCGCATTCGACTGCCGACAAAAGTCGTCTGTGGCTCGACAATCGACACTCGCAATCGGGAGTTTATTTCACATTCGGCAAATGCAAACATTTTGGCCTTGTTTCATGACTCCCTTTTCTGAAATTTAGCAGTCTCTCGTGTTAAATTGCTAGCAGTGAGATTGTTTCAATAAGATGGGGAGTGAATGTTGGAACAGAGTTCATAAATGTCCACTGCGGCAGCCCTGCAAGATTTTCGTTCATAAGTGTAAATAAACTGCAGTGACTGTGCATGAGACCAGTCGGCAAAGCAGTGTGACGACCGTCAACCAAACGCTTATGAACTGCTGATCCGAGAGACTACTTGCATCGGCATCCCCATCCATCGAATTAGGATGTTAAAATTGAATGAAAAATGAAAAAGATCAACGAAAATACGCAAAGAACCCCTTGTTGTTCAAATCACAACCTCCCACACTGAACTGCCTGTATAACGGTCTTGTAAGGTCAACCGACTCAGTAACACGCAATCAACAGATCACCAATCCTCCAACCATCGCCCCCCGTCACCCTCGCAAGCGTAGACAAGTTTTCTCAATTAAGCACAATATTATCATAAAATGCAAAAATGCACACTTCGTGAACATCGCTCGCAATTAAACGTTCTTTCGTCCCGTTGCGTTGGTCGTCGTCGTCGTCGTCGTCGTCGTCTTACAACAGCAAAGCATCTCGTGTGTTCTTTCGAACAAAGAAATTCAATACGTGCTCTCAGTCATGTCAGTCCGTCATTTTATGATTCATTTAGAAGCATTTTTTCGAATCAAAAAATCTGAAGGGGGGGTTAAATGATGTGTGCCCCCGCCCCAGGCCAACACTCCCTATTTGACTAATGAGGCCAAAAGCTATAAGGAGCAAAAAACAGAGGAAAACTGCGAACACACTGAAAAAGCATATTATTGCAGTAACAAGACCGAGGCGTTATGCAATCCCCATGCAATGACGACGACGACAGCGACAGCGACAACGTCTGACAGTAGTAAATTCTAATGTGCACCCGATGACAGGAGGCACAGCACTGTAAGTAGCGTCTGTCTCCTTTCTTGGTGTGTGCCTGCGACTAGAGAGCCAGTCCCAACAACCAGCTGCATTGCAATCATTGATTAAGTCACACTCGGTCGCCGTCGCACAATAAAAACCTTGTAAGAGAATTACAATTACTAAATATTATTTTATCCCCCCCCCCCCCCCCCCCCCCCCTCTCGCTCTACCGGTCCCTCCCCCCGGTTGCTTTGTAGTGCATTTTTTTTCCTCATTTATTGCATAATTATCGCAATCATTTGCTGCATTTGCGTTGGATTTTGTACGACGACGACAGCGACAACGAACCGCGTCGTATGTGCTCGCTGTGCTTCGATTTTTCATTTGTCGTCTTTGCATTGCAAGGCTTCTGGTGCTGTCTCTGTTGCCGAGCTGTCACTGTCGCATAATGTTCTCCAGAGAGTGCTTTTTCATTTTGGAATGGTTCTTGTGGGATAAACAACACTCCCGCCCCCTCGTTGCTATAAATAAATTAAGTGCTTGCCATTTAAGAACAAAACAAAAAATTAGCGCACATCACCACACACAGACAGACGACGCACAGACGGGCGGGTAGCATTTGTGTGTGAACCTAATTAAGTCAAAGTTGTTACCACGCTCTTGAGATTACCTCACTGCCGTCGCGTCGTCGAATGGATTGCGTTGAGTTGAGACCGCTCACCTTATGGCGCACGATTGCTATTCATTTTCCAACACTCAACACTTGATGTCGATCACCGTGTGTTTGGCAGCCGCAACGAACAGCAAGATAAGACAAAAACAAATCAGAAAAAAAAAAAAAACACAAAAACCAGGCCCCCCTTCATATGGAAACGTCTTGTGGCAGTCTCATTGCACATTTAGGCATTTATTTACTTCAGTTTTTTTCGTTCGTTCGTTTTGTTTTATGTAACAGTCCGACGACGGATGACTTTGACATACTTTTCATGAGCAACACCACATGTGCGGGGTGGCGTGTGGGGGCGGTGTGTGCAGCAGTAGTAGTGGCCGCAGCATAACTCTGCTCTCATTCGGCTTACGGCTGAAGCCGAAGCTTTAGCTTTGTGCAATGTGCTGTCACCTTTGGTTGAGCAGAGTCCGAGATTCAGTCGTTTGCTCTTTACACTGGATGAAGAGCGAAAGAGAGGAGACGACGCCAACTATGACGATGTGACACACACACTTTGCCTGCAAAGTGACTGTAGATACAGTATCTGCTCGCACTAGTGCTTGCTTGCTGTTCGTCGGAGGCGACTAACTTCTGTTTTGGAGCATTCACTAGTCGAGGGGAGAGGAGCCGCCATGGCATTCGCAATTTTTGCTCCAAATTTAGACTTTAAACTCACACAGGCCCCCCAACGAACACACACAAACATCCACACAGTCGCTAGATGAAGAGATACAGAGATACTTTTTAAAGCGTTTGCTGTGAGTCGTCGTTTGTGTTGCTTAATTTTTTTGGAATATTACATAATTGGTGTGGGAATTGTCTGTGCTTGACTACAGGCCCGACTTGCGTACTTCTTTTGGTTGTCTGTCCTCCGGTTGCTGGCTGGCTAAATGGGCTTGAGCTGCACATGGAGTGAAGACATAAACGCTTAAGGCGATGTAATCGTCTCCCTGTTTTTCATTTCTTTTTGTGCGCCATTTCGGTGGGATATGGTTTGCAGCGTTTGGCAACAAGCAAGACGTGGATTATGACTGCGACGCGGATGGGGGTAGCTGTGGGTGGGGCCTTAAGGCGGACAGTTTTGTAATGAGAGGTAACTTGCCGCCTACACTTTATGATCTGCAAACGATGGAAGTGAAGGGAGCGATGTGTTTTTGTCTTAAAGCAGCAATCTGAACGGTTGAAGGGCATTTTTCTTTGCGAGACTTGAGTGGTTTGATGGTGCAGTTGAATGATTGAGTTTGTAATTGAGCCACGAAGGAATGGCTGTTAATGACATTTTAATGGTCGTTGCGTCTTGGATGATGGAAGCCGTGGAGGGTCGCGTTGATGGAAGGAGAGGAAGTGTCATTTGGGTTTTGGTGGCTGGATTTTGACACACAAGTTGCATTAAATGGTGATTCAACTCGAGAGCTACAAAATGTCATCCGAATCCTAAAAGAGAACTGGTTGTCATTGAAGTTGCGATTATAGGTTGTTGTTGGCACCTTGTAATCGCCCGAGTGTCTTCGCCGTGACTCCCATGCTTGCCAATGTGACAATAGCCTCTGTAGCCTTTTTGTGTGTCGACTTGTATGCAAGTCCCTCCACGACAAATCTTCACAATTCACAACTCAGTCTCTAGCTGTCTGCATGTTTCGGAGGGTTTAATGAGACATCAACAGATATTCAACCTCACAGCTGCTTGGCCGAGGAATTTTGATGAACTCTTCGACAGTTAATCAGAACTTTTATTAATTTCTGACAGCGAATGAGAAAATCGTGTAAATTTCTTTCTCTGATTGATCTGTTTGGTCCGATAAAACTGCCAACATATGCAACCTCTTTGATCTTCTTTTTCAAGTGTGCTCGACTGTAAAACAGGCTCTCAAACTTCGCCATTCGGAGTCGGCATCAAACTGTAGATCACCCAACGGCACTTCCGAAGAAAAATAATCGCATAACTGATCCAATTTCTATAAAATCTAACAAACTCCGTCAGCGCACGCGTAAATGGAATAAAACAGCTCTTCACTCTGGTTTTGTGCTCATATTTTTGTTACGCACCCGAAGGAGTAAGAAGTGTCAAAAATCAGTGAAAAGTGATGTAACTCATCGTCACTAGAGAGCTCTGAGGCCCTCAAAAATTGTTACTTTACCTTACCTACCTACCTTTACCTACCTTTCGCACTAATAGCCTGAATTATGATGCATGCCCATCCGTGGTTGAATTTGAAGTTTGGGTGGTAGATGAGGCGGATGGAAATTTCACAAAATAGTGAGAACGAGAGTGCTCACAACACGAATGGTTGTTGCTGAAGCAAGTCATGCGTCGACTACGGGTTGCAGTGCCACCTTTACTGAAAATGAAACTCTCTCCCTATGATCTTTGTGACTTCTCCTCCAATTCGAGAGTCCCAACAATTTTCTTATCACATGTCGCCTTCACACTCCTTGCCCTGATCAGCCTGTTGTTATAATTCCGTATCAAGACAAGTTAAGAACGAAAAATCAGTCTCCATTTGCAAACAGAGAAGGACTGACATATTGGGCCACTTAAAATTGAGTCCAAACACGAAGTAAACATAAGCTGGCAGAAATGACAAAACTGGATTCGCTTTTGAGTCGATTTACATTCCACTTCGGTTGCTACTTGATACGGAAATAGCAAGGGACTTCTAATCGCAGGATCGTGGGGTTCGGGCCCTAAGTTGGGCGCCATTTTGTTGCGGGGTTCGGACCCTAAGTTGGACGCCTTTTTGTTGCGGGCTTCAGGCCCTAAGTTGGACGCCATTTTATTGCTGCAACCGTAAGTTTGTCTACCCGCATAGCATAGGCAAAAATGTTGACATGGGAGAGGAGAGGAGATCCGATTGACTCACTTGAACCACCTATGTATGTACACTGCCTTATTCGTCTCTGTTCCGTCGATGAAACTATGGTCAACAGCAGAGATGCACATCGCACTGAAGCCCACATTCTGATGCACAGTTAAGTTCAGAGACTCGATGGTTTAGCCGAACGACACAAATATGGTATGCTCTTTACTTTCCACTCCAGTAAAAGCTCCCTTCGCCCCGTACTGAATCTTGGCTTCTTATATCGTACCTTTTAAAAAATAAAATAAAAACACTTCATGTCATACTCTACCAGCATAAGAAGTAATCCAACGATAAATCCAAAACCCCGACAATAGCCGACCTCACGATCATGCAACGAGTACGCCTTCATGACATTAAACAGCGCCTCTTGGCCAAGACCATCTTTCTCCTTGAAGAAATCATGTTCCGGATAGGTTCGTGCAATGTTGCAGACGTTGCCTTTATGTACTCAGCATACTGCTTTTTATCAGCATCCTTTGCACCGCACAGCAACTGCCGGACGATAGGCCTAAAATGAGTCTAATCAGAGTCAACAACAGACTGAGACTCCAAATTTGGTTGATATGCAAATTGCGTCCCGATGTGCTCGAAGAGTGTAAAAGCCATTCGAACATGCTCGTCTCATGAAAGAACTTGATACGCTTAAAGCCAAGTTTGGTCAAACCTTGTTCAAATGTCAACTAGCTGAAGACAGCGTCATACTCGAAGGCAGTCCTAACATGCCATGTCCCATCAAATCTGACATGAAAGTCTATTCAATAGATCGGAAGACCGGGAATCAAAATTTCAGAATCGTCAATAAATCGGAGATCGGACGATCGAAAACCAAAGAAGACACAAATCAAAATGTTTTTCGAGCCTGGACGACTGGATGGCGCAGTTGGTTAAGTGCCTGCCCTTCGTTAGAGCGGTCCCCGGTTCGAATGCCCAAATGCTTTTATCGGGTTTTCAAATCTAGTTAAGTCACCCGCCACTGGAGTGGTCGATCGTTGCTAGTAGTCTGACTAGGGGCTGCTGTCAGGCAGTCATTTTGTTTGATCGCTCCAGTATATTGTATAATACCCTTCGACAAAAAAATGTCATTTGAACACATACTCTGACTTGACTTCCAAATTCTACTTTGGGCTCGCAACACAAGGGATGCATACAACATCTCTTTTTCCGTCTTGAAGTTAGCATTCAGTTCAAGGCCAGTCTTTCTTGCATCCGCGATTACTTGGTCTTTATACCGGAGATTCGGTCTTCTCCTCCTTCTCGAAGGAGGCTCCGATTCGAAGACGCCCCTAGCTGGAGCGTTGGTGTCCATTCGCTCGGTGTGGCCGAGCCAGTGCTGTCGACGGACTTTTGTCTTCCGAACTACATCCACATCCTGGTACAGCTCGTGCAGTTCGCGGTTGTGTCTTCTCCTCCATACACTTTCCTCTCAGACGGGACCATATATCCAACGCAGAATTTTTCTGTCGAAGGTACCAAGAATCAGCTCTGAAGTTTTGCTTAGCGTCCAGCTTTCGGCTCCACAGAGCAGGACTGGAGAGCATGATTTTGGTCCTTCGAGTCTGGAGGTTTGAGTCCAGTTGTTTCGACAAACCGAAGTAGGTCGCCGGTTGCCAAGGGTGATTCTACGTCGGATCTCCACTGTGATGTCGTTTGCGGAGTTCACCCCGAGGTGGACAAACTGCTTTTTCCGTGATGTTTTGTCCAAGGTGGTGTGCGATGGAACTTTTTTTGGTGAACAGCATATATCCGGTTTTGTCCTCATTGACCTTGAGGCCACTTCATTTCTCCGTAAAAGCCTCTACTACGGCACGCTGGGCACGCGCGACCATATCGATGTCATCTGCGTACCCCAAAAGTTGGACCGACTTGGAGAAGACAGTGCCTTCCGTGTTTACAGCTGCTCGCCGTTTCTCCAGTACCAGATTGAGGAAATCACACGACAGCGCATCTCCTTGCCGAAATCCTGCGCAGGTTTCAGACGGCTCGGAAATCCTTGAGCCGGACTGCACGGTGCATCGCGTGGTGCGACACAACCGGATCAGTCTTCCCTTTGGTCTATAGTCGATTTGCCGGGCCGGAACTGGTACGTTAGACGTTCACGCAGTACGCTGGACGAGGATCTTGTAGGCGACGTTGACCTTTAGACTGTAGAATGAAGGTTGACAAAATTAGAACGAATGACGGACCTTGAATCAAACCCGTTCTTTCACTCAAGCCTAAATCCAAATTAAGTTCAAAATGGAAACAGAGTTTGAGCAATTTCCTGAGAACTGGTCGAAATAGCAGATAAATAGTCCGCCTTGACAAAATCAAATAAGGATCGTATTCCGAACTGATCTTAAGTCTGTTGCTTGGCCAACGTCAAAGACACAAAAGGTTGGTGGATTTGCTTAAGCCAAGAAATAACTCCTTTTCCGCCTGCAGCCTGTTCAATGTACAGAAGGGAGGCTCTCATGCAAGCCTGCGTTGGTGCTACCATCAAGCAAGAGGCGAAAATCCTGCATTACTCTACCATTCTGTAGTTTTGTCCCAACAAGAGAGCAACGTAAGAATGCACACTCTCACGCAGTTGTGACGAGAGTGAGATCGAGTTGCGTGAGGGTCCGGTCTCTTGGCACTTCCTTCACAAATGGAGGTCGGTCGTGCCAGCTGATATCACTTACGAGTATGCCATGACGAACTGCTTACGTAACGCTAAAGCCAAAGAAGTCTGGTGTTTCTCGCATGGATTCAAGGACAACCACCTTCAAGTGGGACCGACCGACTAACTTCAGTTTGAAAAATGGCAAAAAAGAGGAGTGAACTTAATCGAATTGAAAGTTGATTTGAAATAAAAACGTAATGATCAGCAGCGGAATCGGTTACTACGAATCCTTGGATCAGCCATTCAGACAAGAAGCCGACAAATTGGTAGAATCCGACGTCAGCCAAACATGTGAGACAGACGCGTTGCATAAGCCCATCAACCAGGAAGTGAATCTGCAGCATTCATCAAGAAGAGCCAAATATTCCATTCTGTGAGTAAACAACTAGGCATTTCCTTCTCAAAACTTATGCAATCGTCACACTCTAGCAATCTGCTCTCAAATCAATTTCACTTGTCATGAATGAGGAACTGAATGAGACCGTCCGCTCTCGCAAATATTCGGTGGCACCACAATAAGGAAGCATTTGATTCCCAAATGAATTTGCAACACATCACTTGTTCAAAACCACAACTGAATCGTCCACAGCCCGCGATCAACATGTGTCCCCCACATGGGAAGACAAAAGGCGATCACACGGAACCCACGTGCATTCACATCCCATGGAAAGCGGAAGAAACCGAAACATAACCTCAAGTGAAGCATTTCAGCAAAATCACGAGCAGAAAATTGTTGAAATAAATAAATGACTCTTCCCAATCGCCGCCGACGATGATGGCCGGACACACCTCCTCGGCAGAACTAGACTTACTTTTCGAAAAGAAAACAAAAGCCAACACGAAGTCGAATTCAAATACAGGCCATTGCCAATGCGCCAGCGAATTATTTTTGCCTTGCCTTCACACACTCGCCGATTTGCCGAATCGAGCGCGTCTAGCACTGGCAACAGCGACCATCTTACATAACCAGCCATCAAATCACAAAACACAAAACAAAAAACCAAGCAACAAAGTGTAGCAAAAATAAGAAATCATACGATAGTATAATTTAATCACGCTGGCTATCATACTCGTCTGTGGATACATTCGAGATTGAGTAGCTGCCGCCAGTGTGTGTGCGTCGCGCCGCTTTGATGAGCGCTAATGCGTCGGGGCCACACTGTCACAGTGGCACACCGCGGCAGGAGGCTAGACTGAATTGAATTTGTCGAATCGCGCAAAGTCCTCAAATCAAATCATCGTGGATCACCTCAGATACATGATCTCCCCTTCGCTTGGCACCATTCCATCGAGTAGCATCATCTTCGGCGCAAAAAAGCTCGGATAAATCGAGAGCATCACCTCATCATTGAATCCCCCGTCCACCGGGCCACGGGCATAATCAAAAGTCGTTCGCATATGTTTGCAATTTATCTGCTTATTTATCGGACGAATTTTCACTTAACGTCCGTCGTCGCTTAAATTACTTTGAATTGTTCCTGTCACGGTCGCGGATACGCACACATGAACTACACTCTCTCGCTCGCGCTCGCTGGGGTCGAAAGGAAAAACAAAAACGAAAATAATGTATGAAGTGACAAATGAATGCGTCAACGACTTAATCCGATGAAACGACATCGGGTACTTCCAGCAGATTAGACGATTACCTCCTCCCCCAGGCGATCTGTTACGATAGGTGATTGTACAACATGTACACAGGGGCAGCAACGAGGATGTCGTAACCGGCAGCGGTAACTATTCGTCGCTACGACGAACAAAAGAATGATTCTCAATGAATCAACATTTCCGATCGGTATTGCGAGCAATAAGAGGCGGCTTGTCATGAGAATTTTTCGAATAATTCATCGGATTTCGATTCGTGTTGTTTGTTTCCCTTCTCCGGCGGAACTGCCACTTGCATTAGATAAGAAGTGGGATTTCACAAGGTGATGATTAATGGGGTTCGTGTATTTCATTTGCTATTGTTCACGGACTGCCACAAGGTTGGGAGTTGGGACCTGTGCTTGAACAAAATGGATACGGGACTGAGGTTGTGGGGGGATTCACACTCGATTTTCGCAAACGTTTTGGGACTTCGCTTTGACAACATACGTCATCTTATTTTAAAAATGTTCAAGTCTTCTTGGTGCACTCTTGATCTCAAAAAGTAAACCATAAAGCATCGACGTGCATCTCAATGGATGTTGATCACCACACAACAAGAAACAAAACTAGCGAAACGAGCCTGACTACCTTTCAGTTAACTTCGTCACCTTCCCAGAAAACAATAAACCGGACGAGCAAGTCGATTGTGGCAGAAATAGAAAATAGTAAACAAGGCTATACATTTCCGCGTTTTTTAATGGCTTATTTGAGTTGACTCAAGAAAAAGACCAGCATTTTGGACATTAAACAACAAATCGTCTCAAACACTGAAGGCGTGACATGTGCAGCCGAGTTTATTTAAGAATTCCACACACTCTCAAATTGTAGTGTCACCCTTAAAAATGTAGTCTCTAAAGGTTTGACACGGGCATACCGCCTCATAACATCCCTGTCCAAATGAAATGTCAGTTTTCTGACAACCGAGCAATTGTGATCTACGACAGCGCGTCGGTTGCACCAGAAGCGCGGCAAGTGAGTCCTTAAAATCCGACTGAAGGCGCGACATGTGCAGCCGAGTTTACTTAAGAGAAATTCCAGAATTCCACCCACTCTCAAATTGTAGTGTCACCCTTAAAAATGTAGTCTCTAAAGGTTTGACACGGGCATACCGCCTCATAACATCCCTGTCCAAATGAAATGTCAGTTTTCTGACAACCGAGCAATTGTGATCTACGACAGCGCGTCGGTTGCACTAGAAGCGCGTCAAGTGAGCCCCTAAAATCCGAATGAAGGCGTGCCATGTGCAGCCGAGTTTACTTAAGAGAAATTCCAGAATTCCATCCACTCTCAAATTGTAGTGTCACCCTTAAAAATGTAGTCTCTAAAGGTTTGACACGGGCATACCGCCTCATAACATCCCTGTCCAAATGAAATGTCAGTTTTCTGACAACCGAGCAATTGTGATCTACGACAGCGCGTCGGTTGCACTAGAAGCGTGGTGAGTGAGTCGTTAACATTGTTAAACCCTGTTACATGAGAATTATGGAAGATGACCTGGCAGCAATGGCTGATTTTCCAATTGTTATGTTTCAGCAGCTATCAGAGTTTCAATTGACATCCAGCCGAAGTAACCAGTAAGACTTGCTATTTGATCAATTAGGTCCTCTTCTTTTTATACTTGCATATAAAAAAGGAAGAGGACCTAATTGACTGCCTTGGGGGACCCCAGATGTGGCTCGATTCAACGCAGATCTGCAATGGACACTGCAATAGCGATTTTCGACATAAGAACAGTGGTTCAAAACCGAGCGTGGATAGTCGGAAGACGACTCGCATGAGTCGAGTAAAAATGTTCAAATTTTGAGTGACTCATCTTGAAAACAGTCTGCCGGAAGTTCCCTTGAATTACCAGAAAAATAACACACCCCCAGCTTGCCGGGGCCCCACCACCATTCGAAGGACTAAACCGCCATTGTGCATGACGTCATCGATGTCCATGACATGCACAATCCCATTGAAGGTCCTCGCGAAGGAAAAGAATGTGGAAACAAAAAAATTGCAAACTTATTCTATTTCCCTCGTGAATACGTGATGCGCGATTTATTGGTTCGCCTTCGAAACCTCATTACATAACACCGACGACGGACGTACGGGGAGAGATATCTATTTGTAGACTTCCTCACAAAACTATCTCGACCCGCGTTCATCGCGATTCCTTCGGCATTCTCCAGCCCTGCATTCACTCCATCATCAATTATGTAAGAACCTCTTTCCGTGTACTCGAATTGCATAAACAACAAGTGCACGTACAATCTGAGCACACCGTCATTCGAGGGCCGGTGGAGGGTTGAAGGAAACAACGGCGAGGAAGCAAGACAGAGAAGGGGACACAACAATATATCTCATTGTCAATACATCTAATGAGTACATGATTTGTGAATTACTGATTATGACATTCAAATGGCATTACGCGCTCGTATACGGTTACAACTGCCGCGAAAATTGATTCCACCTAGCTGGGTATAGTGGCGCGCGATAACTGGCCCCATAAATAGCATAACAACATGCAACCGCAGACCTAAAAGTACACCACACAGCCGCACACACACTCACGCAGCATGTAGTACACCCGAGGCCAATCTTCATCACCATAAGTGGTTTTCGAACGTTTGCACAGCATATGGAACATGTTATTCGGTCGGTTTTACAATTCACATTGCAATCGAAGGTCTACGGGTGTATATGACTGGAGGGGGGTACCAGGCGATGGGCGGAGGGGCATAAAACGCTTATCACGACCCTAAAAAGATGTTCGCCGTCGTCTCCTCTCCGCCGGGCCAGTGGAACAATCCGGCAATAATTCGCTCTAATTATCCGGTGATTCTCGGCGTCGACACTAATTAAATGAGAGTGTGGTGTGTTGGATACAGCGCCGCGCCGGATGCTGAATTCTGCACACGCGTCTGGCTGGTTTATGGCCTAGTTCTAGCCATATGTTCTGATGCCTGAGATGATGACGTGTTCTGGTTTCTGGTTGGTGTCTGGTGTCTTCAAGGAATTGCCGCTTTCGTGAATTGAATGACAGGCAGATTTATTCTTTGTGAATCTTCCCTTCGTTCCACTGTGTGTGCGCGATGGTGGCACTTCTATCCTCCCTCTCCCTCTGGTGGTTTGGTAAAATTGCACATCAGCACAAGGCTTCAAAGATTCAGGCCGTGCTGTGGTGCGGTCGGACTGTATTTATGTGCGAAGTGTGTATCCCAAGGAAACACCCAAAACCGCACAAAAACGGATAACATTGCGAACGCAAAAGGCCGTAAATCCAGCCGCATGAATGTGAAAATAGAACTCAAGGACATCGCTCTGGCAAGTGCCATGACGAAATTGAATGGGCCTAAGGAGATCGCTTTGGAAGTCGTCCCCCCTCCTCCCTCCCCCCATCCACTCTTCCCCGGTTTGTCACGCTCTGGGGGGATGCCGAGAGTGATTTTAGGATTATGAAATTAGCTTTGGGAACTGGGAAGGACACGCCATGGTGGTGGCGGCAGCTGAATTGGTAGAAAAACTATAAAGAGTTTTCCCAAGTTTTCGGTAATGGTTGGGGTTTGTCAATTGTTATTGGGCCGTAAAATGATATAAGGGCAGTCTCTCCCTCTCTCTCTCTCTATCCCTCTGTCACTCGCCCACCGACACAGGCATTCACCATAAATGAGTTGAGTTTTATTGGGTCTTTGACACATTAGTGACGGAAGTCAGATTTTTGAGTGGTACTTGGATAAACTTTGACAGATGTCTTCGTTGTGGCGGCGATATCGAATATTGTTCGAAATGTCACAATGAAGACTAAAATGGAAGCGTTCAGTTTACGGAATTATCGATTAATGTAAAGGAGAGTGAGCAGAGAGAGAACTTTTACGACCGCATGAGGAAGTTTTATGCACACGCGAGAGCTCTTAAAACTGTTTTTTCCTCATCATCTTCTTCGGCGTTTAGGGAACTAAATGTGAAACAATAAAGTTTGATGAATCATTTGAATTATGATGGAGGGGGAGGGAGGGGACAGCTGGACATGAAATAGGCACGTAAACTATGAAAATTGCCTCTTTGGAGTGCTGTGGATGTTTAATTCATGTACGTCGAGATGACGTGTGTTGACAGGAACGACGCCGGTCTTCAAATGAAATTGTCGTTTCTGTTGGACCGAAGTGACACGTATATCACATCAGCATTTTCTTGATGGTTGTGTGCCCTTGCGACAGAGATGCTGTCAAATTTGATGAGCTGTCAGTCACTGCAGAGATTTTTCACTAGTGTCAGCAAAATCTCTCCGTTGGGGAATTTTGTGTTCACTAATTCCATATATCAAACCGAAGGTACAAAACTGTGTGACCTCTCTCTCTCTCTCTCTATCTCTCTCTCTCCCCCCCTCTCTCTCTCTCTCTCTCTCTCTCTCTCTCTCTCTCTCTATCTCTATCTCTCTATCTATCTATCTCTATCTATCTACCTATCTCTCTATCTATCTCTCTACCTCTCTCTCTCCCTCTCTCGCCCTCGCTCTCACAAGTGATAATTTGATAGATTTTAATGACATCAAAAACTTGCTTGCTTATTTTATAAACACCCTTTATTACCCAAGTACTTATTTTTTCTGCGCTACAGATTGACTTAAGAAAATACACCGAACGAAACGGCAACAGAACATCGTCAAATTTCAAAGTTCCCACAATTGCTTCTGAGAACTATCACAGAATTGCAACTGTCCAACTGTCAACAACGTGCGAAAACAGTGCTTCATTCCGCTGCCACATAAGACGCCAAAATTGAACGAAACTCAACGAAACTTAAGAAAGTTGTTGTCATGGGCACAGCGAGTCGCTTCTGTGTATTCGCTTAATTCCATAAACATACCACCCCCATTTTGGTTCAGCCTTCACTCTGACAGATGAGATTCCGCTTTGCGAACACGCCCTTAAAAAACAGACTAAAACTACGTCTCAGAAATCATCGCATATGAATGACAAGGCTTTGTCGCTTATGAATACGAAATTCAATCAAAAATCAGGCAGCACTTAACAACGCCGAAAATTCAAGAGAGAAAGACGTCACAACCAATTTACTTAGTCAAGTGTCTGTGCTCACGCACTTGCCACTCCACTTCACTTTAAAGTATTTGCCCATCCTCAGCAGCAGCAAATCGGATTCCATTTAAGAGGACTAATAGCGGCAATAAGCGAAATTACACTCCCGTTTCTGGGTCAATGTCTTCTCACACAAAAGCTCTCCATCCATCCTCTCCCATTTCCATGACAGTGTAACAAATGTACGTCTGCACACAGAAAGGTACTGATCCCGGCCCGCTCCCCGTTCGTGGCGGTTTACTTTGTGTGGATCTTCGCGCATAGTGTGTACCTCCTGCTTGAGGAGCAACTCAAGCACTCCAGCGCCGCTCAAAGTATCTCCTTAAATATCCTTGGAGTTACAGCCTCCTCTGACGGGAGTTCACAATTAACAATCCGGCTGCTGTTCCTCACATAGCCACTTGAATGGAGAGGTTGTGGATGAATTGCGTCTTCATTGGGTATCAAAGTGTGAGCGGTCGTGGTAACAGTGCGCCTCCGCTAATTAAGCCTCACACAACATGCATAATAATGAAGTTATTTTTTGTTAATTATTTATGCGGGTTCGCATTACGCCGAGAAGTGCACAGAAGTGACAGGGAAACAATGAGAAGACAGACATAAAAGCTTAGAAGTTAATTGTGTGTCACTGCTTCGGTGGAATACCCTTGTTGTTCCCTGTGCGCCAATCCGACAAGATGGGGCACGTTCTGCGTCATCCGAGTGATTTAGGTCAAGGGAATCCACGCGTACAGTGTTGCTGTCATTAAAATTTATTGCTGGTAAATATTGGCACACACACATTCATGTCACTTATTCGCCGTGAAGGGAGTGCAAAACGGAATGAAAAGCGAAACGAAGGCCATTGTTCGATGGCATGACTGTGCCTTGTGTGTACCCTTATCACTCGATTCGAAACACAGAAAAAAAAGTCAAGGTGCCAGTGATGAATTTTTAAAGTAACTCCGACTAGTTACATAAGTTCGGAGACGGTACCCCTTCTATTCGGGGATAAATGTCAGGGAGAGTGTCCAGGCGGAACCTTGTCTGGTTCGAGATCCGTTGGAGTTCACATTCTGTGTGGTTGATGTCTAGCGGCGTGCATCGATTTTGATGCACTGCACCAACAAGGGTTGATGATATCGTCGCAAATATAGACACCTTTGTGTCACTCAAATGGCAGTGATGTCGAATCGGTTCAGCTAAAGGATCTGATTAGAGAATTAAGAAGGAAATGACTGATCTCTATCGGGTGTCAGTGGGAAAGACTTAACTTGTCAAATCTCATACACAATTTCGCTTTGAGAATACATATGTATTTTCAAATTCAATGTCGACAAGGCCTGTCTGCAACTGAAAAGAAAACTACACAGATGTCAACATTGTTCCTATGTGAGGACAGCTGTCAGCTGTCAAATTAAACTACTTGTCACTTGTCATTTCTTTTAATTATAGTTCTCGTCTCATGTTAAATATGACATTTTGCTCTCTAGAGTTGAAAAGCTAAATTTTTTGTTCGCAATGACATCTCATGTCATCAGCAGATTTAAAATGAATTGCGGAACATTGACCGTCTCATTCTCTGAATTACTGAAAATCCAATACTATTTCGGTTGCAGTAACTTCAATTTGCAGACAGTGTTGCTTGTCATTTGTGACATTTACGACACTTAACGCTTTAACCCTGTAAGAGCGCCAACGTTTAACTCACCTGATGACATCTGTCATGATGACGCTGTCAATAACGCATCAATAACATTTATGACACCGCTTTAATTCTCCAGAACCATGAACGTCCTTTAGTACGTAAGATCCCTGTAACATCGACATATAACTCACATCTGTGTCATCTGTCAAGTCTGACATTAGCCAGCAAAAATTGGACAGTTTATGTAGGCAGGTAAATTGTTTGTGGCACTCACTTATCTGTAAAGTCCCCCTGTGCAGCAATACACGACGTCATTGTACATGTCAAACTACATCCTATAACGTCGAAAAAAAAAACAAATCTGCTTCTGAATTATGAACGCAAATACGTTGGCGGTCGATGTTGTGTCAAAAATTTTGTCAGCAACTACCGCAGAATATTCTCAATTCTCATGTCCATACGTAAGCTCGATAGAACCGTTTACGTACTCGCCTGCGGCGACGTTCAATGAGCAACAACTTGTTGTGTCATGTAACCAATCAATGTTCCGACTTGGATAACAACACAAATGACGCTTGTTGGTGTGATGGCGCAACACAACGGTTTGTCCACCTACTAGCGTAAAGCTTGCACCAGAGTTAGCGATCGCCTACGACGATTTACCGTTCCATTTGCGCATTAGGTAAAATAACAAATTATTTATAATTCTCGTGTGTTCCACGGTCGTGTGGTTCAATGTGCTCCGGTTAATTGATAAACAAAGCGTCGAAGCCACGTACGCGAATCGACGCTAAATGTGCGAGAGGGAGAGCATGCATTTGTGTGTGTGTATGTTTGTATGTGTGTATGTACAAGAGACTCGCGAAAAACACATTTTTTGCTATTGACGTGCATCGGCCTCGAAATGCGCCGCAGTTTGCCTTTCCTCCTCGATCGCTCAAGGACAGTCTGGCGATACGACTTAATATCAGATTCCAAGAATCTCATGTGTTCCTACGCGCTGTGGTGGCCCCCTCTTTGTCTGGGCAGCTGCCTCAGTCGTGCATTTATTTTCTTCCATTAATTACGAGTGCGACCAGCGATTTTCATGCAAACGGATAATTAACAACATTTCATGACCAAAAAACTCTGAAACGCGGTGCTGGGGAAGAATAAATGGCTGCTGCTGCTCCACCTCCTCTGTCCATCGACGGCTTGTGTCAGCGTGCGCGTACACAAAGAGCTCCAAAGTTAAACGCCTCGTTTGTCATAACCTTGGGGATACGTTCTTCGGTCGTTGGCGTTAGCGTTTATGGTTCGTTAGTATACTCGAACCATCACCACGACCATCATCCCAGCGGTCTGCTGCTGTCGATGTCGTGTTCTCGTTCGCCGTGTGCGTGAGAGTATTATTCACAGAACACCAGCAATGCGAGAACCGGAGACTTTCTTTCAATAGAAGCAACCCCACAGACAAGCGGGTACACAGACCCACACTCTCGCGCCGCCCTGACAGATGGTGTGTCATTTCATGAGCAACGTAGGTACATAGTGCAGTTAATTGCGTGTTTAGTGCGCACAGTCCTTGCTGCTGATGAATTTGATTTGGCGTCCGACGGTGGTGGTGCTTCGTATCTAACGGTTGTCGCCCACACCACACAAGTGTCAATTGAATATAAACCCAATCGATTCGGTCGCTACCAGACGCTTGAGTATGCACGATTGTTGGGAGAATTATCGTTAAATGCCGACAGACTCTAATGCATCGTATTATCGACACAGTCACCTTGACCGCGGCGCTGTGACACGAACACATCCCTGTACGGTTCACGCCGAACTTTGTGGGTCGGGCGTTGCCAGGTCGACGGGACGCGGCACTAATGAAATTTTCCACACAATGGACTTCAATCGAATTAGTGTAATGGAATTTATGACCACAGTCTTATCAGTCCATGTACACAGGCACACACGTCGAGTGGATGATGGCACTTACGAGCCATGAACTGGAAATTTATTTTTGACACTACGCCATCAGCCGAACGTCTGTGCGCGAGTGGGGGCGAAATCAATAATCAATACAATGTGGATGGATCGACGTTAACGCACTCGAATGAATATTTCGGTGCACCTAATTATAGCTTCGATGTAATGGAATTCCCCATACACCCCACGGCGAGGCTTGAAACATTCCCTTGAAGTGTATTATTCGCTCCATTGCAGCACGCACATGTGTGCTCAGGTGGCAAGGAACATTTGGCAGGTGGTGGGTTGTGGAAATGTATTATGTAACAGGATGTTCAATGGGTTCGAGAACTCGGGAGACAAAGTCTAATTTAAGGTGTCTGCTTACATTTACTTGACGTTTACCTAATGGCTTTTCTTAACGGCACCAACCCAGCCGGGGGATGCTTTATTGTCAAGTTATTTACTCGTTTATGTATATGTACAAATATTTGCACCCTCTGAGTATGAACACAGAGTCGGAGAGCATCGAGTAGATGATGAAATTCAGAGCGGATATAAAGGCCAGCCGTTATTTTGTGCTGTAAATTGTAAGTCATAACTCCGAGAATTGGATGTGTTCGTGAATTCACAACGCCTGGGAGGCTGCTCATTTATGGTTCGCAAAACGAAACAAAATTGGTGTTTTGTAGGCGCGAGGGACATTTTGTTTCCAGGTTTAATTTAGACAAAGACAGTTGTCTTTTTGACAGGCCAAGTTAACTGTCGCGTGCCATATTTGACATTGGGAAAGTTAATTAACTCGATGGCCTGATTTTAAAGAGGGTAGTACGTGCATTTAGTTCAAACAACTAGAGTTAGTTTGGAGAGCAGTTGACATTCGAAATAAGTTTAAGAGACTGACGACACAGTTAATTTGACATTTAGGTAGATGACAAGCGACTGTAAGGTTGATGTGTTATCTTCAGCTCGAAGATTCTTGGAGTGCGGGACAACGCAACAGAGGGCGCTCACCAAACCGATGACACCCACAAGTGGAGATGGACCGCAGCCAACTTGGCATCGTTGTTGCACCGAAGAACCGAACTATATGCAAGTTTATGGCTTGGAAAACGGATCTTTCTAAGTGAGAAAACTTGTCTGTCTGGCAGCTGGAAAGACTTCAGAGAAATCAATTTGACTTGAATATTAATGAAATGTCAATTTGTGTAGAGCGGTAAGGTATTTTGAGTCATCTGTCATGGCTATCAGAGAGATAAAGTAACAAATATTCAGCGTCTTAACGAATCTTAGATACGATTCTATTGGCAAACGTTTATTTCTAAGTTTTTGCAGTATTTTGAATCAGAGAAGTCAACTGAGACTCTTTTGACAGATAATCAATGTCAAATGCAATTTTATTTTTTGGACATTTCCACTTGATGAACTCGCATCAAATGATTTGTAAGCTGTTGGGTCATTTATGTACATTCCCCATACAAAGGTACAGTGACATTTGTTTGACAGATACTCAATGTCAAATAGGATCTTAGACAGACTTCTCAGTGCATGGATACTTTCACGTGGATAAACTCTCTTTGAACCATATTCTGGTTTACGAACTGTTTTGAGACAGTCGTCTGTCATCGCTGTGACATTCTTCTGACAGGTACTTAGTGTCAGATGGAATTTTAAACATATTTCCCAGTTCCTCATCAGTATTTGGTCAAAATGTACCACCCGTCAACTTAAGAAAGATAATTACAATTCCATCAAATGTCAAAACACTCGTCATAGCAACAATCTGTGAGAGTGTTACCACCCGCGGCGAGTACCGAACCGCAAACACACGAACAAATCCCTCCAAACCCAACAAAAACAAAACTTCTTTATCTCGCTCCTCTCTGTGGGCCATTAGCAAAAAATAACTGTTTCCGTGACCACAAAGCCGTGTCGAACAAACTCTCAAATCGCAATCAACAAGCTGCCGCGGCCGGTGCTTCTGTTTCAACTGTTAGCACAGGCAGCAGCCCCTCGCCACGACTGTCGCTTGTACCTACAGAAAGTTAATTTATTTTTAAGCAAATTCATATAATTAAACGATTTACGTGTACCCCCGACTGTTGTTGACAACAGAACTGCGCGCTGATAACGAATAAAATAACAATAACAATAGACGAACAACAAAAGCGAACAGCGAGAGCGTCACCGGTGCGAGGCGCAAGACGCTCACCTCGATGAAAGATAAGTAAGTAAATAAACAAAAGCCAGAACAGCGAATGGTTTTTGCTAGTTCTTCTTTCTGCGTTTCAAAATAAGTGTCAGTGACAGTGGTGATTTCTGTTTTTTTTTTTTTTTTGTTCCACTCTCCAGTCAAAGGTGTGGGGCGAACGAAAAAAAATGTCTGTCGCTCGCCCGAGCACCCACACAGGAGCAGCATAGCACATACCTATAATAGAATCATTACCCGCAATATTCACCCCCACTTGTCCGAAATGAAAAAAAAGAACGTCCCAACACATCGCCTTGTGGACAGCGGGACTGTGGCGGGCGGCATGGAAGTGTCACTTCGACCGTACGGAGCATGAGAATTAAATGTGTTTTACTGTTGTGTGATTATATTCCTCATCAGCGCCCCTACAACAACCCCCGCAGGGTCTAATGGGCGCTTTCTGTGTTGGTGCTGTTCACATCAAGCAGGTCATCCACCCCACTTACGTCAAAAACGACAAGAAAAACTGTATACCCACCACATGCAATAAAACACACAAACTGTTCTCGTCTCATTCCACTTTTTGCTCGTTCACACACTCTGCCCGTCTCTTTCGCACATTCTCTTCGCCTACCCTTGTGTCGTTCTCTCAGCAGCTGTTGGGGACCGCCGACGACGACGACGGAACGGCCTTCTTAGCGCCCGTTCTCTCTATCTCATCGATTGGGGTTGGCGGTGCTGCTCGGAGTCGGAGACGGATGTGCTAAAGTGTTGAGTCGTTGCCTGCATAAAACAAAGCTTTGTCAAAAGCGGACCCTCAAAAAAAAGTAATAAACACTCCAGTCCTTTTGGAAACTGCTGCTTTATTGGGTGGTTCTTCCCTTGCCTTGAAAAAAAGAAACCACTCTCATTAAAGCGTTGTCGTGTCGCCCACCCCTCAGACAGACGAGCGAGTGAGGAGATCCAGCGCGAAACGACCCCCCTGCAACAGAACAGAAAACAGAGCACACACAACGAAAAACCAATCCATGACATGACGTAACAGTGATTTTGTGTTGCGCCAAGGTTTTCAATCAGAACATTCTCACTTTCTTCTCTCGCTGGATACACAGTCAGTCTCTCTCTCTCAGTTGTGTCGCAGATACAAATGCACACACATGTGTGCTTGTTTTTACACAACCCTTTCCTCCACGTTTTGATTACACAACAACAAGCGACACGACGCCGCACCGCGGCTTCAGACGGAATGGAAAAAATGGAGCTCAATCTGACATAACTCAAACCTCGAAATTTGAATGAGCCGAGCATAGGCCACAACAAGCGGCTTCACAACACCGCCCGCGCACTCTAAGGGACTGAAAAAAAGCAGTTAAATAACCCCCAAAACCCCTAATTGTTTAGGCTGTTATATCATCACTAGGCCAGCGACAGGCGAGCGCACACACAGACTGTAAGAGAGAGCAGAGCGGTGAGAAAGAAAAACATGCCGCCGTGGATGGCGTGAGGCGTGACACGAAAAGGAGGAGAGCTTTCTGGAAATGCCTTCCATACACGTATTATTTGCTAGAAAACTGTGTGTTTATTCTTTTGGCGTTCTAAAAACAAAGCGATGTTTGGTCTCTCAAAACACCGCCCGCTCTCTTGCAGTCTTAAATGGCCCCAGTGGCCAGTCCCCCCCGTCAGAGCTGAACACTCTCTTAGACGGTTACGTTGGCGGTGTCTGCACGATATGCCGGCTGTTCAATTGCTTTTGATGGCGCCTTCGTCTAACTTGTGTTTTCGTGTTTTTCTTGTTCACATTTTTACTCTGTGTGCGATACCATGTGTGTCGTTTTTATAGGTAAATGCTCTTAACGAAGAGGCTTATGTCTCTTCGCATCGACTGGAGAAGGAGCTTTCAGTTTCTATAAAATCGGAGGAAAGAGCATAGTTTGCGCAACTGCGCTCACTGCAGGGTCTCTTCGACAGCTGCCGCTCTGTTTCGTTGGCTTTTGTTGAGTAACCCAAATGTTATGGTTCTCCCTGAGATGTAACCTCGTTTTTGTGGTGTAAACAAAAAAACAAATATCGGATTGTTATTCAACAAGCAGCAGTGGATGGTGTTGCCACTTTCGTGTGGCAGACTTTGAGCGGTCTTCACGCCGATTTGGTACGAAATCTGAAGTCCATCTTGCGTCTGAATGACAGTTGTTAGTGATGACAGTCTGGGCATGAGTCTGTGGCATGATTCACAGTTTTGAACACGAAGCACGAGAGCAGATGTCTTGTGCGGCTAATGATTGCTAATTGAAGTGGACTTTAGACCAACGTTCTACTGGGTCGCATTTGTTTAGCACAATTTAGTTTGTTTAGGTGGTTTTAGAGAATTTGACTGGGAGTGCTTGGGTCCTAGTGGTTTCATTGAGCAGTTCTAGGCAGTTATGCTGTCGTAAGACTGTGTAGCGAGAAGTAGTTTTATTAGTGATTTTTTGCTCTAAAAGGTGTGGACACTTCAGTCCAGAAAAACTGTAAGTCTGCTAAGATACCCACCTTCAATGAGAGACAGGGTTCGGGCCGAGGGTCGAAATCTTAAAGGTTTGTACGATCCGATGTTGATACTCATCCCATTCTGGCAGGAATCCACAATATTCTAAGCGAAGCCCTTTGCGTTCAACTGATGTCTGTGCACAATGCAACAAAGTCGCAGCGACAAGGGAACTGTGTTGTTGGCCAGGGACGGCTGGCAAGTAAGGCAGGATATTTCCTCAAAAAAAAAAAAAGATCTACCATAAAATCTCGATATTTCCGGACAACTAGGTAATAACTAGAGCTCTACTTTTTGTTCGAATGATGTCTTTCAGAGACCAAATTACTAAGGCAAAGCGTGTAAAAGTAGGTACAGAAGACCATTGATAGGGCTTACAGGCGTAGAATAACCAAACTGAGCACGTTAGAAAGCAAATTATGAAGGCAAAGCATGCAAACGTAGGTACAGAAGACCAGATGTATAAGACCAGAAGTAGGTACAGATGTAGAACAGGAACAGTACGGCAAGAATCATTACACCGAATATTGCAACCATTAGAAAAATCTTTTGCAGAGCAAGTCCGATAATTGCAGAGCCTGTGGACAGACCGATATACCAAGCCTTAAACTTTTCCAAATCATCCAAGAGTGGTTATACGAGTAAAACTTAAATGAATAACACTCAAGTCCTGTATCAAAGATGGGGGGTGGAGTAGATGTTTGATGTCGCAGTCCGCTTTAAGCACAGCTCATGTTCAATTCTATCCACTTCCTAATCGAAGGAACATACTACAGAAGCCCACAGCAGAACCACTCCAGCAACACGCATACCTCTTACGAATCGTCTGGGCAAAGGGGTCTTGTCAACTTCAAACACAAGGTTCAGCCGTTCCCACAGGATTTCCAACGACGAACATAATATTTCAGTTCCTTTTTATTTCTCCTCCTTTTCTAGTCCATGACATTGTCAGACCTCTTGGCGCTTCGCCGAATTTGAAAACCTTCGCAAAAGATCGGGATTTATGTTCAACCATAGCTCGTCTCTTGTTTTCCAGAGTTTTCAAAGAATTTGTCTGTAATTTGTTCATAAATTAATCGCACAAGCCGCTGTTGCTATGTTTTTGACATTTCAAGTCATGTAGTTGACATTCAAGCGTCAAAGTGAGTGTCAGAAAATATACCTAAAATGCAGTGCATTCAGGAAAGTGAAGCTTTCATGCTTCCAATGCATTGAGGCAATTTTCGACGCTCGACTTGAATTCAAGATCCATCGTCCGCCAGAACTGATATGCTTTAGCTGCATTACGGCTGTGTTCATAAACATCCATCTCCCGGGGTGGACCATCAAAAACGGTGAGTTTTCACTCGTTTATTGATGGGACATCAAAAGCATGTCAAAGTGTCGCATCCATTTTTCTAAGATTTCCCAAATTTTTGCTACAAACCCCGGGTATGTTCGCATTGCGTTCATATACCTCCAACTTACAATAATTCTTCTGCTAACGCCTTTTTGACGTATGCGATTAGTATGTAGCGGAATATTTGACAGCAGTGTGCGATGTTTTGTTCCAATACGGAGAAAATTAGCATCGCTGTGGGTCATGTGTAACGAAGTGCTCGTAAGTCTGCACGCAGTTGTCTTGAAATTTGACTAGTCACTTGCGCAAGGCCAGACTACCTATAGAGTTCGTAGAATCGTTTGAATTCTCGACCTTATGCCGTCGTGGCACTTCCAAAAGCGTCACTGTTCCTGTCTTAAGAACAAATTCTCAGCTCAGATAATTGGTGAGGGGAACGCTCTGGTGTTCTCTTCGCACAGACACCACTTCAAACCAACGAAGTGCATCAAAGGACCAATTTATTAATTTTTCCAGTCCCGGTAAATCCAGCAAGAAAACGGCAACACCTCCCTCGTCGCATCATAGCTCTCACTCATTCCTCAAAGCCGAGCGTCCCTACACACTATAGTCGCGTTGTGGAGAAGAGTCGCGTAGCAAATTCTCTCTTAGAACAATTGCCTCGCGCCGCTGTAATCATGTTCATGTACAGTCGCAACCATCCCCACACAAACAGAGGAATGTCAGCTCCCTCTCCTTTTCTACGACCGCGTCGAGAACGCGAACGTGTCACTGTGCCTCACCATCCATATGTTACGAGGAGCTTCTGTTCTCGAATTGGATGACGTTTCCGGTGGTAAATGTTTGGTCATCGCTTTTCTGCGAAACTCCTCGGGCACGTCGAAAAGCAATTTGACGATCTCCTCGGCGCGTAGCACACATTTCATCATCAGCCTCGTCCATTTATCTATTTCATCATTGACCCCCATTATCGCGAATTGAATGACAGTTTTCCACTTGAATTGCGTCACTTGCACAATTTTTCACAAGCCAACAAGGAACGAATTGTGCCCCACTCTCCGCAAGTGCTTACCAACCGCGAGCAGTGGGGGTGCGTTCAGTGCCTAATTGTCGAGAAGCTGATGTGTCTGCGGTCATTAATGGACTTACATGACAGACGTTTCGATTAATCTCTTGAGTGTCATTTATGTGAAATGCATGCGGCGAGTGGAGGCTGGATACCCGCTGCACCGTTACAGCGCAATCAATAACGATCCCAATCGCATCCGTTCAAAACATTCATTTGTCAAAAATGACTTTGCTGGCTCTGGTGGGCGCCTTTCGGCAATTCCACATCACCACCCACACACACACATAGAGTCAGGGTGGTGGGGGTGGATGCGAGTCAGGCGAGGCCTTTCCTGCGATTTGGGAAATTGAAAAATCACTTTGCCCCCATCGTGCTGGTGTCGGCGGTGATGGTGGCTTTGGACAGAAAACGAAGGCTAGAGCGCTGTGCGCTTCACATGGGATGCATCTCGTAAAACTTAACGCCAACTGCAGCTGTATGTGTGTGGATGTGGTTTCGAAGATTTCCTATTTCTCCCGTTTGACGTGACCTAGTTTGCCTTTTTCGGCAGAGGAAGAAGCAGCAGTGAATGAAATACGAAATTGTTTTTGAAGACGCCTCAGCTCCCTCACACTGCATTATGTTTAGATTACGAGATGTTGTTTGGTTGCTCCAGTTTTGTTTGGACGAGTGAAATTGGGGGGAGCGGTGGAAGATGCACCTGAACGGCTGTTTATGGGCTCCAGTCAGGTGGAATGGAAAGACTTAACTTATGTGACGGAGGGGAATACGCGAGAGGCATTTGAGGTTTGGGTTTATGTGCATCTGAGTCATGGACGTTCTTCTTTTTGGCTGACCAAGATTGGGCAATTGGGTCAGAGATAGAAGGACAGTCCACTCTCAATCGAATCGAGTGCATTCGTGTTACGAGTTGTCACGTATGTGGCCGGGAAGGAGGAGCTTGGAAATCGAGGTATTTCGGAATGTTGTCTGAAATTTGATCGACTACTCCACTTACAGTCGATTGGTCAATTCTAAAGAGATTGATTTTTGACGTCTGATGGCTGAATTACATGACAGTGATTTTGATCGGGGAGTTTCCGCTGTTGGTGAGTTTATGTGATGACGTGAAAGCGCCAACTCTGATGGAGGTACGTAGTCTTGTGTCGACTTAAGAAATCGAGCAAGTAAAGAGAAATTATACGTTGGGACCATGATAGCCACTTCGTTCAGTTCCGATCACTTTTGTTTGCTTAGTCTTGTGTCGAGCGAGAAATTATACATTTGGACCACGATAGTCATTTCGTTCAGTTTCGTTCACTTTTGCTTGCTTAGCCACTTCGTTCAGTTCCGATCACTTTTGTTTGCTTAGTCTTGTGTCGAGCGAGAAATTATACATTTGGACCACGATAGTCATTTCGTTCAGTTTCGTTCACTTTTGCTTGCTTAGCTTTATGACAAGCGATTACACAGAAAGTATACATTGGGACCATGATAGTCACTTCGTCCAGTTTCGTTAAGTTTCGTTCACTTTTACTTACTTAGCTTTATGTCGAGCGAGTACACAGAAGTTATACATTGAGACGCCGATAGTCACTTCGTTCAGTTTCGTTAAGTTTTGTTCACTTTTTCGATCGAGTCCACAGAAATGATACATTGGGATCATTATAGTCACTTCGTTCAGTTTCGTTAATTTTTATTCTCTTGTGCTTACTTAGCTTTGTGTCGAGCGAGTGCACAGAAATGACACGTTGGGATCATTATAGCCACTTTGTTCAGTTTCGTTAAGTTTCGTTCACTTTTACTTACAACTTAGCTTTATGTCGAGCGAGTCCACAGAAATTATACATTGGGACCATGATAGCCACTTCGTTCAGTTTCGTTAAGTTTCTTAGCTTGCGAGTACACAGAAATTATACATTGGGACCACAATAGTCCCTTTGTTCAGTTTCGTTCACTTAGGTCTCTCTGAAAGTTAGCTCTGGATACGCACGATAGTTGGCATTGTAATTTTGTATAAGTTCTCAGAAGCATTTGTTGGCACTTTGAAAATTGTCCATGCTTCGGGCTACATTTCGTAAAATGTTGGCATAAGATTAAGAATCAGTGCACCCATTAAAAATCCAGCAAGCAATTTGAGTCTCCAGTTAAATGAGTTCCGCACAGTTTCAGAGTTATGTACCGGCCAAAATTGGTCCTTCGAGCCGGAATTTCTTTCATCACCTCGATTCACCCTGGCAGGGTGACATTTATCGAGGTCTGGTCAATGACTAACTATAATTCTGTATGAACGTTCGACTTGCTCAGTTGATTGTGTCATATTGTGAAATAGATGACTCAGCCTTCATCACTTCAGTAGAGAGAGGAAAAAATTGCCTTTTAGTTTCTGAAGACCTTGTAATATTCTTGAGGACACTTGCGCAGTAAGGGGCCAGTATGATCGAGTTAAAGTCGGCGATTAACCAACGACAGCTTGGTCTTTGTGCTGGAATCTCGGTCTTTCTCTGCCTTGGGAACCAAATCTTTGGGAGTTCAAGAACACTAGAGATTATCCATGAACACGTTCACAGCGCGTAATTTTGTGTATGTTCCACCGGGTGTCAAGAACTAAGTTTCTGCAGACCGTGAGCAATCAAGAATATGTTCAAACTTTGGTGTTAAACAGAGTTGAGTGTTGGAATTTTGTCTTGAGTTTTATTTCAAGCTAGTATTATGGCAGTCAATGTGTCAAAATGCCCAATGTAGTCGAGTAAATGGAGCTTTGTCCCCCGGACCGAGGCAACGTCTTTGTAAAACCCAGTTATCAATTTCTAACGCTCATGAACAAAGTGTGATGCTAAGTATATTCCTGTTAAAGAAACTCAGAATTATCTTTGCTGCAGAGCTTTGCAGTCAGCTGTCACTTTCTGAAAACTGACAAGCTGTCACCTTCATGCGGTTCCTCTAGTTTTAACAATGCGAAGCAGTAAACAAACGTCAGGTCTAGCTTTTTTTTTTATATTCGCCAGTCCGATGGTGCATGGGCCTACCTTCAACAGCAACTATTCCTGTTGTACTCTGATCTCTCATGAGCGGAATTTATGGCAGCTTTGAACGGTGAAGTTTGAGAGGCTCTCTCTAGAGAGACTCTCTGAGTCCATGTCGGGCATTGGAACTTTCGCCTTCTCCGAAACCAGCTTGACTAGGACAATCCTTAGAATGCTTTATTCCATTTCGCGACGACGAAGCTGTGACTAGTGTCTGATTCATCAGTCTTCTAGAAATATCCAATGCCTCACACATCCAAGCAGGAAATCGTAAAAAGAAAATCCCATGAAAAATCCAAGAATCTGAGGCCATGTGCAGCCGATGTGCGTTCACACAAACGACTTCCGGTTTTGCTTTCTGAACTGATTTCCAAATTTCACGCTTCGTTCCAATTGCAACAAAGTCAATGCCCATTAGCAAAATTGCAGTCACTCACACCAAGATCAGCCAAAAGCAGAACGAAAAAAGTCAGACAGAGACGGCAAAAATAAAGTTTTTATCTACTGCAGGTCATAAAGTTCATCGGATTACGAGTCTTAATTGCCAGACAAGTTTCGTTCTGCCATCTTGTTGCGCAGCGCTCTTTTCGACTTGGTTGCCTGCAGTATCCACAGAATGCATCTAGAATATGACACATACTGTACGGAGTGCGCATTCCCCGCTGCACTGCAGAGTCAACAGATTAGCGAGCCGTGGCACAGACGTAAGCGTTTTGCCTTGCAGCCGCTGAGATGGTGTTGGTTGTTTTGGAATTTCGCGCGATTGCATAAAAGAATGTAAATTATTAATCGGTCTGTTATAGAATCACACTTAACTGTGATATAATAGGGGCGTGGCCTGGACTTGGACCGATTTGCATTCAGTCGCGGATCGGGGGAACGTGTTCGTGGTGTGATAAGTTAAGCGGGGTTACACGTTAGAATTGTTATTTAACAACTTCCTGGCGGCCGCGGCGGCGGTGACATAACATGAAACAAAGGAGAGTCATTGCAGCTGCTAGACTAGGAAGTCGAAGCTTGATTATGACTCAATGCAACTTTCTTAATTGATATATGCACGAGCAGTTACGGCTTTTTGATTTAGAATCTGATGTTAATTGTGGAGCTTTGAATAGCAATGATCTTGAGGGAATACATATTTATGCAGCCTCTGTCTGAATGCACTGCGATGCATTTACGTTCTCGCTTTTATAAACATCGACTTCGAGTCAGCGGGAGCACGCAGCAAAGTACGCCCCAGTCTATAGTGCCACACCTAGGTGGAGAAAGACCTCAACCCACGCGCAACTGGTACTGGATGCAGCTAGCTAGACACCGCGCCAGCTGGACACACTCGTTAGTTGAGAGAAGGGAATGGCTCTGAGATTTTAACCAGCGTCTGCATCCTATTTACAAACCCGGAGCATGTCAGAAGTTCACGATGTTCTTGGAGAGCTCGGTCCAAAGTCCCAAGTCCCAAATTGGTTCAGAACAGTTGAACGACGAATCATTCGTTCTCCCGAAAGTGTGCTTCTCTTTAGACTGGTTAACATTTTCGGAACAACTTTAGAAATGTTCCTTGGATTTCTGGTAAAACGCATGATTTTCGATCTGGAACATTCCGCCAGATCTGTGGATGAAATATGAGTCGATACTGAGTGGCGAAATCTTCGAAAAGGACGTCTTGAGCTTATTTAAAGTTTCCCAAGCAGTTTTTAGACGCGAAAGAACCCCCACATTGACCCTGGGGGAATGGGGCTACATTACCGTCTTAATAAATTCCAGGTTCGTCCCACAGTCTTCAGCGAGTTCAAACAATTCTCTGTGACACCCTGTCCTGACAGACGTAATAAAAAAGACAAAAGGAGCATTGAATGAAACGACCAATAGTGGGCGACATTCATACATTCTCCTGATCCGTCTTGTTCTGAACTTTTGAAGAATAGGCCAGCAGCCAGTTGAAAAATCCCAACATCACCAGAGACAGAAACCTTTGCGAAGCTCAAAACCTCTCCCAACCACAAATCGACTGTGCAACTTTCAAATTTCCTTGACTCTTCGCCTGCGACTGACCTTATAGGTTCACCACACTTCGTACTTGCATCCAACGGCTCTCACATAACGTAATCACCATCTTAAGGTTAAACATTACGTTCACCAGTGGTGTTGCAACAACAAACAAAAGCAACTGCCGGCCGCCGGCAATTCATCTTCAAGAACTTGCTGTTGCCGTGGCTTAATCCACTTCCCCTCAAGAAGCAGATGGCCTCGCATTCAATCATGGCCCATTAAACAGCAGTTCCTTGTCTCGCTCCACCTTTTCATTGTGTGTCGGCAACTGATCTCATTTCTGATACCAGTCTGCGACCTCGTTGTCGCTCCCAATGCGTTGCGGCCAACGCAACATTCCACCAACAGCGTGCACAAACGCCTCTCCCAGACATGAATGCCGCCTCCGTCTGTGTCAGTTTGAATAAATGCAAAAAGTAAAAGATTAAATAAATGTTACACTCAACAGGGCATCCAATCAACCGAAAATATCAGTACCGCGAGTCCGCGAAGCATTTCACCGCTCCCAGTCGTGCCCTCTCATCTTAATTTGCGGAACAATTACGACGTTACGCGTGCAATGACATGCGTACGCTCGTAACCGCGGCTGTGCGCAACGCAACAAAGTATCTCAAAGACCGTGTTGTGTAACTATGGGCCTGAACCCACACATCGCAAGAAGACGACGCGCACAGGCAATAATCCACCAGCCGCCAGCCGCCCGAGTCGTGATATAAGCCACGCTAACATTGTGCCCATTCGACTGTCATCAGGCCCAAAAAAGCGAACGTCTCATGAATCATGAGTCAGCAGACTCACCGAACGAGTGAATCATAATTATTTAGAATTTCTCACTCAACTGATTCCCCGAACGGAAGTCGGTCCGTTCTCGAGTGTCGCAAGAAGACCAAAAAAAGTGTGTGGTCAGCTGGCTACAGTAAGCTGGAGACTCCACCGACTTGATCCCCAAGGTTGCTTGCATTTGAGATTGCCGTCGCTTGGGTACGAGCATCGGTAACTGCTTGCCGGTTACGTAGTCGCTGGCATTGACTGCTCGGCAACTTTGTGTTGCGAAATGCACTTACTCAACATGCTGCCGGGCGGCTTTAAGAGATTGCCTCAGCTGAAGAGAGAGAGAGAGTGGGTTGGTGTTTCTCAAAAGCTCAACAGACAAGACAAGAGTATTGGCAAAGCTCTCAACGTAACGCCATCTCTTAGCAAAAGCCAATCACCGTCGCCACGGACTGTCGTAACCGGTGGCGCGGCGTTGCAACTGTTTCCCTCCACTTTACGAAACCGAGTTTCGAGAGCGAGCGGCTTTTCTGTTGCACAAGCAACCACAGTGCAACGCAATCGGCCAAGCCATCTGCCGTTCCTCCTTGGGCCATTGTATTGCCACCGCGGCGGACCGTACAATCTCTCGCATTGAACAGATGCAATGCCCATGGTAAGGAGCCAGGAACGGCGCGCACGCCGCACAGCGACGCGTCATGAGCACGCCTAATGACACTTCAGCTCGCAGCGGGTGAATGGCATCTCATTTCTGAGTGGGCCCCTCACACCGCTCCGCAACGCGGCGTCAGGGTCTTATGTCACCTTTCAGAGTACAGCAGGCAATTATCTAATTTTCATAATTTCGAACATCACTTCGGCCGACATGTACCACATTGTCTAGAGCAGTAGATGTGAACGGCGGATCAGTGGGACAAGTCTGATTTATTCTGACAGTTGACAGTTGCGTGCCCCATGGAGGGGTGGGCCCCTAGCCAAATATTCACACAATCTTGTTAAACTCAAGGGGACATGTGTATCTTAATAGCTGGATGGATGGATGGTTGATTGGATGGACGCTGGGGTATTTATTTTGGGAGTCTTCCAAGAAGCGGAATTCTTCCACTAACCGCCCCTTCGGCCAACTAATCTGTTCCCTTTTGCCTCTGCTTCGATTTGTCAAATGACGTGTGAGTGAAAAATTAGTTGTCACACATCGTTTTTTTTAATTGGAGACATTTTTTGTTGCCTTCATTTCGTGGGAAATTGTCGAGATTTATCGAAGTTCGTGGGAAGACTTTGACACACAGCGGCGCCTCCTTTCGCCGCCGCTCTTAAGGTCGCCGGTGACGTGGGCAATGGCCAGTGGGTCAGATGTTCACTTATCTGCTAAATGCCCGTCGACAATAAACTGTTTATGGCTTCAATTCTGTTTACGTGCGGCTATCGGGTGGGAATTTTTTTTTTCGGTTTATTTTTAGGTTTGGTGGCATTAATCGTTTCGTTTGATTTGACAGCAGATACTGATTTGATTTGGAGAGCGGATAACTTGGGGAACAAGGTTCCGGGGAACTCTTGTTTGTTTGCTTGGGCCTTTCGGATAGTGACTTTATTGGCACTTGAGCCTGCTCTTACTTCTGGCGAGTGGAATAAACTGAACACGAGTGTGGCTTTGTTAGCCAGTTTTATTCCGAGCAGGCGATTAGGTGAATTCTTATCATCTGCTGATTGGCTTCTGTTTCGCTTATCATCCAATCAAAGGTCGCATTGTTGCACAATAGAGTGGCGGTGTCACCACTTCCAGTGGCACAGTTTAGAGGAATTGGAAGTGCGAACCATCGTCAACGATTATGTAAGTGGAGAGTGCTGTCAGTCCTTTTCGAAGTGACATTTGTCAAACTGTGTGAATTTATGAGACTTATGAGATTTTTCGGGACCAAATTTGAGAATTTCGTTTACGTAATAAATCGTGATTAATTGTCGAATAACTCGTTGCAGTGAATTCCTGCGCACAACGGAGAATATGCACCCTATTCGAGCATCGGTGACACAGATCAGAAAACTGTGAAAAACTCATCGTTCGTGAGGAACAACCCCATCAGATGGTACTGATTTATGAGTACCATCCTCCTTAAATCGCGATGTAGCATAAGTCCCTTAACATCCAACCTACAAACCCAACCAAAAGCATGTGCTCGGAAGGCATTTGTGACTCATCATTAAACCAATCATGTCCAGCCACAAAGCACATCATAGACAGTCAAAACGAACGCTGGGAGCCTCCTTGTTAATGACTCCAGCTCAAATTACAGGGAAGTGTCTCATCGTTTCCCAGAAGAACACAAGACAAAAGCCTTTCTCGTGGGCACCGATGGACTCAATGGTGGCCCTGTGTACTTGATATATGAAAAATTAATTCTGCCGTAAAGTGTCGGCTAGTGATGCTCTAGTCGCATCTATCAGCTCACAAATCCCTTTTCACTAGCGTGGCCTTATGCAAGACATTTCTGACAGCGATAGGACTTGCAACTAGTGCCTACGCAAAGACGTCCAAATAATAAAACCACTCGTAGAGACTATGGCAACAACAAACCCTCAATACTCGCAAATTTCGTGGACTAATCTAGTCAACACAGTCTGCGGGCTTGGAAGCAGCTAGTCAGCTAGCAGACACCTGTTGGCTGACAAAACCCGGACTGTAGCTCCACAAATACAAGAACGACCCTGACATGGAATAGAACAAGAAAGTCAAGTCACTTGTTGCCTCTTCGATGCCTTCTCCAATGACACCGAAATGAAAACTACGAGTAGTTCCAATTCGCATTTAACGGAATTTATTTTATCTCATTTGTTTTCTAATCACCGTACACAACTGACAACCGAAACTGTCCAATTTATTTCCCTCCCTCGACTCACAATGCCAAACGAAGCACTCAACTTAAAGAGTCGCAAAAACGGTTACATCTCGCTCTTGCCATGGCCAATTTAGTGCTCCCCTCGTTCTCGGCCACCCTGTCTAACCATCTGAATACCAATTGACATGCGAGAATGTCATTATTCCCCTTGATGTCTGGCCTTCCACGATGTCCTTGGGGGGAGTGAAAATCAAACGAACTGAAACTGCAATCATTTGACATCAAATCAGAGAGGGAAATCCTCTTTGATTGCCACTTCTCCACCTCCCAGCACCGACATCAAATAATTTTCATTTTATTTTCTACTTTCAGATCCAAACAACTTCAACAGTCTCCTGCTGCGGGCCGAGGTCCTGCGAAAGCTAAACCATTACCAAAGTTCTCTGGCGGACATCGATCATGCCTTGAGAATAAAGTCCTCGTCGGCCAGGGTAAGCACACTTAATCCGTAATCCAAATGGCACAAATTCACTGTCATCCTCTCTCCGTCTAGGCACACTACCATCGCTCGCTGGCGCTTTGTGGATTGGGCCGCTTTGACGAAGCACTTGTTGCCCAATGTGTGGCAATCAGCCTGGACGACAAGAACTCCATGCTCTCTTCAACCGAACTCTTTCAACATGATCTCGCCAAGGTAAATCCACTTTCGTCTAATCCCCCTCGAGTGCTCTGATTTTCAATTGCCATCAATTCTCTCTGTCTCTCCCGTTGTAGCTATTGCAAAAACTATTGGCACAATCTCCAAAGAAAATCCATCTCAATTCATCACCCGCTTCGGCACCCTACGACATTGTTCCCGAAAGTCGACGACGAAGGAAGCAAATTGGATTACCGAACGGCTTCAATGGGGATAACACAATCCATGCTGGTGCGCCCACAGACTGTGACCTTCTGCGGCAGGGCTCCCGCAAGCATTGTCGCAGGAAATCCTACGGCAGGAAGCAACAACAAGAAGTGCAGGTTAACTTTTTCGGCAGCACTCGGTTCGAGTGTGTTCTGGAGAGGGCGCAACAGGAAGTACAAAGAATCCGAGGTGAGCGTCTATCTGCACGCTTATGCGAAGTGGGGATTTTCATTGTATTCTCTTCGTTTCGTTTCTTTGCAGAGTCAGAGTCGGACGTGGAGCGGGCGCAGCAACACCTTCTCCCGGTTAATCCGAACCTAATCGATCCCACAGACTTCGATTGTGTGCTGTGCTGTCGGACGCTGTGGAAGCCCGTGGTAACGCCTTGCGGTCACACCTACTGCTGGGTGTGCCTGGACAGAAGCATGTATTATTCACCATCATGTCCATTGTGCATGTCGCCACTTGTCGAGCAGCATGTGAAAGTGCTGCAAGGCTCATCCTCGCCAGTTCCTTTTATGTTGGCCAAGAGGCCAGTGACAAAATTCCTTGAGGCAGCCATGAAACGATTCATTCCAGAGCGGTACGAGAAGCGTTTCCGACAGGAAATGAATCAGGAATCATCCGTTCCGCTGTTCATTTGTACAACAGCATTCCCCCATGTGCCCTGTCCGCTGTTCGTGTACGAGCCAAGATACCGTCTGATGGTGCGACGAGCTGTGGAGTCGGGCAAAAAGCAATTCGGTATTGTTCAGTCGCACAGCGGCAAATCGAGATACTTTGACGTGGGAACGATACTGGACATTCGGGACTGTGTTCTATTGGGCGACGGTTGTTCCATCCTGAGCACAATCGGATGCAAGAGATTCAGAATACTTGCCAGGAATGAGAAGGACGGATACGATACGGCTAAAGTGGAATACATCTACGATGAGATTATAACGGAGGATAATGTTTCGTTTATTAGTAGCATGCATGCGTCGGTGCTGAGTAAGGCGATAGAATGGTACAAGAGTTTGGGTACCAAAGTGAAAGAGGAGATTCTGAGCAGTTTTGGGGAAATGCCCGCCGTTGAGGAGAATTGGGAGAGTATTGCCGATGGCCCAGCGTGGGCATGGTGGATAATAGCATTGTTGCCGCTCAATCAGCAGTTGAAGGTAAATTTGTATTCTTTTTTGTTTGTCTTATATGAGCTTCGAGTGAAGCATGAGCGTAGGAGTAGAGGACGGGTTTTGAAGCTAAGGAGAGTTAGCATTGTTCTTAAACAGAGACTGGACTGTCATTTGAGTGGAAAGGGTAGTCCTTTACTTAAAGAAGTCTGAACAGTCGTAGGAGCGACTCTATGCATAATTATTCTCAGTTGGTGGTCGTGAAGAAGAGGGTATCAGAAAATTAACAGAATACAATATTCTAAAAATCAACAAAAAATTTAAGCTGGCAGACATGGCGTGGTGTCCACGTGCATCTTCTCTGGGAAGCTGGTTGTTGTTCAATCCCGACACGAGAACTATTCACGGATTCACATTACTAGACCCTATGACAATGCTAAAGAGTGAAACTATGTAGAAGAAGATTCTCCGACTTTGGGGTTCGGGGCGGACATTAAACTTAAGGGTCTCGAGAATACGTGTAGTTACACGGGATCACGTGTAACATACGAGATCATATACCAAATTCACGCAATCAAATGTGCGTTTTAAAAATGCAAGAAATTAATCTAGGCCATCACATGAATGATCCGAACATTCGTGAACATCCTAAACTCACGTGACAAGGCACGTGATCACATATGTTCCTGTACTTTGTACTGGAGACGAGCCCGTTTGACTACAATGAAATCTGTTTCCACTTGTGTGAAAAGGAGTTCGATGGAGATTATGAATTTTTAAAAAAAACTTGAAACCCGGGTGAAAAAAATGATAAATACACGTGTAATTAGAACCACGTGAAATTAAGTCAGGACTTAGGTCACGCACATGCAAAATTCAACTCGTCACAGCGCACGTAGGTGGGATCGTAGGTTCCAGTTGGTTCCCTCCAAGATCACCCACAACACTAGGTCCACCTCAGACTGTCTGTGCCATCGATAAAATTGTTATTAAAAGCAGTGAGTAGGGGATATGATCGATGAGATGAGGGGAAAGAGATCGTGATACTTAAAGGGATTCGTTGATTGTAGTCTAGGCGTAGGTTAGGCCAGCGTAGGACTGTCGTGGTATCAACATGGCGAGGTTAAGAGACTTAGCCTGGCTTCTCCAGTAGCCACTTCGGCTATGCATGCTCATGCATACTTTTCAGCTTTGAATAGCTTTTTAAGAACTACTCTTAGATGATATTTTTTTGCTTTAGTGGTTAATGCATGACTTGAGAATTTTTCAAAGAAAATCAGTCCCCAAGGTTACAGTATCCATCCTAGATTAACAGCCCCATTCCACCGCAAACCATGTCCACATTCTAATCTCTGTTTTAATTCCTTTCAGGTGGACATCCTTGCCACAACCAGTCTTGAGAAAAGATTACGTGCCATTGAAAAAACTCTCGACTGTATATCTGGCAATTTTAAACGTTCCCAACAGAGCTGTGTTGTCGTACACCGCGAGGGTATACAGCCCTGTCAAGCGGTCGAATGCTGTCAACGTTCCTCATCCGAATTATCCAGTAGCAGTGATCCACACACAACAAGTGAACATTCACAATTAATGCTTTAGTTCCTGGCTACTATACGATGTTGTCCCATATAACTGGCACAACTCCTGCTACTAATATATTATTATTATTAAATTGACCATTTATATAACTACACTACATCCTTTTTATTGTATTTGTAATTTCTTACTCGTCTCCTTTTTTTACACATACTATATAATATAAATCAAATTTAATGTAAAACAAAAAACAAAAAACAAAAAAACAAAAAACAAAAAACAAAAAACAAGAAACAAAAAACAAGAAAACAAAAAATCAATTAAATTAGTGTTGTATTAGTAAGTAAAGATTTTTCGAAGAAAACAAAAATCAACCAACTTTCATAGCTTTAAGGATGTTCTAGCCCGTGCAATTGAGCCGTCATCCTATACATATTATAATTCGGTGTTATTCAATACATTTCGTAAAATATTCTCTAATTGTCTCTTTCATTTTCTTGTATGAATTTTAAACAAAACAAAAAACAAAAAAAAGCAGAAACACTTTTCGTCGTCAAACGTAGGAACACATCTTGGGGGCCAAATTAAAACAAAACCGAAATCAGAAGAAAAATGAAACAACAAGTAAAACCTATATGAACTAATTCAATTAACCAAAATTATTTCCAAAAAACAAAAAAAAAAAAAAAAAGAGAACAAAACCAACCAACAATTAACGAAGAGAAATGAAAATAAAATAAATTTAACTTACAATCAAACTTTTAGAGGGAATTATATAGATAAATAAAATTATATATATATGTATACATTTATATTTATATTTAAACAAAATATTTATGCAAATTTTAGCTAGATCTTTCTCTTACTATTACAAAATTTGTTATCCATATATATGTATTTAAACTATATCAAAAATGGTGAAAAACAAAATTAAAACGGTTGTTCATCCGTGAACAGAATATTTTTTATCAACACTAAGAAACAATAGATGAAATGGTCTAGAAATTGGTTCGACTTATTCCACACTACAGAATTTATACATTCCGATATAACGAAACATAAATATAGAAAAATAAAAAGAACACAAGTAATAATTGTAACCGTGCATACATATATATGATTATCTATATACACATATAGGGAATAAACTTGTATCCAATCTAGACGTGGTAGTGAAAACAAAAACAAAAACATATATATTCTCATAGCAAAACAAAAAACAAATCTATATATTATATAGTAAATATATATATATATATATTTTGTATGTCAATAGTCTCGTTTAGCCAATAAACTACACGGTTTCCAAAATGTGTGTGTAACAAACAAAACAAAAAACTTATCCAAAAACAATTGAATGTTCGTTTAATTTTCCAAGAACAAACCAAAAAATATGTAAAAAACAAAACAAAACAAAACAAAACATTTTATTATCGACGGCAACTGAATGACAATCTCTTGTAAAAGCGCCATCGCGTTCGTTTCTAATCGTGTTGTAATTGTATAAGCAAAACACTTAATAATAGTACGAAAAACAAATCACAGAAAAATTCAATTTTCAATTTGAACACTCTTTTTATTACGCATAAGTTCAATACGAAGATGGAGTAGAGAAAAAAAAAATGAAGAAAAAAACAAAAACAAACACAAAAACACGAAAACTATATTGTAATAATTGTTAGAGAAGAGAAACAATTTTGTCTTATTGTCTTTGTCCTCTATATGTAACTCTTCCCTCTCTGTATCTCTATCTCTCTAGTTCTCATTCCCAGCCCAAGGGAGTCTTTTCTCTTGATTGTTTTGTTTTTGACTTTCTTCCTCATATCTCTGCATGAAATTACTAGAAATCCGCAGGAGAAAAATGAAGCAAAACTGTCTTAGAGAATGAAACGAAATGAAAATGCTTTAAATTAAAAAAAAAGAACACTTGACATTTACTTTTGAACAGTCTTGTGTAAAAAATTAAGATCCATTTGAGCAGACCTTCCCCGTTGGCCCTCCTTCAAACTTAAGCCAAGTCCGATGGCCTTGTAGGTTTCCAAGTTCGTTCTCTTCTCTTGAAACTAGTCATTGAAGTATACCTAGCTTCGTGTCGCTCACGGTGCAAATTGTACTTGTCTACGCGAAGGCCTATGCATTTGATGCATCCATTCACTCATTGTCCCCGTCAATGTCTTGTCGACGCAAAGGCCTATGCATTTGGTGCATCCATTCACTCATTGTCCCCGTCAATGTCTTGTCTACGTAAGAGGCTATGCCTTTGGCCGGTTCTTTCACTAGTTTTCTGCTCAAATATCACAGATATGGTGTTCAAGGATGTGTGATTATTCATCAGAAATTTGCAAGTATATCATCAACTTTGCGACACTACTTTTCTCAGCATCTACAGGCTTCCAGATTTCAACGTTATTTTGACAAGACGGAGCATTGTTCCTTTACATGTTGAGGCCCAAACATAATGGACTTCAATCAATCGTTGCACTTACAACGCAAAAAATTGTGAGAATCATGGTAAAATGTTCAATTTCACTCCAACTAGCAAAAGTGAATGCAGTTTAACAAGACTGCTCCTATTTAGTTAGCCAATGTGAACCAGAAATGAAATACGATAGAGATGCCCAACTTCACAGCTGGATTGACCCCTAGTCCATCGACGAATTTCAGAGGTTTGACAGTTATTGATGAATTTTTGACGCTTATTCACGAAATAACGTAAATGTCAATTGAGCTTTAGAACGATGTAAAAAATGGTTGTCAAAAAATTTAAGCGGCAAGAGAGGTAGAAGTTGGGCATCTCTCTCATACTTCATTTCTGATGTGAGCTAAACTTAACGAAACTGAGCGAAGTGGTTAGTACTTATATGAAGTTATTGAAGTGTCGCTGAATTGCCATGGTTCGCATGGCCATCTGGTGGCAAATATAATTTTCTGTAAAATAACTTGATCTCAAAACGACACTTATTACATAAGAAAGTTCTTTATGTCTACTTAAGGTTCCTGTCCAGTTTCAGATTGGTCATAAATGGTTAGGGTAGCTTAAGTAGGCGGATAGACGGGCAGACGGCTTCCACATACGATCTGCGCGAGCTATGTGCAGGATTTGCTCAAGAAGTCCTTCACCATCCTACTTTACTGTACAGTTTATGTATGAACGTTGTTCAACCACTCTTATTATGAACCGGGAAGGCGTTAATAATGAACGTTGTTCAGCAATCCTTTTTATGAAACCTGAAGGCCTTAATAAAGAGGTATTTGCTACGGCTGGAAGGTCGAGGAAGAAGTAATCTCCCAGTTAACTGACAGAGACAGATGTAGGAGGATGTAAGGAGTCACCAATCTTGCTAGTTCTTATCCTCCAGTGCTTCAACAACCAACGTTTTCCCGCCCTGAATGAGTCTGTTGGTTTTTTCCACTGTCAAGGAATCCCAGACCCAGCACCACCTTCTATGTGAATCCTCTACCAGGGTCCAAACGGAGCCTGAGGAATTGAACTTCCACTTCAACCTGGAAACATCACCTCGATAGTGGATTAAAACTCTGTTGCATATTAGACTGGTGGCAAATATTCCCGTCAGTCATCTCTGCGCACCCAATGAGCTTCAGAAGAGTATAAAATAACCAAATGTAGAACATGCATTTTTCAGAGATGAGGATCTCAACGCAACTCTCTCCCTTACTGTTGTACCTTCAAGTACTCCTCGGTGGACATGCTTTGTGATTTATTTCTTTAGCATTTAAAAGAAGCTGCATTAAACTGAAAGACGTTCATTTGAAGAAGGCCCAACGCCTGCCACTCTCTTCTTTGTTACACACATAGGTTTCAACCTTTTCACTCCTCCGCCACCTCGTTCGTATCAAAGGAAACCATCGCCGTCACTGATTCTGCACAGCATTTGCACTCCCTTCACCTTGACGTTAGCGGTAAAGACCTCTTGTAGGTTGAATTCACTCACCAAAGATGTGACCAAACCCCAGCTGAACCAAAAACCTCCCAACCTTGACCACAAATCGATGCTTAATCTTTTACACAAACGACTGTCCAATCGATTTCATTCACTCGAACTACTCAAAACTAATTATTTATTTATCTCTAGATTAATTAAAAGGAAAAAAAAATCAAAAAATATGGAAACAGACAACACTTCTTCAAAAGCTGTGAATACAAATGTATCTTTTTACAATTACAATGATTTTGTTATTTTCTTTTGCTTTTTTATATTTCTTTTGTACCTACTGCATGCACGCAAAACCTGACAAATGAATTTCTGATTTATTCTTCTCGGTAACTGACTACAAACTACTATTCTATGTTTATGTATATTTAATTGTTTTTAATGTTTTGTGTTGTATTCTCTTAGTTAAGTTGTTTGTCAATTTTTTTATAAACGTATACTTATAAATATTTTTTATACCATAATTTCCTAGACATTTAGATAAAGTATTTATCAGAGCAAATAGAAAGCAGAAGCAACAATCAGAACATGAGTAATCCTGTATTTTTTTATATGCGATACTACGAGTATGTAAACTTAGTTAAGGAATGGATACATTTTCAATTCATTTAAATGTAATTGTTGTAGCGTTTTCAATTAGTTCTCTTTGTCTTTTAAACATTAATTTAATTTAAAATACACTTAATAAAATGTGAAACAAAACAAAAAAACATCTTTAAACATTTATTTGGTGGCATTTTATTTTCGTTAATTTGATCAATGGTTGGGTTCGCAAATAGGCGACAGTCCGATGTTGACCTGGGCCTAGCTTCTACAGCAACCACTTCGTGCTGTGGGTGCTATTGATCTAGCACGAGTGGATGCTACCCAGGTTGTAGCTGACTCCTAACGATGAAGTTTGAGAAGCTTTTTCTAGACAGACCCTGACTGACGCCATCCACGATCGATGCGACTGCGAAACGGGATATGACTGGCTCCGTCTGAAAACTGCTTCGTATGAAGGGAAATCATCTTTAGATATAAGCCAACCCTTGTTCATGTTCCTGTGGGTTCCGGCCGATCTTACGATGTAGAAGGGGGATCCTGATTGGTCGACAGTATAGCACAGATCGGGATCTGGCTTTTCTGTATCTTCTTTTTTCTTTGTTGGGCGCTACAGTCCGGGGTGGACCTGGGCCTCAAACAACAAGCCTCTCCAGCCAGCACGATCTTTCGCCAGCTGCCTCCAGTTGTGCACACCAAGTTGGTTGAGGTCCTTCTCCATTTGTGTGCGCCATCTCGTTCTAGGACGCCCTCTTATGCGTTGTCCCAAAGGCTCGGAATCGAAGACTCTTCGGGCCGGAGCTGTGGTGTCAATCCGCTCTACGTGACCTAGCCATCTTAAGCGTTGGATCCGAAGACGCTTAACTAGGTGCATGCCGCTGTACAGCCCGTACAGTTCGTGGTTGAATCTCCTTCTCCAGACGCCATCAATACAAACAGGACCAAAGATCGCACGCAGAACTTTTCTCTCAAAACGACCAAGAGCTTCTTCATCCGCTTTCAATAGCGTCCATGTCTCTGCGCCATAGAGCAGGACGGGGATGATTAGGGTGTTTCGAGAGATGGCTCTGTTACTCAATTGCCTCTTGAGCCCAAAGAAACAGCGATTGGCAAGAGTAATTCTGCGCTTGATCTCGGTACTGGTGTTATTGTCCCTGTTTACTGCAGAGCCAAGGTAGACGAAGTCCTTGACTACCTCAAAGTTTCTGCTGCCCATTATGACGCTCTGTCCGAGGCGTCGATGTTGTGCGTCCTTTCGTGATGACAGCATGTACTTTGTTTTGCCCTGATTAACTGCCAAACCCATTTTAGCCGCTTCCGCTTCAATGCTAGCAAAAGCCTCATTGACAGCTCGCTGTGTTCGTCCAATGTCGTCCGCGTAGGCAAGTAGTTGAACGGACTTTTGGAAGATCGTGCCTCTGGTGTTGACATTTGAGTTTCGCACGATCTTCTCAAGTATGATGTTGAAGAAATCACATGACAGCGTGTCGCCTTGTCTAAAACCTTTTTTGACATTGAAGGTCTCGGTGAGTTCGTTACGCTTTTCTGTATCGCTGCATATAAAAAGTTGAGAATGCGGACAGGAGTCAGTAGCAATCAAAGGCCCCAACAACCACTGCAGAAGGAAATACCCTGAAGCACCACACAAAAGTTCGCATAATGATCAACAACGAATCGGTTGACAACCAGGCAAGGAGATGAAGTACCTAGGAGTTACTTTCACCAGAAATGTTCTCCTTCGGAAAGAACACCACCAACCGCCAAGATTCAACTCAGCTATTCAACTCCCTCTTTCCACCAAGATAAAGAAGATCCTGTACAATCAGATCATAAGACCATCACTGACATACGCGTGTCCAGTATGGTTCCACCTAACACCATCCCAAATGGAGAAACTCCGACTCTTCGAGCGTAGATGCTTTAGGACCACCACCAACCTCCATCGCCAACAAAATTCCTACAAATACGTAAGGTCATCCATCCTCTACAACAGTGCCGAGATAGACTGAATCGACGGACGCACATTCCAACTCACCAGCAACTTCTGCAGGAACCTCGAGAACATCCCGAATAGCCTAATAACTGAACTGGCTACAACACGACCTGACCCTAGCGACATCTTCCGCACAACAAGCCACGTCAGAAACCTGTACGAGATGGGCAGAATTGTAGACAACCGCAACAACATTATCTACCACGACTTAAGAACGGCCAGCAACACATTTAAGTTCGACAACTCACAATACCAGGAGAGAGAGCTAAGTCTCTAAAATCCTGATTATATTTAATTGTGTATAAATAGGTTAAGTTAATATAAGTACAAAACCAACAAGCAGGTTCTTGAGGACCTTTTCCTGCAATTACTTACTTAGCTGAAAATCCAACAAAATATCTAGAGAAATGTAAGGCAACACATCTTAGATAAAGGGTGGTTAAGGGCCGATGTTGATTTTGAATGAAACACAAATCATTTAGGAAATTGTTGTCATTCATTGGTATGGTTCAATTATGTATGGAACAAAATATCGGCCAAATGGCCGCCGCGACCTCGGCACCTCCATCCGATGGTCCAAATTTTCGATGACCCTGAAGCATAATTGAGGTTCTATGCCGTTAATGTGCCGAATTATCTCATCCTTTAGCTCTTGAATTGTTGCTGGCTTATCGACGTACACCTTTTCTTTCAAATAACCAGAAAGAACAAAATCCAACGGTGTCAAATCACATGACTTTGGCGGCCAATTGACATCGCCACCACGTGAGATAACACGGCCATTGATTTTGTCGCGCAAGGGAGCCATTGTTTCGTTACTGTGTGGCAAGTGGCACCGTCCTGTTGAAACCACATATCGTCCACATTCATATCTTCCAATTCGGGCCATAAAAAGTTCGTTATCATTTCACGATAGCGAACACCATTCACAGTAACTGCCTGACCGGCCTCATTTTGGAAAAAATACGGCACGATGATGCCGCCAGCCCATAAACCGCACCAAACATTGGTTTCTCGACAATCACTCTTGGATTATCATTCGCCCAAATGCGGCAATTCTGCTTATTCTATTATTCACCACTGAGGTGAAAATGTGCCTCATCCCGGGAGATGATTTTCTTCGAAAATTGATCATCCACTGTTGCCATTTCTTGCCACCATTCTGACCATTGACGACGCTTAAAATGGTCAAGAGGCCTTAGTTCTTGAATCAAATGCACCTTGTCAGCGTGTAAATGCAAGTCTTTATGCATAATGTTCATCAACGACGAGCGTGAGAGGTGCAATTGTTGGGCACGACGACGAGTTGAGGTGGACGTCTCTTCAGCCACACTATCGCGAACAGCAGCAATATTTTCTGCAGTACGAGCTGCACGAGCATGCACTGGTGTTTTCATATCTCCTCCTTTTTGCACGATTTTTCCGATTGTACGCACATTTGGACGATTAAATTGACCGAAAAATGATATGCACTTCGATTTGAACGCCCATTTTCATAATAAGCCTGACTAACTTTAACGCGCTGCTCGATTGTGTATCTCTCAAATTGAGTTAGAAATTAGAAATTGAGAAATGTCAAATGAAATGCAGAAAAAAACTTGACGTTTAGGTGTGGTTCACATTCAACATCGACCCTTAAAATTTAACCACCCTTTAGTATATATGGTTTGGGTTACATTTAAAATATACTTTTCTCTTCCGTAATACATTCTCTATCACGAAGTGCGTTTGTTGCGTACTTGTGCAATAGATCCCATACTCGGTCACCGTTTAAGATGCACATCGCTTCTTCAAGCGAAGGTACCTCTGAGGAGGGAGCTCTGGGTGCTGTATAAAGTATAAACTTATCAGTTCACCTCTAATTTCAAAGCTGTCGCTTATCATATCCTTTGTGTAACTTGCCATGAAATGGGTTCTGTCTTGTTAAATGTAATTCAAATTGCTGTGGTAAGTCCTGCATTGCGACGACTGGGCTTCATCTACAAACTGCTTAAAGATCCTGTACCCAGTTTTCTCCAACAGTGTGTTCGCTAGGGTAGTCTGTAAGTCGACTGTAATTTGTTGTTTTGAGTTAAATAAAAACGCTTTAGGAACACTCTTGATAAGGGTAGACGTACCAAAGTGCCTAATTTTAGGAAATATGCCTCATCATTAATTTCAAAGTTCCACTTTGAGCTAACGCTACAGCCAAACTAATCATCAAGGGTCGACAAAATTTTGGCTTCCTAGTTTCTCAGATTGGAAGAATCGCAAAGCCTATACCATTTGTCCGAGAAAAATATGTCACTTCGGGTATTTATTTCCACTGCGCGACCACAGTGCGGAGCGCCGATGATTTTCTTGACAAGAGCGCGCGGGGTTTGAGTGAAGGGAACAAACTTAAGCCTTTGATCTCGTTCGATTGACAGCATATAATTCATAAAATGGCTTTCTTTCAGTTGCATGCAATGTCTACATACACTTGTAGCCTCGGCTTAAGCGGCCATCTCGCGCACACACACCTCTCCTCAAATCCGAATTGAGTCATGCAAGTCCAACAATCAACTTCATCCGGCATTCTGATGCAACAGAGGGTACTTCACCACTCCGAGGATCGCACATCATTACCATTTCCTCATGACAGTTCAACAAACCCTTTGTGACAGTTACATCAACTCAAGTCAACACATTGCAATTCAAACGAAAAGAATCGGATGCAATGCACGCAACCGCCAGTCCTCCGTCGCGCCTCCGTTAATTGCGTAAAGACCTTCTAGCATTTCCCTTCTGCATTCCAAGCCACTGCGAGAAGAACCATCAGGCGTTCTGAAAGGGGTAGAAATTTGAATTCTGGATTTTTCCATGGTTCACTTTTGCTGACGTTGTGCTGCTGCTGCTGCTGCTGCTGCACACCGAAACAGATCGATGCATTTCACAATCCGCGTATATTTTATAATACATTATCGAACCCAGTCCCTGAATCATTCATTTGCGTGGCACTCTTGGGCTCTGGCTTTCTTCGGCAAAACCGGCCCGCACGGTCGAGCTCAGCAGCAACCCCTTTCCAGCGGCTGTACACATTCAATTATCCGAGAACGAGAACGAATTCATCAAAGCTCCGCCGGCCGATGTTGTAATAGCCAGCCAACTGGTATCTGATAACGTCAGACAGGTAAGACTGCGCCCGCACGTCGCCCTTGCATCGCCCGCGAAACGAGCGCCGAGATGCAGCGGAGCTTTCACTTTATCGGAGTTCGTCGATTGCGCCCCCATCAAGCGAATGCTGCGCTCTGTTCTGGCTGAACTTAGAAAACGTTCTCGCGTCATTCCGGTGAGCTTCGACTGTGTGCCACAACCACACGTGCAGCATTGACGAACACAGCCCCGAGCGTGGAGGTTAGAGAGTGTGTGAGACACGGTGTCGTATACTTGTTGCATTTTGCAAAACAAAAACGACAAAAAAGAAAAAAATAAGTTTGTTGTTTGCCCGGACTAAGGCGAAGCTTAGAACGCAGCGGCGGCATGCAGTTAGTCCGATGCAGGGAAGGAAGGCTCGGTTTGCCCGCGGAGCTTCGATTTGCAAGCGGAATTCCTACCGTTAAAATCAGTCTCTGCTGATTTGTTGTGTTCGCCTTGTTTTTCGTGCGTTTTCGTTTTCGGGTTTACCTCTAACGGTGTTTTCGCAGTCCCATCGCCCTTCCCGCACGCTCCTTCGCTGTTTGGTTGAAATCAAATAATTTAATTATATAAATTGATTTTCGAGGCGTGCAGTGAGTCGCGAGTTCAAGTGCAGCAATGCTCACGGGCAAAGTCTCGCGTAAATTCGTGTAATTGCCGAAGCTTGTGCAAAATACGGAAATCGTTTTTTGTCAATTTACGCTCCACAACTCCCCAACCTCCACACACTGGCACACTGTTCTTGCAATAAAGTTTAAGGTTATCTTTTTGTTCTCTCTCACAAGTTGCTTTCCTTATTTTTTTTTCCAAAACAAAGCAAAAAAAAGGAAATAAACCTTAACGCTAGCGCTGTTTCTAATTATCTAATAAAATACGTGTAATGTAAATATACGCGACATTTGATAATAGTTTGATGCGTGTGCCTGTGTGCGTGCGTGCATTTGTGTGCGTGAGTGTATCATTGAATCGGTGTGTCGTCGGTGTCGATGCATTCGCTCGCTTCTGGCATGTTAATATATGCAATTAATTATTTTGCAAATAAAATCATAAGAATCGTGAAGAAAATACAATCTAATAGAAGCGTAATAATACAACAAGTGCTAGTTGGCATTTAATGTATCAGTTTTCAGCGATGTAGACTGTATGTATGACCTTTGACAAATCATCGGCGACGCGGCGGTGAATGGCGCTGGCGTTGGCTGCGACTGTACTAAGTCAGGATAAGACTGCGCTTTGCATGCTCTCATAAACGAGCGTATTAGTGCTTGCTGATGAGAGAGCCGCATCTTTTTGTATCTCCAAGTGCGAATTGGGGCGGTGTTTGAAGATTGAATGAAATAGATGAAATCACTTCACGAGTGTGTTGCAGTGGTTGACGACGCTGCGTCATATCCTTGGTGTTAGATTGCGTGTTGATTGTGACGAGGGCAACAAGATGCGTGACAGTGTTGCTATTCAAAACTTGATACTTAACTTCAGTTTCTTCACAGCTTTAAAGGCTTTGATTTACACTTCCCGCGTCGGCATTGTCCGATCGAGCTGTAAGGTCTTCGGAAGCGTTTACGTTCCATTTCGAAGACCTTTCCAATAGTTTTGACCCGTTTTCGAAGTCGCAACTTGTGATCGGAAAAGGCTAAGATGTACACTCGACTCTCAAGAATTTCAAACGCATGCGACCAAATTACCAAGAGTTTAAATAAGCAAGAGGAAGGGAGGAAGAATTCAACAAGAGCTTGACTAAAATTCGTGATTAAAGCGACTCGATGGCGCAGTTGGTGAAGCAGAGGTAATGGAGGATGGAGGTATCTACCTCCCTTGCTCCTTGATTTCATCTGAGAGCGTTTTTTTCTTATACGATGCTACGATACGTGGTGGAGCCGGGAACTTTGAAAGAGTTTGTGTCAAATGCAGGGGAATTCCACTAGACAAGAATAGGAGTCTACTACTGCTCAATGCAGTAGGATATCTCCTTCCTCCATTATCTCTGTGCTAAAGTGGCTGTCCTTGGTTAGTGGGGTCCCTGGTTCGAATCCCAGTGAAAGTGATTGAAACGACTGGATGGGGCGGTTGGTTAAGTGCCTGCCCTTGATTAGTGGGGTCTCCGTTTAGAATCCCAGTTAATACTCACTTATCTGGTTTTCAAATCTGGTCCAGTCACCATTCGCCGTTGGGAAGCTAGAAACGGCACTATCACTGGATTGGTCGATCGGTGGTAGTAGTCTGTGCGACTGTGGGTATAACATCGGACTAACTTAACCTTACATGGTCTAAGTGTGCTGGTAACTTCACTAGCACTACCTACTTACATAATTCGTGATTATTCCAAACATTTCTACAATTATTCACGATTGTTCATTTCTTAAAGAAGTCCGTAATGTTCTGTTAAGCTGCCGCCTTCCCTCTATCGTTGTCCAATGAACTTTCGTTAATACTGAGAGCTGAGAACGTAGTGGAGCGTGGGGTAGTAGCAGATCTCCTGCAGTTGGCGGTTGTTCTTGTTCGTGTCCTGTCTAGTTATCCCGTCCAAAGTGGCCAAGTCCAACAGTTCAGCATTGGTGTGCTCTGATGCCATCATCAACGTGAGGAGCATCCTCAAAAGTTAACTCACTCATGCCTCGTTCATGCATCAAATTATTGAATGTCGACGATGGTGTAAGATGCTATTCCTCCAACTTCCAATTACCGACGGGACCAATTAAAACTGATTTTATTCAATTTATTGAGTATTTTTCTAGGGAACGAGAAAAAGCATTCAAATAAACGAGTATCAAATTATCGAGAGTCGACAGCATTTAGACATCGATTTGTACGTCAGTTAATTTGGCCCTTTATCGTGCCGGGGATTTGTCGGAATCTGTTAAGCTTTTAAATGCATGCAACTCGAGCCCTGAGTACATTTACAGTGTTCCCCAACTTCTGGATTTCCCTAAAATGATAAGATCATTTTTTAACTCGTGCACGGTGCACCCTAACTTTAGCGTGACTTGGAATTGATTCTCAGATGAGGTTGTGTGACGTTACAACAGTTTGATCGCAGTGGTTGGAGTGAGTGTAGTGAGTGTGCGCGTCGACTGCTACGCACACGAGCATATAGTGTCTAGGTTCGTTTGCTGAAATCAGAAGTGAAGTATGATAGAGATGCCCAACTTCTACCTCTCTTGCCCCATAACATTTTTGACAACCATTTTTATATCGTGTTCTAAAGCCAAATTGACCAATCAGAGAATGGCATTTACGTTATTTCGTGAATAACTATCAAAAATTCAGGAACAACCGTCAACATTTTCATGATTATCCGTCAAATTCGTCGATGGACTAGGGGTCAATCAAGCTGTGAAGTTGGGTATCTCTATCATACTTCATTTCTGGCTGAAATCACGGTCCCTCATCTTTGGTGTCCACTGACAAAGCTGAAAGATTATAACCAGAAATGCAGAACTATAGAGATGACCAACTTCACAGCTGATTGTCGCCTAGTCCATCGACGAATTTTAGAGGCTTTTTGACAGTTATTCATGAATTTTTGACACTTATTCACGAAGTAATGTAAATGCCGTTCTCTGTTTTGAGAAAACGACATAAGAAGAGGTTGTTAACAATTTGAAGGGGACAAGAGAGGTCTCTATCGGGATGGATGGATAATAAGGTGTGCTTGACAGTTCTACAGAGGCCCTGCGTCGTCACGGGAACTTTAACGTCAATAGAAATTTGAAGGCGGAAACAGCTGGTTTTGCAAATTTTATGTTGCTATTTTAATAATTTTTCGTTAATATTTTTTTGTGTCTAATTCGTCATCATCATCATTTTCTGACCCGCATGCTGCAATAAAGGGGTCGCGGGGGTAAACCACTCACAGAGAGATCTCCAGGCAACTCGTTCGTCCGCCATCGACTCTAACTCATGAGGAGTTATGCTCAAGCGTAGCCAGGCGAGTTTTTGGACTGGGTCCAACCACCTCTCCCTGGGTCTGCCAAGCGGTCGCCTACCTGATGGAATCGCATTCAACGCCCGCCTCGGAAGTCGTGATGAAGGGGGCATTTGTGGCACGTGACCAAACCAACGAATCATAGTCCTCTCCTCAATGTTGAGTTCCTCGTGCACTGCCGTGTTTCTCAGCCTATTCGTATCTAATTGATTTGTTTAAATGATTTTCCTTAAATACAATTCTTCAAATAATTTTTCGGAAGTGTCGTCAAAACAATTCAGATGTCCATCGACCACTGTTGTAAAATTCTGACTGCCTTTTTGTCGAATGAACACTTTGTGTCGTTTATATTCAAAAGTTTATCGCCTTGAGGATGGTCGAAAATGTAAACAATTTTCAAAATTTTCTTGGTTATTCCAGTTTTTGCAACCTTTTGACTGAACAGTGAGGCATTTTTCTACGCAATAAAATCACGAAATGAAATGAATTCTCTCAACATTTTGGAATTTAGTCACATTTTTTTAATTTTTCACTTTTTTATCAGAGAAATTTAAATTGGCAACCACTTGGCAGACCCAGGACGAGGTGGTTGCACCAAGTCTAAAAACTCGCCTCGTTACACTGGGCAAAACTTTCTGATGAGTTAGGGTCGATGGCGGAGGATCGCGTAGGATCGGAATAGGGCCGCGAAAAGTATTCTGCTCACATCAGTAATCGAACCTAGACAACGTAGGCTCAAATGCATAGGGGTCGACGGACCTAACAGGCTATGAAATGACTCAGTTCGATGGATACAATTATTGCTTGTTCATGCAATTACGGAAATGCCCCTACTCGCCTGTTGTAGGCTCTGGAATCTAGACGTTTTTACAGTTGCCGCTACCATTCCATCTCTATTGCATTTACACGATACAGCCGACCTCAGCTCACTGAAATCATTTGGTGCATTGAGTCACACACTATCGTTCAATAATTGGTAAGCGTTGCTCAAGTGTCTCGTCATGATGAAATGTCAGAGATAATGGCGGATAGAGATATGCCTCCTATGTCATTTTTGCCCCTAGTCCACACAGGAAATGTAGTGGTGTTCCCTTGCATTTCACACATACTTTTACACAAACCATGGATCCACTACACACTGGCGGCCGATTCGTGAATTTTAGTGAGAATGTCGCATATTCGTGGATTTTAGTGGAAAAAAATGGCGACAGATTGCCGAACTTGCCCACGATCCATGGATTGTTCTGCGGAGGGTGTTCAAAAGTTGACTCGAATTTTTAATGCCTATTCAACTGGAACTATTTGACCTCAATCAGCAACAGGTCCACTGGTGATCAGATAGTTTAGCTCACCGAAAAGTGAAACAAATCTTTGCACAATGCTGGCGAAAGCAAGATCGTTGCGCTTGATATTTCTACGGCATTTGATAGAGTTTGGCATCAAGCTCAATGCGTGCCTATGATGTCGATGAGTCTCTTCTTCAATGGATTAGAAATTACCTTTCGAACCGTTCAATTCAAGTTGTTTTGGATGGGTTCAAGTCTGATATCCACCAAATAAATGCTGGTGTTGTCTGTGTGCTGTCTCCGACACTCTTTCTCACTTTTATAAATGATCTTGTCTGATACTTCTAATCCAATCCATTCCTTCGCTGATGACAGCACCCTCAGCTTCTCATATTCGTTCCAAGACTCACGACGAGAATTGGAACGGCAGCGTATGATAAACGCATTGAATTCCGATCTTGACAGCATAATTAACTGGGGAAGAACAATCGAGTGGAATTCTATGCTTCAAAAACTCAATGCTGCCAGCTGTCACTCAAGCGAACCCTTGTGAATCAGCCATTATCCATGAATAGCACCTGTGCCCATGAAACCACAAAGCTTTCCATCCTTGGAGTGTGTATCAACACAACACTTAGTTGGAACGATCACATATTTGAGGTTGCCAAAAATGCTGCGAAATGTTTAGGTTTCCTCAATCGATGCAAGAAATACTTCACTCCTTCTGATTTGGCTTTTATTTACAAGGCGTATATACGCCCCAAACTTGAGTACAACGCTCACATCTGGTCTGGTGCCCCCAAGACCACCCTAGACAGAATCCAAAGCCGAGCGATAAAACTTATAGGAGACAACAATATTGCAGAGTCACTTGACTCGCTCGAACATCGACGTACCGTCTCGTCTCTATCCGTATTTTATCGCTATTTTAACAAAAGACGATCAGGTGAGCTTGCCAACTGCATTCCTCCTCTCCATGAATTCACCCGCAATACCCGTCTCGCCAGTAATGCTCATCAGTTTACACTTAAGCCTACCTTCGGATGCACGGTTAAATTTAGAGACTCGTTCATCAGCCGCACGACACGAATATGGAATGCTCTTCCCAGCCCAATATTTCTTCCAGAATACAATCCGCAGATATTTAAATCCAATGTGCAGCGGTACCTCCTCTCCCTTTCTCCCTCTGCACCTTCGGCCCGGGCAGTGTCTTGAATCCGGACACTTAAGGGTATTAACAAACGCTTGTGCGCGCGCAAATTATAAACAAAAAATTACATTTGTTGAACAGCGCCCTGCTTTGTCTGCCGTTTCATCGATGGATACAAACATATTTTCGTCACTAACTTCAGCTCGGATTTTGTGGAGCACTTCAAGGTAGCAATCTTCAACGTCATTTTTCTTAGTGTCGAGTCATCTGGGACTTTTTTTTGTGTGCGCTTGAAAGCAAATGTTGACCTTGACTGCGCCTCAAATGGTCCATCCGCTTAGTCCAATTTTGGCATACTCTTTCCAATATTTCGGCCGGTATCTCACGAATAAATGCTTCAATGTTGTCTTCGAATGCGTCAATTGAAGCGGGCTAGTCTGTACAGACATGAGCTTTAACATAGCCCCACAAAAAATCTAGAGCTAAAATCCGATCTAAGCGGCCAATTGACCGGTCCCGAAAGTGAAATAAAATGTTCACCGAACCCGCCTCTCAATGAGTCCATTGTTGAGCATGCTGTGTGGCATGTGGCACCGTCTTGTTGTCAAGCTCTTGCATTTTGGGCAAAATAAAAGTTGGATATCATCTCACGGTAGCGCTCACCATTCACAGTTACGTTACGATTCGCATCATCTTTGAAGAAGTACGGTCCAATGATGCCACCAGCCACCACTTTTTCTGGATGCATTGGTAGCTCTTGCAATGCTTCTGGCTGATATTCACTCCAAAATCGACAATTCTGCTTATTTACGTACCCATTGAGCCAAAAATGAGCTTCGTTGCTGAACACATGTGATGTCGCTATGAACTTTCTTAACAGAGCACGCATTTTGATGATAAAATTCAATAATTTGCAAGCGTTGTTCGTTTGTAAGACGATTCATGGTTAAATTATAGACCAAACTGAAGATGTTTGACAGTGAAACAAAACACGAAACGTGCGTCAGCTGTTTAAACCAGTGTTGCCAAAAAGATAATAGCTAAAAAATCGCCCTTGTAGTGCATTCTTTAATTCTGTCCTAGCATCTCAGACTGTAACTGGCTCAAATGGGAGCTTAATGAATCAACTTCATGAGCATACGCTTTGTTCGTTCGTTTACCCCTCTATACTGTGTTGATAATTTAACACCGACATTTGAAATAACGTCCAGCAAACGAGTGAATTGCCAAATAAGAACTCTTATTCACCACTCTACTAGGTTGGGGAAGGTTACCAGCTGTTCTCAAGAACTGACACGTATTCACAGACTGGGGACATAAAACGCTGTCAGAGCAAATCAAGGGGCACGATTCTACCACTGTTGAACGTCTCTCTCTCTCTCTATCCTCCATTATCTTGGGCCAATGGTAACCGAGCATGTTTGACTTTGACACATGTCACGAATCACGCGTGAGCTGTCAAAAATTTAAGAATGAAGAAAAATCACCCAATAAAGATTTTCAACGGAAGGTCATTCTATTCGACGGCAAAATGAAGTTAAACCAATGACCATTAGATGGCAAACCACGTTGAACACAGTCCAAAGAATTTTTGGTTTTTCCTTGTTTTATTTTCTAAGTGAACGAATTTTACTAGAGGTCACTGTATTTCAAATTTTTTTGAAAAGACCTGCCTTGACACTCTGTTTAGTTTAAAACTGCCAGTGACACTTGAAGTGTTTCTAAGCACACGCAGCTCTGGCATCCGCCAACAACTCTTGAATGCAGTATGAAAGGTTAGATTAGGTTGGAGTGGGCTGTCACACTTAGGCCAAAGTTGGCCCTTTGTGATGCCACACGGATTGGTGTCCCCTAACATTTGAACCAGTTGCAGCTTGTAACGAAGTGGTTTAGCTGGTAAAGCCGACGCTACTTACCTCATTAAGACCATTGAAGTAGTAGTCTCCTAGGTGAGTAGGTGATTTGTGGCTTCCACCCCCCTTCACCCATGCAGCTTCTGCAAAAGTCATTAAAAGGGACACACATCAATGTCAATTGCGCAGCGAAGGTCTGTTAAGTCTAAGCAGACTGGGCGATCGTTCGAGATCAATTGATGGCCATATTTCCTTTGTTCCAAGGCAGGTGGTGCCTTCCAGTAATGTCTTTCAAATTTATTCAATAAAACAAGATTTGCTTGGAAAGTGCTGGTTAACATGTTTACTGGCCGTAAATTTCTTCTGCCCCGTAAATGCAAGCAAGGATTGTCTTGCAGCTACATGCAACGCGTTGCGATTCAAATTAAGTCATACACTTGTACCGGACTTTCAGTCGCCGCACTTTCACTTCCACACTCCATGTGCGAGACCCGCTTGACACGATAGGGGTCCATTAAAATGATATTTCCATTCAAATGATCCTTCGAAATGTATTCTGAATAAAATTCAGTCATTCACAGTCTCTTCGTGCCCGCCTTGGCGATATGAAGACTCTCCGCTCAACGTACTACGTCCTAGCAAATATCTAGCTCAGCACCACACTACCGAACATGGCAACGTCCAGCAAAGACTATCTTCCTCGATACTCTCGTATATGCGCGCCTTTAACGATGCGCTATGCATGTGTAGTCGAAGTGCGACTAAGTGAGTTGATGAGGAAGCGTGTTTGCTTTATTGTCTGGATCAGGTTTAGCAGGTTCCCGTCACACGATCAGCTCCAATATTGTCTTTTGTGTGAATTCCTCAGACTTGAGACGGAGTCAGTGAAGTTGTCCCAAAGGGATCCTGGTGGCGTGCAACTTGGCGTGCGACACTGAAGGCACCTAGCCAGAGATCGTGCTAGTTGGGGTGGCTTATAAGAGGGGAGGCAAATAAAGAAGCACGTATCAGTGTCCATACAAATGCTAGACTTCAAGGCTTCCGGACTGACCTCCAGTGTGACCCTTCACAAGGTCAGCATACCATATCCTCGGAGCAACGCAAAACAGCTCCACCAACAGCATCTATATGCTTTCGTCTCTTCAGAGACAGATCACAAGATCTCATCCCACCCGATCAGATGCTCCCCGCCCCAATGCAAACCAACAAAGTATACACAACCGCATGAGGTATACTCATACGTTTCGAAGAAAAACCTGACGCTTCAATTATACAATCAAGCCGCCGCATCATTCCGCAGAAACCCAATCCACCCTCTCTCGCCCAAAACTATTTGCGGTCGAGTGAGCGACGAACGACGAACAACGAACGACGAACGACGAGCGACAATCCACCGCAGAAAGTAATATACCCCCGCCAGAGTAAAACAAAGTTACTGGCGCGATAAACTGCAGCAGTTTCACCTCAGCCGGTGGGAATTACAACGCCACCTGCCAGCGCAATGTGAAGGTAAAGGTAGGCCAAGTTTAAGAGCCCCCAGCAAGAAAACCCCGAACCGTGCCAGCCACCAACGCCACGCCGAGCCACCGCTTGGGGTTGAAGAAAAGCTTCAAGGTGACTACCGCTTATAATACGTCGTCGTATTATTTAATTTCCATTTCTTGAGCCATCCCGCCAGCCCGCGCGCTCCGCGCTCAGCAGCCACCAAGTGGAACATGTTCTGCCACCGCATCCCGCACATTACGTCGCTAAGTCCCGTGCGCTGAACCACCGCCAGCCACTGTGTGCATTGTGCACCCTCACCCACACAGCCAGACGGCGAGGCGCGACACGGCGCGACGCGGCACGGACAAGCCAGAGCGGGCTACAAGCTCAAGCACGAGCACAAGCACAAGCGCAAGCAAATATTATGCAATTTGCCGATTATAGTGTTACTTCAGATAATGCAATTACATTGATTATGTAGTTGTTCCACAGAGAACGCGCCTATCGGTGTGCTGCGCCTCCAAGTCAAGTTCAATGGCAAAACTTTAGCTGCACTCGCTCGCTCGGCACACACACTTGCGCCCCATTGGGGGCTAGATGCACACAAGCCAGGCTGCTGCGGCCCAAGCGACAGAGATAGACGGCCGACGGGCTAAGCAAGTGGGGCGCGAGTCTTCTGTTCCCTTCACTCGTGTGTGGACGTTGTTGTTCGCCTCTGCTGGGAGCTTTTCGGACGTCGTCGGCCGTCGCGTCGTGCCAAGTTGGCGTTCAGAGTCGTCGTCGATTCGAAATCAATTAAGTAACTGTGCATTGATTACTTGTAGTGTAAATACAATATAAATTTATGCTGATAAACTGGAATGATGAAATCGAAATGGGGGTGGAGTCAGTCGTTTCGATGGCGCGGCTCTGCGATGGCCTGGTGGGGATGACATCAAACGCTGACCAGTCGGGGACACCTTTGGGATTTGGCAAATCCGAGTGTGGACACACACACACACACAGGATGTCCTTTGTAGATGATTTTCTGGTATTTTGAGTTTTAATTAGAGATTAGAGACTCTGTTTGATGGTGGCGCACAGGAGCGGATGGGGTGTCTGTCTCTGTGCGGCGGGAGCGGATCAAGGGCGCAGCAGTTGCCTGTCAACGAGGAAATTGAATAATAGACGCGCTGGGTCGCGTGATAGCGCTATTACCGAAGCACTTAACGAGACACTCTGCGTCACAGAGGCAGAGAGTCAGTTGCATTGTGTTCGTGGAAAAGTTTTAATTTGCAGCTGCTGCATGGGATTCCATTTGGGATATTTCACAACAATGTGGTTTGTAGCATATTTTAAGAAGCTGATCAAGAAAGCGACTGCATGTTTGCTACTCAATGTCATGTGATACGTGGTCCGGACTCGACATCATTGGTTCAGTCAGGCACATTAAACCGATCTGCCATGGGAGACCGGATGTGTTCAGGTGAAGGTTTGCCATTTATGGAGCGCTGGTCAAATTTTGAGCGATGTTGTGGTGGCTACGTTCCGCGCATTACTAGTTGATTGTGGTCGACTTAAGCGTCCATCTGAGCGTAGGCAGTCGTGGCTTAGGAGTACACTTAGATCAAGCGGCCTATTGTGCTCAGTGGGAGGCGCGGATTGTTAACACTTTCGATATAATCATGCTTTCATATAATCATGCTCCGCTTGGACCATTTGGTCACTTGACAGGTCACCTGGTTCGACGATCTTACTGTGTTTCCTTTCGATCGGTGGATTTCGGTGATTTGTGGCTTTGCTATATTTAAGGATTATACTTAATTTTAGTTTTATTAAATTACTTCTGATGTGGAGTCGTTCCTGCTTCATTGCCCGCAAAAGTGGCAGATGTGACTTAAGCTCAGGGGGTCGTCAAGTTCTTCCTTTCGTCAAGTTCGCTTATTAGGTGGCGTTGTCGTCGCGGACAGTATACAAAACGCCTAACTATAGTGCGCATGAAAAACCATGAGCTAGTGTAAAATTTTAACGAAATGCTTCGTCATGTTTGCGCAAAACACTTGAGTAGCGATAATGAACACATGCGCGCATATCCATCTGTCAGAAAAGAAATAGGTTGAGTTCATAAATGCAACTTTGCTGCCCCTGCACTGCATAAAATATTCTCTCAATACATTTATGAGCATGAATACTGCAGCATGTTTGCACAGGTCAGACTTGTCAAAAGAGTATTCATAAGTGCAACATCAGTGGACGACACAAAAAGTGTTTGGTTGACATTCGTATTGATAAAATAAAAGTCTACATCATGTCTAGGCTTAATTTTAACAAATATTATAAACTGACCAACTTTCAAAAATATTGAATAATGAAACCGTAGCAAATACGCACTAAAATGAATTGAAGGTCAAAACATGCTCCAAATAAGGGAAATAAGATAATTTCCTTGCGACGTTCTTAGGAACCATTTTCGCATGAAAAAGTTCACTTTTCGGTTTCCCTGCAATCCTGCAACAAAACAAAAATCACTGTCAATTTGATCGCAGTTTGATTGTCACATTGCTTTTATGAACGCATTTGCCGACTGCTCTCATGCACAGCCACTGCAGTTTATTTACATCTATGAGCGCAAATCTTGCAGGGCTGCCGCTGTGTGACGTTTATGACTTCGGCCATAGGTCCCGCGTTTGCTTTAGTTTTCAGTTTGTATATGAATACACGAATTACCAGATGACTTGGCCATTTTTCATATTTTCCCTTTCATTTATCAAATTCCACGTGTGTTCGGTGCGTTTCAGAGCGCATTGGGTCATGCTTAACGAAACATTTGTGTGGTTTGTGCGCACAATATGCCAGCTGCCAAATTCGCATATGCTCAACGAACTTTTCGCAATCGTTCGTAGGCGACATTATATTTTAGCTCATGGGGGTGGGTGTATTCGCTCACTTCCCCATGCGCGTTTGACACAAGCTCACGCTCGCTCATGCGCATTATATTTGGCCCTTAAGCGATTTAAATATTTATTTGAACGGGGAATTATTTTAAAGGTTAGGATGTTGGCTCAACTGATGGACTTTGCTTATTTTAATGTTTATTATTATTGTCGGTTTATTGTCCATTTTTGATGTCCTACAATGGCTGGTGCTCACATCGTTTTGTTCAAGTCCGTGTGTCCATGGTGGCCCTGTTGGGATGGGGTGGTGATGTGTTAGCCCACTTGGCCTCGATGGTGATTGATATCGTTGCTCTGGTAGAATGCATGCAGCTCGTCGTCGTTCATGTCGTTGTTCGTTTAGCAAATCTAACGGGTTGTCTGGGAAGTGTATTTCTCAAGTTCCTGATTTCCTCGTAGGGATGTTTGTTGATGTTTAGTAGCTGCTTTCTGAACAGTGTCACCGTGCACTATTGCAGGGGGATAATACGTGCTTGGTCGCAGAGCCTATTGTTGCTGTGGTGCCTTTAACGGTCCCTGTCGAAGGTGAGTCCGGTACATATTCGCAGTATTTTTCTTTCGAAAATTGCGTGCTTCGTCATGCTGGTCTTAGAGATGGTGGGCCATATTGGAAAGCCGTACGTTAAGATCGACCGTATAAGCTGCAGCAGCTTTGTCCTCTGGGTTAATTCATTTTGCTTGCACATCAAGGGATATATGCGATGGAAGCTTAGGTTGGCCTTCTTAAGAGTCAGTTTCAAATTACTGTTGAACTTCAACCTTTCCGTGAAGTTAACGCCAAGATACTTGACCTTTTCGTTTGTTGATATTTCTGCACCGTTAGGGAGCACTATATTTATGCTTCTACATTTGGCTGCTGTTCTGCATCCACCTCTGGAAGGTCTTCTTAAGTACATAAGTACCGATTTTCGAACGTCGATACGAAACCCCCATTTGTACGCTGTTTCGATTTCGACCCTTCGCGCGGCTATCTGTGGTGACGTCAAGCTGGTACAAGTCAGCGAGTCATCTGTAAATAGACAGCAGTTGGAGCAGTTGTCAGCTGGATATTGAAAAGCCACGGTCCCAGCTTGTGCAACTCCCGCCTTGGTGCTCCGCTCTGTTGACATGCTGCCTTCAACTTCAACGTAGAGACGTAGAATCTTCTGGAATGCAGAAAGCTGTAAATTATTCTGATGAGGTTGGAGGGGAATCCAATATGGTTCAGCTTGTAAAGGGTGATTTTTTCAAAGCTATAGGAAAGTTTTTCAAAAAAAAACACAAAAAATTGCAAAAAATGCATGAAATCTTTATTTGAATCGATAGTACGGTCCATATAATTTAATGTTTGAAGATTATTTCATGCAAATGTTGACCCTGACTGCGCCTCAAATGGTCCATCCGCTTAGTCCAATTTTGCATACTCTTTTTAACATTTCGGCCGGTATCTCACGAATAAATGCTTCAATGCTGTCTTCCAATGCGTCAATTGAAGCGGGCTTGTCTGTATAGACATGAGCTTTAACATAGCCCCCCCGAATAGTCTAAAGGCGTTAAATCGCACGATCTACGCGGCCAATTGACCGGTCCCGAACGTGAAATAAAATGTTCACCGAACTCGCCTCTCAATAAGTCCATTGTTGTGCGTGCTTTGTGGTATGTGGCATCGTCTTGTTGAAACCAAATGTCATGCAAGTCAAGCTCTTGTATTTTGGGCAAAAAAAGTTGGATATCATCTCACAGTAGCGCTCACCATTCACAGTTACGTTACGATTCGGATCATCTTTGGAGAAGTACGGTCCAACGATGCCACCAGCCACCACTTTTTCTGGATGCATTGGTAGCTCTTGCAATGCTTCTGGCTGATATTCACTCCAAAATCGACAATTCTGCTTATTTACGTACCCATTGAGCCAAAAATGAGCTTCGTCTTAAACTGACCATAAAATGGAAGAAGCGCGCGATGAACTTTCTTAACAGAGCACGCACTTTGATAGTAAAATTCAATAATTTGCAAGCGTTATTCGTTTGTAAGACGATTCGTGGTTAAATTACAGACCAAACTGAAGACGTTTGACAGTGAAACAAAACACGAAACGTGCGTCAGCTGTTTAAACCAGTGTTGCCAAAAAGATAATAGCTAAAAAATCACCCTTTAGATGAGTTCCTCAATCCAGACCATATCGCAAGTCTGTTCTACGTCCAGGAAGCAGGCGACGGTGACCTCGTTATTGTTCATCGTGGTGGAACTTCATTAGAGGCTGTAGCGTTGAATATTTTCCCCGAAATCCGTACTGAATATCCGGAATGATGTCTAGGTCGGTAGACCATCGCTTTATTTTTCGCAGTACCAGGCCCTCCAGGATCTTGCTTATATTTCCTCAAGACCCATATAGGCCTGTATCCTGAGACACTGGCAGCGTTCCCCGTTTTTGGTACTGCTACAATTTTTGCTACTTTCCACTTGCTAGGAAAGTAGCAACAAAAATTTGATTGCTCTACGTTTCATAGTTCCATTTTTACAACAAAAAATTCACTGCTCTACGTTTCCGCGCTCGTATACAGAGCGTGCACTGTGCGTCGCAGAGTTGGGAATAAATCTGCAACTTTTGCAGCTAAGCGGTGGACCGATCTTTATGAAATTTGAAACACAGTGCAAGTACCAAGAAATCTTTTCGTGGCTCAAAAAAGTGACTTAAGCTTACTCCGTTAATGAGTAAACCGTTTGAGCTACCTCGGGTTGAAAAGTTTCACATTTATTTCCACGCTCCACGCTCCACTATTTCCCGGAACCACAGTGCGCCACCGTCACCCAATAGACACATGCACCTGCGACCACCGTTAGGCAGACATTTCGTACAACATTTCCAGAATGCCACCCCTTAGACCATTCTTTGAAATTTAATTTTGTATTCAGGCGCCACCGTTTCAGAAAATCCCCACCTGCACTTTCCATTTCCCATGAATGGGGGTTAATCTCTGTCTCCGGCCACATTTCATTTGATCATTCCTCCGGTCAAAATTTAGCAGGATACCTCAGGGAAATTATAAGCTTGTTAAAATTGGTTAAACTCTCTGCTCTTTGCTGCTGCTGCTGCTGCAGGTGTAGTCAGTTTGTCAAAGCGAGCCAAACAGCACTGACCCGGTAATCGGCTTATGTTGCATTTGATTAATGAGCGAGAGAATTAAACGGTCAAACAAACTGCAAACTCATCATTCCCATTTTTGTATTATTTTATGTGTTTTTTCCTTTCGTGGTATCCGTTTCCAACTGGCCAACAAATGGATTAATTAATCGGTAATTAAAAATACACTGCTTTTGCTAATTGGTTCACTTTCAATGAGAGACCGAGCGAGCGAGGGAGATGCAAATGGAAATCACTGGATGGTGTAGCGGGGTAGTTTAGTTTTTGCCATGCCTACTTTTTTAGTTCGGTGCTTGACAAGAGATGATTTCAAAGGTTGAAGTACCGTGCTTTTGCTGCTAAGCCGGGAGACGACGAAGCAGACGATCTGAATGAGTCTTAGACAATGTAAGTTATCGCAAAGAATGAACCGATCAGAAGATCAAGCTTGGCAGCACTGACAGACTGGTCGGATTGATGCAGGGGGAGACTTTCGGACCTGGAACTTTGCAACAACGGACCTGAACAATAATAGGTCCCACAACTGAGGACAGCATATGCCGCTTGTGTTACAATTGCACACTGATGCTGACAGATGATTCAAAGAATTCCAGTAGGATCCCATTCTGAATGATGATACAGTCCGAGGTGGACTTGGGCCTATGGACTGTGGCTGTGTTGTTCTCTCACGAGTGGACTTCAGCTTTACGCCGACTGGGAATGACGATGTTTGAGAATATTTTTATTGAGAGTCAGTCACGTACACTTCGCGAGGCTTGCTTGAGGGCTTGAGAGAGGTGGTGCCCTGAAACATGGTGATCATTTGCCTGCATCTGTTCCATGGATTTCGTCCTCGTTCTTACACCTTGTCAGCTAAGCTTGCGTGATTTTTCTAAAAACTGCAGCTATTTTGTTGAAAGTCAAAGAATTTATAATCTATTCTAATACTGCCGCTAATAATTAAAGACACCTTGGTCCTTGCAGCGATTAAAAACATTGTGCCCATTTTTAGTTCGAATCGGAATATGTTGAAATCTGAATATGTACGCTTGGGATGGGTGGATGCTATTAGACATGCGTGGCTTATCTTTCAACTTGGAGATCTTCTCTAGACCCAGGGAAGACCTTTTTGAACGCTTTCGGGGCCGGTAACAAGGAGGAAATCTCCGTTTACACTGGCGTCTCAAAACCGTACGGGCACACGTGCCTTCTCTGACCACTTCGAAAAATGCCCGTCGCTAAGAGACGACTACTGCGTTCCTCAGGACGAAGTGGTTGCTAAAAACGGACCATGAGAGACTACAATAAAACCGACAAATCGATCACCATTTCTCCTGGCAGCCAGGCGGCGATAAATGCCATTACATCGGACATCGAAACTGGTCAGGCCACGGTGAGATACCCTTGTGAAGACGGTGTCCTCAGAGCACACTATTCAAGGACACTCGATCTTCAATATTGATGTCTTTTAAGTAGGTCCTTACACCCACCTCTTCGTCTGTCTTTCATCCGCCGTTATTTGCAGGGAATCGTCCAGCGTCTGATTGTTAGACACCCACTCCGACTTGGAGGGAGTGCTCGTGGAAGAATATCTTCTCGAAGCTGGCTAGGGGTAGTAGGTGATTGGTGCCGTTACTCGTTGCGAAGTTAAATTCGTTAGGAACAGTTGAGTGACCGATCGTGATTTCGGACCACAGTCGAAGTGTTTTGATTTTATGTCTAAGGGCTGTGTTGGCTTGTATTTGTTAGCCGAGGAGGTCCAAGTCTTAGGACTGTGCTGGCTGCTATCTGTTAGCCGTATAGGTCCAGCTGAAGAATGTGGAGGAATGATCGCATCAGATGGAGTGCTAAGGCATATGAAAGCCAGTCTTTGCACCTGGTTGAGTTCATTATAGAAGTAAGCTGTTTTTTAAAGTATTCCACCAAACTGAGACTCCGCTGGAGTTGTGCAACAAACAGTTCCGACGATGGAACGGACATGGAACTATTCTCTTCGTAGTCGGGACTGGTTTCCGGAGACATCTCCGCGGAACTATGTAGTTCCATGGATACGCCGGCGCTGAACATGCCCGCGGAACTGTTTGAAGGAATCATACAAGGCCACAGAACTATATCACGCTCACGTTCTGAACGATTGAGGAAGAGTAATCTGTTGTTGACGTTACCCCTAGTTCCAGGATGTGATGGATTGACATATTCAGAACATGTTTTATTATTTAATTTGTGTGTGGCCGTGGAGTATACAAACTCGTGCTCACATCAAAATTTGTTGTATTTAATGGACTACATGTCCATGCCAGGTCCGTGGCTGCCGGGGCGTTGTGGATATGCGTTTCGCAACATAAACTCGCTGGCTGTGTTTGATTCCCCGACGGCATTACCAAATAATTTTTATGGCTCCACCTCTTTCGAGTCATTGACAATCAAAGATAATGGCAGATAGAGATATACAACTTCGGCCATTTTTACCCCATGTCCATGTCGGCATTCAGCCGTAATGAATAAGAGTGTAGTGGAATTCCCTTTGCATTTGACACATCCTCTTACAAAATTCCCGGCTCCACCACTCATCGCAACACAGTATAAAAAACGCTGTCAGATGAAATCAGGGGCAAGGGAGGTAGAAGCTGGACATCTCTATCCTCCATTATCTTTGCCCACAATACTCAAAGACCAGTAACTATCTCGGAGAAGCTTCTCAAGCTTGGCCGTTCGGAGTCGACATAAAATTGTAGGTCCTTTCCACTCGTGAAAGAACAATAGCACGCACAACACGAGTGGTTGCTGAGAAGCTAAGCCTTGGCCCTCTACGGGATGTAGCGCCTCCCATATTATTATTTATTATTAGTCACTCGAGGGAGACTCTGGAATGTTCTGCGGGTTAAATGGACTGATGGTCCTCTTCTGAGGGCCATTAAATCTCTAAACACAAAGTGTTGGCGGTGGCCTTCGCCAAGGGTGTGTCTTGTCACCTCATTATATATATGGACTAGATGTTGCAGATACTCGTAGATAGCAAGATAGCGCCTTTGAACTCAGTATTTATGCCAACTCTCATCTATGGTCGTGAAATTTGGCTACTGATCGAAAGAATAAACTGCTGAGATGAGACGGCAGTGCGCGAGGATCTCAAAATTGAGGAGCTGTTTCTTCGAACGAAAAGGGCTATGCTTCGGTTGTTTGGTCACGTGGCACGAATGTACCCTTCACCACGACTTCCGAGGCGGGCGTTGAATGCGATTCCATCAGGTAGGCGACCACTTGACAGACTCAGGACGAGGTAATTGGACCAAGTCCAAAACGATATGCCCTTCATGGTGAGTTAGAGTCGATGGTGGCGGATCGAGTTGCCTGGAGAACTCTCGGGCACCGTGCCCCTGCGGGTCAGAAGATCATGATGATTATCATTGGGTCTATAACTTAATTCGTGCGGTTTGCTAAGAGATGGTCTAACTTGTATTATTCCATTGGGACATGCGTTGGAAAGCTACAGTCATTGTACGTCATTCATTTGAAGCGTAAACCTTCAAATTGTTATACTCCCAATATTACACGGCCATGTCCAATAGATGTGTGGACAGATGATACATGTCTATGGCCGCACTTTGCTCCGACTCAGTTCCGCACAACGATGTGTGGTTCCATGCGTGTCCTTGTGCGTGGTTCCGTGTGTGGCTTATGCGAATTTGCGTATTGAATTGCCACATGTATGAGTGACGGTTATGATAGAAACATTTAGATAACAAGGAGTAAATAAATATGTGACAACAAAGTACTAAATAAATATGTGAATAAATAGCGGTAATTTAAATTAAATAAAAGAAATTGTCAGAGCTTTGGAATAGACTGTTAAAATGTTTGTCTTCCATCACATTGGTCTATATTTACACAATCAGAATTAAATTTACTAAGACACTTAGTTAGCAGTTCATTGAGGCCATAATTATTAAAGTGCTTTTTTTCGGGTGCATAAATCATAACATTTTTGAGGATCTCAGGGCAATTGTCTCGATACGAGAAAATGTTACGAATGAGGGAAGGGCGCAATGAAGGGTATCTGAACGCCTGCCTTGGCTTGTATGTCAGCCTTTCCATCATGTTCTGGCACCCAAATCTCTTTTAGTTTGAACAGAGGACGACACAATTGTCAAAAGGATCCAATATTCCTACAGAAGCCTGCCGGGATAAGAAGGACAATTGGCGGCAATGGGATAGAATGTTCCTCCCAATCTGAATGACTATTGGCAAGTGTTCCGTCACCTCCACTCGGGGAATTAGGTGCACCAGATGGGCTTGAAGCTCGATTTAGGTCTGCTTGTGATTAGAATATCGTCTTTGTAGGGAAATGGAATGGCATTTATTTAAATTAAGGTTAAGATCGTTATTTTCGCACCACTCCAGGGTGCTGTTAATATCCGACTGTAGCAGAAGACAGTCATTGACATTTTTAATACTTTTGAATATTTGCATATCACCAGCTTACAGCAAAGATTCACTATGTTCAATTGGGCAAATAATATCATTAATGAATATAATAAATAATAGTGGACCTAGGTGACTACCTTGCGGTACCCCTGAGTTACATTTAATTGGTTTTGATAAGGAGTTTCCAATTTTAACTCTTTGAGTTCTTTTTAAGAGGCAAGAAGATATCCGAGGAATGAAACGCAAATGCTTTAGCTTTTATCAGTAGAGAGTGGTTGACAGAGTCGAATGCTAACTAACTCAGTAATAACGAAGGAAGAGTAAATTGATAGACTAGCGTCCAGATATGACTGCGCCGATGTGTGACCAAAGACTACTACTGCTCAAAGACTAATAACTGTCTCCGAGAAGCTTCTCAAACTTGGCCGTCCAGATATGACTGCGCCGATATGTGGCCTTTGATTAAAAATTCAGTTTTATTCTGTACTAAACTTTCAGGAAACGCGGAGACCTTGCAAATTGCTCTGTAATTTTCAATATTGTTCTTGGAACCCGATTTATGAATGGGAATTAAGAATGATTCTTTCCAATCATCTAGAGACACACTCTCTGATCTCTGATAAGATTGAATATGCATGTGATTCAGCACAGTATTTAAGAATAATGGTAGGGAAAGGTTGAGTTCATAGTTGCAACATTGTTGCCCCTGCACTGCACAAAATATTCTCTCAATACATTTATGAGCATGAATACTGCCGCAAGTTTGCAGCAGGTCAGCCTTGTCAAAAGAGTATTCATAAGTGCAACATCAGTGGACGACACAAAAAGTGTTTGGTTGACATTTCTATTGATAAAATAAAAGTCTACATCATGTCTAGGTTTAATTTTAATAAATATAATAAACTGACCAACTCCCAAAAATATTGAATAATGAACCCGTAGCAAAATACACTGCAAAAGGGACATGCTTTTAACTAAAAAGAAGTGGAAGTCAAAACATGCTCCAAATAAGAGAATTTTCTTAAAAAAAAAAAAAAGATAATTTCCTTGCGATGTTCTTAGGAACCATTTTCGCATGAAAAAGTCCACTTTTCGGTTTCCCTGCAATCCTACAACAAAACAAAATTCACTGCCAATTTGATCGCAGTTTGACTGTCACATTGCTTTTTTGAACGCATTTACCGACTGCTCTCATGCACAGCCACTGCAGTTTATTTACATCTATGAGCGCAAATCTTGCAGGGCTGCCGAAGTGTGACGTTTATGAATTCGGTCATACCATCCATTCCATAACTGGAGTCCGGCTTTAAATTGTGAAGTGAAGGACTACAATACAGTTTGAAACGAACGAACCACTGTCTACAGAGCTAGGAAAGCTAGGGCTTTGAATTAGTAAGAGTAGATTGAAAATAGTTTGCAGATAGTTCAAGAGTAGAGTCGATATTATCTGACTAATTTTCCTTGAAATGCATTAAATTAGGAATTCTCAAAGGATTTCTTTTTGAATTTATAAACTGCAAAAATGATTGGCTATTAGGTTTAATATTTTGTTCGACGGAAAGGGGGTAGTTCTTGTGTAAAAACTTTTAAAGGACGAAAAACTCTCTTCGGTATTTACTAAAATTACAATAATCGGAAGTTTTTTAGACTTCTTAATTTTTAGAAAGCCTAGTTCTTCTTTTTACGATCCTTGATAATCCTGTTCTTAGAATTTCAATGAAACGACAATAAATGGATGTTAGGTTTAAATTGCTAAACTCACATCAAGCCAATTAACACATTTTAATATATTATTTATTAATATAATAAATAATAGACCATGTTGGTTCACTCACAATCAGACTAATACCGCCGACCGATCACTCCAAAGAAAATACCGTTAGCTTGATCTCAACGGCAAATGGTGACAATCTGATGTCGGAAAACTGCTTGAAGGTCAATATATTCATTTGCCAAGCAATCCCCTATTCCAGTGAGTAGACTACTCAATCTTGACTTCACTTAGCGATGGTCCAACAAATTCTCTGAGTGAACTTCCGTTCCGTTCTGGAAAATACCTCTCAAATGTAGGCGCTTATCTGACATTCAAACATGTATGCAGAAATTAATGTTCCCTTTGTGTAATATCTTGGAACGATGCCGCTTGTATAGCAACCCCGCATTCATTTTAGTTATTATGCTTAACTGAGAAAAACGGAAAGATACTGTCTTCATACTGTCTGTCAAAACTGTCTTCATTTGCCGACTGCTTTCAGGTTCATCTGTCCAGCTCTATACATCTATATTGCAACGGCAACCTTTGGTGTTTGGAATCCTTCAGACTCTTCTGTCTGTCCTATTGCTCTATGGATTTTTGTTGGACAGATTTGTGTTTGTTATTAAACACCATACTGGAGCACTCAGACACAACGACTGGTCCATTGCACTGCCAGTTAGCAACCCCCGGTCAGACTACTACCACCGGTCGACCACTCTGCCGTTAATTCGATCCCAACGGCAAATGGTAACTGGACCAGATTTGAAAACCAGATAAAAGCGTATCAACTGTCCGTTTACTGGGATTCCAACCGCTGACCCCACTAACCAAGGGTAGGCAGTTAACCAACTGCGCTGTGAATCACTCACTAGCCACAGTGTCATGATATGCAGTGGCAGGAACAAGAGAACACTCCGAAGTACAACCGAGGACGTGGCCTTGCCCCAGTCGCCGACGATCTTTTCTCAAAAAACAAAGCTCTCCAGCTATCGAGATAGGCAGATGCTTCAAGTTGTACTTCAACACTTGAACCTGCGGTGTCTAGCTTCGATTCACGGTCCCTCCTCTCAGTGACTCAACACAGACAATGGGCAAAGAGTAGTACTATTGTTAGCTTCTCAAATTTGGCTGTTTGGTGTTCACATACAATTTGAGGCCTCCTTCACTCGTGAGAGAACTGCTGTAGGAGCTAAGCCCTGGTCCTCTATGGGCCTTAGTGACACCTATATTATTGTAGCACTTGTGTGCTCTAGCCCTGGCGAGGGTGTCCTCTGCTGCCTTATCCGACAGTCAAATACCCTTCGGACCGGTGGCAAGTTGTCCATGAGCTCAATACGGCCCAGTCACCTTAGGTGTTGCCTCCGAAGGCTAGCTTCTTTTCGTTGTGCAGGCAGTATGAACAATTCATATGTATGTGCACTCCTCAGCGACAGCTATCGTTTCTCTCATCCTAGACGGGTGATCCCCTCCGAAGGCATTCTGATGGAACTCATTTTCGCTAAAGGTGTGAAGATTTGTCCGGATCCCGGGTCGACCTGGGCCTCAACCAACAAGCCTCTTCAGCCAGCATTATCTTTCGACAGCTGCCTCCAGTTGCGCACACCAAGTTGTTTGAGGTCCTTCTCCGCTTGTGTGCACTATCTACTTCGAGGACGTCCACTGTTGTGTTGTTCCATTGGCTTGGAAACGGAGACTTCCGCAGCTAGCCATCCTAAGCATTGGATCCGAAGACGCTTAACTATGTGCTTGTGGCTGGACAGTTCATGGTTGAATCTTCTCCTCCAGGAAACAGGACCAAAGATCGCACGCAGAACTTTCCTTCTGAAAACGGCAAAGAGCTTCCTTATCCGCTTTCAATAGCGTCCATGTCGAAGATTTTTTCTAGAGCTCCCCACTCGGGTACCGGGGTACCCGCATTTTTGCATATTACTTGGGGACCAAGTTACCGGGTACCCTTATAGTTGCCGTGCCCGCAAAATGCAGCGTACAATTAATTGAAATGCAATTCGTATTCAATGCATGCTACCCGGGTACCGGGTTACTCTGGTAATTGTCGAAACGGGTATGATCAAGAGCACTCGTACACCTTGGCTACTTGCCTACAGCCCCGAACGTTCCTCAGAATATGACAGCTGCTGCTTAGCTGCACTTGACAAATGACTGAAACCATCACCGAGGCAGTTCACAGTTTATCCCCCAAAAGATTACATAATCGCAGATTTGTATTTGAAATGCACTAAGATGCTAAGTGAAAGCGTATCCATCCCGTGTACTACCCCACAACGATTCACTTCAAGGCCGCTCACATTTTTTCGCCCACATACGTTCCACGAAATACCGTTGGGCGCCACTTTTCATGCCAATCACGCAGAATTGTCTCCGCAAGCCCACCTCATAACCGATGCATTTTGTAACTAAAACGAACCCCTTCGCCTCAATTGCTTTCCTTAATTTCAGACCCATTCTTCGTCCTCCGGAAAACTACTGCTCCTTTCAAGTCGTCACGTCTGCGGCAGCGAAGCCAATGCAAATCCAGAACAAAACATATCATAATTTTCGTAATTTCAACACTTCCTCAAATTTGCCACTCGTTCAACGTCCACCGCCCCGCTGTCGCTCGGGCGGAACTTCTTGCAAAGATTTCAACCCGTTTCAGGGTATTCTCAATGCGACTCAGTTCAGGAACTTTACAAAGACGTTGTTGCCGCACAGAACAACAATTCGTCCTCGTCTCCCCGGGAAAGCAGAATTCACGAGAAACGTCTCAATTCGACATGAATCCGTGGACTGCTTTACATAAACACGTTCCATCTTTCCACCACCAGTCGCTAACTGAACGCTCGACGGTGGTGGCCTTTGTGGTGTTGCGTTACCCCTTTTTTTCGTCGGAGTCTTCAAGTTTGAGCGTCTCTCTGTAACGAGCCCCCACCAGAGTGGAACAATGCGCTGTCGATCGGAGAACAGGAACAACGACTGTCGCATTTATACGGTAACCGCAGCCCCATTCAAGATAGCAGAGCACCTTTGCTCGCTTTCTAAAGTTGGCGGTAGTAATTTGATTTTCTGAGAAGCGAGTCTTTATTCAAATAGTGAAGGATGTCCTGGATAGGCGGATATCTAAAAGAGGCACAAGTGTTGTTATATACACGCACTATGTACAGCCTGTCGTGGAGGGGTGGTGCCAAATATGACGTCGCCACTCCATCTGCCGCTGCAAAGCAACAGCAACAGCATTGGCAATGGCATGTCCTGTGTGTATGGGGGGATACGCGAGTGCGATGCAGGAGCCTGCGCAGCACAAAATCGTCGTTGCGTAATTGGTTGGATGGAACCCGCAACAAAACTCAAACAGAAATACACGTTCGGGACGACAGACAGAGGGAAACACATGCCACAGGTAGTAGTGGCCTTCCACTTGTACACAGATGCAGGATAAGATTCAAATCGAGACTCGAACACGTTATCCATTCGAGACACTGACTCTGCCAATGCACTTGTTGCTTGCAAAAGCACACACACCGCCACTCACACACACACACACATACACAAGCACTGGAAGGATTCCCATGGAAGTCATCATCCTTTTATTGAATATCCGTTTTTTAAATCCGAATCCGAATCTGCATATACTCGTCGTTCGGTTTGCGGTGCGTCAACACTGTTGGATTACGTTTGAAAACTGAGCGCATGGAGGAAACCATAAATTGTCGTTTTTGATTTGACACGAAACAAATTTGAAAAAAAAAAATGTTTTTCAGGTTGCGTGAAAATACAAAAATATATTGAATGTCCTTGCAGTTGCAGGATGTGTGTTAGAAGTTCAGCCGAATCGTTCAACGTTGACGCAACTTGATCGGTTTCAGTGTGTGTTTTGTGCGATCCAAAAAGTACGCAAATTTGATTACTCTCCACGCAAAGTTAAAAAATTAAATATACCAACATAGTCAAAGTGTGCAAAAAAAAAGTTGTGAATTAAAAGTGTTAACAAAACCGTTTGTCCTTCTGTCCGGCGATTTAAGTGGATTTATTCAAACTGTCTTCAACAATGGAGGACGACAACGACGACAAGGACGACACAAAAAGGTGAGTTAAAAGACACATTTGCAAACAGAAAAAAAAACACGAAAAGTTAATCCTCTGGAAAGCATCCAGATCCATGGCCCAGCTCCTTAGAAACCAATGTCAGCGTGCGTCCAGCCTGAAATTAGATAACGATTAATTGATTCTCCGTTCTGTATTTGGTATGGGAGTGTACATTTCATTTGTGGTCGTATTGAATTCCGTCTAGAGGTGTTTCAATTAACTTGTCCATAATTATGTGGATTTTTTTGGATGGTTTGCTGGCCGATGGAGACGAATCATTCTCCCTCCCGAGGTCAGCCATGCTTGTGAGTGGGTTTAGGATATAAAAAGAAAGGTTGTTATGCAATTCAAACGGATAGAGCGTTTCCTGCGACCACACATCTGACTGAACGGGGTCATGGAGTGCTGCAGTCGTGTGTAACACCCGAAGGATATTTTTGGAACGTTGAAATTGAGACGGTTTCATCGTCGTGCAGGCATATGTTTCAGTTGCAGATTAAGAAAATTAAACCTTTTTTTTTGTAGAATCCTGGGTGCGTGGTGACAACTTGGAATATGTTACATCGCAGTTTCGAATCCACATTACCGAAAGGTCATCGCAGAGGTTACGTGGATTCGCTCGGAATATTCAAGAAAATTGCATTCGAGAATCTTTGAGTGGATGTTGTTTGTTCTTTTCACTTCGGTCGCATTTGTTATGTTGTCGCAGAAGTTTGCATTTTTGATTGGCTTCTTTAGGTTTTCTCTGTGAACCGGCACCCGGGTTACGTGGGCTGTGGACCACGTGCAAGTCTGCGGAGAGGAAGGACATTAGTTTCGATAAGGAAGGACGGTCGAAAGGATCATTTCAGAAGCCTCCGCATACTTGCCGTGATCAGATTTGCAATTTCGTGTCATTGCGTCATGAAGTGGGGTGTGACTGAAGGTCTGACTGTACCGTCCTGACTGTACCGCGGAGTCAGGGTATGGGTCTCGGAAGAGAGACTTGAGTAACTTCAGTGAGGATTTCCAAGGATGTCTAAGCAGTGGCGTAGCAAGGGTTCGGGCCGCCCGGGGCAGGCCAAACTTATGTCGCGCCGTATTTTTTTTCACAAACTAAAAGCCTTTACCTCTACAGGTATGCACGTCCATCAACTTGGTAAAATATCTCGTCAAAATTTTGTTGTTGGTACTACTTGGAACTTGGAAGCAGCGGGACCATCAAGAGCGTTCGTTATGTAAGGATGTTCTTAAGGGATCGAAATAGACGAATACCTTCTTGCCGGGACCATGACGAATTGTCGGTAACGAGAAGTGTCCCTTATAGCGGGGTATCCGTAAAGAGAGGTTTTTGAGCATCGTCATTAACTTCGTGTAGCAGTGGTTTCCAAAAGGCCAAAAAACTCAGAAATGAAAACAATTACAATTCTATTAGCAATGCTCCTGCATCCGCCTGTGTACTTATGCTTTCTTCTGCTTACGTCAGTTCAAAGAGCAAGAGAGCAGGGTACAAGTTCCGCTTCTGTCGTTGCTGCACTCCTGTACATTTTCCAGCCTTGACAACAGCATTGTCATATGCTTGACCTCTGCAATCCATTATTCCCCTTTACTTGGTGTCAGCTGTTTCGATAAATTCAATAAAAGATTCCACTGTAGAACTACCACTTTCCGGTTTTCAGTTTTAAGGTAACGTAATACTTGACTGCTTTCATATCGTGCTATCGAATATAATGGAATAATATTTGGCAGTTTTAACTTGCTTACGAACGTCATATACTAAAATAGGCATTAATGAACTCGCTTTGAACATAGAATTAAGTCCACTGAAACACAAAGTAAGTGACATGAGTGATTGTGTCAAATTACACACTTTGGCTAATTTTACAAAATTCTGAAAATGAGGATCTTTTTTGTTTCTATTTTTTTCTTGTTTTATTTCTCTTGCTAAAGTGTGTAACTTGACACTGAAAAGTGGCCCCAAGAAAACGGTATTGGGTCTATAAATTAATTCGCGGTTTATATTTTTTCAAAATTTGAACGTTTATGTAATAAAGACATGTACAATAGTATTATTCAATGTATTGCCCATCTGAAGCTATGCATTTTTGCCATCTTTCTGGCAATTTGTGGATCCCATCCCAAAAGAACTGTGCCGGCTTGGCAGCCAAGAAGGAATCAAGCCAATTTGTGATATTCTGTTCTGATGTAAACCGTATTTCAATGAGGGCATTCTGCATCGAACAGATGATAGTCAGAAGGGGCAAGTTCTGGGCTATAAGGCGGGTGTGGTAAAACTTCCCATCCACTGTTTTCCAAATAGTTCTTAACCGGAGTAGCAACGTGGGGCCGAGCGTTGCCGTGATGGAAAATTACTCCCTCGTGTCTAGTCGCTTATTCCGGGCTTTTTTCGGCTACTGCTCTCTTCAAACGGATTCATTGTGTTCGGTAGCGTTGTCCATTGATGGTTTCACCCGGGTTTAGCAGCTCATCATACAGCACACCCTTCTGATCCCACCAAATACAGAGCATTACCTTCGCGCCATGGATATTCGGCTTTGCCGTTGTTTTGGCTGGTTGACCAATCCAAAATTTGACATCGTGCTAACCACTTTTGGCACGTTCGCCCAGCTAGCGCATATTTACCATAAACTTCCACCAAAACACGATGACTTTCGGCAGCAGTTGTCTTCACATAAGAAGAAGAAGAACTCCCAGCAAAAACACTTTCTCAAGCACAAAGTTCGACAATTTTGAGTGAAAAAAAAATGAATGTTGTTTACGCTTCAAATGAATGACATACACTAAAATGACGTACAATGACAGTAGCTTTCCAACGCATGTTCCAATGGAATAATACAAGTTCCTAGCAAACCGCACGAATTAAGTTATAGACCCAAGAAATATTACGAAAAAATAAATATACAAAAATAATTATTCACTTTGATCTTCACACAAAATTAAGTAGGCTTCAATGCTGTCATCATTTGTTAATATTTGAACATAAATGATGATGAACCATGCCTTCTGAGTGTGTCTGCTTCTATCTGGCTCTAAATTATTAATTTTAAACTTAGGTTGAACTACACGACAATACCTGAAAAAGTCCCCTATTTGAGCACATTTTAAACGAGCATTCCTAGAAAAGGCGCAAGTGGATGCAAATTTTTACATAAATGACAAGGTCACACTTTTCTCTTTTTTGTCAACTTTTCAATTACTTGACATCCTATGACTCTCGCTAGATACTCTCTGTGTAAAAAGAGCTTAAAATGGGTCCTTGCATGTGCAAATAAAAACAAATAAACTGTTCTTAAAAGACTCTTGAAGAACCAACTGGCTATTTTAATTGTCTGTGCTGTTTTTCGGAATTTATCAATAAATACAACGATAAACCTCATGTTTAGGGGGCTGCTGACAACGACCGGGTGGGTTTCATCGGCTGGGAGCTTAAATTTATTCATTATCACAATATTACTCACTTTTCTAAGTTGCCAAATTATTTATGGTGAAAGCCTTTCTATTGTTTTTTTTTTCTATGGGTTGCCGCACAGTGCGTCGAAAACTACCCCCGACCAATCCAAAATTTGCTAATAGGACCCATGCACGACACAGACACGTCGCTGCAGACGAATACATTTTGTTGTTGTGCACATGCCTGCGCAGACCGTTGGTGTGGTGTGTATTCATTTCGCATGTTTGCAAAAACTGTCTGAGGGAAATGAACATTTTTTGAATTTTGTATGGTCTGCAACGACGTGTCTGTGTCGTGTATGGTGAATTTTGCACAGACAAGCCGGGAAATTCATACCGTAAACATGAATAAGGATGGATACTTTCGGATCGAGTTTTTCATTTCTTTTCATCTTTTATTTCAATCAATGGATATTTTCATCTTTTGATCACAATGATGCGAATACTTACAAATTACAAGAGTTTAATAAATTCATGATTGTATTCTTAAAACCATCCCTGCTCAAATGTAGATCGACTTCATAACAAACAGAGTTGAATAGCATTAAGGCGCGAGTTATTGGATTGTTGGGAATGGAAGGCTCATTCCTATTTCTAAGGCATCCAATAGACAAGACATACCAATAGACAAGTGCGAGCAGCTCTTCAGATCTGTCTTTGAGAAAAATAACGCTATGGGTTTGCCTGCGGCATTCTAAATTTTTTAAATTGATTAGCGTGCATCTTGAAGTATAACCAGGCATTTCATCGGACTATCTTATATTTCTAAAGGCTAACCGTGTGAACTTCTTTTGTATTCTTTTGCTAGTGCTTTCATATAATGGGGACCAGACAACAGAGCAATATTCTAATGTTGGCAGCACCAATGTCATGAAAGTTGCCTTTAATGTGTACACGTCCTTAAAATCCCCGGAAGTTCGTCTGAGAAAACCTAATAGCGAATTCGCTTTCGATATAATAAAATCGATATGGGCCGAAAAAGTAAATTTCGAATCAAAGATGACTCCAAGATCTTTCACTTGACTAAATATTGGGAGTTTATCATCTTCGAGCTTGTACGTGAAACGGGTAACAATGTTCTGTCGGCAGTTTAACACCAGTTTAAAAATGAGTTAATATCTTTTTGGAAATCCAGGCAGTCCTGAATAGGAAGAAAACATTAAACAATCTGAAAATTTTAAAGACGTCAGGCACATCATTCACGAATAAAATGCACTAAAGTGGTGCCAAATGACTGCCTTGTGGAAGACCGGACTCTACATTAATGAAGGATGAATGAAACCCACCAATTTGTACGACGTGCTTCCTGTAGGACAAGACTTTAGCCATTTCAAGAAGCTTTCAGTTTTGGAAAATTATACAAATTTTAACCACTCCTTAGTTCAAATTTCTTTTATTTTTTTTTTAATTGCCAAAGCAGTGACCGACCACTACGAAATGATACAAACTAAAGTCATTTGACAAGACAGCCATTTGACAAGCAAGCTAACAAAAAAGCCCTGCTTTCTACACAGACGCATTGATGTTATTTCGAAACTCTACCCTCAAACAAATAAATTTCCTCTTTCTCTGCAAAACACCAATTTATTGTCGACTTGAGTTCTTCATCATCCGAAAATCTTTTTCCACGAAGACTTTTTATCAAATCCGGAAACAGGAAATAATCACTAGGGGCAAGGTCTGGACTATAGGGTGGGTGTTGGATTTCTTCGAAACCACAATCTCGCGCAGCAGCCTCGGAAACTCGCACCGTGGGATGTGGCGTTGATGGTTTCACCTTTTTTTTGGTACTCAATGAGCAAGATTCCCTTTGAGTCCCAAAAAACTGTGGCCATGAGCTTCCCGGCAGACGGAGTGACTTTGAACTTCTTCGGGGGGTCTGTTCCTTTTTTATGCCACTGCAAGGACTCTTGTTTGCTTTCAGGGTCATAGTGGTGGACCCATGTTTCGTCACCAGTAGCAATTCGATCCATAACACCGCCCGCGTTCTCACTACACATCTCCAAAAGCTCTCTACAGCATGCGACTCTCACTTTTTTCTGAGGCGCTGTGAGCATTCGTGGCACCCACCTTGCACTGACCTTTGAAATGTTAAGATGGTCATGAAGAATGTTGTGAATGGTACCAATTGAAAGCTTGGTGATCTATGCCATCATTTTCACCTTTATTCGGGCATCCTCAAACATCCTCTTTGATGCTTTCTCCCGTACAAGCAGCAGCCGGGGCGCCGGAGCGGGTGTCGTCTTCAATGCTCTCTCTGTTGATAATGAAGGTGCGGAACCCTGGTACACAGCCACCATCTCTTCGTGAATAGTTTTTTGACTCTGTCCTTGCTTAGTGAGAAATTTAATTACAGCGCGATGCTCAATGTTCACCATCATCGTCTCAGTTGCCATTATGATTCTGTTCAACTAGAGATAAAACGCGAATTAATAATCACATTTATATGAAATTTTACATGAACCAATTTTTAATTTTACAACAACCACAGCTTCACCCCGATACCGATATTGACCGCCCCTCGTATACTAAAGCAAATAAGTAAATATTTAAACAATTAACTGAAAATACTTTGGAACTGAATTCCACAAAGACAGCGAAGCTTGCACATGACTCCGGCTGTTCGAGTGAACCGTCAGTGTACCAACTGCAGTCTACGATAATCCATTATTAACAGCGTATAGATAGATATTGGCGTACAGCATCTTCCCATTCGTGGTCTGAATTTGACAACCATGCTCCAATCATAATATATATACCCACATATGCTGAACGGAGCTGCCATCAGAGACTGCATGATTAGTTTAAGGGTTGTCACTCAACAACAGGGATCGTTTGACACCCAAGCACTGAACGGGTAGAACTGTAAGCACGTGCTTCCAGTTGTATGCGTTTTTCTGTAGTAGTTACATAATCGCGCATTACGAGCAGGTTTTTGGTCGACACAATCATCCATCTGAGCATCTTAAATGTTACTCGGATCTGTTGATTTGAAAGTCTGCATTGCACATGGATTTACCTCGGGCGGTTTCCAGACCCCGAAAATGTATTCCGGAACCTGGTAGATTTGGAGGAAATTGATGAAACCTCGCTACGGTTTCGTAGCATTAGTGAACAAAAAATCTGAACCAATGCAATTCAAAATCGGCTCGCAAATTCAATTTCATGTGGAAAGTTGTGGCCTTCAGAGTGTGCCACTCTGCATTTCTTGTTCAGCCATAATCACAACTCCTGACCCAAATCTGTTCTCGAATTATTCATAACAGCAGAATAGAGAAACAGCATAACAAATAACGCGCGAGCATAATACGTCAACAACAGATAAATTTCAAACCTGTTGTCGAAGTCGAAGGACGAATTGGAAGAGGCTCAATAATGAGTTGGAGGTCGGTGAACGAGGCACATACCCATGCATAGGAATGGTGGTTCGAAAGGCTTATGTTGTTTGTTTAAATAAAATCAAAGTTAACTTTGTTGAAGTAAGAGAAAATGATGGCCACCAGAGATCCAATGAGTGCTTCTATGGCGGTGTGCTTGTTCAGTGTTCCGTTTTTGACAGCTCTCGCGTTATTCGTGGCATGTGCCAAAGTCAAAGGTGCTGTTTGTTCGAATGGCTTATACGAAAGCTGGAAGGAGACCCAGCTATATATGAGGCTGTCAGTGCAAAAGGGGCGTAACCAGACAAATTTTAAATTATGATGATCGTTACTAGAGCAACACTGCTTTTTTGGTAATTTTTGAATTTTTGAAAGCCTCATACAGTAGAGCCTTGCTAGTCTAACACATATTTTCGGGTGTGGTAACTTGTCCGGAATAGCGAAACAAGGCAAAACTTGTCAAACACCACTTATTACAGATAGATCCTCTTCTTTGCAGAAGCCATAATAATCATCATCATCATCGTCTTCAGTGAGGTACATCGTACACAACACCAAGTGATGAGCAGTTCACAGTTCAGCCCCTCTCATCCGTTTCACACATGGTACCACAAAGAGATCTATCAACGACTTCTGTTGAAAACTCTGACAGTACCATGAGTATTTATGGATGCCTTTGTGTGGAAATAAGGCGTTCATTATGGACATGCCATTTGCACAGCAAAAGACCAGCAACTTCTCTCGGTGCTAAATATAATCTTTGAGAAAACGACTTATCCTTAAAGAAATGTCAAAAGAATGTGAATTTAGCGCAATTGTTAAGGCACACAATACATACAACAGAGCATGCTACATTAACAGGCACATACGTAGCCTTGCAAATCGCAATGACACAATGTCTAGACAGGAGGCGATTGCATAAAGCTGCAAGCTACACAACTAGCAGGGGAATTCCCATAATTGTATGAACATTCATACGTATGTAGTTTCATAGCACAGAGTTAAGATATGTACGCATTTCAGTACTCTGCCCGGACTGTAGAGGTAATACTGTGAAAGTGTCCGAAATATAGAGGTGTCCGGACAAGCGAGGCTGTACTGTTGTTGATAAAAATATTTGAGCTGCCGTATTTGATCCAATCGGTAGTCTTAGGCAGCACAAGATCTTCCAATGCAGACGGGAATATGCACTGTTTGGAGCGGTCTATGTATGGCCTGGTGAAGTCGTTGGCTCATATGTTTTGAAAGATGTCCAGGAGAACAACGTTGCTGGCAATGGCGTCCCTTATCGTTCAATCATTTCAAGCGCTTTTGAACGCGATCTGAACCTCGTCGACAGCAAATTTTCCCTAGTTTTGTTCCAGTAATTGGACGGCGCATTTAGACTGTTTTGATTAATAATATAAAAATAATACCATAGGTGGCATTGAAGCTCGTAGACGGCCAAGACCTAGCTTCTCAGCAACTATGCGCGTTGTGCGTGCTATTGTTCTCTCACGAGAGGAAGGCACCTACAGTTTTATGCCGACTCCGAACTGCCAAATTGAGGAGCTTTTTCCAGACAGTTTGTAGACATATTTGAGCACTGTCAATGACTGGAAAGGGATGGGGCCATGACAAGTATTTTCCTCGTACCGGAAATCGAACCTTGGCTGCGTAGGAGTCGACGCCCACCCGCCACAGACTGTGTTAATTGGCACTTGTCAAGTCACTCACCTATGCCAATTGGATCATTGAAAGGCAACATTATGCGTATTGTTGACTTAAGTCTAGCCAGGCGTCTACGAATCAAACGTCTAAGGCTGCGGAGAACTGTGCTGCGTCTCAAATAGTCTTCGACTGCCAGCCCGTAGACAATGCAACAGAAGAAGGTTGTTTCTGGTGCAAGAGAGTGGAGAAAGACGTCCATCAATGTTGTGCGTGCGTGGTCGGAGGTAGCTAGACCAAGATTGCACTACCTTCAGAGGCTTGTTGATGGAGGTCCAAGTTCACTCTGAAAGATGCAGAGACGATTCTTTTGAGAGAGAATCAGTCAAAGTGCCTCAAAATTGCTCATACGGATCACATAAAACATATTCGTGGTCAACATTTTCACGAAATTGTATTTAAAAATTAAATGGCAAGCATTGATTTATCAACTTAAGTTAAGAATGCGCATGCTTCCAACATTTTTCTGCGTTTAAAAATCGAGTTTAACCAAACAAAATCCACAATTCATCCGTTCAAAGGATTGGCTGACCGCTTAGACACGCACTTCCACTCCCTCGCAATGCAGAAGGAATTAAAATGAAAAGTATTCAGCTTGATTAGACTATTTAGTTATTCAGTTGATGGCACATCTTATCCAGTTTGTATAGAATTTTGAGAGGGAGTTTTAGTCGTTATCCTTCAAGAACACGCATCAGAAATAATCGAAATCACCTACATGTGGATATGTTTTCTTCAGAAAGCCCCAGTCACGAGGATTCGCAAACGTGCACGTTTCTGGATGTCAGACGACTTCGCTATCTCGTCAGTTAACATTCTTGGTTCAGCTGTTTAACTGGTCTGCACTTGAAATCGAAATGCTATTTCGATTCCATCTGACGTAGGAATATCTGCGCCAATTTTCAACAAAAGACACGAATATAAACCCGGAGCCCTATCCAGATTTATAGGAAATCTGACCCGAAAACGTGTTAAGCCTTCGAATTCATGGAAAAACAAACTAAAAAAAACTACGTACACTTGTCTCAGCAGATCTTCGCTCTATTTATACATTTTCATTCTTTGTGTAGTAAATTTTCCTTCCGTGCGTACTTTGACATTAAGAGGTACATATACATATGCAAACCCGTTTACCGTCGTCAGTCCACGACAGATGCACGTTCGCGAATAAATACACAAGAAATGGGAATACAACGAAATAAATACAAAAAAAAAAACATCCTTAATCCATTCACTGCTGTCGAAATGGTATCTCATCGAATAGGAATCCACTCCGCCGAGGGGGAGTAGCTCTGTGGGATAAAATTGTATCCGTGGATGAATGAATGCTCCCCATGAAAGGGGGCGGTCCTTGTGTTGCGTCACAATTGTTCCCAATTAAAAGCGACACATCCAAACATAATTCCACTAATTGTGTAAACATATTTTATTTAATCGACTCACAATGAAATGGATTTCCAAATGCCAGATGCTTGCATTGGATTTGGATTTCAAAAAAAAAAAAGAAAAAAGAAGTGTGCTCACAAAAGCCAAATTAATTATTTTAATGACCAATCAAAGTTGAGCGAAAAAATACCTCGTTCGTTTGGCTGGCTTTAGTCTGATTTACTGCATTTTTTCCCCAGTCCCTAACTCATTTGCGATGGGAGTGTGACTGACAAAAAGTTAGTAAGAAGCATTGACTAATTTCAAAGTGCCCACAATTGCTTTTGAGAACTTATTGCAAAATGTCAACGATTTAACGATTGATATTTAATAAGCAAAACTGAACGAAACTTAACGAAAGTTGTTCCGCCTAAGGAAGTAAAATTGAACGAAACTTAACGAAAAAAGTAGTACGAGTGGAATAGAGTGGAAATATTACACAACGGTCATCTCCAAGAATGCCATAACTTCCACGCTGAACGTATGCAATTGTGGGAAGTCACTGAAGCATCGATGGGAACGATAAGTTTTTGACAGGAACAAGATGAGCGGGTTTTCACACGAAGTGCAGTAGGACCCCTCTACTCCGTCACTTTTGTAGTCGGATTATCAGAAAAATAGTAAAATAAGCACGCTTTCAACTCAATGATGACTTTATTGTTCTCTACGCTCTTCTACGAAAATGAAAAGAGAACTACTGGCTGCAGTTGCTACAAACATACTGCGCAGACTGTACAAATGAAGGTAGTTTGTAAATAAGTTAGCCATATGTCTTTGGTTAGCCAATGAAAGTCTAGAGCTAGCTTCAGTAGTAGTAGACTGTGGAGTAGAGTGTTCTAGTGTACTACTAAATGACAGCAGTATAACAGAAACTATGGAAAATAAGAGCAAGGATATGGAGAAAACAACGGAGTAGAGGAAGAACAACACGGCCTGATGTCGGGAATTTCGGACGGAAGCCTGACGAGACCAAAATGGACAACTGGTATAAGAGACGCAGTCGATACCGAGAATTTGGAGGATTAATTTCTGGAGACATAATCTTAAGCTTAAGGCAGCTAAGAAATCTACGATAAAACAATAAAGATGCTAGTGAAACCTGTTAAGCAGCTGGGAATGATACGATTCTATATGGCGAATCAGACCACCTTACAGATCTGGTTCGAAGAAAGGGCACCATCTATCGAGGGATAGGTCTAGCTTATGCACAACATCCTCTTTTTATTTATATGAAGCCATTTGTCAACAATGTGGATCCTATTTCTGTGGCTTCAGACATTAGAAGTCCTCAATATACCAGAACTTCCTTCTGCCAAACTCGTCGGGTTCTGCAGGATGAAAATGGAGATGCCTCATCAAGGTATGGAATTCACAGTAGATCCCCGTACTAGTGAAGGCGGGAAAATAGAAGTTATCCAGAAGGAAAGAGACAAGTAACCCCTTATTTGGCTGCGGAGCCAGTAAAGACTGTACTAAATCAAAAACAAAACAACTCTTGATAAACCGCTGGTTCTTTGTGCTATGAGACAAATGATTAACAAAGATTAATTTTTGTTATACCAGTTCTGTTCTACGGCGCAAAGGTATAGACAATTTTTAAAAGCAGACGTTGGTGTATTCCCTTGACTGATTTTAGAAGGAGAGGAATTAACCACGACCGATTTAAGTCTCGCCGGACGACTGCGTATCTCACGCCTAAACGGGTCGGGTCATGTGAAGAGTACACAAAATTGTGGTGAAAGCAAGTGGAGAAAGACAAGAGAAAAAACTCGGGTCAAGTATTTCCGTTGCAGGAAACACTCAATTTGATCGGAATAAAAAGTTTTCTCAAAGTAGGTTCATACCCTCAAGTTGACGTTTGAAAATTAGCGTAAGGGTGGGTGCAAAGTTGGGTAAAGGTGGGTGCGCAGCATACTCATACTAGCATACTTATGTTTCATATCATTAACGACGTTTCGGTGCCACAGGGGATAATTTCAATGTATTTCAAACGGGACGCCAAGCACAAGTCTTAAATGCAGTTTTCGAAAGCAATCAGTAATGTACCTATTTCAAACAAAAATGTTTAAAGATATCTCAAAAACTATAGACATATGGAACTGAGAAAGCAGAACACCAAAGTGGCGAGCAAAATTGAGTACGTGATATCAATTTTTGTGATTTTTCATCATTGACAATTCTCACCTTCAGACGGACTGCAATCAGTTGATTTTGACTCGTTTATAGTCCTCTGCAGTCCAGCTTTTATTCTCTTTGTAGGATTTTTGTCGGGCCTATATTTTTCCCTCTATTCCGATATCTTGTTCAGTTTTTGAGACAGCAAAACGATGTTGCTCTCGATAGTTTTTAATTTTTTTTATATTATTTCTTAAAATTAAAACTATAAATTTAAAGACAAAGAAATGATTTTTGACTGGAGCTCGAAAGTCGCTGCTACCGCTCAGAATGATGCCAAAATCGGAATGGCAGGACGTATCACAAAATATGATATGCCAAGTTTAGCCCTAATGGGCAGTGCACAATACAAGAAATTAAAATGAAACAGAAAGCAGAACAGGATCACTATATGAGCACTTTAGATGCATTATAAAGTACCTTTATGTGCATTTGAGTGAGTTTTTCCCCAACCGACCAGCTTTTCACTCTAAGAATGGTACTTGAGAGGGCTTGGGAGTATGCCAAGCCCATCTACAGTTGTTATGTAGATTTGGAAAAGACTAGACTCTGAAGTGTTGATGCATGAGTCTGGGACTGATGGTCAACTTTTGAGGGCCATTCAGTCTCTACTCTATACACAAACAGTAGCAGCTGTATTCGCGTTAACGCCTCTCACCGTGGGCGTTGGAAGTCGTCAAGGATGCGTCTTGTCACCTCTCCTGATCATTGTATATATGGACTGGATGATGCAGCGCAGCCGAGGCGAGGAATGCGTCACATTGGGAGAGTTGAGAGTAAGTCATCTTCTAGCTGTCCTAACATCTTCCCAGCACTCGATAAGTTTGTGGCTGTATGTGCTGATGGGATGAAGGTTAACGTGGACACAACAGAGGTTATGGTAATTTTCAAAATGACTATTCAATGCCCATTGAATGATGGGAAGAGTGAGTCTCTGCTCTTGGTTCGTGGGGTCCTCGGTACGAATCCCAGTGAAAGCAAAGTTGAAACGTTTTAATCTGGTTTTCAAGTCCGGTTCAGTCACCTTTTGCCGTTGGGATCTAATTAAAGGCACTTTCACTGGGGTGGTCGATCGGTGGTAGAAGTCCGACTGTGCGTATGACAGTGGACCAACGACGCCTAAGTGTGCTGGTGAATTCATTTCCAGCCCCCAATCCCTATTCCTATGGCCATGAAACTTGGGTAATGATCGAAGGGATAAGCTGCTAAGATGAGATTTATTCGTGCTGTTGTGGGAATTACTCACTGGGATAAGGTGAGAAACGCGGCGGGGCATGAGGAACTCAAAGTTGGCTGTACTGCGATGGTGTGGTACCGTGGCACGAATGTCCCCACTGACTTCCGAGGCGGGAGTTGAATGCGATTCCATCTGTTAGGCGACTACTGGGTACACCCAGGACGATATATATGCTTGGGCATAACTTCTGATAAGTTAGAGTCGATAGCGGAGGGTTGATTTGTCTGGAGATCTCTCGTGGGTGCTTTACCCCCGCGACCCCATGGCCCACATGATCCGGGTCAGAAGATGATGATGATGATGAACCTAATTAAGAAATTGTAAATTAGTGATTTGTTGGGCAAAAAAGGAAGAATGTATATAGTAGGCTTAAACCAAATGCAAAACCAGGTGCTTATGGTATATCCGGCCATTGCTTGTGCAAACCTTTGCTTAAAATATCGTATTTATCACTCCTCTCAGGTATTTTCCTCAAGGATTAGAACGTCTCTTATTTGGTACCTATCCATAAATCGGATTCAAAAAACAACGTGAAAAACTATAGGGGAATTCGAAAATGATCTGCCATTCCTGAGTTCCACCACGGTCTTGTGTCAGGTCGTTCAACAACAACCAACTTGGCTCATGTCACGACTTATGCTATTAATGCCGTTGGAGAGGTTTGCCGAGTTGGTGCCCACCTTTATTTAGCAAAGCTTTTGATTGTGTGAACCACGAGCTAATGCTTATGAAGCTGAAAAGTTTCTTCAATTGGATTTCATCGTTTTTAGTGGGGGTTACAAAAGTCATCCTCGATAACCACTATTCAAGCCATGTCTGTTGCACGTCTGGAGTTCCTCAAGGTAGCCATTTAGGTCCCTTGCTTTTTATCATTTTTATAAATGATATCATTAAGGGTTTAAGTTATTGCAACTGCTCAATGCATGCGGATGACCTTAAATTATTTTTAAAAATACAAAGCACAATTGATTGTAAGAAATTGTAGTTGTTAAACTACTTAATTGGCTAGTGCGATTTCTGATAATTCCTGGAGATTCTGGATGATGTCTTCTCTTACTGTTCCATGTCTGAGTGCACATACACTGTGTGGCAGTGAGGAGTATCCTCTATATCCTCTGCAGGACATCTCCGATGATTATGACCAGTTAGCGCTCCGACTACCATCCGCAGCAACTTTTTGTCGCATTGTAGGTGCGCTATTGAACATGGGCTCACAGGTGGTTCGAGATTTCCACCGTTCGTTTGCTAGGTCTATGATTATGTCATCCACTTTTTTCTTGATGCCAGCAAGAGGTGGGTTAATACATAGGATTGGCTGGGATGGGTCGGTTTCGGCACATTTTTTTCCTTACATTGTTCACGTTCGTCACATTCGAACGGGATCAAAACATTGAAAACTTGTGTACAGAATGGCAATGAAAAGAGAGAGAGAACAAAAAACAAATATTGCAAAAAAAAGAGTTCGGATTACTGAGTGGAAACTACAGCGTGTTTGGTGGCAGCCCGACTGAGCAATCACTTCGAATTAACAAGCGTACCAAGGCACATAGAATTTGCTCCACTCTTAAGGTTCTTTTTTAAAGGGACCTAACAATCAGTTCGAATTCTCGAGAGTCGACTGTGCCTGTGATTACAGAAGCTTCAGTAAGATCCGAGTGATTTTCAGGTATCACGCTCATTTCTTTCTAATTTTACGTTGTTCATGTCACATATGCACAAGCGTGGCCACAGAACAGTCTGAAAACAACGAAATGATGTAGTATGTAGTTTGCTTCGGTTTAAGCTTACACAGTCCTACCAAAGGTCTTCAGAAACATAACCCTTTCCTCGTTCCTCCTGAAAACTGCGGAAAGGATAGTGGGTCTAAATATCAGGGAAAGTATCAGCTTCAGACCCTTGTCAGCTACCCAACATGCGTATCCCAAAGGTTTCCCTACAGAAACAGCACTTCACTCACTAGTCACCGCCATTGAAAAATCCCCCAGTTTCCCTCAGTTTACAATGGTTGCTTTTCTGGATATAGAGGGAGCTTTCAACAATTTGACAGTAGACAGTAGACAGTATTCGAAAATGGATTGGCAATGTCCTATCCCGAAGGTATATCCATTCCGAACTAGGTCACCACAATATTAAAAGGAGGGTATTTAGGGGACTCCACAAGGGGGTGTAGTCTCTCTTCTTCCGGAACTAAGTCGTACAGCTTGTAAGCCAATAGCCTACTCAGACGACATAACCCTAGTTGTAAATTGAAAGTATCTTCACGCCGTGAGGGATACCATGAATGCCTCACTAAATAATATAGAGCAGTGGACAGGTTTGGACGTTAACCCGTCCAAAACAGAGCTCGAACTGTTCACGAGAAGACGCTGGATACCTGCGACAGAACCAACTAAGTTGAAGAAAATCACTAGGCAGTCCAAATACGTTATTTTTGACAGCAAGTTGAGCTGCATTACGCCTTCTTAATGCAGCTCTCCACACACTTGCGGCAGCTGTTTACACATGTAAGAAGATCTTTGGCCCCAAATGGGGAATTAAACCAAGAATGGCTCACTGGATGTATTCGACTGTTGTTAGACCCATCTTAACGTACGGTATCCTTGTTTGGTGGCCAGCTCTGAATAACAAATCTAATCTTAAATCGATAAGCAGTGGTCAAAGATCAGCGTGTATCTACATCACAGGGGCGATCCACCCCCACAGCCGCCATTGAAACTACAGTCTCTTCCCATGGTCATCTATGGGAAGCTGATAGCTACCAAGGCAGCGCTAAGGCTGCGGGAATGTAACTGGTGGAACAGATCATACAGCTCATGTCATATATAGGTAATCAGAAATGCGAGTATACCAACGAATACAGATCATACAGGGCCCGCTTTAGACATTGAGTTTGGGTTCAAAGCACAGCACTCATCCCAGACAGAGAAGACTGGGCAAAAGATTTAGTAAAGAACCTGGCTACCTGGAAGCCTACACAGATGGCTCAAAAACCGAGGTCCAGTGGCCTCGGACCGAATACCCCTATTCGCGGCATCGCCGGACATATCCTTTTCCCTGCCTCTTCTACTGCCCAATCATTGTAGTGTATTCCAGACAGAAGTAAAAGCTATCCAAGATACTGCCAGCTTACTGCCAATGAAACCGATAAACGGGCTATCTATCGCCAAAAGACAGTCGGGCGGCCATTAAGGCTCTGGATACACCATCAATTAAATCGAAGATGGTAAAACTTTGCCGTCTATCTCTTAAAGAGACAGCGGTTAGATGCAACCTAACCCTAAGCTGCAGAGACGAGGAGGAGGAAGAGACTACGTTTCACCTTCTCGGCACTTGTCCAGCCCCCTTGTCTAGCCCACTTCCTCTAGGTTGCTGAACAAGTGGACAAGGGTTCAGCAACCTAGAGGAAGTGTCACACTTGAAGGTACAAGACATAGCACAGGAGTGGGTTCATCAAAATAGGCCATTATGATGCCATTAGGCAGTTTTCAGATGTTAATGGAGTCCATTTGAACTCAAGAGGAGCCGGTGTAAAGCCCCGGATAGTGATATCACAAGGGATGAAACCAGAATCTAAGTGGGCCACAACTGCTACATGCTACAGTGGTGGCAATCACCTCAACCAGCCTAAGCTTACAAGGAAACTTCATGTGAACACAGGCCACCCTGTGGCAGCATATACGCAGAAAATATTTCATCACGACTTATGGATATCTGCGCTGGCATACAGCTTGGCAATACACATCCCGATGGATCTCATTGGAGTCCACTTAAATCCAAAACTGTCTGCCAAAATATTCCTTCCATTCTTTAGCAATTCCAGTTTGGGCAATCTTTTTCAAATTTCCCTTGCCCCGCAGAACCAACATAAATCTATGCCAACCTCATTCGGTTTAATTGCTTCCGAAGTTCAGGCTCTGGAAGTGTACACTTCAGAAATGTTTGCAAAAATTCGACAACCCACTGTTTGGCTACGTAACTGATTAACAGAGGCATTATATGAATAACCGCGCAGGTAAATACAACAACAATACAGAGCCAACGTGTGCTGTCAGAAATGGTATTCCACGCCAGACTGAATTCAAAACCCACAGTAAATAGTCCACAGACGTCTATTCAGCGGAATTCTTCTCAGCAATCTGCTGATGACAGTTTCAAATAAAATAGTAGACGCACACGAATGAGTGAAGTGGAAGGACACCATCTGTACACCGTTCGATACACTCCGGTACACTCCGGTACACCCCCAACGGAGCAGCGCTCCTTGCACCCCAGGTAACCGGGGTGGAAACATGACAGCCACCTAGTTGCGAATATAATGCAATAATTAAAATCAAGCGAAATTCTATCCAACTGAACACCCTAGTGGGACATCCGGGTGGTTGCTGTTCACTGGCCCCTGGTCCGTGGTCGATAGTCGAAGACACTCGCCGTGGTGGAAGCTTGCCGGAAGGGGGTTGTTTCCAAAGGTCGTCCGGTAAAAGTGGACTAATTGTAGTGATTTGTCTAATTTGTCAACGGAATGTCGTGCACCTGAGATTCGGATGGATTCCTATTTTAACAATGAACAACAATTGACGATTCAAGGGAAATTTCTTCAGTGCAAGGGTTACTCAACGGTTGCATGGATTGGCAGGACAATGGGCCGGCCTGAGACAGCCAATTGTGTCGAGGGAGAGCGAGATGCTCCAAGTGTTTGGGTGAATAGTTGGCAAGGATTATCAGTTGGGTTGGCTTGGACAGGTGCGTTTTAAATAGGCCAATGCGAAGGTGGAGCGAGCTATTTTTAACGGCGTTATGTCACTGGACAGCGGCATGGCGAATTTGAATTTGTGACAAGAGAGAAAAGGGAGACACCTGCGGGAAGTATGCAGCAGCAGGTGGTTGGAAGGAAAAGAAATACCAACTTTTTGGAAGCAAGTGAGGACGCTTTGGAGGCGGGTGGAACTGGAACGCGGTTCTGGAACACGGATTCAGGAATTGAAGAATAATAGTTTACAATGGTCGGTGTTTTCTAGATTCAGCAACGTCATGACAGCGTCTTTAGCAGGATAGAAAGAAATAACACCAATCGAGAATGGAAGAAGGACGTGCTTTTTAACCAGACCTAGGAAGCGTAATTTTCGCAAAAAAAAGTATGCTGAGACATCACAGAGAGAAGCACTCGATCCTCTGCCGTAGAGCACGGAGACTGAAGGAAACGGGGGTGGCAAAAATGGGTTTACCAGTTAAACAAACTCTATGCTGTCTTCAAGAGCGGACAGATACCATCGATGACTTGGCCACAATCAAGGACTTCGTCTTCGGCTCCACAGTGAACATAAGGAACATCATCAATAACGACATTAAACGCAGAATATGTCGAGCCAATCGCTGTTTTTTGATGGGCTTTTGAAGCAAATGAGTAGTAGAGTCCTCTCTCGAAGACCAACATAAATCACTTCGATTCCTGTCTTGCCCTATGACACTACTGCTCCAGTGTGGAGAGTCTTCGACACGACCCCAGTGGAATAACATGCCAAGCCGATGGCGCACACAAGTGGAGACAAACGTTAGTCTACTAGGCGCACTTAGTTAGATTTTGAGAAAATCTGGTTAAAGTTTGTGTCAGCTGGAGATTCTGGTTGTTTCAGGCGCAGGTTCAACAGAAGAAGAAGGAGAACAACCAACTGAGCTGCATCATCAGAACATTCAATACAATATGAGCCAAACAGTGGATTCTGGATGCACACAACAATCGTTAGACCGGCACAAACTTACGTTGCCAACTTCAAGCGAGCGTTCCATCTAAAATGACTGTTTACAGTCCCCAATGCCTTCTATAAAAATTGCAGACATCCATGCTCTCCCAAGCCTGCTGGGCTAACACAAAACGAGCTGAAGCTTAAAATACGAGCGATAACAAATTTATCTCAAAAGAAGCATGTGTCAGACAGCTCCACAAATCCAGCTGGCTTCAGATTGTGGACAGTTACCACGCCTACACCTGTAACTGAAATCAATTGACGCTTGAAACAAAGCGATTTAGCTGGCTTATGATGATGTCATTCATTTCACTCAGGTTTGAAAAAGTAGCCCCCAAAGTGCGAGTTCCAACGATTAGCCTGCAGAGGAGTTGATGTGACATCTGCTCCTCCCGTTCTTCCAGCACCTGCGGGCTTGTTTGTCAATGTTATGACGCCCATGAGAGTCTTGTGGTCAAATAATTTGAATTTAATGAATTGAATCTCTGTTTCCAAGCCCGTGATTGAGATGCTGCTCGCAAGTAGATAATGACCGCAATCAAATGGGCGACCGCAAGCGTAAGTAATTGTTAGCTACACGGAGACGTGTTGCTTGAGGGTCGTACCTACCATAAACTGTTACGTTACTTAAAGACGAACAAACAGTGACGTGGTTTAAGCTCTGCTTATCGCAAGCAAAGCGTGTTAAAGGATGCGAATAGGATTTAAGGGCCACCAGTAATGGACGCACCTAGACTTAGTTGCTTATGTGACCCATGGAGGGTCTGATCCAAGCCGTCTTTGGTCCACGATAAATTTCGGACTACGTCCACATCTTGGTACCCCTTGTTGAGTTTGCAGTTATGTCTTCTCCTCAATTCATCATTTTCGCAAACGAGACCATATATCCGACGGCAACGTAGAATAATTCTTCAGAAGGCAACAGGCAGCACCGCTGTACTTTCGAAGTACGTTTGATTGCTGGGTGCAACTAAAGAAAATTTTCAATGCCAACTGCCAGCTGGAGCATGATGGCTCCCACTTAAACAGAAGTCAACGAAACTTAACGAAACTAAACCAAGTGCGTTCTATATCCACAGTATATTTGCTCATTTCTGTGAATTAAAACGCACATTTACGCACGTCAGTTATGGTTGGCCCGCAAGTTTAAGTTGAAATTTTAAGCAGTTTTGAATAATGTTTCCACAGAAATGTACTCTCTCACCACACTGTCCGAGGTTTAACTGCGGGCACAATATCCTTGAGCGTATATATCTGAGCGACAACTAGACTTGACGCTTATAACATTTAAATTTTCAATGTCAACCGACACCTAGAGCATGATGGCTCCCACTTAAACAGAAGTCAACGAAACTTAACGAAACTAAGCGAAGTGCGTTCTATATTCACAGTATATTTGCTCGTTTCTGTGAATTGAAAGGCACATTTACGCACGTCAATTATGGTTGGCCAGCAAGTTTAAGTTGAAATTTGAGGGAGTTTTGAACAATTTATTCCACAGAAATGTACTTTCTCACCACACTGTCCGAGGTTCGCGTTCCCATACCACAAAACAAAAAAAAACACAATACTTTAATCATTGTCTCCTCCTGTCTTTCCAACTTCTAGAAAATCAAGAAATCTCAGTGAGAAGAAGCGCCGCGATCAGTTCAACTTGCTGGTGAACGACTTGAGCGCATTGATATCGACAACATCGAGGAAAATGGACAAGTCCACGGTTCTCAAGTCGACGATAGCATTTCTTAAGCACCACAATGGTAAGTGCCGCCACACCATCATACTGTGCCCGCAATTAATTCCCCCCCCCCATTCGCAGATGTAACTGATCGATCAAAAGTACACGAAATTCAGCAAGACTGGAAGCCAACATTTCTCACCAACGACGAGTTCACCCATCTCATGCTGGAGGCCCTGGACGGATTCATCATCGTGTTCTCCAGCAATGGTTCCATTCACTACACATCCGAAAGTATTACATCACTCCTAGGATACTTGCCGGTGAGTAGATGCAAATGCACAGCTTGATCCTCCCCCAAACCCCGAGACCCCGATTTTCTGTACAATCTTTGTATGCCTTTCGAACTACCTTGCTTTTGAAAATTCAATTTTAAATCAGCCATTGAATCAGAGCGATGAACTAAATTTCAGAGCGATCTATTGAATATGACAATCTTTGATTTAGCATATGAAATTGATCATGAGAATCTGTACAACGTCTTTTTGAACCCAGCGCCCGTGATCGATCCGCTGAAGACGGAACTGTCGCCGGATAATCAGATCACTCTTTTTGTTCACCTTAAGCGCGGTGCACTGGACAAAGTAGACACGACGGCGTACGAGTTGGTTAAGCTAGTTGGATATTTAAGTAAGTGAACGCCGTCAGATGACCACGAGCTTGCTGACTAATCAAATTCATTTTGCTTTGCAGGAAACGATGTTAGTGTAGACAATAAAATCGCAAATACTCAGACTCCGTCGTTCTCGTCGACGGACAGCGGCGACAAAGGACTCATATTCGTTGGCACCGGCCGCGTTCAGACGCCTCAGCTGATTCGAGAGATGTCCGCGATCGATCCCTCAAAGGATGAATTCACATCGAAGCACAGTATGGAGTGGAAGTTTTTGTTCCTGGATCACAGAGCACCGCCGATCATCGGTTACATGCCGTTCGAGGTGCTCGGCACATCCGGCTACGATTACTATCACTTCGATGATCTCGATAATATTATTGCTTGCCACGAGGAATGTAAGTTTTGTTTTGTCTATTATATTTACGGTCATGTCATGCGGTGTTTTCTTGACGGTCCCCGCATAGAATTGACTGCATGGAAAGGATTCAGCTGACTTGTGTCAACTGACATGTGTGCAGTTAGAGTACCAATGAAGAGGACGACATGTTTGGTTTTGACAGAAACATGTCATCTTGAATGTTTGCGTTTTCTGGAAAATGACGTGTGCTGATTCGGTCCAACGTATTGAATGGAATTTTTCTTAAAAAGGCTGTGTCTTGCCCATGTCTTAGCCAGTCTGCTCAGGATGACTTCGACTCCAACTTCGATGGCGTGACAATGACTTATTTACGTCAATTCAACACGAGCAATCGAATGGATATACCGGAAGTATACGTTGTGACTAAAATAACCACTTCGATCAGTTTCGTTAAGTTTCGATCAAATTTGGGATCATACACGACACAGTCACGTCGCTGCAGACGAATACATTTTGTTGTTGTGCACATGTCTGCTCAGACCTTCTGCGTGGTGTGTATTCATGTACGTTTGCAGCAAAGGTCCACGAGAATTGAACATTTTTTGAATCTTGACGTGTCTGTGTAGTGTGTGTGGAGCGAACTTTTGACAGTTGGTTGCGACAGTTGGTGTTGACATGTTGTGTACGTCAACAGAAGCTGTGATGGGCTCTTTGAAATCTGATATTTCTTCCGACTACTGGGCCTTACGTTGACGACATGAAAAATCAGTCAAACACGTGCTCTCACAGTACGTTGAATGTTTGACGTTTGATGTTCGGATTTCTGCGGAAATTCAAAATGACAAAAATAATCCAAAGGCAAAAACTCTGCGTAAGACTGTGCGTAATCCGCAGCGAAGTTCGAAGGCTTTTGGTATTTTACTTGGACCATTACTTCCCCTAAGGACGAATGGATGACGCATTGCGTGGTGATTATCGGTAATGTCAACGTTTTTGGATCAGATTGCGGCAGTGAAATCAACTTACTTGACCTTGAATGCGTGTTGCAGCAGTTCTTTTATCAGAATCATCGACTTCTATCTCATCTCTCACCAGTTGACTTTATCTGAAAGCATCCTTTATAAAAAATGTTCGTCACGTCTTTGAAAGCATAGCTGACATCCTTCCTCATCTATGTAGGACTTAAGATCGGTCGGGGTATACAGTAAACACTAGGATAGCTCTTCCTGAGCGAGAGTGTGTTCATAGCCGAACTTAAGATCGGTTGAGATATGCTAGGGTAGTTCTTCTTGAGTGGGAGTGTGTGTTATCTTCGTTACTCCTCCACGAGGAAACAAGAAAAAGGGACTGCGTTTCATTCGATTGAAGATATCGAAAGTGGGTCGATACACCGCAGATAATAAAATATCAGAAACCAAGTACTAGAGAAGAGATATCCGCCTTCAAAGCCGATAGTTCTCAATCAGGGATGTTGCGGATCCCGACTTACTGTAAAAATCCATGCGAAAATTCGCAACATCCCTATTCTCAACTAACGCAACGGATAATCACACATTAATTGACAGTTGTTTGACATTTGTTGACATTTGGTCACAAACCATGGTGGCAGGATAATATTTTGCTGTCAAAACCGCCATCTTTTTGTTTTGTAACGTCACTCAGGATCCGTTTTTGACAAGAGATAATGGAGGATAGTGATATCTAACTTCGGCCATTTTTACCCCATGTCCATGTCGGCATTCAGCCGTAAAGAATAAGGGTTTAGTGGAATTCCCTTTGCGTTTCACACATACTCTTACAAAATTCCCGGCTCCACGACTCATCGCATAAAAAACGCTGTCACATGAAATCAAGGGGCAATGGAGGTAGAAGTTGGATATCTCTATCCTCCATTATCTCTGTTTTTGACATTGGACAGATGTGTTGCTTAAGCTGACAAAGTGCTGTCTGAACAACACGATACCACAAGTCACCGAACATTGTTCCATATTTAAGCATGTGCTTATACATCAGTATACAAATAATGGTATATACAGGTCTAGACTAGCTTCTACAGCAACCACTTTTGTTATGCGTGCTTATGTACTCTCATAAGTGGATGAGACTTATGGCCAGTGTCACAGTGCACGTTCACTTTTGGTTTGAACTTCAGTTCAGCGATTTATTCGGTTTCATTTCGTCCAAATCTTGACTGAGTTCAATTTGTAGATGAATCTAAGCGAAAGGAGACCGCCATTAAATCTCAGCTCTGCACCTCAGCTGCACTGTTTTTTCCAAGTTTTCGCATTTTCTCCTAAACACATGTAATGTTCGATAATGCGATCGATTCCTTGTTCTTTTGGTTTAACGTTCAGTTGAACTAAAGAGGTTCGGCCATTCTAGAGGCTTTTTTGTATTTCTTTCAGAAGTCCACAAAATAAATCGAGTTTCCAACAAAGAGTACTTATAATACACATCAGTGACTGTATACAAATATTCTGTTGCGATTAATTTCAACGTCTTCGTTTCTTCAGGGTCCACGGCCGGACAAACAGCTCCTGTAAATATTTGAATTATAATTGATTTATTTTTGGATTTAATATAATAACTGCCAGAGAAGCATGTACAATTTCAATTCATTAAAAAACAAACATCATTTTAATCCTCCTTAGTCTGCCACCGATAGAGCTAATTGGCAGACAGACAGCGGCCAGCACGGCAATCAGATTAAGATCGCTGAACAGCTGAAAAGAACTTCAGTCTGGACATTCAACGATCCTACGCATACCTAACCTCAAGCGACCTGAACTCCTCTTCGAGAAAAATTTCTCACCAGCTTACTACCCAGATCTTACTGGGAGTCTGATAACCAGACGCTGGGCGGTTTACTGCGAATCTTCACAGATGGATAGAAGATAGATGCAGGTGGCGTGGCCGGCGTCTATTCCAAGGATCTGAACATCTAGCTCTCCCTACGTCTAGCTAATCACTGTAGCGTCTTTCAGGCTGAAACTATAACAAAAATAAATCAAGCACAGATATCGTCATCTGCTCGGCAGCGATCAAATCTCTGGACTCTGCCACTTTCAACTCCAAGACTTCCCTTAATTGCTGCCTATCTGTTAACGAGATGGCCAAGTACTTTAACATCCACCTTATGTGGGTGCCGCTCGCTAGAAAGGGCACAAACTCTGTACTCTTACCGGATTTAGACCCACCCTCCATGCCTATCGCTGCTATAAAACATCTGCTAAAGCTTGAAACGCTTGCTCAAACAAGCCGCGGATAGACATCAGGCACGGGATGCCTCATCACCAAACAACTCTGGCCTATGATCGACCCCAAACGATAGCTTAGCTTGATCAGATCAAGCAGGCCAAATCGCGGTCCAACAGGTCATTGTGCCATTGGAACTCACGCCTCTAGACCAGGCCTTCCTTACAATGATTTTTGGAGAAGCTACAGGAACGGGGGCGAAGAAAAAAGCTATGCAGCTGCAGATTCAGACTTCTGGCGGCCCACTTTTTCGATAATCTGGCTGAACTGAGCAATATTAGAATCAGCCTTCTTCTTCGCTTTATTAAAAGCGCTAATTGGTTTGCGGAATAGGTACCCCAAGATCTGCGTGGCAACACAATGGGCCTATACTTGGCCTAAGTGTGTCTGTTGTCCTTTGCACTGCAGTCAGCTACTTCAACCTAACCTAACTTAATCATGTAATCAATTGAAGCATGTACGTGGAAGAAAAGCCCGCCTAATTGATCTGACGACTCAAATATGCGGGATTTTTAGGAAATAAATGAAGAATATATAATTTAATATGAACATATTAACGTTGAGTATACATGTGGCTAATGAACACGCAGATAAGCTAGCCGTGAGTCCTACGCGATTAAGAATATTTTTCGTCTTTGCATTGTAGGGAATCACCAACCCTATAAGGCCCATAAGTATTCCAATAAAAGATAGCAGCTCACCGATCTTCCACCTCTAATTTCTAAATTCTAGTTCGGTGTCTTCATTATTGCCCAAAGTTAATTCCGGAATTATCACCACAGTCTCCTAACCTTAAAAAAAAACATTCCGACCAGCCAACAATGTACCTTAAATTGGGTCTAATTCGTGCGGTTTGTTAAGAGATGGCGTAACTTGTATTATTCCACTGGAACATGCGTTGGAAAGCTACTGTCATTGTACGTCATTTTAGTGTATGTCATTCATTTGAAGCGTAAACAACAATAATATTTTTTTTCAATCAACGCTACCAAACACAATTAATCCGTTTGAAGAGAGTAGTAGCCGCCGAAAAACGCCCGGAATATTCACCCCGACACGAGGCAATAATTTTCCGTCATGACAACGCTCGGCCCCACGTTGCTATTCCGGTTAAGACCTATTTGGAAAACAGTGGATGAAGTTTTACCCCACCCGCCTTATAGCCCAGACCTTGCCCCTTCTGACTACCATTTGTTCCGGTCGATGCAGAGCCCCTCACTGAAATACGGTCCACATCAGAGCAGAATATCAAAAATTGGCTTGATTAATTCTTGGCTGCCAAACTGGCGCTGTTCTTTTGGGATGGGATCTACAAATTGCCAGAAAGATGGGAAAAAGTTATAGATTCGCTTCGAGAGGAAAGTGCGTTGTATTGTTCTTAACTTTAACTCGTGCTGCTTTGAGGACGAGACTGAACGACGAACTGCGACTGTACAGCCACATCGATCTGGTCAAACGAGTTCGGGTCTCTCTAGCCTCAGACGGCTAGGTGACGTTGAGCAAATGAACCCGAATGCTCCGGCCAGAAAAGTCTTCGACTCCAACCCGAGGAAGACCACGCCTCCGGGGGCGCACGCAGCTCGAAACGGACCTCAATCAGTGAAAAATGCTGCAGAGCCATGTTGGCTGAGGTCCAGGTCCTGAGACTAGACTCTTGACTTGCGCCAGTGAAAGTCGAAAGAAGAACAAGTTCGACGTCCACACCGGTGACAGCACCAGTTTGTTATTTTAAATCCACTAAAACTTTTCCAAGGAGATTCACTTCCAACTGAATCCCCTGGGCATCTATTGATCTGCACACAAGTCAAGCTTAGTCAAGTTGCATACAATTGCGTCCACAATATCTGCTTAAACGTTCTCCCATTTAATTCCAATTTACTGCATTAAGACCTTCTTCAATTTCAGTAATGCAAAAAGGAGAAGGAAAATCCTGCTTCTATCGCTTCCTCACCAAGGGCCAACAGTGGATTTGGCTGCAGAGTGACTTCTACATATCCTACCATCAGTCCAGTTCCAAGCCCGACTACGTCGTGTGCACCCACAAGGTGGTCAGCTATGTCGATGTGATACGACACAACAAGATAGTCAGCATCAACAACAACAGCCTCCAGAGAAATCCCAGTGCAACGATAACGCTGAAGGATCTGGAGAGTTCAGCAGTCGCCGGGAGTGTGGTCGGTGCCCCTGGCAATTCGACCGTAGTGAGTCTAGGAGCACTGGACAAGCCATTTGGGACGGCCACAACCACGACATCGCCCGGCATAAACTCCGGCATGGCTTGGCATTCGAGGCCTAACAAGAGTTCGAATTACGGCAACATGTCGTCGTCGAGCATATCGCCGAATGTGAAAAGAAAACGCTACACCCACACCCGCGGCAATGAGTCTGACTTCACGTCCCTGTCCCCAGCTGAATCGGGAGGGAGTCGGAACTCTCTTATGACACACCTAAGCACGGTAAACCAATTGACTAGGGAATTTGACTTGATGGGATATTTGAACTGTTTTTGATTTTAGCAAGCAAGGGGGCGCCACAGTATGCCACCGCATCTGCATCAGCAGCATCCGCAGCAACAGGCACCCGCGATTGCTAATCACCAGCAGCAGCCGCAACCGCACCTCCAACAGCAACACATGCAATCACAGTCCCACAAGATACATCAAATGATGTCGCAGCAAGCAATAGGCACCCAGCTAGTGTCCAGCCCGCCAACCCAATTCCCGCAGCCCGTTTACCCGCTTCGGAATTCGCAGCTCATGAGCCACACCTTTCTTGAACCGCAGCAGTATCTCACAGCAATACCAATGCAGCCGGTGATAGCACCGTTCCCCGTGACGCCGGTCCTGTCGCCGATGACGGTAAAACACGCTGCTCCCCGAGGTGAGCGCTTCAATTTAATGCGTCCGCTTTTGTCCTTTTCAGAATGCATCGGATATGCTCTCCGGCGCAGTTGTGATGACCCCGACCCAGACCCAGATTCAGGATCAACTGCAGCGGAAGCACGATGAGCTGCAGAAGCTGATCATGCAACAGCAGGATGAGTTGCGGAGGGTCTCGGAGCAACTTTTGATGGCGCGCTACACCCTCCTGCAGCCAGTAGTCCCCGTCACCTACAACAACAGTCCCGGCACCAATAGAACCTTCAACTTCCCCAACAATGCAATAGACCAGCAGTCCCAGCAGCAGTTCGTGAACTACAACTTCGGCATGAATCCCAGTGACCAGCTGCAGAATAACCAGCACGACCCCCAGTTGCAGCAGCAGCAGCAAGCCCAGTCTCTACAGCAGCAGATGCTGTCGCGAAACGTACATGTACCTGACCTGGAGCAGTTTGGCCACGAGGAAATCGATGCGTTCCTCAACGCCGAGGCGCTCCAACCGTCTCTCGCCCCGCCACAAGCCACAATGAATCCGCAGCAAACCCAACAGCAGCAGCATCTCCAGCAGCAGCCAATGTCCATGAATCAGCACTCGCTGGGCAACCAACGGGACGACAGCCTGCTGCCCTACATGCAAATGCAAACGGAGCCGTCCTCAAATCTGCACTACCACGCCATGGGCATCAGCGACGATGGCTCGGAGAGTCGCAGCGAGGACACGGGGACACAGAATCGCTTCAACCCCTACCAAACGCAGAGCAATCAACTGCCGAACGAGCTGGAAATCCTGCCGTATCAGATGTCCCAAGAGGAATCCCAGATTCTCTTCAACACACCTCACACGCCGGGCGCCAGCCAATAGGGGTGGCAGTAGCCGGATTACCACGTTGCCACGGCCACGTAATCCGATAGTCAATGATCCGTAGCTAAAGTTAATTATAAACAAACAAATTAGAACTGTAAATATGATATTACTACTATAAATAATACTAGGTTATGTTTGTTTTTTTCTGTTTTTTGTTTTCGTTTCTGTTTCTGTTTTGTGAAGAATGTGGAGAAAGTGAGCTTAAGAGTTGTAAGAGTTGATTAATGTAATTATAACTGTACACATCTAGAAATATTTTTTATATCGAATTGAAAACAAAAAAAGCGAATAAAACAAAAGAAGATACACACAACATACTCTGTTGTCAAACAAACGCCGATGAGAGAGAGAGAAAAAAAACATAGAAAACCAATTGAATTTGTGTGAAGTGTTTTATTGAAAAAAATAATAAAACGGTTGACTCCCGTTTGGGAGTGCTGCTTTATGAAGGTAAGTGGATACAAGTGCCTGCCAGCTGCAGGTGGCGAACGGATTTAGAACAAGGAAGTCGATTAGTTTAGGCGGGCAAAAGCCCTTTGCAAAGTCACCCTTATTACGGCTGGCGTTTAAGTTGACCGACTCTTGATTTTTTTTTGAGTCGTGGCGGTTAAGTGCCGTTTTAGTGTCGGTATTACGGTAGCGAATCGCGTTTAGTGTCGTTTTTCTCATGTTCCACATATATTCCACAGAAAAAATGTACAGCTGACAGATTTATAATTTTCTCGATTTGAGTGCACAAATAAGTCGTCGGTAATATTGGAAAATAATTTCGTTAAAAATATGGACAGCATTTTGAAGTTTATGTCGTGTAGGGGTGACAATGAAGAGGAAATAAGAAAAAATGATCTAATGCGAATACGCAGAACTGTTAGATCGAAATCCAACCCATTGGACTTACCAGATGCTAGATGGGGATATAAAGGGTGATTTTTTAAAAGCTATAGGAAAGTTTCAAAAGAAAAAAAAAACACATTCAAAATTCATGCAAATGTCGACCTTGACTGCGCCTCAATTGGTCCATCCGCTTAGTCCAATTTTGGCATACTCTTTCCAACATTTCGGCCGGTGTCTCACGAATAAATGCTTCAATGTTGTCTTCCAATGCGTCAATTGAAGCGGGCTTGCTTGTATAGACATGAGCTTTAACATAGCCCCACAAAAAATAGTCTAAAGGCGTTAAATCGCACGATCTAGGCGGCCAATTGACCGGTCCCGAACGTGAAATAAAATGTTCACCGAACTCGCCTCTCAATGAGTCCATTGTTGCGCGTGCTGTGTGGCATGTGGCACCGTCTTGTTGTCAAGCTCTTGCATTTTGGGCAAAATAAAAGTTGGATATCATCTCACGGTAGCGCTCACCATTCACAGTTACGTTACGATTCGCATCATCTTTGAAGAAGTACGGTCCCATGATGCCACCAGCCCATAAACCGCACCAAACTGTGACTCTTTCTGGATGCATTGGTAGCTCTTGCAATGCTTCTGGCTGATGTTCACTCCAAAATTGACAATTCTGCTTATTTACGTACCCATTGAGCCAAAAATGAGCTTCGTCTAAACTGACCATAAAATGGAAGAAGCGCGCGATGAACTTTCTTAACAGAGCACACATTTTGATGATAAAATTCAATAATTTGCAAGTGTTGTTCGTTTGCAAGACTATTCGTGGTTAAATTACAGACGAAACGTACGTCAGCTGTTTAAACCAGTGTTGCCAAAAAGATAATAGCTAAAAAATCACCCTTTATATTCATGAGAAAAAGTAAATCTGGTGAATTTACACGGCAACTAATAATATCGGGGGTGAACATGGCAAACGCTGCCTTACGCCTGAAACTTAAGGTTTGCAAGCCTATTATTTTACATCTATCTTCATATTTACGGAGTTCTTCGAAGGAATACAATTTACGGACAGCATATCTCGTGAATTGTTTTTGTACTCTTTCGAATCTGAGTTCTTGTGTATCATATGGGGAATTCCAAATGATGGAAGAATATTCTGTATACGGTCTGACTAACGAACAATAGAAGGACTTAAGACTAGTTATATCCCGAAAATCTCTACTATTTCTGTTCAGAAAACATAACACAGCATTAGACTTCGCAACTGTGTAATCATAATGTAATGCAAAATTTAATTTAGTATCAAAAATTACACCCAGATCTTTAACCTCTTCTAGGCGACTAAGTCTATGATCAGTCTCCTTGTCTGTTTCATTCATTTTGAATGCACACACATATCTTGAACTTCGACGGTGAGTGATTATAGTAAAAATGTCGCAGCGAAATAGTTTTTCTCTTGAAAAAAAGGTGTTGATAATTAATAAAGTTGAGGAGGGAGTAACAAGAAAGAGTTTTGGACTTCTTCCCAGTTCATTGTCAAACATTCTAAAAAACAAGTCAGTGATTCTAAAATGTGCAGAAGACGGACATTTAAGTGCTAAACGCAAAAGACTTCGAACATATCTCTTTGAGGATATTGATGAAGCAATGCTGATGTGGATAATGTGGATCCTGTTATTGCCACAGATTTGCTGCAAGCCATTCGACAGTATGGAACGTCTACTTAAAACCAGAGACAATTGCAAACTGTTTTAGAAAGGCAGGATTTTTTAAGGATGACGATCAAAAACGATCTTTGGAATGGAATGAAGAGGACTTGTTGCCATTATCGCATTTGGCAGCTTTACAGTCTTTATTTAACGAAGTAGCAAATATCGATGCATCATTTGAAGACTACGTTAACATAGATACTGATGTGCAGACCAGAGAAAACCCATCCGATGAAGATATTCTTAGTGGTGTTTTCGAAAATCGTGGAGTTCAGGATACCCAAGGTTTTTGGGATTACATTTACATTACATTAACAGATTCAGAAATTGATGAAGATTTGGTAGAGGCGGTGTTACCTGCAATAGGTCGAGTTTCTTCATCTCTTAATGAACTTCGAACCTTCGTCGAGATGAAAAGCAATGTACCGGATAATGGTTTTAAGTCTTTTAATATATTAGAAAACTTTGTTGACCTACCTACTGTATATACGAGGGGCGTTCAATATATTCTCGGTATCGGGGTGGAGCTGTGGTTGTATATATAAATTGACTTATTTATCAAGTAATGCTATTATTTTAGTGCATTCATGTAAAATTTCATATAAATGTGATTATTAATTCGCGTTTTATCTCTAGTTGAGCAGAATCATAATGGCAACTGAGACGATGATGGTGAACATTGAGCATCGCGCTGTAATTAAATTTCTCACTAAGCAAGGACAGAGTCAAAAAACTATTCATGAAGAGATGGTGGCTGTTTACCAGGGTTCCGCACCTTCATTATCAACAGAGAGAGCATTGAAGACGACCCCCGCTCTGGCGCCCCGGCTACTGCTTGTACGGGAGAAAGCATCAAAGAGGATGTTTGAGGATGCCCGAAGAAAGGTGAAAATGATGGCAGAGATCACCAAGCTTTCAATTGGTACCATTCACACCATTCTTCATGACCATCGTAACCTTTCAAAGGTCAGTGCAAGGTGGGTGCCACAAATGCTCACAGCGCCTCAGGAAAAAGTGAGAATCGCATGCTGTAGAGAGCTTTTGGAGATGTGTAGTGAGAACGCGGGCGGTGTTGTGGATCGAATTGCTACTGGTGACGAAACATGGGTCCACCACTATGACCCTGAAAGCAAACAAGAGTGCAGTGGCATAAAAAAGGAACAGACCCCCCCGAAGAAGTTCAAAGTCACTCCGTCTGCCGGGAAGCTCATGGCCACAGTTTTTTGGGACTCACAGGGAATCTTGCTCATTGAGTACAAAAAAAAAAAGTGAAACCATCAACGCCACATCCTACGCTTCCACTTTGCATAATTTGCGGGAGGAAATTAAAAAGAAAAGACGGGGTAAACTCGCAGCGGGTGAGTTGCTTCTTCATGACAACGCTCCTGTTCACACGGTGCGAGTTTCCGAGGCTGCTGCGCGAGATTGTGGTTTCGAAGAAATCCAACACCCATCCTATAGTCCAGACCTTGCCCCTAGTGATTATTTCCTGTTTCCGGATTTGATAAAAAGTCTTCGTGGAAAAAGATTTTCGGATGATGAAGAACTCAAGTCGGCAGTAAGTGGGTATTTTACAGAGAAAGAGGAAATTTATTTGTTTGAGGGTTTAAAAAAGCTTATCTCAAGATGTAACAAATGCATTGATGTTACTTACTTACTTAAGGTGGCGCTACAGTCTGGGGTGGACCTGGGCCTCAACCAACAAGCGTCTCCAGCCAGCTCGATCTTTATCTAGCTGTCTCCAGTTTCGCACGCATAGTTGGTTGAGGTCCCTTTCCACTTGCGTGCGCCACCTGAGTCGCGGTCTTCCTCTACTGCGCCGTCCCTCGGGGGTGGATTCGAAGACTTTTCGGGCCGGAGCATTGGTTTCCATCCGCTCTACATGACCTAGCCATCTCAATCGTTGGATCTTCACTCTTCTGGCTAAGTCGATGTCGCTAAACAGCCCGTATAGTTCGTCATTATATCTCCTCCTCCACTCACCATCTATGCAGACGGGACCGAAAATCACACGAAGAATTTTCCTCTCGAAGCAACCAAGAGCAGCTTCATCCGCTTTTGATAAAGTCCATGCCTCCGCGCCATATAGCAGGACTGGGACGATTAAGGTCTTGTAGAGCGTTAGCTTGGTTGTTCGAGAGAGGGCTTTTTTACCAATTGCTTTCTTAGCCCAAAGAAGCAGCGATTGGCAAGAGTTATTCTTCGTTTGATTTCAGCGCTGGTGTCGTTGTCTGAATTGATAGCGGTGCCTAGGTATACAAAGTTTTTGACTACCTCAAAGTTATATCTGTCTGCTGTGACGTTCTGACCGAGACGTCGGTGTTGGGTGTCCTTTCTCGTTGACAGCATATACTTGGTCTTACCCTCGTTTACCGCTAAACCCATCTTCGCGGCCTCCGTTGCAATACCCACAAAAGCGCCATTGACATCACGCTGCGTTCTTCCGATAATGTCAATATCGTCGGCATATGCGAGTAGTTGGACGGACTTCTGAAAGATTGTTCCTCTGGTGTTGGCGTTCGAGTTTTGAACAATTCTTTCAAGAACGATGTTGAAAAAGTCGCATGACAGCGCGTCGCCTTGTCTGAATCCTTTTTTGACATCAAAGGTCTCGGTTAGGTCTTTACCGACCTTGATGGAGCAGCGTGCATTCTCCATCGTCATCCTACACAAACGGACGAGTTTGGTAGGGATGCCAAAACTAGACATTGCTCTGTATAGCTCGTCTCTATAAATGCTATCATACGCGGCCTTAAAATCGATAAAAAGGTGGTGGGTATCGATTTGTTGCTCCTGGGTTTTCTCCAAAATCTGCCGCAGTGTGAATATTTGGTCGATGGTGGATTTTCCTGGCCTAAAGCCACACTGGTATGGACCGACCAGGTTGTTGACGAATGGCTTTAGGCGTTCACACAGTACGGCAGATAAGATTTTATATGCAATACTTAGGAGACTGATGCCTCTGTAGTTGGCGCAGTTCAGAGGGTCTCCTTTTTTATGGATCGGGCAGACTATGCTGAGGTTCCATTCATCGGGCATGTTTTCCTCCGACCATATTTTACAGATGAGTTGGTGCATGCTCCTTACCAAATCATCGCCTGCGGCCTTAAAAAGCTCGGAGGGTAGGCCGTCAGCTCCCGCAGCCTTGTTGGATTTTAGTTTGGATATGGCAATCCTCACTTCATCTGGGTCGGGTGGACGGAATTGTTGATCTTCATCGTCCCTTTCATTGGGGTTGAATGGTTCGTTCTGCCTGACAGCGGAATTTGGTTCTTCGTCGCCGTTATACAGTCTGCAGAAATGGTTTCTCCATATCCTCAGCATCGACTGTGACTCTACTACGATGTTCCCTTGATCATCCTTACAGGCTTCGGTTCGGACTTTATAACCTTGACTGGTTAACTTTACCCTTTGGTAAAATTTCCTTACCTCATTCCTGCAGTAATATCCCTCTAGTTTGCCGATCGCGCGCTTCTCATGCTCCTTCTTTTTTCTCCTGAGAAGCCGGTGTTCGTCTCTCCTCTTCTGCTCGTAGAGCTCCCGAGCAGCTCTTGTCCTTCTTTGCAGTGCCGCTTTGTATGCTTCTTGCTTGGCTGCATTCGCCTGCCGACACTCGTTGTCAAACCAGGGGTTTCGTTGTGGTGGCGGATTGAAACCCAGCACATCAGAGGCGGCATCTCTGATGGCTTTTTGGCAATGCTGCCACTGATCTTCAATACTTGATGTTGGCGGCGTAGGATTTCTTAAGAGGTTAAGGGAGACACGATCGGAAAAGGATTTGGCAATCTCTTGCGATTGTAGCCGGCTGACGTTAAACTTTCTCACAGTATTTCTTTGTCTTGGCGGTGTTCGGGATATCCGCAACCTTATCTTGGCTACAACAAGGTGGTGGTCCGAGTCAATGTTGGCGCCTCGGAACGTTCGAACATCTATAATACTGGAGGAGTGCCTTGCGTCGATCGCAATATGATCAATCTGATTGACGGTTGATTGATCAGGAGATCGCCATGTTCCTTTGTGGATATCGAGATGTGGGAATCTTGTACTGGCTACTACAACATTTCGCCCCGCAGCAAAGTCGATCAGCCTAAATCCGTTATCGGATGTGGTGTCGTGTAGGCTGTGCTTTCCGACCGTACTACCAAAGATGTTCTCTTTTCCAAGCTTTGCGTTAAAATCGCCAAGGACAATTTTAATGTCGTAGCTAGGGCATTGCTCATAAGTTTTGTCCAGGAGCTCATAGAACTTGTCTTTGGTGTCGTCATCTTTCTCCTCTGTGGGGGCATGTGCGCATATAAGGCTTATGTTGGCAAATTTAGCCTGGATGCGAATTATCGTGAGGCGCTCGTTCACGGATCTGAACGATAAGACTTCTTGCCTAAGTCTGCCTCTAACGACAAATCCACATCCAAATAGGCCGTGTTTTTGCTGTTTGTAGCAGTCACCGCAATATATATCACAGTTTTTCAGCCTTCTTTTGCCCGGTCCATCCCATCGCACTTCTTGGATGGCGGTTATATCTGCTTTGCAGCAGTCTAGGGCTTCCGCTAATTGATCGGCTGCACGTGGCCTATAAAGGGACCTTACATTCCACGTACAGATCCGAAGATCGTTGTCCGTATATCGTTTGCAGGGTTTGTCATCAGTAAAATCCTCCGTTTCCGAGGCTTGTTGTTGCTTCGTAACTACATATTTTTTTTATGTGGCCGGGCAGTTACCCCGACGGCACATCCCCCAACCTGGAGGGCCAGTTCCTTTTTTGTCACCCCTAGGACAAGAGGTCGCACTTATAAGTTTGGCAAGTTGAGCTCGGGTGAACTACAACCAGTACCCGATGGCTACCACTTGGAGGTAAAATAAGCACAATTGGTGTGTAGAAAAAGTTACAACACTGGGCATCGCCAGGTTGACGCCAGTCAGTGCCTACCGATTCCCGCAACACGCAACCACCAATGCATATGTTAGGGGAGATTATATTGAAAAATAAAAACAATTTAAATTGAATTCGCATTTTCCTTCATATCGATACCGAGAATATATTGAACGCCCCTCTTATCTTTACTAAAGAACCTCCACCTTTTTGAGGAAAGACAACTTTTGACTGTAAAACATCTATTAGACTGCAAACAAGTAAAAACAATTTGTCAACTGATCACAAGTCTTAGAGAAGCCTCAAGTACTATAAACGTCAAAAACGCACATTATCTCATGTCAGCTATTAAATTAAACAATATCTAATCATCCAGCCGTAGGCCATAGCAGCCAGCGCTACTAATATATATATATTAATATTATAATTTATTTATAAATTAATATGCTAATAACATAACATAACATTTTCGCATGAAAAAGTCCACTTTTCGGTTTCCCTGCAATCCCGCAGCAAAACAAAAATCACTGCCAATTTGATCGCAGTTTGACTGTCACATTGCTTTTATGAGCGCATTTGCCGACTGCTCTCATGCACATTCAATGCAGTTTATTTACATTTATGAACGCAAATCTTGCAGGGCTGCCGCAGTCTGACGTTTATGACCGTTGTTGTCAGACCCAGGACCACTACTGACTTCAGTGCCAAAAGGGACCGTTCTCTGGACACCGTTCTCACACCTCTTGGACTAAATAAAACCACAGCAGTTCATAAATAATAAGACGAATATATATATTTCATACATACATATATATTTTATGACGTATAACTAGTTAGTGAATTGTTCTTACATTAATCTTGAAATATTCATACACATCTGGTAATAGTATTCTGTAGTCTGTACAAAATTAAACATGAACTTCATGACAAGATGAAACTCAAAAACGGATCACCACCGTGAACTTGTCCGCGAAGGCGTTCGATTGCCGAGACTTCCGACTGCCTACGAAATTGAAGATCCGCGCTTACACATAAACTTCTTAATCTACAAAGAGATACACAAATAAGATTTACTCTAACGCGACTGCGCCCGGAAGATTGCAAATTCTGTGTTATTTTCCTGACAAATTCAAAAATTGCATTTTTAAGATTTGTAAAAAATTGATTTCTTCGAATATCTGGATGCACAATTGCAAGCGAATATTAAGAACGCATGTAGTCTCTATGCAAGGGAACAAAATGTGTATGCGCCCAATCGTGCGGATGAAGCTTGACGAAGCGGTGCATCTACTGCTAAGGGGAGTCAACAGCTAGTTCTGCAAGAAGTCTCACTAGCAACAGAAACAAAGCACGAGTCAAATGAAAGTGAATCTAATACATTTGTGTATATTTTAAAGACAATTCTTCGTTTTTTTTTTCTTTCTCTGCGCAGCAAATATTTACAATAAAAATAAATTGGTTCATAATGTATACGGTAGCGTGGGAGGGAGCTCTCAGTTTGGGGAAGCAGCAAGAGCTGTGCCCCTATGCTTGGATCCAGGTTTAAGCTGCACGTTGCGAAATTTCTCTTTTAAATAATCAAATAATGAAACTAAATACGATCTAAAAACGAGAAGTAAAAAGAGACACAGGAGACGAAACAACAAGCGCTTTATCGGCCAGCTGATGAAGATGTATCTACTCGAGTCGGTATCGACGTGCATTTCCTATCTGCTATCCCTCAAGTGTTGCACCATGATTTAAACAATGCTTTATGACCAGCTGAGCGGTTTCCTTTATTTTATCATACGGATTTGGATGCAGTATCAAATCAGTCAATATTTGCAAACCGTTCTCCTGCTCAACCAAGCGGCAATACTTTTGAGGATAAACCTGATAAAATGAGCAAATTGTTTCCGATTAGATTGGGATTTGGCTAGAGGCCTGTTTTGTACGTACGCATGTTAAATTAGCTAAAGCCCATACGGCCCAATGCTGACACTGTGGTGTATCGTAGCAACGAACCAAGCCCAGAATTGGTTCGAAACTGTGATAGTTTATGTTCCTTTCACTGTTGATGTTCCAACGGTCGATTGCCTTCACCATGCGTTGCAAGACATCATCTCGTGACGGTGACTGAATTCTCCAAGCCTCCGGACCATCGGATGCGATGTGAGCCAAGACACCAGCTGCATTGTAACTAACCTAAAAACAGGAAATATTGCATTCACGCACTGATTGTGAGGTGGCGCCGTTCAACTGACCTCAATACCGTCACTATCTGAGTCTAAGAGGGTGGCGAAAACTTCGATGAATTCCGCTGTCATTAATTTCGGTCGTAGCCATTTTACTTCGGCTACATTCCCCAGGAGACCCATCATGTTTCTCAGCAGTTCTTCACGATCTGGGAACGTCTAAAAATTGAAACAAATTGGTAACGAGAAAATGTGGCTTTCGATCATTTGAGAGAACTCACATTTAAACACTTTAAGAAATACTCCATGCCACGGCCGTCCAAAAATCTCTTACAATTAATAGCAGTCTCATCGGTTACGTTCCACATTGTTGACCACGCGACTTCCATTACATCGTCAAACACTGAGCGCGTCAATCGATCCTTGATTAAACTTAACATAGTCTACAGGCGATACAAGAGATTCATCGTAAGACTGATGGAAGAAAAGTTGGAAAGTGAACTTACACTAACAACTCCCAAATCTCCTAAAAACAATTTTTGTCTGCCATCGACCTGGCACGCAAGGGTGTTCAACAAGTAAATCGCTATCCTCTGGACAAAGCCTTCTTGCTCGGTTTTCGAAACGCCATGCAGCAAGACTGTAATGAGGCGTTCGTATTCAAAGAGCTGCAACAGACGGGAAAACTCATTCAAACACTGCACAAGTCGACACAAAATAAGTCACGTACCACATCGTTGGGCATGGAAAATTGGGTAAGCGTTAGATACCCATTTCGGAGCATCGTGTCATCGGTTATATGCATTTCCATGCCGTTCAATAGGGTGCGAATGATGTGATTCTTGAGAGGCGTTCCAAATTTCGCTCGATCACGTCCTTTTACTATATAAAAGAGTGTGGCACTGCGAAAGAGAAGTGGTTAGTAGGTGACACTGCAGTGACTGCTACCAATTGATGACGACTACCTTCCGGATATTTGCATATGTTTAAATTTCAAATGGCGGTCCATTGCTGTCAGTACGACGTCGAGTGCTGTGTGAATCTCCTTGCAACACTCGAAGCGGAAGATGTGGTACAAATCATTAAGGACCTGCAATCAAAAACGTGACAAATTTATTCAGATACAATTTCGAAGTGTACTAACCCTGGTCAGAACCGCTGGTCTGTCGTAGTAATAAAGAGCTGCCGTGAGGATTTGTTTTTCATTTGCATCGCCGGCAATCTAAATTCAATTGATCTCATCAGTTTGCTAGTACTTGGGATGTCGTATTTATGATTAGACGTACCTCGATAGCAGGAATATCATGCCTTTTACAAGCCCAATGCGCGGTGTGATACAAACCAAGGTACTGTAGTGGCCGTTCGGTTCTCCCTGCTAGGCCAGGAATATCCGAATTCATTGGCAAACCAGATTTGGAGGAGACTCTTTCGTTCTTTTCGCAAGCTCCCTTCTGCGCTACTCCGTTGCCGGCTAAGTTTGTTCCCGAAATGTCCAAATGTGAGAGTTCTGGTAGATTTTCCACAAGCATCTCAAGAGTCTGCAAAACGCAAAATCATTAATTAAACTTTCCAGGAGATGATGAGTGAATGGGTTGGTTACCTGATCGGGAAGATCATACGTCCCATGACCGTTGCTCGAACCACTTATTGAGATGTCAAGCGTTCGTAGCTTCTTCATCCGACAAATCGCGTGCAATTGATTCGCTATTGGCCAGACGTTGAATAGTATCAACGTATGCAAGTTGGGCAGACCGCAGAGTGCCTCCAGACTGAAGTTGGCCAAAATGCATGACGTTAAATCGAGATAATTAAGGTCCTGCAAATGGGCAAACTGTAAGCGGTGATGCATAACGACACCATTCAGAACCAATCGTCGTAGATGCGGGCAATTAAGTTGAAAATCAACGGGCTCTTTATCGTCCGGTTCCGGCTGCTGCAGTAGTTGTGCACTTAAACCTAGCTCGAGAGAGCGGAGACTCTCTCCATACCTCGCCAAGAGATGATGGGATTGGACTGTTATTCGATCGCAGTACCATATTGATAGGGCGTATAAATTATGTCGTAGAAGAATTTCTAAGCCTAAAGGGGAAGAGAGAAAATTAATTGTAAAGATGTGCGTAATTTGAGGTTAGATAAAAATAGGTTAGATTCCATTGTTCTTGGACAAATATCAGCGTCAAGCTCCAGGCATACTCATAAGGATAGGTGACGAAATGAAGGACACACGTAGAGCAATTACATTGGAGTACATGTGATGAGTGCAGAACAGAAGACTATGGGCGAATGGATATTGGATGACGTTTACAAACGTCAGCAATAATACGTCCACAAAACGCGGGAAGCTTCTTCACGAAAGGGTGAGGTCTGCTTAACCCAAACAAAAATGAAAACAAAATTATCAGATGGCAGCATTTAGTGGTCGGCGGGGAATAGTGGGTATCTGCATCGACTCCTGCTCTCGGTCTAGGTTGAACAATGTTCATGATCCATAGGTCTACCTCTCTAGAGGTCACTGCCAATGCTCAGAAAGGACAAGATTCTAGAAAAAACTTATCAAACTTAGCACTTACGAATCACCACAAAAACGTAGGTCCACAAGTGATAGAACAAGAGTGGCTGCTGTAGAGGTTAGGTCCAAATCCAACTCGGACTGTAGCGCTACCTGCAGTGTAACAAAGCATCTTGGAATTGGAAGCTCCACAAATCACAAGACATTTCCAACTAGAAGTTCAACGCAGTAGTGTCGATCCCGAGGTTGTGGGACAAGGCAGCAGAGGTGGCGTCTGTGTGCAGTGTGGAGCTGGAGGCTACTAGCGAGAGATCGCGCTAGCTAAAGAGGCCTGTTGGCTGTGGTTTAAGTCCCGCCAGAAAAAGAGCTGAGATATCTTATTCATCCATGCAGCCTCAGTCTAGCCGAGCCACATAATCTTGCAGTGTGATCTCCCAAGAGGCAATGTCCATCAATGATAGCAAGCACATGAGTAATTTGCAGTTGTTAACAGCGATTGGAATCTAGGTAGGGTGTCCAATAATTTGGGTGGTTGGACATGTTATTCACTTCCTAAGCATCTCGAGAACTTGCAATCGAAACAGAAGTACTCATACGACGAGATGTTGACTAGGAACGTCTTATTCATGTTAAACAGTTGTATACAGTGCCAAGCAGTATAATCCCATTCCATTTCGAAAGATATGATTAAGACTCATGCAGACAAGCACTTGAACGATGACGCATAAACTCTCGCGTGTCACTGCCGATTATCCAACAATAAGAAGGATAACTAATAATCCCCAGTTGAAGTCCAACTTAATGCAATGCATAATCTACATAATAGACGACGATCTGATTTGCATAAATTGACAGTCAAAATGCGGCATGCAGCGTTTGTTTATAGTCGAAATTCCCGGTATTTCAACATAAATAGGAATGACATCTTCACTTGAACTGAAATTTGTTGCTAGTCGTACTCTCGTACTGAATCATCTAGTCAATGCAGACATTTTGTTTGTTTATCAAGTTGCTCGTCTTTTTTGAGCGCCTAATTTATTCCTTCGCCCTAGATGGCGCACGCCAAAACTAGACAATGCCTTCCAACCGGAAGAAACATTGGGTACTTGCACGTTTAATGTGAAATTCCCATGTTAACACATCATTTTTTCATTAATCAATACGAATTTGTGGTTACGCCAACTAGGGTGACGTCACTATGTAAATTGAACTAGGGGGATACTTATGCGATTTTAAGCACTGACTCAATAATGTTTCAAGGAGACTGCTAGGTGCACATCATTTGATTGAATCCCCAAAGCTTGGGACATTTGCTATGACTAATCAATGCCGCAGAACTTAATGTGTCATGGACCATGGCGTTAGGCAGCAAATGTGACGCTGAAGGAATCATTTCAACGTTGAGACTGCGAGGCCAAGGGAAGAATTGAAATTGAAACAATGGTTGAAAGAGGGTGCAAAAGCGATGGCAATTTATGTTGACGATCGATACATCAACAACGCTTTACATCACCATCACTATCCATAACAGACAACTTTGGATCATAATCTGAACGTTAGCCTGCCCCAGAAACGTGCCTCCATCTGGCAAATCTCAACAACGTCCAACTAAAAGAAACCAAAAACTGAGCGAGAACACTCCACAAATTCAAGTCCAATGTCAAGATGTTCGCAGTGTCGTCGGTTTGACATTATGTAGTTGCTCTACGCTTTCAAAATAAATAAAATAAAATAAAGTGATAAGGCTGCGGAACTTGTCTGAATTGGTTTCAGTTCTAGAAAATGATTTGTTGATTTTATTGAGCAACTACCACCAACAAACTGGTGACAGATAGATGCAGTTCGCCTTATCATCGCAAATAGCTGCAAATGGACGTCATACATACAAATTATTTGACTTTTTTTTTTTTCTTTGATCACACGCTTCCTATGTACGGTTTCAAGTGCACAAGTAATGAATAGGATTTGTATTGATTAAGCACCATCATTGTGCGATCGGTATCGTCGAATGCGCATGTAATTTGATCGAAAGTCAATGCTCTCTTGCTGGGTGGCTTAATGCAGAAGGCGATTTCTGCTTTCACGAGAATTCCTTCGCACGAGCGGCGTCATCGAAAGCAACCACAACAAAAATTATTCAATGAATGCTGAATGAAAAGTTTATGATGGACTCACCTTCGCCAGTTAATGCACTGTTCCGTAGATGAACTATTTTAATAGAAGTTCTATTCGTGTCACGAAACAAATTGATGACCTTATCATCGAGTTGACGTTGAAAACGCTGGTAACACTCCACGAAACGATCGCAAATGTCATTCGGTAGTACAATACCATCATTCAGATTCCGATAGCCAAATGCATCCCGACAACTGATCACATCCAAATGTGTTGACAGATACTGATAGGAGATGTCCTTTAATGTTAGAGGATCCTCATCAAGCACACCATTTTCCTTTAATCGCACTTTTCCACTCATTACGCTGAATACTGCTGGACGCTGTTGTCTCTAATTTTCGATGTCTCTCTTTCGTTCGCGTTAACTGAGATCACTCTCAGATGTGTTTTGCTTCTTTCACAACAACAAATAAAAATCGGAAGAAAATCAAAACAAAAAAAAATTATATAAAATATATATAACAATGGTTGTCCGTCTTTTTGGTCCTTCGCGTGGATTCAAGAGGCCAGACGGATTCACACTCGAGTGTTGTGTCGTGTCCTCTCTGTCTCTGTGGTTAATCGTCGTCTCGCTGCCGCGCTAACAATGCACAACAGAATTTCTAAAAATAAAAAGTTTTTTAACCATTTTTGTTGTGTTTCGCGTAAAAAATTACGTAGGATTCGATTGATTAGGTTGTGTGTGCGCTCGCTACAAACGAAAGGGGAGGGGGGCTACGAAAAGTATACGCTTATGGCAACAAAATTTTGATTTGTTTTTTTCTTTTCTCTCAATTATTTTTTTTTCTATTCTCTACAGTAAATTGGCTGTCCTAGTGAGGTGCTGCAAGGATAATATTCTCCCTTACGTTCACTTTGCGAATAAATACCCGATTTATAGGATTTTGGAAGGAATTCACTGGGTTTACTTGCAGTGGAATTTGCATTTTCACTGCATTTGGGCACTGGTGTTTTGGTTTTGTTGAACTAGCACTTGCCACACACAAGAGTTAGTGTGTAATAAGTGTTTCGAGGAAAACTTCTCGATCGTTGGTGGTTCCTCTCTGTTGGTTGGTGGTGCTATTGCTGCAGAAACTTCTGCTTCTCGTCTTGTGGGATCGCGTGTCAGGTGTTGCTAACAAATACACTTTTGCCAAATGTCAGGCCTAATGAGTTTATTTCCAAATCTTATTGGAATTTAATTGATTTTCAAGGTTTATTCGATGAATTTATGAGATAATTCCAAATAAAAGTTCACTTTTTCTTCGCTCGTTGCAAACACAAAAAACTGCGATTTGGACTTTTCTTTCACTTTTTTCTGACGTTTCGTTTTTCATCTGTCTTTCTGAATATGAGCCAACGAACAAAAAAAAAATTAAAAAACGAAGGAACAACAACAAATTTTGGTTACCCACCACGGCAGCACAAAACTGAATTTTGTTTTGACGTCGCTTGTGGGGATTTTCACCTCCCCTACGAGAAGGGACTTTTGTTTCTCGTTTCGTTTTTTGCTCCAAAAAAGCTTTGTTCGATTGGGTATACCTTCGGCCAGTCAGCTGATGGCAAATGGTGGGCAAGACGTCAAGTCAACTGATACTGTCCGCTGAATACAGTGGGGCATAAAAAAATTGCATGCATCTTAAGACCCATGCGGTGGGTGGACGAATATAGACATGGAGGAAGAGATATAGCAAATGTCGAATAATTCACAAAAAATATTCCACCTTGTAAGCTAGACCACAAAACAATTTCATTGAAAATAAGAAACCGCGCTCCCAACCTCATCACAAGCTTACCAACTGATGAACTTTTTCAACAAATAAGAAATGTCAAAAAACATCAGCTGAAGTGCATCGCCGAATTTCTCATCAAGCAAAAAAAGTTAAATAACACTTATTTCATGATGTTATCTAATAAAGTTCGGATTGTATTAAATGGCAAGAATGCCGCTTACGTTTGCTTTCAATCAAAGGTTAGTTTCAAGGCGAATTCTTTCCTAAATCACTCAGCACACACGCCTAACCTCGAATATTTCACTGTTTTGCAGGTGTCGCGGTCACTTTTGGGTCCTCTTGCTGCACCCAACGCGAGAGATCTACACATCGCACACAGTAGGCAATCAATAAGACAGACTGATCCAAAACTTATTGCAAGGTTGTCACCATTGGCCGGTTTAGCTAGTGTGCGATATGCCAGTGCGGATGCAGGAGAAAAAAACCTCGTTGATCTTACCGAAATTCCAGAAGCACCCCCTATTCCGGAATCTTCATCACTCACAGATACAGTTGTAGAGGTACTGAATGCTGCCGGTGAACCAACATTTGCATCCATCGGACTTGGCGGGTGGACACCAGTCGGTTTGGTACAGAATTGCATGGAATACCTGCATATAGGGCTCGACTTACCGTGGTGGGCAGCCATCGCTATTGGTACAGCGGTTGTGCGTACATTAATTTTTCCGCTAGTCATTGTTGCACAGCGCAACGGCGCGAAAATGAACAATCACCTGCCACAGCTGCAGGTAATACAACTAAAAATGACCGAAGCTCGCCAGACGGGCAATGCTATTGAGTCAGCGCGATATGCTCAAGAGATGATGGTCTTCATGAAAGAAAAGCAACTGAATCCGCTCAAGAACATGGTAGTTCCACTGGCACAAGCACCTCTTTTTATTTCATTCTTCATGGGTCTGCGTGCGATGGCCAATACCCCAGTCGAGTCACTGCGGGAAGGAGGTCTTTGGTGGTTCACAGATTTGACAGTAGCCGACCCAATGTTCCTCTTGCCGATCATTACGAGCGCAACACTCTACCTCACGATTGAAATCGGCACAGATAGCGCACGTCTGTCTGCACAAAACATGCAGATGATGAAGTATGTCTTGCGAGCACTTCCGTTGGCGATTTTCCCCTTCACCATGAACTTCCCGGCTGCTATCCTCTGTTACTGGGCTTGCAGCAACTTCATTTCACTAGGGCAAGTAGCTATCTTGAAAATACCCGCCGTGCGAGACTATTTCAAGATCGACAAGTTAATCGTGCACAAGCAAGAGAACCTGCCAATCAAGAAGAAGGGCTTCGTTACAGGAGTTAAAGAATGTAAGTGCCTCTTAAGAGCTTAAGATTTCTTCTATTGACCTTTTATTTCTTTCCCAGCTTGGAGCAACATGAAAATCACAAGACAACTCGAAGAGCGACAGAGAATCGACGAAATTCGTTTCGCCAAAGCTGGCAAAGGACCCCTGGTGAAAACATTCAAACATGACCCCACAAAACCAAGGAGTCCCGGATCACCCCCTTCAACATCCACGATCTTCGAGGCGAAGAAAAAGGATAACTAGCATTGGAGACCTTTTATTAGATTCATACCAAAACAAAAAATATATGTATAGATAATAACACTTTTCCCGGTGTACTCATTTGCTTCCCTCAGCCCTTGGTCGATATACACTGATTGATGACTTCTGCCAGGTGTTTGTTCTCCAGAGCAGCTGCGACGCGTTCCTTGTCTGCAAGTTGCTTGTTCACAGCCATCTCCGAGGCATGTGTTCCCGGGGTGATCACGACAGTGACTTTGAATCTGGGCGGAAGGGAACGAAGTAACTTCACACGTATTGACAAGCCGATTAAGGTCGCCATGCTACAATGTGGGATGGTTGGGGTGAACTGAATGTTTACTTCGTTCGAATCATCGTCGATTTTTATTAGGTCTTCTTGAACGACATGCAACTCTTCGAGCGTTAATGGATGCTCTGGGTCGTTGATATTTCGAATGAGATCTGTGGATGTGGAGATGGTCATGGACTCTGTAGAAAAAAAAAAGTGGTGAGGACTTACCGAAGATTTCACGGGTGTCAAATGGATCTGGGATGTTTTCATTCTCCTCTTCTGTTGTTGTGACCCTCTCCTTGCATTTCCCATATACATTTGGGTTAATATTTTCTATTTCTGCAGGCATTTTGCGCGTTTATATTTATTGTGGAACCGAAATAGAATTTAAACAGACGATGTGCGCAATTTGTACGCGATTTGATAATATATAATTTGTTTTAAATTGACAGAGACAAAACAGCTGACATCTGTCTGACGTTGCCTTGACAGGTAGTCATGAAATGCAAAATGCTATTTCGAGATTTGTCATTAAGGCTATGTTTTCATCGTGCGTAGTGACATAAATTATTGATATCCATAATCGATAATCGGATTACACCATCACTCTTTTCTAAATTCACTACATTTTATCGAGAGAAACGAAGTAGTCGTATTCGTAATACGAAATATTCAGTCATTAATGTGATTTGACAACAGCACATCTTGTTCGTTTTTGCCAGATATCAAGGTTTTTGCATACAATCGGTGGAATCTGTTTTTCCTCGACAGTACTTAGCCACTCTTGTAACTCGACTTGATAGTTAATACAAGCACAGTATTTATTATCTGCCAGCAATTATACCAAAGTGTAACAAGCTTATATTTTTACAAATGTAATCGCCTCTTAAGCACAAGTGTTTGGTTTCCCATAAACCCGTCGTAGATTGCCACCACTTTCACCTTTTGTCAAACTCCATTTTTTATGTTTCGCAAAGAAACCCTCTTCGCCAATAGATCTCATACAAGCAGCTAATTCAATCAATCAATTCCTATTTGTTTCGTGTCTATAAATAAAAACGTGTGCAATATGTCGGAATATCGATCAAATTCCAGAGATGATCATAACCATCGGTCCACAGTGAATGAAGACGATCCACCAATGTCCCGGCTATTCATAATCGGCAATCGTGATCATACCGAGGATGAGTTTCGTGACGCGTTCTCAAAATTTGGCGATATCGAAGATGTTTGGGTTGTGAAGGACAAGAAGACTGGTGAAAACAAGGGAATTGCCTACGTTAAGTTCATGAAGACCTCAGATGCCGCCAAGGCACAAGAGGAGATGAATGGCAGCCATATCGGTAACTCGGATCGCACAGTAAAGGTGCTTGTCGCAGCAAAGTAATAACTAATTAGCATCATTAACGCAACACATCAAATTAGCTACAATGTATTGTTCATTCCTTTTAACAGCAAAAGTCAAGGTCGGTCCGATAACGAACAAGAAAGGTGCGTTCGCCTGTTCATCGTTGTTCCGAAAAATGCCACCGAAGAGGATATTCGGGATGAATTCCAGAAATATGGTAACGTGGAGTGCGTATCGATTATGCACGATCGCAACACCGGACAGTCAAAAGGCTTCGCCTATGTGAGATACGAAAGGTATAATATGCAGGAGAAAAAAAACTTGTGCTAGGTGTGCTAATTGGACTTGATTATATTTGAAGGTTTTATCACGCCGCCTTGGCGTATGAAAATTGTCCGTCAAAGTTTAAAGCGGTTTTTGCAGAGCCAAAGACAGCAGCTCGTAACCCTCGTGACGGGCATCGGGATGAGTCATTTAATCGATACAATAACGACTGGGGAAGTGGGAACATGAATAATACCAACAACGAGATGGCATCATTCCTCAAGATGGCCAACTCAAATGGGCAGCAGACCACTACTTTAGATGTGATTTGTAGTAGTAACATAAATCAGGATCAGTTGTGGCGCTTATTCGCTATAATTCCCGGACTGGACTATTGTCAAATAACAAGAGAACGTGAGTCCAAACCAACTCCATTTTGCAAATGTTTCGGGAAATATATATGTATTTGCAGATGGACCACGAACCAACGAAGCTACGGTAGCTTATAACACACCGGAGGCAGCCATTTATGCAAAGTAAGTCAAGTACTAATATAGTGATCGACCGTGGGGGTTTGTTTTGCAAAACTTGTTTAGCTATCCAGCACACTGTGTACGAGTGATGCAATGGACGTAGGATTATTCAAATCTATCGCCTACGACTGTTCTATGAGTCGCGGATCTGGCTCGATGACTGCATTCGCAAGCTACTTTTCCTTTTCTCCGTTGAAGGTCAATACTTGTAGCTCTCGTTGATTTCATCTCAATCGGTGACATTCAAGTTTCTTATTTCTAGCACTTGGACGATATTCAAGTGGCTCTGTAGCTCTCAAGTTAAATGTGTAAATGTCAAAAGTGTGTACTTGTTGGTAGCACGAATGTGACATATTTCGACTTAAATATTATTTCAGGTGTTCTAATTGACATCGCCATTAAGCTGCTGCAGTTCAAAGGTCAAGCAAGCGAAGGTTCAAACTTGCAGTGATTAGCCGCGATTTCATCACCTTTGATACTTCCTTCAAGTTGTAAGCAACGTCACTTAACATAAAGAACGTTTGAGTTAAACATAGCCTTCAATCGCGATCGTAACAATACACGCATTTCAAGTAAAGACCTGTTGTCAATCGATTTATCAGACAAAAATTACTTGAGTTCTACATTCTAGTGTATTTATGAGACAATGTTAATGTTTAATGTTTTCTTTTAATTTTTTAGAGAGCATATTCACGGATTTGAGTACCCGCTTGGTGAACGACTTATTGTGAAGTTCTCAATCATCAATCCTCGCCTAGACGGGTCGGTTATTGATCGTAAGAACACAGCTTGCAGCGTCAGCCTACCACCGGCAGCGCCAATGGCAAATGCGGATGCCCCAGTGGCTCGTAGATTATTTATTGTACTCTCATCGGTATGTACACATTCAATTAATCAATTAAGTAACTGAAGATTACTGAAGACTGTTTCCCGTGCACAGAGCATCCCTCAAGCGATTTTGAAGAATGTGTTCTCATGTTTCGGCAGCTTAATAGACGTCTATTTACTGCCCAATCGTAATTGCGGATACGTCAAGTATGCCCGCGGAGACAGTGCACAGAATGCAATTGACACACTGAATGGAGCTGAGATATGTAGCTCCAAAATTAAGGTAAAAGCTTTTCAAATCTTGAACACTGGCAATCGATAGCAACGTCTGATTCATTTTCTACAGGTGATGGACGCTGAGGAGCCCAGCGATAATAATCGAAAGCGTCTGCGAAGAGTTTAAACAAATGTAAGTAGCTTGATTCATAATCACGTTGTTTCTTTCTTTTTCGAAACAGCCTACCAGCTGACAGCCACTCTAGGGGTAAGTATGAGTGTGAGTGCATCGCTAGGATTAAGCTTAAGATACATATAAAAAAATAGAGTACTAAAAACTGACTAACGGTTTTCACGCAAAATAATAAATGTGTAACGTTTCTTTTTTCGTATTTTTTTTTTGTTATTTTCCACAGACAGTATTACGTCTAAATCTCTCAAACGACGAACGACGACACAAAAATAAAACAATAGAAATCGACATCAAAATTTATAATAATGATAACAACAACAACAAATAACAACATTAACAACAAAATAACAAGATGACCAATAACGGAAAGAAAAAATGAAAAAAAAAAGAACTTAACACACAACAAACAACAAGAACAACCAACTCAAAAACAAACCAACAAAAAGACAGATGAAGACCGGACCGGACGGAACGGAACATGTGACCCAGACGCGACCTCAACATCTTGAAATATGAAATTTTTTTCGTACCCTCCCGAACTGATTACAACAAGAAACAAAAGAAATTGAATGAAACCCAACAAAGATAGTCTGCAAATCTCTTAAAAAAAAAATTGTGATGAGAAACAAATGTATTTATTTTAAGTATATCTTCTCTTGCTCTCAGTCCGTCATTTTTGGACAGCAAACGAACTCTTTTTTTATCTAGGAAATAATCCAATTCGTTTGGCTTTGAAAACAAATCACGACCGAAAGCAATAGGTGTCGTGCTGAGTTTCAAGCAACCTCTGCATGATGCTGCAATTTAGACCCAATCGATCTTGACTCGTATTGACCTAGGAATTGTACGACAACTATTCCCTTTTAAATTTTAACAGTTTGATGTGTGTATTTATTTACATAATAATGCAAATAAAAAAGTGTTGATGAAAGCTTTTAAGTGTTGTCTTTTTTTATTTGCCAAGGGGGGGGATTTCATTTGTTTGTTTTTCCAGCCTGCGATGGAGACAGGGCAGGAGGCTAAAACTGAACGAAATGAAACAGTCATCATTTACGTTTCCCTCAGAAATGAAGTATGATAGAGATGCCCAACTTCACGGCTGATTGACCCCTAGTCCATCGACGAATTTGACGGATAATCATGAAAATGTTGACGGTTATTCATGAATTTTTGACAGTTATTCACGAAATGACGTAAATGCCGTGCTCTTATTGGTCAATTTGGCTTTAGAACACGATATAAAAATTGGTAGTCAAACATTTTAAGGGGCAAGAGAGGTAAAAGTTGGCATATCTATCATACTTCATTTCTGGTTACCCTTGTGAAACGGTCAGTAGCGGAAGAACTTTCATTAATAGGCATGTGCATCGGCTCATATGCTGGCTAACTTACTTACTTAGGCCTTGGAGGGTCTGAGCCTGAGCAATTGCTGCCTTCCATCGTTGACGGTCCTGGGCACGCTGCTTCCAGTCATCAATACCAAGCTGCCTTGCATCCGGGATTACTTGGTCTTTATACCGGCGATTCAGTTACCCTTGTGAAGCGGTCAGTAGCGGAAGAACTTTCTTTAATAGGCATGTGCATCGGATCGCTGGCTAACTTACTTATTTATCAGGCCTTTGGGGTCTGAGCCTGAGCAATTGCTGCCTTCCATCGTTGACGGTCCTGGGCACGCTGCTTCCAGTCATCAATACCAAGCTGCCTTGCATCCGGGATTACTTGGTCTTTATACGGGCGATTCGGTCTGCCTCTCCTTCTCGAACCAGGAGGCTCGGTTTCGAAGACACTCTTAGCTGGAGCGTTGGTGTCGGTGATGGCTCGATGTGGCCGAACTACATCCACATTCTGGTACAGCTCGTAGAATTCGCGGATATGTCTTCTCCTCCATTCACCTTCCACGCTGGATCATATATGGGACGCTGCTAGGACTAGGTTCACGAAACGACGAAAAATTTTATAGCTCACGTTTTTTTAGTGTCCGGGTTCAAGACACACCACGGGCCGAAGGTTGAGAGGGGGAAAGGGAGAGGAGGTACCTAAATATCTGCGGATTGTATTCTGGGGGAAATATTGGCCTGGGAAGAGCATTCCATATTCGTGTGGCGCGGCTGATGAACGAGTCTCTAAATTCCACTGTGCGTCCAAAAGCAGGCTTCAGGGTAAACTGATGAGCATTCCTGGCGAGACGGGTATTGCGGGTGGATTCATGGAGAGGAGGAAATGCAGTTGGCTAGCTCACTTGAGCAGCGTTTGTTAAAATAGCGATAAAATACGGATAGAGACGCGACGGTACGTCGATGTTCGAGCGAGTCTAGTGACTCTGCAATATTGTTGTCTCCTATAAGTTTTATCACTCGGCTTTGGATTCTGTCTAGGGTGGTCTTGGGGGCACCAGACCAGATGTGGGCGTTGTACTCAAGTTTGGGGCGTATTTACGCCTTATAAATTAAAGCCAAATCAGAAGGGGTGAAGTATCTCTTGCATCGATTGAGGAAACCTAGACATTTCGCAGCATTTTTGGCAACCTCAAATATGTGACCGTTCCATCTAAGTGTTGTGTAGATACACACTCCAAGGATGGAAAGCTTTGTGGTTTCAGCGACACAGGTGCCATTCATGGATAATGGCTGATTAACAAGGGTTCGCTTGAGTGACAGCAGGTAGCATTGAAATCCACTCGATTGTCCCCAGGTAATTATGCTGCCAAGATCGGAATTCAATGTGCTTAACATACGCTGCCGTTCCAATTCTACGGGCGAAGGGCGGGGTCGTGAGTCTTGGAACGAATATGAAAAGCTGAGGATCAGAGATGACCGTCATCTCTGCTGAGGGTGCTGTCATTAGAGAAGGAATGGATTGGAATAGAAGTATCAGACAAGATACCATTTATAAAAGTGAGAAAGAGTGTCGGAGACAGGACAGAGCCTTGGGGAACACCAGCATTTATTTGGTGGATATCAGACTTGAACCCATCCAAAACAACTTGAATTGAACGGTTCGAAAGGTAATTTCTAATCCATTGAAGAAGAGACTCATCGACACCATAGGCACGCATATTCGACAAGAGAGCTTGATGCCAAACTCTGTCAAATGTCTTAGCTCATGGCTGCATCTCTCGCAGTGACTCACTAACATTACTCAATCTGTGATGCTATCCAGAAAAGGCTTATGGAACAACACCATTGGAAGTCGTCATAAAAGCGGTGTCTTCTGAAGGGAGAACAATAGCACACCCTGCACGAATGGTTGTTGTGGAAGTTAGTCGCCCAGGTCCACTACAGCTGAAGCTTCACTATTATTAATCTAGTCCAAACCAGGTCTCCAAACAATCCAAACAACGAGCTTCACTAGATAGTACTCTAGTCTCTCGCAGTTAACATCCCCGGATCTGACACGATCCTCTGTTTATGCGAAATTATCAGAGCACGCAATAGTCATTGCACTATCAAGAGCATGGGTCAATTATGATACCCGAAAGTGGATTGGCAAAGGCTGGGGCGCCACAACTACGTAGCTGGGATATCATTTCCACTAATGAAAGAACAATAATTCGCAGGATTCTTATTAAGGAGATAGCTTTGTTGGAGCTGTTGGAGGAGTTCAAAGAAACGCTGACATCGGTCAAAACTTCTCATGTTCATCTTAATCAATGTTAAGGTAATTCTTCACTTTCTCGAGGGTATTATTCCAGTTAAGACGTGCTTCTGAACAATCCACGGCAGAGCGTCTTAATGATCGCCATTTGAGTATGCATTGTAGGTTAGGTTACGGTGCCATGAGCAGTCGCACTTAGGCCCGAGTAGGCCCGTTTTGTTACCACAAGGATCCAGTTGGTCCGCTTTTAATGAAGCGATGAAGGTAACTGATACTAAAACTGCTTAGTTCTGTCAAGTCGATGAAGTATAGGGCGTGTAAGCGACCAAGTCTACCAGAGGAGAGGCAAACTGCAATTGGAAGGACGGTGTGTAGTGGTTTCTTCCTCGCCTTCAGCTCTGCAACTTCTACAGAAGTCGATGTAGGCGATAGCTAGTCTGGACTCTGGGGGCGTAAACACCAATGGGGCAATACCCGGTTGTAACACCAAAGAGGGTTAGATTCGGTCTACTCATACTGATCAGGTCGCGTGAGTTTTTTGGATCGAGAGTAGGCCGCAAATGTTTTGTAATGAGGCACCCAGTATCAGCAGCCCATCTACGTGTGATATGAGTAAGAGTTTCGTGCTCCAGTGGATAGCTTGTAGCAGCGGTGGCCATGGATGGCAGGTCTTCATACGGAGACTGTTGATGTTGTATCCTTTCTAGGGAATTCGTAATGTCGCGGCACCCACATAAGTAGCATGTCATCTTAGCCATCTCGTTAAGAGATAGGCGGCAATTATGGGACGTCTTTGAGTTAAATATGACTGAACTCAGAGATTTAATAGCTGCCTCGCTGGCTATATTCGGAAATTCAGATCCTTCTCTCTCGCTCATCTTCGACCCACATGTTCGCAGATGACCGTCCAGCGTCTGGGGTTCAGACGTCCAGTATGCTGGCTGAGAGATCCTTCTCGATGATGAGGTGGTGAGGTATCGTGAGGTGTTTGATGCAGAGATCCGAATTTTTCAAAGATGATAGAATATCCGGAGCTAAGCTCCTTCCACATAAGCAGTGGTTTCAATCTAATCGCGGTGCTGGTAGCGGCCTATCAGCCGATGAGAACTAGGGAAGAGTATGTTCAAAGCTAGGGAAGGGGCCGATCGTAGTGCTACTTTCCGAGTGGTTTGCAATTGGTGACTTTATCCCGGGCGCAGCACCAGATTGCGGCGCCGTATATTAGTATGGGTCTGACTACTGATGCAGGCAGTGAACCGCTCGTGGCTGTAGACCTCACTTACACCGTATAGCTTTGATACAATATGGAGCCGTGCAGGCTTCTAGATTGAATTCGCGCCCAGAATGAGGCCTAGGAATTTAGCACTGTCATTCAGCTCCAGAGGGTTCCGCTGATAGTTGGGGGATTGAAGCCAGGTATTTTGTATTTCCTGGTAATGACGACTGACCACATACTCTTCTCTAATTCGACGATTGCCGACTGCATGATGTCCCTAACCGTGGATATGAATTCCCCAGACGCTGTGATGATATCACATCATCGGCACCATGTCCTTTTCAGTGTCCAATCATCCATCACAAAGTTCCATAGGAAAGGAGAGAGCACTCAACCTTGTGGAGTGCATATGTGCATGCACTCCTAATACTTTGATTGTGTGGCATGACTCATTAACCTTCGCCTTGAAAGTCGATGAATTTAGATCATTAACTCTCTAGTAGAGTCGACTAAATTCAGTCAATTTATTATTATTTAATGTGAGTCTCCCAATTGAACTAAAGCCACTAAAACTCAAATGTGCTGCGTGAAGCTTCCTTACTCTGACTCTGCTGCATTACATCACGTCACGTTGAATGCCTTTCGTTGTGACTTTGACTGCTAGATGTCGTCTTTTTGACGTTTGAGTTTTTGTAAACAAATTTTCTGATACAAATTCAAGTTTCAGTCGTTTCTTACACAATGTTAAGATTTTGTTTTATTTATAAGAAATGGGAATAAAAGAACTGTGGACCGTGCTCACTCCTTATTGCGATCGTAAGCCATTCTACGAGCTTCGGGGCAAAACAGTTGCTATCGACTTGGCTGGATGGGTTTGCGAAAGTCTCAATGTCGTCGACTATTTCATTCATCCTCGGCAGCACTTAAAGTTTGTTTCGGAAAATTCACGTCTGGGAAGTAAATTTATCAGAATGATTGTTTATCGTTTTAGGAATCTCTTTTTCCGTACGTGCTACTTGATTTGGGAAGATGTCACTCCAGTGTTTGTACTCGAGGGCACAGCGCCCAAGTTGAAAGCACAAGTGATCGCGAAACGCAACGAAATGCAGTTTCGTGGAGTAAAGCCGAAGGAATCCCCTCCTACGCAAGATGCAGGACGACCAAAAGAAAAAGTTGTCGATAAAGAAAAGGGACGCACGAGATTCAATCATGTGCTGAAACAGTGTGAGAATCTACTCCGAAGTATGGGTATCACATGTCTTCAAGGACCGGGCGAAGCAGAAGCGTACTGCGCTTTCCTCAACAAAAAGGGTGTAAGTCGAAGCCAACGCCTTGCAGACATTTTATGTAAAAAGGTTTCTTTTTCAGTTGGTTGATGGTGTTGTTAGCCAGGACTCCGATTGCTTTGCTTACGGTGCTCTGAAGGTTTATCGAAACTTTTCCGTATCCACTCAAGGCACTTCGTCATCTCAAGGAGGAGCAGTGGATGTGTACGACATGACAAAAGTTTGCCAAGACATGGGTAAATCTTAAATGCCCTTATTTGAGTTGAAATCATATTGATTCCTTCATAGATTTTGGCCAAAACAAAGTCATTGTCATGGGCTTGCTGTGTGGCTGCGACTACTGCCCAGATGGCGTGGGCGGTGTAGGACGTGATGGTGTCATTAAGCTCTTCAATCGCTATAAAAACGATGTTATTATAGATAGGTATACGTCTGAAAACATTTTCCGCTCGCCCTAATGCAACTAATTACAGAATCAAGTCTTGGAGACGGGAGGATCACAAGTATTCGCAACTGGAAATGAGAGTGGATGACAAGAACATTTGTTCGAATTGCGGTCACCTCGGGAAGACTCAATGTCACACCAAGAGCGGTTGTGGATCATGCCACACTCATCGAGGTTGTGATGCAAGTCTTTGGAAGTAAGACACCGATCCGGTTTGTCCTTATCTTGCTAACCTTGTCATTTCCACAGAGAAGAACGCCTATCACTCAAAGCGGAACTCGCTCTAAGGAAGAAAGCACTTATAGATCCCGGCTTCCCATCAGAAGATATCATCAATGAATTCTTAACAGAGCCTGCAACGGTTCCTCGTCTCGATCTTAGATGGAAACAACCGAACATAGTTAAATTCATCAAACAAGTGGGCCATCTTTTGCAATGGCAAGAAGTGTACAGCTTCCAGAAGTTTTTCCCAATTCTCACACGATGGCAAGTGCGATTCATCAAAGAGCAACCGCCTGGTTCGATAGCATATGTCACCCCCGAAGAAATAGTTAAGAAACGAACGGTGAAAAGTGTGGCAAGCTTGGAAGTTCGATGGAAGGACCAGAAGGGTATATTTCAGGGATTGATTCCCGACGAGCAGTTGGAAATATTTGCTGCCGACCATCCGAAGGGTGTCGAAGAGCTCTGGACTAGCGTCGAACCACAGAACCTCATGGAGGAGGCATATCCCGACATGGTTAGGGAATTTCTAGCATCTAAAGAAAAGCCTAAGAAGGCGAAAAAGACGAAGAAGGCAACAGTCAAAGCAAAAGACACAGAGGCGAGAGGTTCACTGAATGACTTGAGTGCTTTGATAGAAGCCGCAAATGAAATTGCCAAGACAACGAAACCTAAAAAAGCACCACAGAAAGCTAAGCCAGCAAAGGGTCTGCAAATGATCGATAAGTTCCTTCTTCCCAAGAAGCAGGTGTCATTGAAATCTTTAAATACCGTCCCACAGTGTTCAACGCCCAAAACCAAGTGTATACCATCCGATCTCGAAAGCGATGGTGATGATGAGTTTGACATGTCGGACATAATCAGTGGAATCATCAAGAACTCTGCCCCGCCGATACAAAGACACGCAGGAAAACTCCTGCTTTACGATGCTGTCAAATGGGAACGTAGTGTTGATGACCTTGATTTCGCCATGGAGTCAAAGAAGAGGAATAATTCGATATCACTCTTGCATCGTTCCCCAAAGAGATGTTCCTTAGATGACAGCATAGACGCTCTCGTTGCAGGCAAAGAGAATCTGTGTCTTGTGCAATCTCCACTCACGCACATCGATCGGTTTCTTGAGCGAAATAATTCTCTGGGAAGAAGCACACCGAAACGGCGATCGCTTATCAAAGAGGAACCCAATTCCAAGACGAGTTATTTCTTTGAAGTCAATGGTGACGAGGACGAGTTCGAGAAGTCGATGGATATCAGTTTTCTCAAAGTACCAACTGAAGAAGCTGCTATAATGATAACCGATTCAAGTTCAGAGGAGTAGACAATAAGTTTAAAAATGATGCAATAAATGTTGGTTATGTTGAATTTTGTATTCTTCTTTAGTAGCGAGTTGGTCTCTTATTTACTGTCGTCCATGCCGTAGCATTCCAGTGTGTGTTTTTCTTCTCTCTGTGTACAGCAACGATCACATTCAGCATACTACTGCAGGCATCGTCGGTGAGTTTGTGATGAGTCCTGCTCAACCACTCATCGATTGGTGCAGTTCCCCGTTCTCAGTTCACACCACATGAGGTATTCGCTTATTGTTTCCAAAAAAAAGTGCGATTACGAAATGTCAAAGCCTCACAAATAAAGTTGACAAATCGACCAGCTCCACGGCATGATGTTTTATCACCTCCGGGTCATCAGCAGTGGTAACAAACATCATTTGTCTAAATTCCATAATTCACGCCGCATGTGAGCGACGTGCATCGTCGTTGTGTCGACATCGTGCCTCATGTCCCACATGTGTGAATGCGCAAAAACTTGCACACAGCAGACTGCGCCGCATGCCGCATGAACCCGACATCCTTCTCCATTAGGCAATACTCTTGATTCTGAGCTGTTTATTTAGAAATTCACAGCAAGTTCCCGGGAAGAGATATCAATAGTTTGTCACATTACCATGGCTTCCAAACAAATCGGCACCATTAAACGTCCAGTCCTTGCCACACAGTCGCAATAGTTGCCGTCATCATCAACGTAGTCTTCGCCTTCGCCTTCGTCGTCGTCGTCGTCGTCGTCGTCGTAGTCATCATCATCATCTCCTCCTATTGCAGAGTAACAGCATCGTCATCAGGCAAACACCACCACCAGTACACCGTGTCGTGGAACGTGCATCTTTTCATGCGATAAACCCAGTCGGTGTCGCCTGTCACGTACTGGACTCGCTAACAATTGTGCGCGCATTGGAGGATGCTGTGCAGACACCAGCATCATCATCATCATCATCGTCATACACCTGCCTGCCGCGGCGATCATGATGTCTTCACTACCCGAACAAAGATCAAATTGCTATGGCATAACATCCGCCTTAGAATGATTCGGACCATTATACTAATGGCCCGATTACAGTGTTGCCTCAAGATCTGTCGTTGTCAGCGTCATCGTTCTCTCGCCCGAATAGCAGGCTTGTCGCCAAGAGAAACCATAATCATGTCTATGCATCAATCATATCGCCCGGTGGGCTCAATGGTTCTGTTCTCCCGTGATGGCGGATTGGCTTAAACAGCTTAGAGATTTGTGGAGGCTGTGCAGCCACCACACAGCACAAAAGCAACAGCGACAAGGGACACCAGCAACAGCCAAGAGCCGGCTGCAACTTCGATGGACAAGCAGGCATTAATGTGGGCAATAAATTTGGTGCCACTAGCCAACCTGGCCAGGCCAGCACAACAACAAGTCACTCCGATTGCCAACAAATGGCACTGGATTGGATGGAATTGCTTTTCGGAATAGCCCGTGTGTTCCCGTGTGTGGGTCGCGTGAGTGCCATGTGTGCGCATGTGTGTTCCCACCAGCTAAGCTGGGACATAAGTCCTGCGATCGGCGACTGTGAGTTAGTCACCGGAAAGTGGCCAATTAGAGTGACAGTGGTGCCCAAAAACACTCGCCAGCAGAGGATTTCACAGAATGCACTCGTTGCCTGTTCCCAGCCATCCTCCTCTCCATCTCCTTGGACATTTGCTGGGCTCGTTAATAACCTGCCATGGCGTTGAAAAGTTTGTGGCAACCCATAAATAAGGCCCGGGCTTTTAATTTGCATTCTAAATTGCACATTTAAGTAAATTGAACTATTTAAATCAATAGCTCGGTCAGCCGGCAGCCAGCAGCCGGCAGCCGGCAGCCTGCAGCCCTGCATACAGCCTTCGGTACCCGCTGATCCGTTGATCCGTTGATCCGCGGTTCAGCGGTCGGAATCTAATGCATTTGACATTTCGAATTATTGTTGCAGCCACGGAGACAGTGAGGAGCTCTGGAGCGCACAAGCGGGCCGTGGAATGTGCTCCAGTTGGAAGGCTGTCTGCGAGTGCCACCAGCAGCGGCACCATTGACACCGCCGGTGTGAGATTTGTCCGGAGGCTGGTGTCTAGGTAGTAGGTATCCCAAAAATGTGGAAATATTGTTCTCGACGTGGGGTGTTAGCTATTTTCGTACCTGCACCTGGTGTCCTCAGGAGGTTGTCTGCGCTGTGTAAGTACACGAGTGGTTATGGTGTTCAGCTGGTGAATTCGGTGTGACCTTGCATTGTGCAATTGGGATTATGGAGTAGCATAATTCTCTCATGGTTGTCATGGATCTAGGCAAGAGGTATTTGGGTCACATGCCAGAGGACGGTGAGTTAACTTGACTTTGTTTCGTTTTGCTTTAGTTTTTTGTTTGTGTTTTGCTGGAATGCTGTTGTGTCAGCGCTGCAGGAGGATTGGGGAAATGTGTCAGATGCAGTTGACTGCCAGCGTTATGGATTTATGACTCTGGTCTTGTAATCCAAATGCACTTATCAGAGGATCTGCGAGTCTGAATTTGGTGCTGAGGAAAATGTCACGAATTTTATTTGAGGTGGCAGTGTGCGCGTTCATCCACTTTATTCATTATTCCTCGTCTCAGTTACCTCAAGGCATAGTTTCTAAAGGGGGTGCAGTGAAATAAAGCCGAGTTTGGGGTTCGACCCTATTTCCCATTATGAAAGATCAAAGTCGGTGTTGAATTGTTGAGGTCCGCTTAGAGGGGCTACAATGTTTTATGATACAAGTCCCTAAGAAGGGAGTGGAGTTGAAATGGAGCAAGGAAGATGTTCAAGAAACTTGGACTTAAGGCCATCAGTCATATAATCGGAATTTTTCATCAGCCTATATTCGGCGACATTTCGCATTTGGAACCTGAACTTTGTTACAATTCTGTCGGGGATAAGTTAGGTTAGGTTGAAGTGACTGTCACATCTGAAACAGTTATAACCTCCTGAGATCCTGATTGATACTTTGTGCGGTAATTAATAATGATACTCTCCGTTAATTAATGCACCGGTTCCCCTTTAGCCTTCGGGAGTTACTGACACATGCGAAATACGTACTGGCGTCCTAGTGGCCTGTCCTAGCTGATCCATTGCTTTGCTGGGTTACAGCCAATTTTCTTGATGAATTTAGCCATGTCTAGAATCTTTATGTCTGCTTTTTCTTCTAGGCTGCTGAATGAGTAGTTGCTGTGGTATCCAGAAAGTAGTTTCAGCCCGTGCGTGTTTCTGGACACTGCGGTGTCCAGCGAATTGCGTCTATCCGGGGTTCCTCTACTTTCCTTTTTCAGGCCGGCGACCCATGGAGAGCCGATCCTGAGTAGTCGCTCCTATGCATCGCATCGCTGACGGCCCTCGGAGCGCTGCTTCAACTCGAAGCTGTCTTACGTCCATGATTCCTTCGTCTTTATGTCGTAGAGTAATCGGTCTTCCTTTCTTTCCCGAATCAGGAGCAGGGATCGAGAAAGTTATAAAAAATGCTGTCAGATGAATCTGAGGGGCAAGAAACGTAGAAGTGGCCAATCTCTTCTTCCATCATCTCTGCTCACCTTCTTCGCAGACGGGACCTTATAAAATCGAATGCATCAAGAATCACCTCTTCTGTTTTGCTAATCGTCCAGCTCTCGACTCCATACGGGAGGACTGGCAAAATAAGAGTTTAGTAGAGCATGATTCGAGTCAGGAGTTTACCGAAGTGGCAAGGGTTGCCAATGGCAAATTTGCGTCGAAACTCCACTGTGATGTCATTTGTGGAGTTTACGTTTTCTCCGAGGTATTTAATCTGGTGTCTGACAATTTGCTGGTCTGGTCTCTGGTATTCCTGACCATGCATGTATATCAAGCGAACGGCAAATCGGGGGAAATTGACTACATAGTGTAATACAATATTTTCGCTGATTGCCTTAACTTTCCATCTATTTAGAAGTTCTCGTAAATGTTTAGGACCCTCCCTTTAGTTCATCAACTGATTTTAGTGAGCTATCCCCTGAACAACTGACGTTTACGACGTCAACTCCGGAAATGAAGTATGATAGAGATGCCAAGCTTCTACCTCTCTTGCCCCTTAAAATGTTTGACAACCAATTTTTATATCGTGTTCTAAAGCCAAATTGACCAATCAGAGAACGGCATTTACGTTATTTCGTGAATAACTGTCAAAAATTCATGAATAACCGTCAAAATTCTCATGATTATCCGTCAAAATCGTCGACGGACTAGGGGTTAATCAGCTGTGAAGTTTGGTATCTCTATCATACTTCATTTCCGCTTTTAATGTCCTCTACTACATATGCTCTTTCATCTCACCATAGCGCTGTCATTTTCACTCTGTTGCCATGTCGCTGACGCTGTCAATTACTCCCTGTGGCGGTGTTGCTACAATAGGTTTTCTCATACAATCCATGTCTTGTAGGCGACACCGCCGCAACCAGGACAGATCTATTGAATCGAAGGGTTGACGTTTAAACAAAAGACATAACACTTCGTTTTTCGTAGTGGAATTTGCGAGTAGTAGAGGAGTGAGTATCTCTCTATGGATTCACACAAAATGTGCTCAGAAGTCTCAACCTCTTCGAGGCAAACCCGACAAACCTTGACTTGACAAATGTTTAATTTGTTAAGGAGATGTATCAGGCCGTATGTAAATAATGCTTGATTAATCTCTTGAATTGCCTAAGACCAGTTGTCCACTGTAGCTGTAGTCCACTTGACGTTGCATTACGGTTCTGGGCCGATGATCGCAGATTCCGAGCCAGCTCTCGCGAGCTCATCTCCGGATTCGTTGCCTGCAATCCCCCTGTGTCTAGGGACCCAGCCGAGCCTCACTCTGTTGTGTATGGCAAGGGATTGCAAAGCGTCATAGCAACATTTGACTGTTTTCTAGTCCATTTGATTGGACGAAAGTGCATTAAATGCTGCTTGACTGTCTGACAATATCTGACTATATTTGTGGAGGTTTTTTCGCTTGGGTTTTTTCAGCTTTGGAACACTGTAGGCCTCGACCCCATTGGTACGGAGATCCTGGTGTTGGGTCCAAAGAGTCCTGCTCCGGAATCCATCTGTGATCCATCGAGTACTATATCAGACCGATAGGGTCTAGTGCTGGGACACCATTGGTCTACTTTTCACGGCCCAATATGACAACTTTAAAAAGCCTGCCGAAGCAATGCTGCCTGACCACGATATCCGGCTACATGCATCCTTAGGCGTTTGCTGTTCCACCATTAGATTAGAGATTGTTTTCAGAGGTTTACTCCTCCCCCGTCGCTTACTGTGGCCGGATGCGTGTACACAATACCCAAGATACTGTATCTCAGGCAGACGCAAGAGAATAGATGTTCAGTTCAGCACACTCGATTGACCTATTCACTCGATATCTACTCGTTTGGACCTCTTATCTCGCTATAGCATTCGTTGCCTCATGGTCGCCCCGGGGAGGCGTCCATATGACAAGTCTATATGACTTGTGGGGATTCTCCTCTTCACACCTTCCACGTACCCGTTATGTCCGTGTGTTGTCCAGCCATCCTGAAATCCTAATAAAGCAGGCAATAGACGTTAGATTGTATAAATTACCAAATGAACTGTTTCGCTTCGGCCCCCGTTCCAATAATTATCTATGTTCCCTCGTGTTGTGGTCGTGACGTTTATATTTCTCCATTATAGAACCGTGTACAACAACCCCTGTTTCGGGAACGGTCTACTGAATTATGAGTGGCTAATCCGATTTAAAAATTTATTTGAACAGAATTATTACTTTACAATTGAGTTAACAGCTAGACTTACAATCTAAAGGTTGGGTTGGGCCCAACTACTTTGTTTAATTTAGTATTTATTATTATTGTCGGTTTATTGTCCTGCTATGGCTGGTGCTTACACCTGGTTGTTCAATTCCGTGTGTCCATGGTGGTCCTTTTGGGGTGGGGTGGTGATTTGTTATCCGCCTTAGCCTCGATGGTGATTGCTATCGCTGCTCTGGTAGAATCTATGCAGCTCGTTGTTCGACGTCGTTGGAAAGTTCTGCTCGTTTAGAAGATTTAACGCGTTGAGGTAGCGTTGTCCGGGAAGTGTGTTTTTCAGGTTCCTGATTTCCTCGTTAGGATGTTTGTTGATGAACAGTGTCACCATGCACTGTTGCTGTGGTGCCTTTGACGGTCCCTGTCGAAGGTGAGTCCGGTACATATTCGCAGTATTTTTCTTTCGAAAATTGCGAGCTTCGTCATGCTGGTCTTAGAGATGGTGGGCCATATTGGAAAGCCGTACGTTAAGATCGGCCGTATCGGCTTAATCCATTTTGCTTGCGCATCAAGGGATAGATGCGATGGAAGCCTAGGTTGGCCTTCTTAAGAGTCAGTTTCAAATGACTGTTGAACTTCAACGTATCCGTGAAGTTAACGCCAAGATACTTGACCTTTTCGGTTGTTGATATTTCTGCACCGTTAGGGAGCACTGGCTGCTGATCTGCACACACCTCTGGATGGTCTCCTTAAGCACATAAGTACCGATTTCCCAGCATTGATACGAATACCTCATTTGGTATAGTAGTCAAATTTGTTCGCTGTTTGGACTTCGACCCTTTGCGTGGCTTTCTGTGGTGACGTCGAGCTGCCATAAGTCAGTGAGTCATCAGCATTTTACTGTGTCAGTTGGATGTGGTTGATCTGCAGTGAAGATGTTGAGAGCCACGGTGCTTGCGCAACTCCCGCCTCGGTGCTCCGCTCTGTTGACTTGCTGCCTTCAACTGAGACGTGATGAGGTTGGGGGGGAATCGCATCTGGTTCAGCTTGTAGGTGAGTCCCTCAATCCAGACCGTATCGAAGGCCTTTTCTACGTCCAGGAAGCAGGCGACGGTGACCTCGTTATTGTTCAATGCAGCAACAACATCGTGGTGGAACTTCATTAGAGGATGTAGCGTTGAATGATTTTCCCGAAAGCCGCACTGAATGTCCGGAATGATGTTTAGGTCGGTAGACCATCGCTTTAGTTTTCTCCAGGGTCTTGCTTATATTGCTCAAGAGCGATATAGGTCTCTATCCTGAAACACTGAGTGATGATAGAATTAAAGTAGACAAGCATATAACTGAATTATGAGTGGTTCCTCACCTGAAGACTTCAGCGCTGTGTGGTGGTTGGTGTTCATGCATCGAGTTATCCGATACATGCCACAATATGAAGTCATGAGTAAGTCCCAAATGGTTTGGATGTTACTCGTACTTTAGACCATAAGGCCCGTAGAAACTTCTTGTCGTATTTTATGACTTTTCCGGTTTATGCGCTCTTGAACTTGGGCCACAGGATCCGAGTGCTCTCACAGGTGGCAGGTTTAAATCGGGAAAAAGATATCGATCTTGAAGTCTCTGGTCTTCTCCCGGACTTGACGCGCTGGTGTACATTGTTTCTGTCCGTTTGACTACGTCGATGTAGTTGTACAGCTAGTAGAGTTTGTCGTTCAGTCTCCTCCTCCCAACTCCAAACGACATCGAATATAATTCGAAGGATTGTCCTATCGAAGCGACCAAGAATGTCTTCGTCCTCACTCGATATTGTCCCTGCTTCTGCGCCATACAGTAGGACTGGGATAGATGTAGCTTGGTTCTTCGAGGGAGGGCTTTGTTCTTCAATTGCCGTCTAAGTGCAAAGACACAGCCATTGGCCAGAGTTATACTTCCTTTTATCTTTGCGGAGCCTAGATCGAACCTGTTTCTGTCTCATGTGACATCTTGTACAAGACGTCGGTGTTAATGGACCATTTCGCAAACACTCGCCGCAAACTCCCTCCTAGCCGTTTCCGTCTCGATTCCCACAAATGACGCACTGACAGCCAGTTGAGCTCTGCCGATGACGTCAATGTCACAGGCATACGCAATCTGTTGCACAGACTTGGGCAAGGTCTTGCCTCTAGTGTTGACGTGTGAGTTACGCAAGATTTTCTCGAGAACTATGTTAAAAGCATCTTTTTATGACATCGAAGGTCTCGGTAAAATCCTTATCGACATTGACGAAGCACCGAGCGTTCTCCATCGTTAGCCTGCTAAGACGGAGTCTTGCGGGGATGCCAAAACTATACAATGTGCCATACAACTCGGCTCTATAGATGCTGACATACTTCGTTTTCTTTATATGGCTCTACAGTCCGGGGTGGACCTAGGCCTCACCAGAAAGCCTTTCTCTGGCTAGGTAGCTCCAGTGTCGCACCCCATGTTGGTTGAGGTCCTTCTCCACCTGAGTGCGCCACATTAAACGAGAGCGTCCTCTGTTGCGTTGTCCCACAGGTTCGGAGTCGAAGTCTCTGCTAATGGTGACATGCTTATCGATCTGGAACTCCCGGGTCTTTTCCTGCCGCAATGTATATGTCTAGTCTGTGGTGGGCTTTGCTGGCCGCACTGATATTGACCAATGAGGTTGTTTGTGAAGGGTTTCTGGTGACTACGCAAAATGGCAGCGACGATGTTTAGGAGACTTATACCTGCTTCTGAAGGTATAGGGGGACACCTTTCCAGAATCTGGCGAAGGCTGATGAGATTCCATCCACCAAATCCTGGAGATGATTTGTTTGCCCAATTGACTACAAACTGCCCCTTTAGCTGCCACTTTCCAAATAGGGTTGTTTGGTAGGACTGTTAACGACCATCCAAGCCTGCACTGGTCGATAAAAAAAACGCAGTCAATTTCTACGAAATGCTCATGTTAAAAGGAAGTTACCGGCTCACCTACCGCCTTACCGGTCACTGCTTTATGAGAAGTCATTTAGGAGCGTCCCAGTGTTGGACAAACGAGACAGAACAGAAGGCGATCGCGACCATTACCTCGGCACCTGTCCAGCACTTGCCACAGTTAGGAAACGTTGTCAGATATAGGTAAGATTCCTAAGGACTTCAAAGTGCAGTAGAACTATAGGACGGAATGGCGTAAATTGAGAGTCGAGTGGTTATGAACTCTTTAAGTTGGAACTGACGGAACAATGACCGCGAATCTGTGGCTTGTATTCCTGCGGCAGTTACTGCATCCTAACAGAACCTAAACGGACTTGCTGACAATAGCAGTGCCATCAAGCGGAGATCCTGGCAGTCGAAGAATTAAACAGACCGGCTGGAAATACCAACCAGCTGATTAAACGGTGGAAAACCAACGAAATTGCAATAAGTCCAAGCGAGACGCATTCTGTCGCGATGCACTTAAAGTTGATTTGTGGGTCTGAACTGAATCTAGACACACAGAGTAAACGCCACCGTGCTCAACCAATACCCCGCTGCGGCGATGAATAGAAACGCTCTTAAAAATGCCATCAACGGCGCTGATCAGAAAATACAAGTATCCCGTCTAATGAGGTTCCTACATCTTGCAGGTACACAGCAAATTCATTTTCAAGATTCCTGTTGTCGTGACACGTCTTGAGGTGGTCTTACGCTAAGAAATGACTAAGAGCTCTAATTTCCCTCGCAGCACTTAAGATAATTGCTTTTTAACAACTTTATTGCCGATTTATTGAATTTTAAGGTCTTTGATTGCAGTTGTCTTGCTCTGTTGAATAACTTCGAGCAGCTGCCGATGGCGAACTTAGTTAATCACTCAATGATATACACAAACGAAGGAGTGTATGTCTTGTAGGTCGCGTAAAAAGGGCATGCATTCCAGTTCAACTTCATGCTTCAGTACTTTTAATCTTGTGCAACTGGTCTGCAGTTGGCAACAGCAAGTGTAGTGATTAATTGCTTAGCTGATTTACAATGCCCTTGAGGCAAGCACAAAACCAGAAACAGAACAAGTTTACCGAGCTTAAAGGGCGGTGGTAAGTCAAGAAGCATCTGCTCGCAATGAATAGACTCAGATGACACCCTTCGGGAAAAACAGCTGTCTTTAAACAGCTTAATCAATTCGACGTGACTTGAATCCCGAATGAACTCTGCAGTGACCACGGTGACATCTGCATCTGTCGAATAGGCCCTCGTCTGGCTGAACAAAGTGTCCAATCCTCTTAGAGACCGACTAACCAGCAATCCGAAAACCAACAAAACTCACTTAAATCATCACAACGCACAGCTCATAACCTCAACTCACGGCAGTCGTTCAAGTGCAGGCATTCAAAGTGTCATACTCCACGCTGTATCTGTCAAAGAAACTGTCAAACTTTGATAACGATCGCACCTCAAATTCACCCCAATGGGGAATACATGTACGGTACGTACCTCGTACCTCTCGACCATAAATCAATGCGACACTCAAAGCAAAACAAACCATGTGCGAAGCCCCACCAACGGACACATGACCATCCGGCGCGATGACATGACAAGATCCTTCCATGAGTAACGACAACCAACACCGAAGCCGTTGCACCGATGAAACCATCGATCGCGGCAGCCACACCAACACCATCCACCAGCAGCAGCAGCAGCAGCAATAAGGTGATCGCTAAAAAGGTAATCTTCCAGATTTGCAACCGTCGTTAACTGGTAATAACGTGGCTAATACCGTCTCTCCTCCAGAGCAGAGTGTAATCTTTAAGGTGCGGTGGTGGTGTGGCTGCTACACTGGTACACGGCTACACGGCCACACTGCTACTCTACACGATCTCACTTCGGCGAACTGGATGTGATGGTTTGCTTTTGGCGGCTCTTGTTTGGCTGTTAGCTCTCATGTTTCACCTTTAACGACCGTCACCTTTAGCGATTGAAGATTTACGGCTCAAGCCAAGAAAAATGGATTCAAAAGCCGGAACATTTCGAGATCCAATGGTTGTCGACGCTATTGGTCGTTGCTGTGACGTCACGGTCGTAGGCGAGATAGTGGAAGAATGACTTTGAGCCATTACTGTCGCTGGTAATGCTGGAGTCATGATTCTCCAGCGAGGTTGGGTGCTGGATGCTGTGGGGCCATGCAAGACGTGGTGGCATCATCTGCTCAACAACACCTTCGTCATCTAATTAGCGGTATTTGATCTTTTGTTGGTAAATATCTTGTGCCGCAAATAATGTGGGTTTGTTGATTCAGTGCATCGTAAAACGATCAGAAAGTAGTGAACTTTTGGCGAAGGGTGTTAATTGGTTATCATGGAGTAGGCGGAGTTGTTTGAGCACGTTTTTGCGAATTGAGGTTTGATTTTTAGTACAGCCGCAATGTTATTTTGAAGGTTCCGTAATCGCCTGACGGTATTTACGTGACCACGGATTGGAGAAGGCTTGGTCTAAATTGTTTGGAGGCAAGGTGGCTAGGAGTGTCAGACTGGAAAGGTGGTCGGCAGCAGACATTGATGATCATGCTGAAGCTGAAATACCTGCACTGAATGAGCTCTTGGGCTTAGATGGTAGATGGGCGCTAGACGCGACTTACTTTGGTCATCCGTGCCTGGGGGGATTGTGCTAGTAGTTTTCTTAGTTTTTTGTGACACATTGTCGAGTTGACGTGACGTGTCTAAGACAACGCTCCTGTCCCTGGTAATGTCCAAACCGTTGCACCCAATATTGAGAAGATTTGAAGCGAATAATACAAAAATAACGGGTGATTTTTAAGCTATTATCTTTTTGGCAACACTGGTTTAAACAGCTGACGCACGTTTCGTGTTTTGTTTCACTGTCAAACATCTTCAGTTTGGTCTGTAATTTAACCATGAATCGTCTTACAAACGAACAACGCTTGCAAACTATTGAATTTTATTATCAAAATGCGTGCTCTGTTAAGAAAGTTCATCGCGACGTCACATGTGTTCAGTGACGAAGCTCATTTTTGGCTCAATAGGTACGTAAATAAGCAGAATTGTCGATTTTGGAGTGAATATCAGCCAGAAGCATTGCAAGAGCTACCAATGCATCCACAAAAAGTCACAGTTTGGTGCGGTTTATGGGCTGGTGGCATCATGGGACCGTACTTCTTCAAAGATGATGCGAATCGTAACGTTACTGTGAATGGTGAGCGCTACCGTGAGATGATATCCAACTTTTTTTTTGCGCAAAATGCAAGAGCTTGACAACAAGACGGTGCCACATGCCACACAGCCCGCGCAACAATGGACTTATTGAGAGGCGAGCTCGGTGAACATTTTATTTCACGTTCGGGACCGGTCAATTGGCCGCCTAGATCGTGCGACTTAACGCCTTCAGACTATTTTTTGTGGGGCTATGTTAAAGCTCATGTCTATACAGACAAGCCCGCTTCAATTGACGCATTGGAAGACAACATTGAAGCATTTATTCGTGAGATAGCGGCCGAAATGTTGGAAAGAGTATGCCAAAATTGGACTAAGCGGATGGACCATTTGAGGCGCAGTCAAAGTCAACATTTGCATGAAATAATCTTCAAACATTAAATTATATGGACCGTACTATCGATTCAAATAAAGATTTCATGCATTTTTCTGAATTTGATGTGTCTTTTAAAAAATCACCCTTTACAGCAACAGTGAAGAAAAAACACGTGCACACAACGCAATGTCCATTCGCTTAAGGTCCACGAGAATGCCAATGAATTGATTCCTTCAAATAAAAAGTCAAATAGGAAACATTTGTATTTATTGTGTGCCTTTGCAGCATTGTGTGCCTTGGTTCTAATGTCGAGTGACGTTTCACTTTCAGTACAAGCAATACAACGCCACAGCCCGAAGTACTGCGATGCGCTAGGGATCTTACGTGTTTTAAATGACAGCAAATCTTTCAGAATGTCTAAGCATTTGCTTGCATTTTGACACGTCCCTTGAATGTTTGCTGTGTCAGCTGACATATGAGAAGTAAAAGTGTCATTTCAAAGAACGCCAAAACGGTAACACCCGAACGGTATTGCTTCTCGCATTATTGCTTCGTCCAAAGTGCTCACCCAAAGTGGCACGACAGACTGCAAATCAAACAAGCGAACTATTAGCATGATTCTTCTTCCGTCTTCTTTATTTTGGCTCTACAGTCCAGGGTGGACCTGGCCCTCAACCAACTAACACGATATCTCGCTAGCTGCATCCAGTGTTGCACGCCAACCTGGTTGAGGTCCTTCTCTATCTCCAGCGCCACCATAAACGCGGGCGTCTTCTGTTGCGTCGTCCCACAGGTTCGGAGTCGAAGACTTTTCGGGTCGGAATTGAGTTGTCCATACCCAGCCACCTTAGACGTTGGAACCGTAGACGCTGGATTAGGCTCATGACGCTGTACAGTACAGTTCGTGGTTGTGTCTTCTCCTCCAAAGGCCGTCAACGCAAACAGATCGCACACAGAGATTTTCTCTCGAAGAAACCAAGGACTTCCTCATCGGCTTTTGAGATTGTCCATGCCTCCGCTCCTTGCAGCAGGACTGGGATGATCATGGTTTTACATAAAGTCAGTCTTGGTCCCAATATCCTGTTGAGCCTATTTAAACAGCGGTTGGCAAGAGTTACTCGGTTTGATCTCGGTACTGTTGTTATTCGTACTCTTTACGGTGGAGCCAAGGTAGACGAAGTCCTTGACCACCTCGAAGTTACAGCTGCCCAATGTTACGCTCTCTCTAAGAAGTCGATGTTGTATGTCATTTCTCGAGGACAGCACATACTTCGTCTTGCCCTCGTTCATCGCTAGACCCATTTAAGCCGCTTCCGTCTCAATGCCAGCAACGCTTCATTGACGGCTAGCTGTGTTCTGCCAATCATGTCAATGTCTGTACGGACCTCTGGAAGATCGTGCCAATAGACTTGGCGAGTGAGTTCAGCACGACCTCTCGAGTATGAGGTTAAGGAAGTCACATGACAGCTCGTCGCCTTGTCTAAGACCTTTTTTGTCATTGAAGGTCTGGGAGAGTTCTTTACCGACCTTGATGGAGCAACGAGAATTGTCCATCGTCATCCTACACAACCTGACGAGTTTGGCGGCGATGTAAAAACTAGACATGGCGCTGTATAGGTCGTTTCTATGCACGCTGTCATATGCACTGATGTGGACCAGATTGCTCAGATTGCTTATAAACGGCTTCAGGCGGGCACACAAAGCGGCAAAAAGGATCTTGTATGCGATGTTAAGGAGACTTATCCCTCATCAGTTGGCGCAGTCAAAGGGGTCTCCTTCCTTGTGGATCGGGCGAACGATGCTGAAATTCCACTCGTAGGGTGTGCTCACGTTAGGTTAGGTTGAAGTGGCTGACTGCTGCGCACAAGGACAGTGGACACATTTAGGCCAAGCAAAGGCACATTGTGTTACCACAGGGTACCCATTCCGCAAACCAATTTGTGCTTTTAATAAAGCAGTTGAGCCAGATTATCAAAGAAGTGGGCCCCCGGAAGTCTGAATCTACGCGATGAGGGAGCACTGCGGCTGCATAGCAAGTGTTCAATGGTTTCTTCCTCGTCCTCGTTCAACGCTTGCAGTACTTTACTTGCGTAGCGTCAAAGCATTCGTTCACGGTGAAGTACCTAACGCAAGGGGCGACACAATGAATTCATTCCATTTCACAGTCTCCAGTTTCAAGTGGTTTTGACTATTAATGCACAAACAAAGTGTATTTTTTATGTTTTAAAAAATCGAGAGCCAACTCCCAGACTTTAATCTAAAATTCAAATTCTATTGAAATGTCACAATGCGTCAACGCTGAAGCAGAGAGTGTGAAGGTCAAGTGGACCAGGCAACCATAAAAAGAGACGATGTTTTCTGTTCGAGCGCTTTGTTACAACTGTCCTTTTTGTAGCGTCAGGCTATGTGTCCCCTCCCATAAGAACGCATGTATTTTATGTATCTGCCAAAGTAACGCTGATGCTGACGCAAGTAAAGCATTCTATTTGCCGGAGCCTTTACCATCGACTCTCCCATTGTGAAATATTCCTCGCCTAGACTGGTCTGCAACATCCAGTCCATGTGTATATGTGAGCTGACAAGACGCGTCCTTGGCCAAGGCCAGCGCCCACAGTGAAAGATGTAGTTTCAGGCAGCAGCTGCTGCAGTTGGCTTATAGAAAACGAATGGCCCTCGAAAGAGGACCATTAATCCCATACCCCTGACAGTTCACCTCGAGGAGCTCAGTCGCATGCCTTTTCAAATTCCACAAAACAGCTGTAGATTGATTTGACATACTCCCAAGCCTGCCACCCCTTGCATACGAGTACTTGTGTGCCTCATTTCCGTTAAAACTAGCTCATCGCAAGGACGCGCCACTTGACTGGAATGAGCGCTTCAAACTCTAGGGCTCATGGTTGCCACTGAAGGTCTCCTCCACTGGTGAGGGAACAAATAACACGCCAAACACACGATTGATTGCTGTGAACCTAGTCCTCGGTCTAGCTGGTCTGGGATACCATCTGCTCCTGCAGGTTACATTGCATCCCATTTCCGTCAGGAAACAAGGTTTCATTCCCAAGCACCGTCGAAATGCAATTCATAAATCAATGGTACGTGTTTCGCGAGAGCAGACCACTGACACCACTGCGCAGCACTTGCCCATTGATCATCGCTCAATAAATTCCTTGACAAATATATTCGAACAGTTACAGAACAGGTGGAGATGTGTCACCCATCCCGGTCCGTGCTTGCAGTCATACAACCAACTCGCAAGCTGCCAACATGTACAAAAAAAAAAATACATAAAATGTTCTAAGTACACTGACCGATTGATCTTCTTCGAATCGTTTTCCTCTTCCACTTAATTTCAGCTTTCCTCGAAGGAGCAGTTCCACCTGGCCAACAGATACCGATCTCTTATCTCTCCTAACAGCAGTTTTCCATTATCTGCTCCGGGCAGCACTCACTGTCACTGTCGGCGTAGCGTTTCCCTGTAAACCAAAGCAAATTAGCTGCCGGCATTCAATACCCTCGGAGCACCCCCAACACGTTCCACTGATATCGCGTACATCATCCCGCGACCGGAACACACTGCGCGCAGTACACACTGGGCGTCCGCGATGTGGTGGAGCGCAAACTCCAGCGCAAACCAGATTCGCAGGATTACAAATCAGAAGAAGCATTCCCTAACCTTTACGCCATTTCCCGACAACGACAGTGTAGATATGAAATTCCTTTCATAATGCAAATTGATCCATAAATATCTCACTCCGCCATTCAGGCCCGGAGCTTTACGATAGGCCTCATGACGCAATTTACAGGTCCGCCGCGGTGCTCCGTCTCGCGTTTTGATTAAAACACCTGTACCCCATGTAACCTGTAGTTTGTTGCCGTCATCCTAAATCCTGAACTCGATTCCTGTTCTATTCGTACGTCCGCGCCCCTCTGCGCAATGCTGCTACCAAGGCCCTGGCCGTCTTCGGACGCATCCGCCATCGCCGCCACCGCTGCCATCGCCGCCGCGCGCTCCTGTCAAGCACGGTGCGCGATCGTAAAAATGCGAAAACTATATCCACCACAGGCCGCGGAACCGATGATGAAAATAAAAACATTCCCTCAGTTGGCACTTGAACTTAATGGCTATTCCAGTTCCAGAAATGGCAGGCAAATGACGACAAAACAACATCCCGCAGCAGCAGCAGGGAGACTGAGAGACTGTGCACCGCACAGAGCTCAGGTTAATGTGTGCCATTTGCATGCGCGAGGAGCGGAGCGCCTCAATGGGAATTGCCCATGAAACAGGCTAACTAACCAGCTAACTAGCTTTATAGTCCTAGCTCTAGCTCCAAATGGCTTCACCGGCATTTGCCAATAATCGTAAATCAATTTTCTTATAGGATAGCGCGTGATTGCGACGGCAGCGCACGCGGAGGCGGCTGTGGCTGCGGCTACGGCTGTTGCCTGTGGCCTGTGGCTCCGGCTGCAGCCGGCCGACCGGCCGACCGGCCGTCTCGGCGTGGCGTACAGATGGCCTGGCATAGTGTGACTTTCCTCACGTTCTGGTTTCTTGTTCCTAGACGTCCTGTGAATGCGGCGACGGAGCACAGTACAGCGCGCAGCCAGTGGATGCCGCATGCACTCCTAACACTGTACAAGTGCTGTTTTCCGCTTGTTCGAACACACCAGTCTGACTGGATGGATGGGAGCTGTTCCTTCGGGAAGTGCTGGTGCTCTCCTCCGGCTGGTCGCTGCTGCGGTGCTGGTGGTTCTGGGTGTTTTGTTTTTTCTTTTGCATCGCTTGTTGGATTTGCCTAGAGTGACATGGGGCGTTCGGGGTCGTCGCTGTTATTCCCCTTTTCATCCGCGAGCCGTCGAGGAGGTGGACACGCTGGGAAATTAAAAGTTCTGCCTAGTGTTTGGCTTGTCGTGGAGTTGTGTTCCTTCGCGCGTACATGAAAAGCAGGGCGGAAGACACCAACAGCATTTTGTGGTTATTTCGCTGCCGCCCTAACGTGTTTGGGGACAGGCTCTTAAAGGAATCACTGCTGGAGGTACGTCTACAAGTTGTAAGTGTTCCTAAAAGCGAAGTCGGGTGTCGGGCGGGGAGAACGGATCTTCTGGCTGAACTGGAAATGGTAGTCACTTGAGTGAGACGCCGAGCGTTCGCTATGAATGAGTGGGAATTAATTGATGGGGCTGAGTGGAGCTTTGGCGAGACGATAATGTGAATGAGCCAAAACGCTTTAATGGATATTCGCAGATGGAGTGGGCGGGAGAATAAAGTGAAACAGACCCCCCATGGTCCGAGTTGACGATGCTCTCAAGCTAGGTCATCACGGATTGCCAACATGGACTTCATTTAGTGCGCTACCAGCCCCATATTTTGTCGAACATTTCGCATTAAGGAGAGGCAAGGCGGGATGTTGTTGGCCAAACGTTCGGCAAGTTCATGAGCTGACGTGCACTTATGACAACGAAGGCTTAAAGCACACACTAGGCCAAGATCAATTGGGAAATCTAAAACACATCATAGAGAACATTTGCTTAGAAAAGGATCCTTCGAGTTGAGCATTTGACACTAACATAAATCCCGTCCAATCTGGAGTACTACAGACAAGTGGTTTTGGGGCTCTCCTCAAGAGGCTCAGCGTGAGATTAAAATACGTCTCATTTCCGTGATTTGGTAAAATCTAAAACTGTCGAAAGGGCAACGATAAAATTACGACCTTCTCCCGACTGGGCATACGAGTACGAATGGGCGTTAATTTGGCTAATCGTCCTTATCAATGGTGTTGAAATTCTCTTCAGACAAGTATCGGAACTCAGATGATAACATGGTAGACAATGTCATCGCCGACGAAGGGGTTCATCCCCCGTTCGTATCGAAGACAGATCTCCGAGCGGCCTTCGAATCATTAAAAATGAAGAAATCAGTGGGAGTCGATGGGATCTCGAACATTAAGTGAATATTTACGCCATCCTGTTTAACAATGCTTTGAATAATGCACATTATCCGGAGCATTGGAAAACTGCGATTGAGCAACCCATATCCAAGCGAGGAAAAGGCTCTTCGAATCCTTGCAACCTCCGGTCAATTAGTCTTCTTCCGAACATCAGCAAGGTGTTCGAGAAGATGATCAATAGAGCTCTGATTAACTGGACTGAGGACAGACACCAATTCGGTTTCAAAGCGGGGCATGACACTATTCATGCCGCGTCGAAACTGGTGTTCAATGGTTATCCAATGGAACAAGAGTCAGAACCAATGTACGAGGCCTAGAGAAGGCCTTTGACACCGTATGGTTAGAAGGTCTTTTTTACAAGCTCAATCGGCTCAAACCACTGCTGTACCTACAGTGTAACACGCTTACCGGTAGGCGGTTCGTCGTCACGAATGGCAACGTGACCTACGTATTTTTGATGTAAAAATGGTCTCCAACAGGGTGCCGATAATTCGCCGATCCTGTTCAACATTTACTTGAGCGATCTGATTAGATCTGATTAGTTCTCTTCGCTTTAGGTTAGGTCGAAAGACATAGAATAAGATTAAGTTTAGCTTAGAGTGCCCTCGTCGGGCGCCAGTAAGTCAGAAACAACCATGTTCGTTCAACTAGCTTAAGCATTTTTGTCTAGTACTCGTATGTAAGCTGTTAGGAATTAAAAAATAAAAATGGATTAAAAAAAAAATGCATCCGAGGTCGGGATGACTAAAAGTGAAGTGAAAAGAGCACGTTGAAGCATATGTATGTTCGATTTGAACTAGCTTACACTGATGTGGTAAATAACAAATGGGTACATATTCATATTACAGAAACGATTGGAAGCATGCATAATTCGTACATTCGTAGACATGTACGTGTTGCCGCCGTCACTATAATTATTACCTAAACTCCCCATAATTTCTTGTTAACTTTTCCAAGCCATGCACACGTGAAGGCCGAGAACATAAAATTGTGAACCAGTGAAAAACGAAGAAGCCGATATAAATAAAGTGTGATTTTTTAGCTATTATCTTTTTGGCAACACTGGTTTAAACAGCTGACGCACGTTTCGTGTTTTGTTTCACTGTCAAACATCTTCAGTTTGGTCTATAATTTAACCACGCAGTTTGGTGCGGTTTATGGGCTGGTGGCATCATTGGACCGTACTTCTTCAAAGATGATGCGAATCGTAACGTAACTGTGAATGGTGAGCGCTACCGTGAGATGATATCCAACTTTTTTTTTGCCCAAAATGCAAGAGCTTGACAATAAGACGGTGCCACATGCCACACAGCCCGCGCAACAATGGAATGAGAGGCGAGCTCGGTGAACATTTTATTTCACGTTCGGGACCGGTCAATTGGCCGCCTAGATCGTGCGATTTAACGCCTTTAGACTATTTTTTGTGGGGCTATGATAAAGTTCATGTCTAAACAGACAAGCCCGCTTCAGTTGACGCATTGGAGGACAACATTGCAGCATTTATTCGTGAGATACCGGCCGAAATGTTGGAAAGAGTATGCAAAATTGAACTAAGCGGATGGACCATTTGAGGCGCAGTCAGGGTCAACATTTGCATGAAATAATCTTCAAACGTGAAATTATAGGGACCGTACTATCGATGCAAATAAAGATTTCATGCATTTTTATGACACCTGTGTTATGTGTTTTTTTTTTGAAAAACTCTCCTATAGCTTTTAAAAAATCACCCTTTACAAGCATTTGGATCAGGGCTGCCGTTTCAAACATTGGCTGAGGAGTATTTGAAAGGTCCAGAGGGGAGTATTTTGCTCTCGATGGGAGTACAAATGTTGGCATGGCATTATATTCCTCCAATGTTCTATTGACTACTTGCTCCAGCGATGGTCGCCTCGGGGAAGAAGTTTATAAGATATTGTGGAATTTTACATCAATTTTATAAAAATAATAGATAAACAGGGGTATTTTAAAGCAGAGCACACTGAACACGAGAGTAGTGCAAATACTCCCTTGGTAGTAATTCCGGCAGCAGTGATTTTAATATTTGGTTGATCATTTCCGAAAAGACCATAATCGACGTAGGTTGTCCAATTAAAATGTTAAGCCGCTCCGCTTCGCGGATACTGACACATTGTAACACCTTTGAAATTTAAGAGTTTACAAAAAAAAGTACATTTGTGTCGAACGAGTGAAGTTCTCTTAAACCGAGTGATTATTATTTCAAACAGTATGTACTGGCTAATTGAAAGTACAGTGTTCTCTCGGACGGACACCTCTAAAGCCGGTCACGTCTCATAACCGGACAAATTTCAAAGAACGGATTTACAGTGAAACTTCTCTACAGGGAACAGCAATGGGTTCACTATGTAGGGCTGTCCGTTCTGAAGACGTTGAAATACCCTCTTTCTTTACGGACGCCCTTCTGCAAGGGACACCTCTCTTTACGGACAATTCGTCATGGTCCCGTGAAGAAGATATTCGTGTATTGCACCTCCTCCAGAACGGACACCTCTACGGAAGAGTTGATTGATGGTGTATCCAGAGCTTGTCTTAGCAGAGGCAGCGGGTAGACGGGGGTAAGCAACGTCACACATAGGCCCTGGTGGATCCATTGTGTTTTGGAAGAAACTTGCCAGAGAGTGGGAAAGTGGAAGAGATAAAGAGGAGTGTCCTCCTTTTCCTCTTCTTCATGGCCGCTTGACTGTCAATTATAATGCCAATATCAGCCAGTGTTTTATCGAACATTGACATCATTTAGCACGCTTCCTTGATTGTCAGGAAAAAGCACTACTTAAGGCAGGGGTTCTGGTGGAGGAGTGCATGTTTAACAATTCGTAGAAATCCGTGTATGCATGCATGGTCGAATTGTTGATGACATCATTTGTGAGCCACTCCTCCCAACCCCTAACAGAGGAAGGGTATTTTGAAATCAAGGAACGGAGAAGTATAGTCGCGTTCAACAAGGCCATTTCGTAGTCTATCAGCATACTTGCATGTCCAGTGGAACTTGAGGCCAACAACCGGATTGGCTGGTCCTTATTGCACTCTTTGCAGCAAAGTTGACTTTGTGGGCTATATTAGGTAGCTAGGGTAGGGAAGGGGGTTGCTAGCGAAAACCAGCACACTTAGACTTTGTTGGTCCATTGTGATAACTGGTCCTTATGACGCCTGGTCCTGACAGTCAAACAGTTTGTCTATTCCAGTGCCGTTAATGCGATCCCAACGGCAAATGGTGACTGGATCAGATTTGAAAACTACGAAAATACGAAACTACGAAAATACTACGTATTATCTTTGCTTTCAACTGCCTCTTGATCGCAAAGAAGCAGCGGTTTTTAAAATGAAGCTGCCTTTGACCTCGTTACTGATGTTGCTGGTATGGTTCACTGCATAGCCGCTGCCCACTGTTCCTGTCCCTCTTTTCATGACAAGATCCATTCCATCCGCTTATGCCCTAACGCAAGCCAACACCTGCTTGACGGTTCAGACGCGATCAGCCAGTCACGTCAACGTCATTCGCGAGCGCTTGCAGTCGCACACAGATTTCTAGAACATCTTGCTTCTAGTGCTCAGTTGAAGATCTTGCTCTGGTGGTTTTGCGACGACTTTCTCGATGACACACCTCGGTGAGTTTGTTACCGACAATGACAGCGCAGCGAGAATCCTCCGAGGTCACCCTGCACAACGTGTCGAACTTGACAGGAATGTCAAAACTAGACATGACCCACTAGAGCTTATGTGTGCAGCCTTGAAATCGATGAATCTGCTGACAGGATCTAAATTTTTCAACACAAATTAAGTTATTTCGACGATTGTGAATCATCAACATACTGCCCGTGTCGTTGATCGTCTCCCTTAAGAATGGTTGCAAAAAAAAATGCATTTCATATCCCCCAAGAAAGCCTAGCACAAAACCCCCAACAAAATCGACTGTCTTCAGCTGACATTGAGCCAGTTAACGACTTCCGTTCCCCCGAGTTCTCACATCAATTCGGCTAAGACAAAGAATGACCTTAGGCTGAGGGGTCTAATTAATTGTTGTTTCAAACCGAATCAATTCGATTAAGCTTGGCCCCAAAAGCATCCCACCAGGGAGATCATTCATTCCCCTTTGTTTTCCCAAAGATCATAAAGAAACCTAAAACTATACCAAATCATCATCTTCGGAAATCAATCTTCTCCACCGATGCCCGACACAATTCAGTTTCGATTAGCAGCAGACAAAGCGCGAGCACTTTGGACGCCTTTTGTTTACACACTTCCTCTCCAACAACGGCGCAGATGTGCCCAGCGGCACATCGGATACGATTAATAGTTCAAATCAAACGCTTACAAGCGTCAGCAGTGACCAGGCGCGGCCGCAATCACAGCCAAAGCCATTGCTTCACAGCTTCCGCGCTCGCAGAATGCCAAATGGATTCGTAAATTAAATTTTCTCATAAGGAATACACGCCTGGGCCTGATGGACCGCCCCGATGCGCGATTCGACGATTGGAATACGAAATAATCAAAGGCATTTAAATGCAATGCCCCCTGGCGTCAGGCACACCGAGCATCGCTTTTACTTACCACCAGCGCTGCCAACAACGGTTTTCTTTCCTTGGCCTCAGCCACCACCACCGTCCTGCGGCTGACCGAGTGGAAACCACCAACAGAGCGAGCGGCCAACAGACAAATGGTGTTATCGGCGGTCGATGTATCCTACGGTTCCTGCGGCCCGCTCCTGACGCATGCGGTGAATGTGAATATTCAGGCAACAAATTGGAATTGAGATTCTGTGCACTTGCGCCTCGGCCGCGGCTGGGTGGTGAGGCCGGTGATGGCAATGGCGATGGTGGTTGTGGGCCGCGTGGAACGTAATTTACCGTCAGACACGTGAAGCCCTCATTTGTTATGCGAACGCCAAGAGTGAAAGAACTTTTTTTCTCCTCCAGTTTTTCCACTCGCTGTGGCGGTCGCTGTCGAAGCGAGAGGTGCAAGACGGGATTTATCTTGTTGGAACTGGTCGGGAATAGATCTACACGGATTGAAGTGTAAATCCGAAGTGACACTCTGCGGCTTGAGCAACTGATGTCAAGAGTTTTAATCTTGATACCGTCAATGATTTATGATTCCTTTGATGGGCTTTGCTTGATAAGGAGACAAGTTTTGGTGGCGGCGCGGCTGGACTGCCGAGAAAAAAGGAGCCCCAAAGCCATGGGCAATTTATCAAACTCAGGCGGCAGAGGTGTGTTCACCTGTTGGCTGGCTAGATGGACTAGATGATTTATTCGATATTGATGAGGGTTTGTCGGCCGTGGGCCCTTTGAAGTAATCGACGTGACACAAGAAACGGAAATCGCGAATCGTTTCCTACATTCATGTGGCAATGTTTCCTACTTTGTGACTGACAGTTGGTTGGACGGCGTTTCTTTGTCGAGTGCAGTTATGTCTCAGGAAAAAGTTGTGATTGCTCACCAAGAAGCGTTGGCATTTGCCAAATCGATTAAGCCATGACCCACTTCAGTGCTCTCAGACAAAATGTACAACCACGCCAACGACAAACGGTACTCAGCAATCAGCTGTCACCAGCTGTCAGCGATAAATGATCACTCAACGCCAACCACTCACTCACTCCTCCTCAGATGTGACGGCTTTCATATCGATTCGGTGACACAAATCACGGCACACATTAAACGTAAATAACAATCGATTGTCAGATCTCCCAAAACTAGGGCCTATCCCCAATCGAAAAGCTAATTAGCGCCCACGGAAAGAAAAGGCAGCTTTAAATGCCTATCACTTACAACAGCTGCACGAGGGAAACCTTTTCCGTGGTCGTTCACAAGCTCTTTGTGTTTGTTTTCCTCTTTCGGCTGAGCTCCCACTTGTGCGGGCGCACGGAAACCGAAAACCGAAAACCGAAAACCGAGAGACTAACAAAACAATCTTTCGACTGTAAAGTGAATGGTTAGCGCCACCTACGCATTGTGTACACAACAAATGCACTCCGGATTCGCGTGTGGGAGGCGTTGAATGGCACACTCCACTCAGCCAATAAACAAAGTTACCGCGCACACAATCTCCTTCACCCTTTGGAGAGACGCGAATTACCGTGGAGCGGCAGGCAAGGGGCTCCGCCAACAAGTGCCGAGGAGGACAATTGCCAAGGAGTAGCAATCGTATTGCCTTCACTTTTCCCTCGACTGGCGCTCACTGTCTGTCCGGGGAGCATGGCGGGGCGACGGAGCGGCGCGGCGGCATGGCTCTGTCATGATCATCATCACAAATGGATGCGACGTTACCTTGCGCAACACGCAGATTACGTCTGGTGATACCATGGGACGGGAGCGTTGCCTGCGGCTTCCATCCGTCGTCGCCGCGAGTCATAAAGATATTTATTGGTTTTTAATTATCAACGTTTCCAACGGCCAATTAGTTTTCGGATCGTTAGTACAACGTCACCATCGATGGAGCCGATCGACGCTGAGTGTCCAACTGCAACGACAACGGCAACGACAACGATGACGATGATGGCGACGACAAGTTGGCTGCAGTAATCGGAATAGCCGCGGTAGTCATCGCAGATTTGATTGACTGATTCGTTGCGGGATCGTCGTGGATTCGGTTGTGGCGCAGCGATTTGATCTCTCAACAAATTGTCGCCGATCGGAAGGGATGGAGTATCGTGCAGATCGTTAAACGAAGCCACTCGGCAGTAATTTGAAAGCGCCACAGTGAAAGGATTTTATTAACTCGAACTGTACACATCTGGGAAGGCAAGGCGAATGGCAGGATGTCAGCTGTCAGCCTATCACACGAGTGCACGAAATTGACGACTCCACGATGATGGGCTTGGATTTTATGCCATCATTTCGAGTTTTTCCTTATTGTTATTGCAGGCTGGCGGAGTCATTTTACAGCTAAACAGGGGAAGACAGATGGCCACAACAATGTCACAGTACAGTTCCGGCAATTTATTTTCGCCTTTTTTTCTTAACGGCTTTTCCTAATGAGCTGACGGCACAGTGTGAATAGTCATCAGCAGACAAACAACTAGCGGTACATCCAGCCACTGACGGACACCCGGACGATGGATTGCCCGGCAATTGAGGAACTAATTGACTGGCTGCATTTGCGAATGATGATGGGATCCGCACAGCCGACGCGTTCTTATAAGTTTTCACAAAGACAGTGCATCCCACAAAATTGGGTTTTCACGAATGAATCCGAAATGTGTGCCATCCAATTTGATGCATCTTTGAATGTTTGCTGGTCAGGTTCCACGGGGCGGCCACCGGCCAATGACTGCTACAGCAGAACTGAATAAAGAGCAATCAGTAGTCGAGGCATCGAAGAATCGACCAACCAATGGATCAGGGCCATGCTTGAAAGCTGTTCCGTCGCTTCCTCTTCTGTAGGTTTTCGTACCCATTTGGAGTGTCCACACGGGGTTGTTCTCTTCCCCTAGTAATGGTCGCTGATTTGTGACCAGACCCAGTGCTAGCTGATCTTCAAATATCTGTCCACGGGGCATGGGAGGACAACGAAACGCGTCCAATTCGCATTCAGTGAATAAATTGTCGTTAACATGTGCGCCGTCTATTAACGGGATAATAATGTGGCTTCGAAGTGGGCTACATGATGCTTGGCAAGCAACCGCTTTCCAGGTCACTGAACTAATAGCGTCCAACCTCAACGATGACCATGTGCGCGTATCGCTGATTCCCGAGGCGAGTGGTTGTGTGCGGGCGACTGTCACGCGATTGTAACCACACTGAGGGAAAAATCAAGTCCATTTAAACTCAAATAAATATGATTTGACGTTTCCATGCGAGAGTGAGTTATGCACGGGATTCTCAAGGATGACATTAAAGAAGTCAAATGAAAGCGCGTCACCTTGTTTAAATCCTTTTGTGACATTGAAGGTCGCGGTGAGTTGGTTACCGACCTTGACGGAGTACTGGCAGTTCACCATTGTCATCCTACCCAGCCTGACGAGTTTTGCAGGAATGACGACGTTGCATAGACCCTCTCTAAGCGCGCAGTCACATACGGCCTTGAAATCTACGAGTACGAGTAGATGGTGTGTGTCAGGTTATTCACGAGTGGTCTCAGCCGCTCACGCAAAACGGCAGAAATTATCTTCTAGGCGATATGAGACTAATCCCTCGTTGATACGGTGAAACTTCTGTTTTATGGACATCCATATATACAGGACACCTCTCTGTACGGAAAATTCGTCATGGTCGCGTCAAGAAGATATTCGTGTATTTCAACCCCTTCAGAACGGACACCCCCACGTAGTGGACAATCATGGTAGTCCCATTGCTGTTCGCTATAGAGAAGTTTCACTGTATCAGTGAAGCATTTTTTAACATTGAAAGCAAAAGTTAAATTTATTGAACAACATAACAAAACAAATATAGTGGATCTTCTCTTTACGGACACCCCTCTATAAGGGACACCTCTCTTCATCATGCTCGCGTCAATATTTGTGTATTTCAACCCCTGCAGAATGGACACCTGTACATAGTCGACAATCATGATGGTCCCATTGCTGTCCGCTACAGAGCAGTTTCACTGTACTAAGATTTCGCTCGTCGGGCATGCTTTCTTCCGATCATATCTTACAGAAGGAAGTGATGCATGTACCGGCGAAAACTCTTGTGTTATCCAACGAGGCAACTGCACCAGGCACGAGAACTACGAGCAAGGAATATGTGACTTTTTTTGGCTCAACAACTATAACATCTCGAGTGTAACGTAGGCTTAACAGAAGCAATGAAGTGTGACAGCTGAAGTTGCATCATGGCGGTTTTTGTTTTGTCTTTTCTCTTGACGTTGCGCTTGTGTCACTGACTCGGATTGTGACTGCCGCCGCTAGCAGATCATTTATTGTAACTAACACTATTTTTTACTATTTTTAACTAATAAAATATCTAGATAGAATTATAAAAAATGCAATCGCATTCACAGATTAGGGCGTTTCCTGGATTGCGTCTGTGTGCCTGTATTGTACCTACAAGGCAAACAGAAATGCCGGGTTTCATCATAATTTTTCAAAGGTTTTCGTCTTCTTTTTTATGTGGCGCTACAGTGAGTGGTGGACCTGGGCCTCAACCAACTAGCGCGATCTCTGGTTAGCTGCCTCCGTGTTGCACGCTAACCTGGTTGGGGTCCTTCTTCGCGGGCGTCCTCTGTTGCGGAGCTGAGTTGTCCATACGCTCTCCATGGCCCAGCCTCCGCTGTACAGCCCGTACAGTTCGTGGTTGAGTCTTCTCCTCCGAAGACCTTCAGCGCAAACCAAAGATCGCACGCAGTAATTTTCTTTCGAAGAAACCAAGGACTTCCTCATCAACTGGGATGATCAAGATTTTCTATAAAGTCAGCTTGGTCTCAATTTCCTCTTGAGTCCATAAAAACAGCGGCTGGCAAGAGTTACTCTGCGTTTGATCTCGGTACTGATGTTGTCCGCACTATTTTCTGTGGAGGCGAGGTACATAGACCAAGTCCTGGACGTCCGATGCACAAGACGTCGATGTGGTGTGTGCTTTCCTGAGGACAGCATATACTTCGTTTTGCCCTCGTTCACCGCTAGATCCATGGAGGAGAAGTGACATTCAAAGTGGTTTGCACCATTTTGGTTAGGCCAACCAGCAAAACCAACGGCAAAGCCGAATATCCTTGGCGCGAAGGTAATGCTCCGTATTTGTTGGGATCAGAAGGGTGTGCTGTATTATGAGCCGCTAAAACCGGGTGAAACCATCAATGGACAACGCTACCGAACACAATGAATCCGTTTGAAGAGAGTAGCCAAAAACCTCCCGGAATAAGCGACCAGACACAAGGCAATAATTTTCCATCATAACAACGCTCGGCCCCCTTTTCCTATTCCGGTTAACAACTATTTGGAAAACAGGGGATGGGAAGTTTTGCCCCACCCGCCTTTTAGCCCAGATCTTGCCCCTTCTGACTGCCATTTGTTCCGGTCGATGCAGAACGCTCTCACTGAAATACGGTTCACATCAGAGCAGAATATCAAACATTGGCTTGATTCATTCTTGGCTGCCAAGCCGGCGCAGTCCTTTTGGGATGGGATCCACAAATTGCCAGGGAGATGGGACAAAGTCATTGCTTCAGTCCCTGATTAACACATCATGCTGAGGATGTCGCTTAAGACTGCATGTATGGATGCACCCACCACTCTCTGCAACTTCCGTTCCTCTCCTCGATTGCTTGCAAAATTGTGTAAAAGTCTGGCATAACTTCGCCGTCTATGTCCGACCACATGTTGAACCACATTTTGTTTTATTTCGTCGCACACCAAACGAAACAACAAAACGCTTTGTTCTGTTACATTCTGCTTCGCTTGGAGTGTGTTCAAATAAAAACGTTTTGTTTGGTGCGGTGTGTGTCTCAGCCCAACGCAGGTCGACGCAGTTCTGCATGGCCATTGAGTTGTGTGCGTTGACAGCCAACTCCAGTCATAAGCACGAACGAGTCTATCTGATTTGGCCACCAATCCAAAATTGTACGGGTAATCGTATGTGAACACAACTTTAAGCAAACAAATCTTTGAATGTCACTTCTCCTCCATCTGACCCTATTCACAATAGTCACAAGTCGCACCCTTGACAATTGAATTTGACAGAGAAATGCAATTAAGGATGACAATTGCATGCCACATCCGTGCACTAATAAACTGCTCCCCAGAGCCAAGCCTACTCCGGATTGAGTCACGCCGCAGCACGTCGTCGGAATATCATCGCATGCAATCTCTGTCAGTGACTCAATTTAAACATTTTTTCTTAATCCCAACCATTCATCTCACCCCGTGCCCATCGGTTGCATTGTTGCGGAGGACCTGTTGACCTGGTTCCTTCACTCAATCCGCAAGCAGCCCGCTTGCTTGGTCCAGTCACACAGTCTGTCTGTCGTAAGCCGTGAACTTTCCACAACCTTTCAGATACCACACGTCGCTCTATCGGTCGGAGCCGACCGACGACGACGACGGCAGCAGCAGCATTCCATTTCCACTTATTAGACCGACCCATATGCAACCCGAACTAATTAAATTCATTTTAAGCGTGCGCCGGCCAATCTCTAACCCCCGGGGTTCAGATAACTCCAGATGCCGGCAGCAACAGTCGATCCAGTTGCATGCAAGAGATTCCATCACAATGCAGCCACAGTCATCCGCCTCAGTGAACCAGTGAGCCAGCAGCGCACCCGAGCCGAGCACCCAGCCAGCTCATTGACCATGTTCTCATCCGCATTGCCGAGATTTTCGCCGCCATACTCTGCGCAACACATCCCCGAGAGGGGGTCACCGATGCCAGAGGTCTCGACCAGGGACTCCACAAATCGCATTCACGTGTGTGTGAGCTTCGAGAGTCTCGAATAGCAACAATGTGGTGACCGAACACATCCAGGAAGTCATCGCAAGGCCACTGAGCCGGCGCGCCATTGTCCTCCGTGCCAAGCGGGCATGTCATTCCACGCACCAGGGCCTAATGAATCATTTAACTCGCGCCGTGCAAATTAAAGGGCTCCGCCAACGGTCCAGGGTGGATAAGTATAGAGTTTTAGTCCCGAATGGACCATAATCGAAATCCGCAAATTGCACACTCAATTCCGGTGCTGCGACTGCTGCTGCATGCCGCTTCGCCTGCTCCACAATTGCACGGATTCATTCGAGGATTGAGTGGCGGCCGCGCCGCCGGTCCATCCGTGGTCGCGCCTAAGCACCGCAGCGCGCGACTGCTATAATTCCGCCTACTGGCGAAATCAATTTAGTTCGTGTGGCACGTGCTCCAGAAGACGCGAACGCCACTGCCACCTTCAGTTACACTATGGTTCCTGAGTGCGGCGGCGCTCACTGTAATTTAGCCCGGCACCGTCCTCAGATTGACTGCTGGCCTAGGATTTCCGAAAAGAACAAGACCCACGAAGGCCACCGTCACCGGTGGCGGTTGAAGGAATTCTCTTCTGCTCCGCTGGGCGGACGCGACGATGCGGTGCTGTTGGCGGGATTGATTAGAGCGGGATTGATAGATGCAGCGGCGAAATTAGAATTCAATTCGTGTGGCGAAAACAATTTGCGCGCAGTCGTCGTTGTCAGCCCCGTCGTAGGTTGGGCTGTGCGTAGCGCGGCTAGAGACGATGACGACGACGACGACGTCGACGACGGAGTGCATGTGTTCGTGTGTCCCTCTTGGTCGGTTGATTGAAGGTCTGCTCTGGCTTTGGCTTCGGCTTCAGCTATCCATCTGACGGCGTTCAACTCCGTTCGTCGCCTCGCCGCCGCGCCGTTCCCTGCCTTGCTGGGCATTCTGGTGACTTTCGCCTGGCATGTCGTGATCAGCGGCAATTATCCCGTAAAATTGTGGATATCTCTCTGTGGCATGATTTCCGACAGATTTGCTCTTTTCTGGCTGTGTCTCTTGTGAGTGCCGGCTCGGCTTCGTGGCGTGGCTGAGCATGGAACGAGCGCGGCGGCTGGTGCTGTAGCTGTTTCGTTTATTCGTTTGTGATTCTTTGTCTTTTCGGTGGTGGCGCGGTTGTTGGATTGGAATTACAGACAACAGACAACAACAGACACAGCGGAACTAAATTGCTATTTGCACATATGCTGTTGGCTTGTTTACACGGATCTAGTTGCCACTTGGACGGCTGGCTGGAGACTGGCTTTTCCTTTGGGGGGCTGGATGGTATGCACATACAGACGTGTGCATGGCCCCCTCTGCTGTCGTGTTCGTTCTCTTTCGGGACAAAATTGGTTGCGAATTGAAGTGAGTCATGGTTAGATAATGTTGAATTGGATTGTCTATCAGATGGCTTATTTTGGACTGAAGGTCTGAGAGGCTTTCAGGCAAAGCAGTTGCGAGCGTTCGCTGTGCAGGGTGGTCTCGCAATGGGCCGAGATGGCTGCTCGGGATAAACGTTTGAGGGCATGCTGGGTGAGCTTGGATCTGGAATTGACTTGTTCATTTGGGATTCAATTTTTGGCTTAATCGCTGAAGGGATCCAGTCGGGATCTTAATGACCCCAAAGGGTGGTCTCGATTTGGTGCTCTGGCAGAACTCATTTGCGCTCATTGCCCACTGATTCGCCACGTTGCATGAATCCACAGCTTCATCAGGCTTATGGGACTCGTCATGATCTCGTTAAGCAACAGTTGTCATTCAATTGCCCACGGCAATCGCATGAATATTCAATAGAACCCCCGGCGTCTGTTCACTGGCTTTAGTCACGGATAAAGGTGGGTAGGTCTGGCTTTAGACCGATTGTAATAAAGGGTGACCACAAGGCAAGGGAAGTTTGTCCGAAAATGTCCCCAATTGCAGTCATAACTGTTAACGTTCCTAATGACATCCAGCTGTCAAAATATTCAGCGAAGCTTGCTTGAGAGGAAACTGCTAAAAAATATTATAAAAATCCCGGCTGTTTTGCAAACATCTACGCAACGTATTTGAGGTCGATCGAAACGAGACGACTGGATGGCATAATTGGTGCCTGCCTGCCCTTGGTTAGTGGGGTCCACGGTTCGAATCCCGAATAACGGCACAGTCCATTGGTAGCAGAAGTCTGACTGTAGGTATCACAATAGACCAACAAGGCTTAAGTGTGCTGGTGAATTAACCGTCAGCACCCCCTACCTACCTGAGGTCCATGGACATCATGACTGCAGGTTAATTGTGCAGGCAAGTCGCCTCAGTGTGGTCAAGGCTGGGCGAGAGGGCTTGGGGCTGAATAAAAGAAAAACATCTGCTCCGTAGCCCCTTGTAACGTTTCAAGCTACTTCTTCATTCGGAGCCTACCGCCCTATGCTGTATAAAGCCAAAGGCCCGCTCTTCTGTGCTGCTTAAAGCGCAGCTCGCTGCCCTCTACTTAGCATGAATCACAGCGGATACCGATAGAGTGTCATGTGAAACTTTCGGGCGTCTGGGGCGATACAATATTGTGTAATGCTCGCATTGGAACTGTGTGCTTGTGGTATGTGCTTGCGCTGTGTGATTACATTGGATCACACTACACCCTCCTCCAGAAGAAGTTCTCAACCAGCATGCTCAACTGATCATACTCGAAGTCTGAACACCAGGCGCTGGATGATCCTCTCCGAAGTTTCGCAGGTGGATCGAAGATGGCGGGGGGTCTGTAGCGTATTTCAATCAGGGACTATATCGGCAAAGGGTAGATATCGTCAGCGATCGAATCTTTGTGAGCAGTCACATTCAACTCAATGCCTTCCCTGGTTTGCCTCATATCTCTGAAGGAGATGTGCAGATATTATAGCACCCAACCAGTGGCGTCTTGTCAGTTCAAGGTGCCTGGTCAAAACATCACAAAGTGCAGGACAAGCAACCGCAACACCTAAAACTAACCCCAACACATATGGATTACATGTACAGTACGAACTCGGTTAACGCAACTCCTCGATTTTCGCAACACTAAAGTCGCAGCACGTATTGACTCTATAAGTGCAACTTTTCAAAGAGGTTACCACGATCAGTGCAACTTGTTCATCTGTTTTTTATTTGCATGTTCTCCTTTTGGTTGGTTACGTCTGTCGTTATTTTACAGTAATCTAGTTTCGTGTGGGTCTATTCAGAATTCTTTGTAAATTAGCGATCGTGTTTCTTTAGATGGGTTCCACTTTCATTAGTACCTACGCGAAATTCGCTCAGGATGGGTGTTACAAGAAATATTACTAAATTATCTGTAAGAAAATGAAGTGAAATTTTATTCGAAGTTGATAAGGGTGTTTCAGTAAAGCAATAATGTGCACAAGCCAACAATAAGCCGGATAAAAGCAAGCGGAAGCAGTCTTAGACAAATTGTGGCGAGAGCTGAATCTGGACCAGGAAAACGCGTTACACTTAAGACTTTTGAATATCCGATGATGGACTGGTAACTGTTATGATGTTTCCAGCAAATTGCACTGCAATTCTTCAGCCTATGGATCAAAATGTTATTAGCATTACAAAGCTCCACTACAAAAAGAGGTTATTGGCGCACTTAGTTGCCAGTGAGGGCATTAATTTGGAAACAACTTAAGGGATGCAATTTGTTCACTAAAAACTGCAGGGGAAAAAGTAGACCATTCTACTATCAAGAAATTTTGGACTTTTTAACTGCCTTCCACGAATAATTGGGATGAAGAGCACGACCTTCCATTATCTACACAGTCTACAAATATCTTAAGAGAAAGAGAATTGATTTCATTCGTTTCCAATCTGCTTTATGAAATTGTTCCCAATATTTGCAACTCGATTGGAGATATCATTGATTGGCTTCACACACGTTGAGTCCTCTGCAAATTGTGAGGATCCGCAGAAATTGAAAGCACAAGTCAACGTGAAGGCGAAGCTTTATCAAAAGTTAAAACAGAAGTTGCCATTCGATCCGTCAACATATCTTTATAATGGGCCGAAGAGAACAACACTCCAATAGGAGACATCTTAACTCCACAAAAAACAAAAGCGAGGGCAGTTTTGAAAAATATTGAATCGCAAAAAACTCACTCTAAACTATTTAACTTCTTTAAAAAAACCTATAATATTTTACTCTATTTGTCACATATGTGTATTAATTTTTGTATATGTTTCTAAACTTTTGTTTTTTTATTAAATAAAAATGTGTTCAACAATAACGATTTCCTTTGGTGTCAAAAATATGTTTTGTATTTCATTGTCATTTTCTATTTAGAAATATAGACATTTGACTACCATTTCTTACACAAAAAAGTGTGACCCAGTAAGTGCAACAGCCTCGGTTATTGCAACCGCCGTAATTTCTATTAGTTGCGTAAACCGAGTTTATACTTCATTTATATCATTTTTCAACCATCGATTCTTTTTTCCTGTAACAGGTTGTAACTGTAGTAGGCACATACTTTGTCCAATGCTTGTGCGAGCCATATTTTCTACCCGTTCAATACATACATACATCATTGAAACCAATTCTTCATTGCCTTATATTCAGGAAGTTTTATAGACGCGACACACATTTGGAGGGAGCATGTGCGAATTTTGTGTGTGCACTTGATTTTTTTCAGGCGTACGACGATGACTGGGTGATTTGTCGCCACCTTAATAGCCCGTGTGACGCCACATCATCCAACTTATTTTCTGTCGTGACAGAGACAGAGAATAGTGAAGCGGACCATAAGCGGACATAAGGGCGGCGGCGACCCATGTAGGGTCAAGAGCCTGAGAAAGCGCTGCCTTCCATCGCTGACAGTTCTGGGAACACTGTTTCCAGTCATCAAGACCGCGATTGGTGCTTAAACCGGATACTCGGTCTTCCTCTGCCCCTCATACCAGCGGGCTCTGATTTCGAAGTACCTCTTAGCTGGACCTTGGAGTTCATGTGCTCGATATGGGCGAGCCACGAACTTCATCCTCATCCTGGTAAAGTTGTAGAGTTCGGGGTTGTGTCTCAACTTCCTCGCACACGGGACCATATATCCGACGTAGAATTTTACTTTCGAAGGCACCCACGAACCAGCTCCGGTGGATTGCTTTTGAAGAGTTTTATAGAGCACGAGTCAGGAGTTTTGAGTTTCAAAACTCAGCCATCTCCATTGCTTAATTAAAAGGCCTTAATGGTCATCGGCGTTGTAACCGGGCCTTGTGCATTTTGAACTCACGCCTCGAGACTAGATATCCCCTATAACGACTTCTGCAGAAGTTGCAGAGATGAGGAGGAAGAAGAAACCATTTCTCACCTTTCCCTCTCATCTCGCAGATTTAGTCACTTGGATGCCCCATATTTCTATGACGTGGCAGAAATTAGTAGTTATAGCATCAGTCAGCTCCAGATGGTTCGCGGATTAGGATCTGTAAGACCTTGTGGTAACACAATGGGCCTAAGCGTGGCAAGCAGCCACTCTACCATAACTTCATCCAAAGCCCAGTATCGAATAAGGACTATAAATGTTGACCCGAAGTCGACCAGCTGAATTGGGCACCACAAGGGAGTCAAATCGGCTTATTTTGCGGCTGAATTTGGGGCTACATCCGTATGATCGTCGTGAGTATGATAATTGGGAGCCGAAAACTTTGTTTGGAGACTCGGAGATCTGGATTTCGACTAAAAATCGTCTTCTTGGACGAGGCTTGCTTCTGATTCAACAAACAGTCCGTTATTGGGGCGAACACAATCAAAGACAAACCAAGCAACAAAGCAGCCACAAAGATTGACTACTTGGCGCATTTGATGACATGGCGGCATCAGTGCACTTTGAGGAAGGAGAGACCGTTGCCGTCAATGATCTCGATGTTGATCATCGACGACTGGTGCCAGAGTTCCACAACATCGACATATGCGAGCTGTGATTAGGACAAGACGGTGCTACATGCCATACAAGTCTGTGGAGAAGATGACAACACTTCAGAGCAGTGTCTCTTCCACTGTCCCGCCTTTGATCGCGGCAGGTTTTCGGTGCTGGTGTGGTGAGAGCTGATGATGTAGGCTCTCCATCATAGAAGCGCCTTCTGGTCTTCCATCGCAAGGCGAAAAAATTACCACCAAAAGTAGGTTGCTGCCTGGCAGTACAGTGGACCAGTTTTTGATTCTGAATGGTCCAGAGGCGGGCGTTGAATGCAATTCCATCAGGTAAGCGACCGCTTAGCAGACCCAGGACGAGATGGTTGGACCAAGTCCAAAAACTCACCTGGTCACGCTTGGGCATAAATCGGGGATCGAGTTGCCTGGAGAGCTCTCGTGCGTGGTTTACTCCCGCTACCCCTTTAGTGGAGCATGCGGGCCAGAAGATGATGATGATGATGATGGTCCAGTGTAGAGTTAAAAACCTAATGTCCTACAAGTGGCTTAACTCTCCAAGTTGAGAGGGAGAAATTTTGGGACTGAGGCGTCTCAGTGATCATCAAACTCAATTATCGTCTCTGGGTTTCGTCCAGTTAGTGGTTGTCAAGTGGATGGCTGGTAAGTCTACGCAACTTTGGACAAGCTGGAGATCAACATTCGACCCAGAGGAGTCATCAAAAACCGATGAAACGTTGCAAGTGAAGCCGAGGCGGCCATTTGATTGATGTGCTGTTCCGAGATGGCATAATGTGCAATTTTGTTGTTCCCTGTTCATCGATATTCGGTTTCCGGGCGTCGAATCCACTACTCTATGCAGTGACAAGAAACAGCCTGTATCCGAGGCGAGTCGCTGGACAACTCTCGGGAAGAACGCCCCCTTTCTCTGGCAGTGTTTGCTCAAAAACTGAGATCTCTGTTCATTGAAAATGGCCTCTTTCAAGCTTCCCTTCCAGTCGAATTGCCTTCATGTCCAATTGCTTGAGTACTCGATTCTCGAATTGCTCCGAACGATCTCACGGATGCATCTAACCTCCCATCTGTGGCTCTGCAAGGACGTCGCTCAATGTGCGTCCTGCCATCTCTACACGAACCATTCTCCCATCAATAGTTGGCGTTTCCTTGAAAAAGGAGGAAACAGAAACCAGTTTGTTATCACTCATCTCCCAGTTCAGATCTATCCACTCCTGCATCGCGATGGGAAACACCATTTCCGTCCAGCTTCCAGATCCATCACGCCAAGTATGTCAATCACTCATCTGATTATGTGAAGGCGATCTGAGGAATCTAGGAATAGCCCTCGGAGCAGCGGAACTCAAATTGAATATGCAAACCGGACGCCGAGCGTCAGACAAGCAGTCGATCGAGTCCAGTGCACAGCAGACGTGGGAATCCCTGTCATTAAGCAACTCGGTCCCACCGATGAAGTGCATATGCCTGGCCCGTATCTTGATCGCTTCGATTCGACTTAAGTTTCCTCATTTAGCCACGAGATAGCAATCCAAAGGCGGTTGATAAGATCAACCCCCATGCCGCATGCCCCCTGCGAGCACTTCAAAAGAAACCTCTTATTAATCTGAAATGCTAAGGTCCCCTCGCATTCCAGCATGGGATTCCGATTCCTCAGCGAATTCCTGTCATACTTCCTGAAACGTCGACATATCACACCGCACATCGCTGGAAGTGGTCTTCGGTTTCGCGTTAAGGTCCTTGATGCATAATAAATTCAACGTAATGCATCCCCGAGGAATCGCACATGGAAATCAATTCGCACACGGGCGCATCACAGCAGCAGCGGCAGCACTCAGCACTCAACGGTGGCGACATGCACCTCGAGGCGTTGTGCGGTGCGGAATGCGCAAGAGCCCATATCTCGCACCATCTAAATGTGTAACTGAGTCTGTGAATAAATTCAGCCTACGGTCCCGGCGCGGTCTCTGAATAAATTAATACCAAGATCGGGCCGTCCAATTGCCACCATCATCGTCGAGCCAGCCGTCGCGTCGTCGGTCGTCCTCCAAGTCGATGGCCGTCATCACACCGGAGTGGAGTGGAGCTCGCTCACGATGAGTGCCGCCGCCGCCACAGCCGCGCCGTTGCTGGTGGAACCTTATCCGGGTGTAGGATCTTCGAGAATTCCCGGATTGAATGGTATTTTCGTGAACGTACCGCTGGAATCTATGCGCGGAGTGAGCGCGCCATCTTTGACTTTGACAATAAATTTGTACGCGAACCGCTGACGAAACGCGCCGCGCAACTGCCACCGTCACCGCCACTGCCACTGCCACCGCCACCACGGGCACTCGAGATCGAGTCGATTTTGATGCAATCATGAACCGGGGAATCATAGAAAACGTGAGGTGACTCTCTGGCTGGTGGCAATTTGAATCCGAATCCCAAGTGGCGAGCATGATCGCTGATCGCATATCAGGCGCATGTGTGAGCGCGGGTGGCATTAGGCGGCAGCACTCCGTGTGAAGTGATCCGCGCCAGCGAAGCGAGAAGTGTCGGCCATCCCTCCCCGAGCTCCCAGCAGCCTAAAGAAGCCATAAGTGGCCCACCTATGCCAGTGCGAGAGTCGTGACAGTTTTTAAATATTGCATCCGATCGCCGCATTGACGTGTGCGCATGCGGGCGGGATGATGATGAAACCGTGCTGCCGCCTGGGCATTCCTGCCCATCGACCGATATGGGAATATTCAAATGAATCGCACAATGGCTTTTGAACCCATTTTCGGTCCGGCGCGGATCTGGGACCCACTCCGCACGGAGTGTGAGTGAGGTTAAGTACACGGGCACGTACGTATGAGTGCCCAGAGTGCCTGTGGATGGAAGCACACAACATCGCGGCAGTTGTTTATGTCACGTAGAGGTGGCTTGTAGGTGATTTACTCACTCGGGAGTATCGAAGGCCCGGCATTGTTTTGGTCGCGTAATAACCCCGATCGGGGTATGTGATATGTGCTCTTTTATGGTCACTGGGGTACACCGTTGGCCAATGTGGGTGCAGCTTCTACAAATCGCCCCGGAGCGTGCGAATACGTGCCTGAGTGTGTGTGGAAAGGATTTCGATCTGGCACTGCACCCCGAATGGGGTCAATCAAATTCCGAGGTGGTTGGCATGGGGTCCGAAAGGAAACGAGATTAATGACCATTTTGGGGTTACTAAGCGGATTTGCTGAGTGATTGGAGCCGAAATCCGCAGCGCCACTGGATAAGCGGCTGCGCGAACAATACATGCGCGTACTAATGGGACTGGGTTGGGCAGATCAAACCTAGCCTGACCATGAAATACATTCAAGCGAACCATTAAAGGAACATGCCCGGCCGAGGAATGATGGCTGGGAGTGGGTCATTCCTAATGGATTGGTCCGCCACAATCGAATGGTCCTTGATTGGTATAATGATTTGTTGTCGTCTATTTTGGCGTTTACTTCGGCATCACGTTGGCCTTGGCATGGATGGAACTGAAAGGCCAACCGTAGCGCTTGCATAGGGTGCCACAATTTCGAATTACACTAACTGCTTTGCCTTGCACTGAAAGTCTGAATTAACGGTGATGTTTCTTGGCTGCCGAGGTTGGAGAATGCTTTCGATAACTTGAAGCAATCTCCTTTTGGCTACTTTGACGGCTTTTGACGGCGAGCTTGGTTAAGGAATCGCGAACAAATAATTTAGCTGCAACGTAACGTCGGTCAAATATCGGCCTAAAACGATCGCCTATCACTGATTTAGCTCGAATCGTGCAAACAGCTCAAACAACTAGACGCTCCTTTCGTTGGAAGACTCACACCATGTTTCTAGAAGGATTCAGATAGTTCCTTAGAGGAAACGAACGCATCTTGCCCAAGATGTACAGTCTCTCCAGGAGTCCTACTACAGAATTCGATTCTACTTTGGATTCTATTCGAACTGCCTTGAAGTGGAACTGTCTGTAAAAATAGCATCGGACGCTGGCATTGCCAACTTTTTTTTTCAAAAAATGTTCGTTTCTCGAACGAGCCTCGAGCGGTTTAAACTCCATGTCTTGAAGGAGTTTAACCTCTCAGTTCGAATACCAAATGGACGTCAAAAAGAGCTAGCATCCTAGACTCTACATTTTTTAGACTGTACCTGTATGTATGAAAATGCGTTTGATATTTGTTTGTCCGTGTATATCTCGTGCTTGGCAACTCTGGATTCCATGATTCTTTTTTTGTTGGAAAGGTATTCTTCTGTAGTAGGTTTGTATGTCACACAATACCTTTCCAAGTTCTCACAACAGTAGATGAGAGAATTTCTAAATTGAGGGGTCCATTTAAAAATTCACTGACAAGCGCATGGCAAACATCTCAGAATTTAACGTAGAGCTCTTCCCATGCATCATCAGGCCAATCGGCTGCTTTAAAGAAGGGAAAAACCAACTCAGCAAACAAACCGGTCTACATTTCAATAAATTGAAGCAAAAGTATTGAATTTTATTTGAAGTGAAGTTTCTGTTTGAACTGCAATTTCACGGTATTTTCACGGTAAGTTCAAAATTTGTGGATTTTTCATGATGTTTCATGATTGTTGTTCTGCATTTCATAATTTCTCTTATAGCTTTCGAATTTTGTCTCCTTTGAAAGACATCCTCCACCACCAAGAAATATTGGTAGAAATTCACGCGATAGTAGAAAACATAGAGTGAGGAGGAGCTTGCGTTCGACTAAATAGTGAATGGGAACGTATAGCAAGATCACATTCGAGGCGTTCAAGTGATAAAAGTGAGAGTGATGATAGCCAAAATCGACCCCAGCAAATGCGTTTCATTGGGAATCTTGAGCTCGCTGTACAATCGATTAACGTCTGTGAATATTGCAATTCATAGAAATTCTCGGCAGAAGTACCAGGAATGTGCCTACATTGAATCCGCCCCCGAACGTTTTTCTTTAGTTTCTGGAGAATCATCGGAATCAAAATATTTCTTGTCGAAGAGTCAGCAGAATAATTCCGATTTCCTAACGACCTAATTTGATGCCTCATAAACATTGAGAGTTTGAGAGTCTGTGAACCAATTTTAGACAATATCTGAATATTTTCCATCTGATCTGATTCGACTCCAGGTTTATCACAACATTAGATCATTGCTACCGTTCCTCGATTGAAACTACCAATTTTTGCAACTGCATTTCGTGTGCAATTCGTATGCCCGTATCAAATTGGGTGTGGTTCAAGTGGTACCAAGGTTATTTCACGAAAGAAATTAATTAGTTCTGTTATGTCAAACTTCACTCGAACGAATGTCGTCGGACAGTCATACAGTCATTATTCGAACCGATGAAATACTCGCTGGAATACATCCAGAAAGATTTAATGCTTCGGCTGTGGATGACGTGGCCGTAGTAATCGTTGGGCAATAATTCAGTAGGCGTGATATCAATCAGCAACTTCAAAACGTTCCTGAAACTCATCGTTACGATGCCTTACAATGTCAAATTATTTCATGGGACATCATTTCATATTATTTTGTATCATTTTGTGACATTTTTTGCATGAGATTTGTTTTTCAACTATTTAATTTTAAATTGTTATTTAGCGGAAAAGGGATAGAAAAAATAAGTGCGATGAACTATTATCCATACACATTAATGATTCGTCCAAACTGTGCCAATCACATTTTATCGTGTCGAAGATTGTTTCATCAACATGTAGTGGATATGTATGCAAAAATGAAGACTGAACGATTAAACTACAACAGATGTAGTCTTAGTATGAAGCGTACATTCATACATTGGGTCCTAACTAATAAGTCGTTCATTTGAAGCGTAAACAACAATCTTTTTTTTTCACTCAAATATGTCCAACTTTGTGCCTGAAAAAGTGTCTTTGTGGGGAGTTCTTCTTCATTACTTTAATATGAAGACAACTGCTGCCGAACGTGCCAAAAGTGGCCGGCCAAGCAGCCAAATCAACGGCAAAGCCGAATATCCACGGCGCGAAGGTAAAGCTCTGTGTTTGATGGGATCAAAAGGGTGTGCTGTATTATGGGCTGCAAAACGCGGTGAAACCATCAATCGACAACGCTACCGAACACGATGAATCCGTTTGAAGAGAGTAGCCGAAAAATACCCGGAATATGCGACCAGACACGAGGCAATAATTTTCCATCATGACAACGTTGCTATTCCGGTTATGAACTATTTGGAAAACAGGGGATGGGAAGTATTACCCCGCCCGACCACTATAACCCAGACCATGCCCCTTCTGACTAACATTTACTAACCCACGGTTCACATCCGAGCAAAATATCAAAAATTGGCTTGATTCGTTCTTGACTGCCAAGCCGGCGCAGTTCTTTTGGGATGGGATCCACAAATTGCCAGAAAGATGGGAAAAAATCATAGCTTCAGATGGGCAATACTTTGAATAATACTATTGTACATGTTTTTCTTAAATAAACATTCAAATTTTGAAAAAAAAAAAAAAAAAACCCGCACGTATTACTTTATAGACCCAATATTATTTATGATTCATTTATTCAGATAGGTCACCCCACCCATAATTATTTTTGTTATTTTGTTTAGTAGTTTTCTTCTTTCAATAGATGTGACATTCTACTCCATTTCGTATTGTTTATGCGCAGACAAAGAGTGTCACTAACTTTTTTTTTCTTATGTTGTTACTAAAAATTTGTGTTGTTCACCTTAAAATGTTATCTATCGTAATTCAATTTTAACAAAACCGAAATAAATATAATCTAAATCCAAAAAAAAAAAACATCTGCTGAAATTGACATGTTTAGTATTTTCCAAGGGGTACTGTGTCAAGATTGTCTCTGTTTCGAACTTCTCGGTCTTGAAGCACGCGAAATGTCGGAGAAGATACTGCAAGTGATGAGACTCATTCCTCGATAATTGGGACATTCAGAGGAGTCTCCTTGTTCTTTTTTCGTTGGGCATGCTTTCTTCCGACCACATCTGACAGATGACCTAGTGCATGCAAAGTACAACCAAATAATAAGCAGCCACTCTCAAGATTTCAGCGGACCCGTCTACTACAACGGCTTTGCTTGTCTTCAAGGTAGCTGGGACAAAATTCGTTATCCACATTGAATGGAGCATTCTGGTATTTGAGTCCGGATAGCCGCTCAACAGGGATCGCTCGAGATTATCAGTATCAACTGCGGCTCTAATGACAGTTGTTCACTTTTGTCCCGACCTTCTCGCCAAGCTTCTGTTCAAATTTCGTATGTTCCCACTTAGTGTTGGCGTCTACTCTTTTAGTGATTTAGTGCTAAAGCTTGATAAAAGTATTTTGTAGAGGGTTGACCCCTCAAACATTTTTTACAACGGGAGTGGTGGTGGTGGGTTTCCATTTCACTCCGTTTATAAGGTTGGGGCAATTTTAGAAAAAAATATGACTCCAAATCGAAAAGAATTATTAAAAAAACAACGGCAACACTTACAATGAAGTGCGAAAACGAGATAACGCCAGGGACCGTAAACGAACGGCAGGCACCTGTTCTTTAATTCAAAATTTAAATCAAATTATTTACGTTGATAGTTTTTGGAAAAATTCCCATGCAAACTCATATTTTTGATAAAAAATTTAAAATAAAAAATTTGGCCCAATTTTTTTGGAATGATGTGCTATATTGGCTTTTTGTATTCAATCCTTATATCAATTCAACAAACCGAATGGTTTTATGTCTTCTGGTTTTTGCTAAACTTTTTTTGTTTGTTTCTTTGTCATTTATGTACTTGGTCTTTCTTTGATTTAAGTGCATGCAGCAGGTCCTCCTCACACAACGCAAAGAACATACTGATTGCTTGGATTAACTACATATGCTGAATTTCGGTTGCCAGCCTTAAAGTGAAATCAAGACCTCGGGTTCTTAGATCTCCTGATGCAATAAATCATCAGGAGCTGGATTGATGATTTTCTCAACTTGAGATTCTAAAAGATATCCTAAATAAGCTTGGAATTAGGCGGTCTTAAATTTTCTCTGCAGGAATATTCGGTTGGACATAGAATGAAGCAACGACATCAAGGAGCTTAACAATTCCACACCATTCGAGTTATCGGCTTCGAAAAATTGTAGCCCAAATTACACGTCACCCAGAATACTTTTAAAATAGAGCACAAATATAAACAGTGACCATTGCACATTGCCTCCATTGTGAAGCTCCTGATTTGAGCAGCGGTTCGAGTACCAGATGTGGTAACGAAAAATCTCTGGAATTCACTAGGATTTAATTTTGCGATTTCATTTTCATATTTATTAGATCTAGCACCACAACTCAGTTCCCACTGCCGCTACCCAGCACATATTGCGCCATGATTTGTTCACTCTCTGAATATTATTCCACACCGGGTTTTCTTAGCATTTGTCCATTTCATCTATTGCAGGTCCCAACACCCTTCAGATTGACTTGCAACTACACTTGGCCAGCTCAAATATCAAAACGTTCAATTGGTCTCCGCTGGAAGTGACCGCAACATCATTTACAGAGACACCTCGGTTGCCTTCGGCTAGAGTCTCAAATCGTGATCCGAAGGAAAACCGTCCAGATTCGATTTGCCCCCTCGCCTATTCGTAGACTTCTTCGCCGATTCCCCGTAGCGCCGTCATCGTTTCGAAATCAATCGCTTCTACGAAGCCCAGTCCGGTCCGCCGCATTCCGGACAAAGGTGTACCCGGGTAATAAACATAATTTTCAGCTCCCCGAAGCATGCATAATGGCCCGCCAACTCTAATTGAAGTACGCCTCCTCCACGGCATCGTCCAATTGCTCCTCCATCCTTATCAACATCGATTATCTTTCGCAATTTCGTTTGCCCAAACTCCACCAGTCCACCACTCCGCCGCTCCACCACCATGACCCGATAGATATCTCCAAAAGTTTTTCATCTTATGCAAGCCATGGACGGACTCGAACACAGTCGACGACGTCGTCGCACAACACACGGAGGGCCGTAGTCGAGAGCGGCATGCACAAGTTTCCCACGGCATTCCAGCACACGATGCCCACGTATCACCTCTCGAAATCTGCCTAATCTGCGAGGAGGCAAAAAGGAAACACATGCGCCGAGCTTACGACCTAACCTCGCTCAGTTCATTTTGTGGGGTTCATGCAGACCCGGACTCGGCCGCGGATTCGGATGCACGCGAATCGATGAATCGCAGCGAATCGCTCGAACAACAGCCCAAGCCGCGCTCTCAGTAGTGGTGGTGCTGGTGGTGGTGCCTAATTAATGTCCTATTACGAAATTAATCCGTTGTAAACATGACACAGCGCACGTACAGTCGCAGCGGCAACCGCATGACTTCTTTGGAGCAGCGCGCATAGATCTCAGAGATCCTATAGATTGAACGCGATTACAGATCGACATTTGAGATTCGGCAAATTCGGTGGCGACCGACTGCCGGCTGGACTGGGATCGGGTTTGCATATCGGCGGCGCCGTCTAAGTCGTGCGGTACCATTACGCCGGCCTAATGATGAATGAGAGTCACAAAGAAACCTAACGGATATCTGACATTTGGCATCGGAACGTTTTGACTGCTGTGACAGATCTTGTGCTCGTTTCCTCCTAATTGACTCCTCTGACATCACTGTGCACGCACATCTGTTGCCACCGAGAATGGATCGTCCCAATTAAGATGTCATCTGCCAGGCGGAGTCAATTAGAGGCTCAATTATCCGCCGAAACAGTTCGCGAACTGCCGCGCCGGTCCATCCTCTGGTCTAATTGATCCAGCCATCCAGCGATCCAACGCCACAGCGAAAGGTGTCATCCTTAACGGCCGTCGCATGAATTTATGTGGACCTGTTGGGCCGAGCTCAATTTAGGGTCATTACCGCTAAACGAGACAAATTTCCGAATCATGCTTCGAGGTCACGAATGCGGTTCGAACTCGCCAGCGTGTTAATTGCGTCCAGAGAGTATGACGCTTTTGACACTAATGCATCGCTTGCGCGATCAATAGGTCAATAAATACCCCTTCCATCGCCTGCAGCGCACAGCACGGAGACTCGCATTTGGACGCACTCCCCTAGCTCAGTTGTCGCCCTGCAACATTGTAGCAGACTGAAGGGGGTCGCATAAATTTCACGCGGCTGCGGAATTCGACGTTGGGCCACATCGTCGTCGATGGGGCACCAATCAACCGCTGATGCACCGTATGAGGGAGCGTTTCAGTGCATCGGCCATGCCTGTGCGTTCTCGGCTTTGACATCATTATGCTCGCGCGCTAATTAAATGAGAAAAGCCGAGGATTTACGAGTGCGAGGTTGTATTATTGCGCTGCGGTTGCATATTTTATGCGCCGCTTGCAGCTTCTGGATGCCGGTGTTATTGGCCAACAGAAATGCTTTGTCTCATATCTTGTGTCGGCGAAGGGCAATTACGGAAATTGTTTGACTCCACTCCGTGTATTTCTGTTATTTCTTTTTTCTTTTATGATTTATTTTGATTTCACTAAGAAATTATTGCATTGTTGGTACGATTTATGACAGCTAGGCATTTGTGGTGGGAATGTGGCTGTTGCTGTGTACGTCACGACGCGACTGGCTTTGGTGAGAAATGAAGTCTCTTTGGATTGAGGGGAGGATTAAGGCCGGTGCGATGATTAATGAAGATGTGGCACACAAAGGGTTGAGCACGTAAGCCGATGCCATACTGGTCTGTGGAGCTGAGAATTGCTGTCAAATTTTGCAGACTTTTCCCCTCGGTTGCAAAGATTGCGTAATTCAAGATAAATTTTCAATTCAAAAACTCAGAGGTATTCCGGGGGTTCCTCTGAGCACTTCTGAGCACTTAAGCACTTACGTCAGAACCGAACGAAAAGTATTCAAAAGAATGGATAAATTTCCAAAACGCGCAACACCAAATGTCACTTAGATAGGTTGAGTGCAATTGATTTTGGCTAAGAAAAACTGAACGAAACTTAACGAAACTTAACGAAACTTAACGAAACCGAGTAAAATGGTTAATAAGTCCCAGTGTATCATTTCTGAGTATTCGCTCGATTGGTTAGGTTGACTTAAGGTTGTTAACACACCCAATCGGTTTGTCAGTGCCCCAATCTGTCGATTGGACGTTCGTCCAACTCATGTCCCCACACCGTGAAAGTCTTCCTCGGGTTTTTGTGGACACTTCAAACTGCAAAAACTGCAGCCTTAATTGACAGCAGTCCTAAACTTATGTCAGAACCGAAAGAAAGGTATCGTCAAATTTCAAATCGCCCACAATTGCCTCTGGGAATCTACGACAAACTCCAAATGTGATTTGCGAACATAGATAGTGATTTATTTTCGCTTGAAGACAGACTGAACGAAACTCAACGAAACCGAGAAAATGGTTATCATGTCACAATATCATCGTTTCTAAGTATTCGTAACGACTGGGTGGCGTAGTTGGTTAAGTGTCTAGCCTTGGTTAGTGGAGAGAAGACTTGGATAATTTTGGGGGGTTAACAAACTTAAAGGCACGTTCACTGGGACTCGAACGTCCCTGGTTCGAGTCGCAGTGAACGTGCCTTCAAGTTTGTTAACACCCCAATATTATCTGAGTCTTCTCATGTTTTTTCTGCCAACTTAAGATAACATTTTAGGGTTTGTTAACAGACCCTATCTGTCAGTCAACGCTTGACGCTTGTTTATTAAGCCATCGCCCCATGGCTTCAAAAGATAATTCTTTAGTTTGTTGACATTCTTTCACTAAGGTGAATATAGTTCAACTCTTCTCCCCATGTCGTCGTCAGATTCTTTCCTCAGAACTTGAAATTTTCGCTGAATTGAATCTTCAGTTTGTTAACACATCCAATAGCTTTGTCAGCAGCCGCAGCCAGCTTGACGTTTAATAACCTCTTCCTCCATCAATTTTAAGTCCAAAGCAACTAGTAATTAACCATTTCCATTAAGACGCAGTGTCGCTCGACCCAAATAAGGTCCACACCGCACGGTATCGCGGTGACTACCGTTCATTTTTATGGCCGTCCATCATCAAACTATGACAGCTACTCGACACTGATTGTGGTTGCTACACTTGCTTGTTGCATGCAACATGCTGGCGATAATTATTTCTCAACATAACCTCACATCCATTCAACCCAATTCCGCAGAAATTCACTTGAAGGCAAAACAAAATACCAGCACATACCCGGCCACTTCCTCCCATATGGGGAGATGGAAAACATATTTTTCCATTCCCTCAATAGCTCCTGCCGTGCCGCGATGCCGCCGCTCCGGCCGCCGCCGACCACCGCGTCACACCACATCGACTGGCTATCATACCCTCATTGGGGGTCCGCTTGTTTCCCATTGTATCAGCTAGAAGCAGCGGAATGTTGAAAAGATGTGCTTGGCAAAAATTTCCCAAGGTGTTTACATTTCCTCAGAATTACGATGCGAGATGTTGCGAGTGTGGCTGCGACTGCGATCTGGAGTTTGCGGTGGGGGAAGTGAGCGCATACGCGCGCGACTAGTCCAAGTCCCCGCTCCAAACTGGGAACCTGCGAACGAACGCATCTACCACCACCAAGCGACAGTAGCTCAAAAGTCAAAAACAAAACAAAGAGCCCGTCACCTCGGCGAAAAGGCCACCTGGGAGATTCTTCAAAGCGATTTGGCTGAACGCTGAACGCTGAACGCTGACCGCATTGATTCACAACAAAGTAGCCGTGGTCAGTGGCCAGTGCTAGAGGAAGTGACTTCGATGGTCTAATAAGGGAATTGGCAACTGGGTACGGCATTTAAGACGTACTTACACTTCGCCTTAATTGATACGCTGGGAGAGCAGCCACTGTTGGTGCAAAGAAGATTTATGGGAACGTCAAGACCAGTGCGCTGGGTTTTTGCTCGCTGCTGCCGCCGCACCGTACCGTGCTGTCAACAAATTGCAGCCGAGAGAGTTTTACGATCTGACCGCACTGTGTGAATGCAAAATCGCATTTCCACTGAATCCACAAGCGGTGACAGCTAGGCGAGCACTCATAGATGGCGCTAAATATGTGCTCCACATACGACCACCGATCTCACGCGGTCTTAATGGCCTGTTTACATGTGATTTTGTGATTTACGGTTGTGACCGAACTCTCGGCGGGTAACTGTTGCCGTCACTTGCCAACAGCACTCAATGACATGTCAGAAATGTCATTATGAAAAATTAGCGCTCTGGCACAGCCAGTCTGCCTCCAAAGGGGGCGCACTGAAAAGGAGACCAACGTAACGAGTGTGTACGCGCGCGCGAAATCCTTAATCATTTTCAGTTATGGCGGTGGCGGCGAGGCGGTTTGCGACTAGCAGCTAATGTAGGAGTTGCCCAAGTCGCGATGGCAGTAAATTTGGCGATAATGCGCGCAGGTGTTTTTTGCCAAGTTAGAGAGAGAGTGCCAACAACATTTAAACCGTCGACATGTCTTACCTTCTGCGCGAGGAAGGAATGCCTACCTTGAGAGTTTTAAAAGCAATTACCGCACCACACGGTGTGCCTGCGTCAGTGTCTGCCGTTTGCAGTTGTGCTTGCGCGCCTGTGTCTGCCTCTCTGCTGAATTAGTCTTCCGTTCGTCTGTTTGGTGTGTTCGGGCCGTCGCGTCGTCGTAGTCGTCGTTGTCGTTGCTCTAGCCCCGGCGACATGAGACAATTTATCGCCGACATCATTTGGCGATACAACGGCATTTGTCAGGAGCACACACAGCCAACGAGCAAACAAACTGCCGAGACTGCGGCTGACGCTGAGGCTGAGGCTGAGAGTGAGACGACCACCTGAACGATTTGCATAAAAATGCTTACCCCTTGTGTTGGGGGCAATCAGCCGCAGGAATTATAATAAATAGCTTCGTGACATTTGCCTAAGCATTGCTGGTAGCACAGCAGCTTCCCTGTACGGAGACGGCTTACAAACAGACCCCCAAACTTAGTCAAGCCTAAGCATGACAAATTGACGGCCCGAACGAGTGAAGCGTTTGGTGAACCGATGCGATGGCCCTATTCCCACCACCCCTTGGGTGTGTGCTTCGTGGCAGCGCACACATCGCATACCAACAGCTCAATCAGCGCGAAGCGGGAGAGAGAGAGATTCCAAGATTAGCGAGGTATCTGTCAGGTAGCCCGGCGTAATGACAAAGCGCATGTTGTATGCAAATCGCCTGCACCCGCCAGGGACTCGGTTGGTGGCTCCAGCGGCGAATTCAATTTGTGCATTTCAATCAAATATTAATCTCCATACGTGGAGAGTGGTAGCTTCGTGGGCCAACAGGTGTTCCCAGCTGATGCGGAGGAATTCACTTGCAGACGACACGAGCGTGTTGCGCACAGGGGTGCAGCCTCGAATGTCCGAGCATTTATCGCGGCAGAGGCATCAAGTGATTTGTCATCTTGATAGCTGGCAGCGAGTTGCAAATTACTGCGGACTGTTGCGATTTGATCTCTGATCTCTGAACTGTCCTCAGAGGTGGCATAATGGTGGCAGCAAGCGGGCATGGCTTGGTCTTCGTTGTGTAATTGACACGGATTCGGAGTGGTGCTCGCACAAGGTTTCGGTTCGGTCTCAATTGACAGCCAGTCATTTATTGACAGAAACAAACAAGCCCGTCTAAGGCCCGCTGACAATCACTGGCGGGTGCCAAAAGTGAATGGAAACGGCAGCGGCAGCAAAGTTTCAACACAACACAACACAACAGCTCCCACAACAAACATGGATTGCAGTCACATCCATTTTCATTTCAGACATCCATGAGAACTGACGAACAGAGTCTTGAAAGTCGTACGCCACCGTCACCGACCGACCACGACGATCATCAACACTCTCCGGCTCTCCGGGCAACCTGTCAATTTATGAGGCGACAAAGTTGAGATCTGCAAGTGCGATCTCAAAGCAAACTGAGCCGCTCAATCGAGCACTCGGCTCGTCGCTTGATTTGGATCCGATCCTTCGCCGGAGGTGCACTCTACTGGGTGCTGGTGCTGGCTCCTTCAGCTGGTGTGCGAAAAGTGAAAGGGAAACCCATCGACGGAATAACTGTAATTCAGAATAATAACACTCGATCTGGGTTAAAGTGTTTGCTTACACAGCGAACAGCACACTCAGAGCGGCGCGGAGCGCACACAAAATGAAATGATTGGCAGTGTGATGTGGGCCTCATTTGAGCAGCGCAGCGCGGCGGTGGCGGCGGCCTCGTGTAAACAATGCAAAGTGCCGCATACTGCCGACTGACGGGAAGGCTCTTCGTGCTTCGCGCAAAACAAATGGCCACCACAAGCAAATATCCTCCAGGGAGGTGGGCCAGCTCTGTTGGCGGAACGCGCAATCTTGACAATTTATTAACATTATTTATCCCTCTTCGATGATTATCTGTGGAGAGCGAGATCGCGAGAGGCGGCAGAGTGGGCCACTGTTGAGCCGAGTCGAGACGAGCCACCAGGCAGTTGCCGTGCCAATTAAGGCGTCCGCTTGCGAGTGCGGACGCCTGTGTACACCACCTCCATCGTCCACTTGTGGATCTGTCGCTCTTTCCCTGAGTTCTGTACATACACTTGGCCCGTTAATTTTTGCGGGACACATCGCATGAACGCATCTGCATTTGCATCCGCATTCGGCGCGCTTGATGGACGGCTTCTAAGTAGGCTCAGGCACTTCGTCTGCGGTGGCTCGGGCGTGCGCACATGCGCAGTATGCCCCCAACGCATTGGGGGTCAAGTCATCACGCGGATTTCGTATGATTGCACTCGAGTGCAAATTCTCCGCTCGTCGGTGGACACTCGTATGGGGCTTTGCCCACACAGACTCCTGCTCGTCTGCTCGGCGTGTCGTGTCCCCTTGTGTGCCATGTTTGGGAAACGAGGAAGAGGATAGACGAAGAAACAGGTGAGTTATCCGCTTACGGCCGCACATTGAAAGCAGGACGTGTCCCCTCTTGTAGCTGTGGCATTGGGAGAGGACGCTCGCATTGGGATGCGTAACGTGAGGCGGTGGATGTCAGGTTTGTCTGAGAAACGAGGCGTTTATGGACATCATTTGTCCGCAAATTAAGTGAAAAGGATACGGGCCTTTAATGGAATGGACGTTGCCATTTGTTGAGGGCGCTGGATGCGATCGGGGGGAGAGATCGTATGTGACTCCTGACTTGGGTGCCACACGTGTGGTGTGTGTCGAATCAACCGGGACTCAGAAGGAGCTGCGTGAAGGTGGATGTCTTCGGCTAAATTATCCAGTGACTCTTGGGCTTGGTTGGGTGCTGCACGCACGGGCGGCGTGTGGAATTCGGAAGGGAGGAGTGTGCATCGGGGAGGCTCGGGTGTGCTTTGAAGTCTGACTGGGTTTTGTTACATCGCCATTCACGAGGACCTCCGAAAGAGTGTTTTCTGTAAATTGACTGAGTTGAAGAACAAGACGCTTGTGCATAGCGAAGCCTGTGTTCCTCACGGTGTACACATCCTCTACACCTCTCCCTCTCCTCCCAACAGACTCGCCGAACTCAGTTTAGAGGGCTGTCAGGTGAGATTAATCATCTTGGCAAACCAAACGAAAATTCTCTCAGCCTCACAAGCCAAATGCTTCAAAAATAGACACCATTCTCTACTCCCCCTCCCCTGATCATCGCCCAAGCCACTGGCACGATGGCAACCCTACGATCGCGAGTAAAACACATCGCAACACCCTTGCAGCACGTCCTGAGGTGATCTGCTTCGAAACATCTTTAGTGCCTCCATTTGGTATATTTAGCAGATGACAATGTCTTGCATTATTAATCTTTGCCTGTTCATTTGCGATATAATTGCATTCGTTGAAAGATCACCAAGGATCTCGCCCCTCGTCCTAACAGCGTCGCTGTCGTCGTCGTCGTCGTCGTCTCATAGCCATCCTCCGCTGTGGTGCGGCTTCTGCTGCAGCATCACAGTCACAGCATACATTCCGCTCAGTAAATCATCAAAGCGAACTATGCGTGCCACAGTGTCGGACAAATTCGCTAAATTTATAGCCGAAAACATTAACAAATTGCGACACGTCTTTTGGGAGCAAAATCTATCGCCTATCACCAGCGACGGTGACGGTGACTGTGGCGGTGGCGGCGGCATGCAGGGCGCAAAAACTAGAATCATCCTAGTCCCAGTCGGCCTCTCAGGCTCCGAGCAGAACGATCCGCCACCAGTAAATCGTAAGCAGTCTGCATTTGGGAGCTTAGGGACCCGTGGTGGCGTCTTCTTCTTCGCGCGGACGGACGTGCAGAGGCAACGTGCAGCACCGCCGAGGCGCGGATATCTTTTTGCATACATTTAGCGTTTGTGTTCAATGTCACAATGAATTTATCGCATAATTAAATGCCATTAATATCCGTCCGAAGGAGACTTGTCCACAGATTCATAGATTCCCCGCGTGATGTGCTCTGGTGTGTCTGTGTGTGTTGAGAGTCAGAAACCAATGTAAGGCCAGTAGCTGTGGACGACTATGATGGATTTTATTGAGAATTTTGTGTTTTCTCTGGGGTTCGTGTGATCGGATTACAAGATGGATGGACGTCGATGGAAGAGGGCGGTATGGCGACAGAGAATGCCGCCACAACCGGTGCAGGAGACAGATGCGTCAGAGCCTTGTGAAAAGGACTGGAGGATACAAGTGCGATGGTGGCAAGGGATTAAAGGTTACAATAAGCAATCCTATAATCGAACAAAATCAAAGGGTGGATGCGAAACGCACAGGTTTTATTATGAAAGCGTTTATTTATTTGAATGCGCCCGTAAGAGCTTGGTGCCCTGTGCACATCCTGCACATATGGTGGGACCGGCCCTGGGCAGAGATGTCCACAATACGCCACATTTCCACACTACAGCAGAATCGGGGAAGTGACCCGAGATCTATAGACCGACACTCACACTGTTTTCGTCGATTTAAAGGACGGGCTATACACCGCCATGTCTGATTTTCACATACTTGTCAACCTTGTCACGATGGGAGAAATCTCGCTGCTCTATCAAGGTCGCTAACGGATTCATCCAGGCATTCGATGGACAACGACGTGAGTGAAACGTCTTGGGCCTCATCGCCTTCGGTTGCTAGGCTAAGTAGAGCACTTGGGCAGTTTGTCTTCGACACGAAGAGTTTTGTACTCCGACACGGACAGTAGAACGGAACAGATAATGTACACAATTAAGGTTTAAATGCAGAAGAATAGGCGTGTTTTTTTGAGAATGCATACTCAGCTCCGTATTACTTTTACACGCGGAGCAACAACAAAGCAAATTACTGAGCAGAATCCACGCAGTGATAATTGAACACTGCTTAGAGCGCATTGAAGAACCTCTATCATAGGTGGCGCCACTCATATGGTTCAGATAACACCACTGAATCACAGATGCGCCGCTGACAACACTTTCTGAAGATGCAGCAGAAGTATCGGCATTGGTGTTCTAAATATCTCGACATAGGATAACTTACCCCAAATTTGTAATTCATTTATACGAACGTTATAAAACACATTTGGCAAAAAATGTAACATAGAGGCGCTCTATTCGTACTTTGACATTTAATGTCATCACAGTAAGGACACGCACCGACTTTTGACACAAAAAAATAAAATGAGAAAAAGATAGTTTTATTGAGGATTAATACTGAGCTGAGTACTGAGTTCTCAATAAAACGGCTGAAAGCGAAAAACTATCGAACTGTAACGCCCCACACCCAGTCCACACATTTAATATTTCTAAAAGTACATAATTTTTTCACGGGCGATATGGTCTTCGATGAGCACAAGTACTTACTCCCAATTCGATGTATGAATCACCGATGATCGAGTTCTCATCTTAAGGTCCAAATGTAGCTGACTTGTGTAAACGTATGCTATATGTCAGAATTGAACGAAAAGTTGCTGCAAGCATCGTCACATTTCAAAGCGATCTTGATTTATTCTGTCAGCTGAACTGTCGTTTGCTTAGGTTGAGGAAAAAAGTGAACGAAACTTAACGAAACAGAGTAATTTTTTTTTTTTTTTTTTGCTTCTAGTTTGACTCTGTGGAATAGAAACCATAATCAGCTTTGTAATGCAAGCCGCTGGGTTCTATGTATTGTCTATGTTCTTGTGGAATTCAAAATTGCAGATTCTCGTTCAGGTGACAGCGTAGTGCGTCGGCTGCTACGCTGGACCTAAGTTCATTCCCGTAATCGAGGACCTTTCAGAATTCATCACTTCACATCTTCCGAGTCACTAACAATGAGGAAGGGGTACAGCTGTCTAGAAAAAAGCTTAGAAGAAGTAGATGGCGTAGAAGTTGGTCAGAAGACTATCAGGTATCCCTTGGACAGTGGCGCTTCACATAATATCCTTGTTCACAGAGGGCGAACGTCCCTGTCGTTCATATGCCGCCACTACATCTATCCGTTGCACTTGCGCACGACTTTGATTAACAACTGGTCGTTAGGTAGTCTCCTTCCCTGAATGATCTTAAAAACTGTCCACTTTTCGAACAAAGAGTTGATCTTGGAATGTAAATGTTCGGCTATCGAGAGGAGGGCAGAGGAGGGCACTCTTGAATTGTCAGGACATTGGGTCTAAAATGTCCCACTATACGAACACGCAACTGTCGAGTAAGAGGGGATGCAGTCCTTTATGAAAACTGAAGAGAGGCTTATCTAGCGAAAAGCTAACGCTTCATAATCATCCGCATCAAAGCTGAAATCGGGAACATTCGTCTGATTTGCAGTCAAGCCTCGACACAGGAGAAAGTTGACAACGGCAATGGTGGACGCAGGAATGATGTACATCATCTTGGATACGTTCTAGGAGTCATCGGGATTTCCCCATGACCCAAGATGCATGACACCCCAACTGGAAACGAGACTATGGACTCAGGCGATTCCCAACATCGACAGAGGGACCTGGTGATCAATCAACCGTCAACCAAATCGACGTCAGGCAGACGATCTTGATGTCCGAACCGTCGGACGAGCCAACTTCGATTCGGGACGCTTCCTTCTTGTAGCCAGGCTTGGTAGCTCGGTTATCGAGAGAAAAACGGGGTTTGGGGTTAAGGAATGTTACAACTGATGGGAGAAGATGCAAGCTCGACGCTGTCTGCGCAAACACTCGAAGAGGAGGCGTTGCCAGGAAGCCATCCGAGAAGGGGCCACCGATGTTCAGATAAGAAGACGGAGTGCGGCTAGTTGGGAACTTACAAAGTAACGCTGCCAAAAATAACGAAAAATGTTCGTCTTCGGCCGACGGGATTTCTTAGAACCAAAAAAGGAAGCGCGGTAGAAGCTCACATCAATGGCAGGAATGACCTAAGTTCATTTCCGGAATCGAGGAACAATGAGGAAGGGGTACAGTTGTCTAGAAAAAGGCTTACCAAGCCTCGCCGCAGAAGTGGATGGCGTAGAAGTTGTTCAGAAGATGATCGGGTAACCCTTGGACAGTGGCGCTTCACAGAACCATTGCCTCACTGAATATTCTACTCAATCGCCAAGATGGCAAATACCAAGACTGAATGTGCCGGAGGGCTGGAGCTGACCTGGTAGGGATGATGCACCAACTAGAGCTAGAAAAGATTTATTCTAGGGTGTTCTCTCTGAGCCAGTTTCCTTTAGGAATCTGAGAACGAGAGCTGGTTACAGCGACCTCAATTCTTCTTCTGATGTTTGGTGCTTGCCCAGATATCTTTGACTTTTGTGGGCCAGTGCCTCACAAAATCCCAGTGCTTGTTCTGGAATTTGGTTAAATTCCCCCCAGAATCTGCAGAGACCTTCTTGTGATGCTCTTACCTTCTTCTGATGCTCTTAGTTTCCTCAGGTGCTCCTTGAGTGTACAGTGCTCTGATTGGAAGCCTTTTGGTACTTGCCTCAAAACCTCTTCCGGCTATGTTGACCCAAGAGTATCTTGGCCTACTTCATGCCAAGAGCGTTGTTTCAGGTATCTTGCCCGGTTCTTTCTGTCTAGTTCGCGGAACTCTTCCCTGATCAGGCATATAAAGGATTCCGATGCTCCTCCACTAGAGAAAGAGTCGGCCATCTCGTTGTGACTATTGGTTACTGACTCGATCTTTTCCTCGTCAAAGATAACTCCTGCCGGAGAAACACTGAATAGACTTTGTCATTGTTTAGATCATCGATTTGATTTTATGACAATGTTGGAGCGTGGTGGAGCAAGGCAGGAGTCGGGATGAAAGAACGCATCCCAACCTCATGGCCACCAAAGCAAACAAATCGAGACAAGGACAGCGAAACAATCCAAACGTACCCTATGAGTTCCCTTTGCTCATTTTTTTCTGCTCACAATTTCAACATTTCGTGCAAACATTCAATTTCACAGAACACAAGCCCACTGCTGGGACAGTTGAACGCTTGAAATTGCAAGAAATTGCATTATTTCGAACGAGCGAGCGTTGCAATTCGAAATTAAAAATTCCGACTGCGTCCGTTTCAGCACACCGGATTCAGAGCAAGACCTCTGAGGGGAATTTCAAAATCACTCTCGAACTTGAGGCTTATACAAGCGTGCGGTGCGTGTTGCATTTAGATGCGAGACTCATGAAAGGAAATCTGCTTGCTGTATACTTATGACATGTCTCTAGCGGGGACGTGGTCTCTGGTGAGTGGTGAGCGACAACAAAGTTGCAGCGAATCACGAGCTGAGTAGAGTTGTGCGGAATGTCGCGCAGTTCGTCGATAAGTGGCACTTCAGTGACTTGTCAAATGGTTGAATAACTCAGAGCGTTGATGGGGGATGTCTCTTTGGAATCTTTGGCGCTTTTTTGAATTTTCGAAATGATTGATCGCATGGAAGAGGATTTAAACTCTTCATTGCTGACGGCTTGTCGGATATGTCGGACGTGGGCAAGGGTCATCAGTGGGATTGTGATCAAATTTGGCTGTTTATTGATTCATTGATTGATTGGTTATTTGACAAGGGCAACGAAGATGTGGGTGCGTACAGCTTAAGTATCACGTTTCAAGGAGAATTCAGGAGCATCATATGTGAAGCTCAAATTTTATCCTTTTAATGACTAAGGCAGAGGTCTTTCAGGAAGTGTGCAAGGTGCACGAAAGTGTACGCCCGAACGACGACCTGGAGAACCGCGTACTGGCTAACAACACGCTTCTTCGGGAAATTCTGCAACAATGGCGATCTGAGTACATCGGCTTTGTCGTGTCCAATGATGTTAACATGGCAGGTAATGCCATCGCCGATGAAGGGGTTCATTCCCCGTTCATTTCGAAGACAGATCTCAAAGCGGTCTTCGAATCACTAAAGAAGCAGAAGTCAATGGGAGTCAATGGGATCTCGAACACTGTGTTAAGGCATCTCTGGAAGTGGTCAATGTGTACGCAATTCTGTTTGACAATGCTTTGAATTATGCGGAGAATTAGAAAACTACTAGAAGAGGAAAAGATTCTTCGAATCTGTGCAACCTCCGGTCAATTAGTCTCCTTCCGAACATCAACAAGGTATTCGAGAAGGTGATCAATAGAGCTCTGATCATCTGGGTATTGGGTAATTAATTCGTGCGGTTTGCTAAGAGATGGCGTAACTTGTATTATTCCATTGGCACATGCGTTGGAAAGCTAATGTCATTGTACGTCATTTCAGTACATGTCATTCATTTGAAGCGTAAATAACAATAATTTTTGTTCACTCAAATATGTCGAATTTTGTGCCTGAAAAAGTGTTTTTGCGGGGAGTACTTCTTCATTGCTTTAATATGAAGACAACAGCTGCCGAAAGTCATCGAATTTTGGGGAAAGCTTATGGGGAACATGCGCTAGCTGAGGGAACGTGCCAAAAGTGGTTGTGATTTTGGCTTGGAAGGCGATGAACGTCCTGGGCTCCCAAAAAAGTTTGAGGAGTGAGAACTGGAAGCATTACTACATGAAGAGCTCGCTGAATCTTTATGTGTCACTCAAGCAGCCATTTCAAAACGTTTAAAAGCAGCTTCATATACTCAAATAGGTTTCCACATGAACTCAAGCCGAGAGACGTCGAAAGGCGGTTGTGCATGTCCGAAATGCTGCTGGAACGCCACAAAAGGAAGTCATTTTTGCATCGGATTGTTGCTGGTTATGAAAAAAGGATTCATTACGAAAACCCCAAGTGCAAAAAATCATGTGAAGCCCGGCCAACCAGCCGAATCAACGACGAAGCCCAATATCCATGGCACGAAGGTAGTGCTCTGTATTTGGTGGGATCAGAAGGGTGTGCTGTATTATGAGCTGCTAAAACCGGGTGGAACCATCAATGGACAACGCTACCGAACGAAATTAATCCGTTTGAAGAGAGCAGTAGCCGAGAAACGCCCGGAATATGCGACCAGACACGAGGCAATAATTTTCCATCATGACAAACCTCGGCCCCCATTCCTATTCCAGTTACGAACTATTTGCAAAACTGTGGATGGGAAGTTTTACCGCACCCGCCTTATAGCCCAGACCTTGCCCCTTCTGACTGCCATTTGTTCCGATCGATGCAGAACGCCCTCGTTGAAATGCGGTTCACATCAGAGCGGAATATCAAAAATTGGCTTGATTCATTCTTGGCTGCCAATCCGGCGCCTAGCACACATGGAAATTTGATCAATTCTTTCACAGCTTCATTTATATTCGATGAAAGTTGAGTGTATAATTGGAAATTACTACATTGACGGCTCGGTCATCTGTGTCTGCCAGCAATTGTACGGACTTCTCGAAGATCGTGCCTCTAGTGTTGGTGAGTAAGTCTTGCGTGATGTGACATAGCAGAGCGAAGCGGTCGCCTTGAGTAGAAGGTTGTTCCACATTGAGTGTCTCGGTGAGGGTTTGTTTCCGACCTTAATGGAGCAGCCACAACTCTCCATCGTTGAGGCGTTTTGACAGGAAAGTCAAAACACGACATGGCGTTGGTTATATAATGTTCGTCTCTATACACGCTGTCACATGCAGTGTTGAAATCGGGGAATAGGTACATTATATCTATTTTAATGTCGTGGGTCGGGAGGATCGCCGTATCTCGAAAAGAAGCTTCATTTTCGCATTCTGATTCACTTGAATCACACTTATCACACCATTTTCGGCTTCTGGTACAAACTCTTCGACACTAGTCAACTCTTGCCCGCTTGACATTTTCCAAAACAAACTCCCTTCTCTTGGATCAATCATATCTCAATGGGCCAACATGGCCTAAGTGTGCTGGTTTTCTCAAGCAGCCCCCTTCCCTTAATCAAATTATGACTTCACTCCTAGTTGCTACGACTGTCTTCAACATAAAAGGTGATTTTTTAAAAGCTATAGGAAAGCTTTTCAAAAAAAGAAAACACATAAGATTCAGAAAAATTCATGAAATCTTTATTTGCATCGATAGTACGGTCCATTTAATTTAATGTTTGAAGATTATTTCATGCAAATGTTGACCTTGACTGCGCCTCAAATGGTCCATCCGCATAGTCCAATTTCGGCCGGTATTTCACGAATAAATGCTGCAATGTTGTCCTCCAATGCGTCAATTGAAGCGGGCTTCTCTGGATAGACATGAGCTTTAACATAGCCCCGCAAAAAATAGTCTAAAGGCGTTAAATCGCATGATCTAGGCGGCCAATTGACCGGTCCCGAACGTGAAATAAAATGTTCACCGAACTCGCCTCTCAATAAGTCCATTGTTGCGCGTGCTGTGTGGCATGTGGCACCGTCTTGTTGAAACCACATGTCATGCAAGTCAAGCTCTTGCATTTTGGGCAAAAAAAAGTTGGATATCATCTCACGGTAGCGCTGACCATTCACAGTTACGTTACAATTCGCATCGTCTTTGAAGAAGTACGGTGCAATGATGCCACCAGCCCATAAACCGCACCAAACTGTGACTTTTTCTGGATGCATTGGTAGCTCTTGCAATGCTTCTGGCTGATATTCACTCCAAAATCGACAATTCTGCTTATTTACGTACCCATTGAGCCAAAAATGAGCTTCGTCGCTGAACACATGTGATGTCACTTTTGTTGGACACATCTGTCCAGTTCCACATCTCTGAACGGAACGCCGCCGCTCACTCTAATCTCCGAGACCACCGCCTGCGTACATCTGTCCGTGAATGGAATACTTCTCAATCTTGAACAAAAAATGCTATGATTTCACAAGAAAATGTGCCAATTCTTGGCAAGTGAATTCAAATTTCTAAATCGATTGCGATGAGTAGGTACGAGTATCCCACGCCGCCGATGTGCATCATCAATCCGTGCGGGCGTGATTAGTTGGGTAACACCCCATCAGCGGAGATGCAGGCGAGAAGTGTAGTCTATTTATACCCCGCCTAGATTTGAGGGCAGCTAATTCGGATTTCTATCGGATCCCACTCACGGGTCCACCTCTCTCTCTCGCTCTTACTCTTCATCCGGCAATGCGCCACACGCTGTCAAAGTTCAAGTGGAACAAATGAGTTCCAACGATTGATTTAGTGAAAGGCGATTCATCATTCCGCATCCGCTGTTGTCGTTGCCAGTTGCATCGGTGCACAATCTTCGATCCGGCGGCGATGCCTGGTGGGGGGTGGGGAAGTCGATGGATGCGCGAATAAATTATGCCGGCAACGGCGCTGGATGACGACGATGACGAGGACTATTCCCAGGGACTGCCATCGGAGCTGATCGTCCGCTGAAATCACTTAAATCAGCTAAATCAGCTGAATCCTCTGAATCACTATGATTTGAAGCTGATTCACACTTTGGCGACTGGTGCTGCGCTCCGGCGCAGCCGTTGGCGCGGTGCATGATTGGGTCGCGACGTTGATCGCTGGAGCATCGATCCCTGTGTCCAATTTAGTTTGACACGCTGTTACATCGGCGGCCGTTAGTCCATCATCGGGGCCGCTCTCTGTTTGCTTTGCCCATTTGGCGTGTGATTTATGAAAGTAAAAGTAACGATCGGCCCCACATACCAAGCCAAGTTGGCTGGTATCGTATCGTATCGTATGGTCGTCGTCATCGTTGTTCACTCGTCGGCAGTGGCAGTGGCATAAGCAAGCAGCAGCTGCTGGTTCTACAAAATCTCAGACAAGAAGACAACAAAACTAACCCGACTAAGGTTATGTACACCACTTAATCCCGACACAGATCTATCTGTGGCTGTGTGTTACTGTTTGCCGTACGTTAGATGATTATTTCTTGGCGCTGCTTAGATGCAGATACCCATTCGTGCGGTGTGCCCGCTTGTTGTACCCTCGTACGTATGCACGTATCTGCTTGTTGGTCTGCAGTTGGTGCTGATGTTGATGCTGATGCTGATGCTGAAGCTGGTGCATGGTGCTGCTTGGTGCTCGGCTCGATCGATCGTTGTTGTTGGTTTATTTACGGTTATCGCTTACACGATTGCATTTTGTATATCATACCCATAATGGCGTTCCATCGAAGGGCGGACGGACGCCAGCGGTGTGTTGGCCGGGAAAACAGAGTTTATAGCTACCCCCTCCTCCTCGGCTGCAAGCACTGTTCTAGGACGTTTCGGTGGTGCAGCGGGGCCGGTGGCGACGGCAGCGGTACTTGTTATGTGTGTGCTCGAGATCTTTCGATCTTGCAACGCGATATGGATATTGTTGTGTGTACCGGAGAGCAGCTGCTGTGGCACGAAATGATCTTCACAAATCTTTCTCGTCCTCGTTTGATTTTCTTTTCGTTTTCCTCTTGCTTTTTTCTCCGACTCTGTTGCGACAAGGCAACGAATGAGTGTACCTTGGCAGCAAACAAGCCAATGCACATGCACATGCTTCAGCAACAGCAACAGCAACAGCAACAACAACAGTGCGGTGCATGGAGCACCACTTTTGGTAAGAAGCTCGAAATTGACGGGTGGCTTATGGCGTAGCGCTGCCTGTGATGCTGGCGATGGTGGCGCTGCACCATTGATCGAGTCACGATAAACGTTCGATGTGTTCGCCGGTGATTTGGCCAAAAGGTCGAGGGTAGGACATATTTTGTTGTAAAACATTTTGTGAAATGACAATAGTTCGATAGGTGGAGGGGGCAGAGGAGACCGAGAATCGATGCTGACCTATAAAACGGTGACGGCAGAGTGATCAAAACAATGTCTTCGGAGTCAAAGTTTGCCCATAGATGGATGCGAGGTTGATTGAACACTTCTTGCTTTGAGATCGCTGATCCTGGGCTCTCTGCGGCTGTGTTCAACGATCGGGCATTGTTTGACCGACCAGCGATCTTGTAGTCGCACATGACTTGCGAAACACTAGATTTTGACGGGAGCTGGAATGCATGGCAGAAAGAGGTTCGGGTGAGAGTAGGGCGAAGATCGTTCAAGATCTTGCAAGCGGACATGTGTGGGATCACACATACCTTTCAAAGTTGGTCAACGCGGAGGCAGATGAATGAGATAACGCAGCACAGGCACGATGCACGGATTGAGGTGATTGGCAGAACACAGCGAGCCGTCAAGGAGGCGTCTGCTGACATTGAGACGGAAGCGGCTAAATTGAGTCTACCGGTGAATGAGGGCAAACCGCTCTTCAAGAAAGCATGTACAGCGTCTTCGTCTTGGACGTCGGACGTCTATGTACCTCGGCTCCACAGTAAATGGAACGAACAACATCAGTACCGAGATCAAACGCAGAGAACCTCTTGCCAACCGCTGTTTCTATGGAAGAGGGAAATGAGACCAAGCTAAAACTTTGATCATCCTAGTCCTGCCGCAAGGCGCGGAGTGTCCATGCCTCCTTCTGGGCGCGGATGAGGAAGTCCTTGGTTTCTTTGAGAGAAAACTTCTGTGTGTGATTTTGGGTCCTGCTCAACCACGAACTGTAGCTGTACAGCGACATGAGTCTAGTCTGGCTGGGCCCTGTAGAGCGCCTGGGCAACTCATCTCCGTCTCGAAGGGTCTTTGACTCCAAACCTGTGGGACAACGCAGGAGAGTTCGCCCGTGTTTAGGTTGGGCCACCCAGGTCGAGAATGACCTCAACGAACATGGTGTGCGACACTGGAAGCCACTAGCCAGAGACCGTGTCTAACTGGAGAGGCTTGTTGGTTGAGGCCCAGGTCCACCCCTGACTAGTGTCAAATAAAGAAGAGGAAGAAGTAACCATGAGCTGGAGGAGCTTTAGGAAGACCGTCATGTGAGTAAAGGCGGAACAAGCCTGTTGGGGGAGTTTGTGACAAGGGAGAAGAATGCAGAGAAATCGAAGGAAGCTCCTTGGAAAGTCGGGCAGAGATAATGAGAGATGGTTCTGTTACTTCCTATAGACCGAAGATCCACCACTCTGATCAGGAAGTACATACATCTGGGAGCACGCAACCACTCTGCCCACTTACTCCACTAATCCTATGTGACCTGCAACGAAGGAAAGCAACCGAAATCATGAACACAAAATGGCATGCCTAGCCTCCGAGATGATCAAGGCCGAACTCTTACCTCAAATGGCGCAGTTGGTTAAGCCCTTGGTTTGTGGGGTCCCCGGTTCGAATCCCAGTGAAAGCAAAGTTAAAACGCTTTTATCTGGTTTTCAAATCTGGTCCAGTCACCACTTGCCGTTGAGATCAAATTAACGGCAATATCACTGGAGTGGTCGATCGGTGGCAGTAGTCTGACTGTGGGTATCACAATGGACCTACATGGTCTAAGTGTGCTAGTTTTCGCTAGAAGCCCCCTTTCCTACCCTACCCTACCTAGCTCTAAAAAGTTCCCCCAGCATTTGGGATTTCGGACCGGAAAAGGATCGAACGATCATAGCGATGGCCTGTTCAGGAGTGTCCGTACTTTTTTCTTGTCCCTATACCAGGAGATTGCGAGTGACCTCCTACGAGGGCGTAGAAGCTTATTTACCTCTCTTACTCTGCCCTTGTTTTGCGTTGCAGTGTCTTTTGTGGGAACATTCGCAAAACTTAAGTGGAGACATTCCAAGAGCAAGCGAGGACATCTGCGGGGACTCACCAATTGACATAGTCGCTCCCTTTGCTATTTGCCGTGCAAAGGCAGTAGCTACACAAAAGATGCTGTAGCCACTCCATCAATCTTCTTATTACCTTCGCAAACAGACGACACATTCATGCGCTTGAATACAGAAAGAGCAGTGTGGGCAATGATTTAATACTGTCATAGTATGCAGCGAGCAAAGGTCTGTGTTAGAATTGCCAATTGTGAAGAAAGTCCAAGATGTTGAGTTCAAAGAAGAGAGTAGCAAGAGCTCTCGATCTCGTTCAGAAAGATATGAGCGACCTAAACCAAGGACATGCTGGAGAGTATGGCAAAATGTGTAGAAAATGTAAAAAGGGTCAGCCCCTTCGTTAGTAATAAGGACTATGGAGGAAGTACCGAAAATAAGCCCAATTCCAAAAGTAGCTGTGAGGTGCAAAATTGAGTACATTGGAGGTGTGGAGGTTTTTGCATTTCCGAGTCCGCGGAAAGAGGAACTGTCACCTTGAACTTTCCAACTGTACGCGTGTGCAATACTACACCCTGCAAGCGCGAATCAACATGATCTAGTTTAAGAACGTTCCAAGGCCGGTGAATGCTGACGCAGCTGCCCTATTCACGCGTAGAATGCTCAGCGGATGTGGGCTACACCTAAGCCCTTTTTTTAACTTTTATTTAAGTTTCAAATTCACTCTTAGCTAGGCTGTGGAACAATAAAGTCGATCAGATCGGAAGTTGCTTGGCGAACAGTTGGGGACAGGCTCTGCCTCTCCGTTCGCGTTTCCTCAGAGTTGGATTTGTTTGACTGCAATACCCCCGCGAGGACATATGTTGCCGAGTGGATAAAACAAAGAATGATCGATGAAATCAATCGGATTTTCGCTTCGTGTTCTTTTTCATTTCTAGCTTTTTTTTTTGGATTTCATGGTTCAACCACGTTTTTCGTAAAAAAAAAAACATTTAAAAAAAACGAAAAGTGTTACATACTATTAAGATAAGTTAATTTTTTTAATTGTTCTGTTCCTTGCACTAAACCTGGGTATATACAGTTTTGTTTGGAATTGATCATGACAATAATGTGTCATGACATTTTTGCTCCCCACTGTATATGGCAAGATCTCCTCTCGTCGGACTGGTTGCCAGAAGAACTAGACAAACTTAAAGCAAGACTTATCTCCAATAAGAAAATGCCGCTAACGTCTATAGCATCCACTGAGGAACTAGAGGAAGTAGCTTTTCGAGTTAATAATTTATTGATAAATTCCTGCCATGGCAGTTGTGTCCCTAAAGCTTGTGTTAACAGGCGAATGGTGCCAAGGTGGAATGATCAACTGACAACTCTCAGGAAAAAAAGTCAGAAAGCTCTTGAACGAAGAGGTGGCACGATTATAGGCTCAATTTCACAGAATACAATTCAGAATTGAGACGATTTCACGTCATATTCATCATGTGAAATCGTGTCCACATCAGAGACAGGTTAGAGTCGTCCAACCCTACAAACTCAAACCAGCTCGCATATAGGAAAGGCAAATCTACAACAGGTGCCCTCCACTATCTCGTGAAGCACTTGATCCGACTGCCCTATGTGCTTTCCTCGACATCGAGGGTGCTTTCGACAACACCGACAACGACTCCATCACAAGCCGATTTATCGAATAATCGACTAACCGTTGGATCAAAGCCATGCTGGAAAGTCGTTCAATTACATCCTCTTCCCGAGGAGTGTCTGTTTCCGTAACTACGGTCACGGGATGTCCACAAGGGGGTGCTGTGTTCTCTCTCCCTTGCTGTGGTCACTAGTTATGGACTATCTGTTAGTAGATCTCCACAGATCTGGTTTTACCACATTAGGTTGTCCTGATGAGCTGGATATTATTATTAGGGGTAAGCACTGTCGCAAGTCGTGGAATGGTGCAGCAGGATTATCCATAAATCCCCGCAAGAGCGTTCTAGTGCCTTTCTCAAGGAGGTTAAATATCAACCTTGAACCCATAATAATTACTAACACCATTCTAGTCTATTCCAGGGATGTCAAATATCTTGCACACGACTCGACTGGAATTCACCCATCAAGTCAGTCGTAGAACGTGTCGGCACTGGCACTGTGGGCCAGTAGACGCCTGGTACTCCCCCACCTCACCCCACTCCGGGGCTTGGGGTCTTACCTTAGTCATCTTAGTATACTTAACTCAATCCCTAATTGAGACATGTTTTGTACATTCCCCGATAACATGGTCAGGCCACAATGTTTTTGCAGGCTTGTTGAAGTTGACATATTGGACCGCGGAGACCAACGGTGACCCAGCACTAGACCCTTGAAGTCTGCTTTGGTACACAGACGGATCAAAGATGGATTCTGGAGCAGGATTTTTTGGACCCAATTTTTTGGATTTGGGTCGAGTCCTACTGTCTTCCAAGCCGAAATCCCAGCAATCGAGATCTGCACCAAACCAAAAAACCTCCACAAAGGTATCAAGGGGCACAGTAATTCCAATAGTCTCAGTCAGTCAAGCTTAAGGTGTTATAAATGTGCTTTTCCATTCTTCCAAAAATGTCTCAGAGGACAAAGGTAAGTTAAACATCAGTTTTAACGGAACAGACAAGGATACATTACAATGCTTAAGAATGATAGATGGTACATTGTCAGGACCAAGACTTAGACATGAATTTAAGGATTTAATTTCTTGCAATATGTCATGTGTAGACAAACTGAGTGATCCAATGCTCTTATTGTAAATTGGGTCTATAACTTTTATTTTTGTAACTATTCATGCTAAGAGATGGCGTAACTTGTATTATTCCATTGGAACATGCGTTGGAAAGCTACTGTCATTGTACTTCATTTCAGTATATGTCATTCATTTGAAGCGTAAATAACAATCTTTTTTTTTTCACTCAAATGTGTCGAACTTTTTGCCTGAAAAGGTGTTTTTGAGGGGAGTTCTTCTTCATTGCTTTAATATGAAGACAACAGCTGCCGAAAGTCATCGTATTTTGGTGGAAGCTTATGGTGAACATGCGCTAGCTGAACGAACGTGCCAAAAGTGGCCGGCCAACCAGCCAAATCAACGGCAAAGCCGAATGCGCATGGCGCGAAGGTAATGCTCTGTATTTGGTGAGATCAGAAGGGCGTGCTGTATTATGAGCTGCTAAAAGCGGGTGAAACCATCAATGGACAACGCTACCGAACACAATTAATTCGTTTGAAGAGAGCAGTAGCCGAAAAACGGCCGGAATATGCGGCCAAACGAAAAGTTATAAGTTATAAACCCAAAACATCTTCTTTTGGAGAAGGCGTATTAATATTCGACTGATCAACGTACACTGTTTCGAAGAATTTTGCAAATTGCTCGCAGGTTTACCTTTATAATACCTTTGAGCTCCATATTTTGAAAAATATCCTTCGACTTCCTTTTATTATTTCAAAAAGGTCCAAAAACCTTTGGGATTGCTAGAAATAAAATATTAGGCTCAGTATTCAATATATACTGTTTATACAGAAATTTGTTTAAAAATTCGTATTCCCGGCGTAGTTGACAAAATAGCTTTTTGTTAAGCTCTGAATAGGAATTTTTCCATTTTAAAGGCTTTATTCTTCGCATTTTTCAGATTAACCAATCGTTTATTCTGCCACGGCTCACAGTGGTCGATTTAGGGTCTTTAGCTGGACTTAAATAGGATCTAACTTGAAAATATGTTTTAAAATCAATTTAAAATCATTTCCATAACCTTGTGATCTCGGGTCGGGAGATGTCTCAAATCGCTTATTTTTGGATCTGAAGATATCCACATGTCGTGAATCACATCAGTATTTGTTGCGATTCGGGACGTCTTTCTTGAAAATCCGCTTCGAAAAATGTTTGTAATCCTTTTGACGGGCTTCTAAGACATCTTCCGAAAGCTGCCCGATGGGGATTGGAAAACTTTCAGTGACCTCAGCACCGGGCAACATAATTTTGTGGACACTTACTGGCATTCTGTACGAATCATATTTGGAAACAAATAATTTTGCCGTGTCCAAGCAATAAGTTCGGAATTTCATGGGATCGATTTGGAAACCTGGTGTTAACGTCCTCAACACAATTGAAAACCGTCCTACCAGTCTTGTGTGCAAGCCTACTATTTCAGCGGTTTTTGCTGGTTCTGCAAACTGAGCTAGCCCTGTTCTCCACATTGCATGTTTTGCCATCAACCATTGGCTTCAACAGAGTATGGTGAACTAAAACAGTCTTGTCGTAAATGGTTACCCTTGTGGCTTTGAGACAATTTGCCTCGGCTTCCATACGGCTGAACTCTCTAGTCATTGCCTCAATGTTTGAATTTGCGAATTCGAAACGTACTGGACGGCAGTATCTTGGCGAAGATGTTCTTGGACCAGTTTTACGTTTTTCTAAAGGTTCTATGCATGTTAGCACAATATCAGGATTTACCAAAAACCAATCCCTGCCATCAGAGCCCAATTTCCACGAGCATTCTATGATGCCACCGTTTTCTATCTGATTTCCAAAAGTTTCAAGATGTGCGACAGACAAACGTTGTACTGCCAACAATGACTGTAGTTTGACTTTACATAAGGTTTCGGTTACAGTCAAAAAGCTACTTGTCGGATAACACTCTTCTTTTGCTTTTGAAATGCTATCGTAAGCTGGCTAGATAAGCATTTCCTTCTTTTGCGCATTTTTGAAGTTGCTTATATTGATGTTCTGTGAGTTTCAAGTCAGTTATAAGGGCCAGGGCTTCTTCAGATGTATATGGTTTGACCATATTCTACTCGGCAACCCTTTCATCAACTTCGGCTTTAGAACGGCTTCCCTCTATTCACAGCTTAGACTCAACAGCCTAGACTCAAGATTTTGAATTGTTCGTTTTTTGGCTCTGCTTCCACACGCCTGGAATTCTTTTCCAGGTCTTCCTTGTGTAGAAGTGGTTGGCGTATGTACTTCAGGCAATGAAATTTGAAACTCCTCGCGAAGCCACCACTCTTCAGCTTTTACAAATCGTTCTAGTGATATGTGCGGCTGTTTAAAATATTCTCTTTTACTAATGAGAGGCATAAACTGTGGGAATCCAAGTTCTAATATATTGAGGATTGCTTTTTTTTGGACCACCTAGTGTTCAACTGCCACAGAGCGTCTTGAGGGTTGCGAAGGCAGGCTCATCACCAGCCCACATGTGAAATACTAGTTTATGGAACTCAATTGCCTTCTAAAGTCTCTGGTGTGGTCTCTGGTCCTCGTCTCCAGAAACACCACTTTCCAGCGAAACAACCCGATTCGCAGTCCCATCAACTGCCAAAGTTAGACACGGTCTGCGACTTGTGCGCACACAGCACCACCCAGTGTAGGCACCGCACCGCCAACTCCCAAGCAAATCCAACCAACCGCTCAATTCTCGATCTCGGGCGTGCTCACGAAACAATACCAGCTACCAGCGGCTCCCAGTTGCAACTCCAACCGCGGATAATGCGCACTCCACGTCGATTCTTCATTTCCGGCTGTGAATTTGAATTCCATCTCGGATTAACCACCTCGTTCCCCGGCCACGCTAAATACATCAATCATCATCAATAAGCCAGGTGTTCCCCGCGGCATCAGCCCTGGCGCAGCAGATTTCGTCGGCGCAACAGCGGCGGCGCGCAAATCACCTCACCCAACCCTGCTACTTAAATAAATCAGTATGCACCGACCCAGCATTTGCAAATTAATACCTCCAAGTTCCATTCGCGCTAGACCAGTCACCTTTGCTTAGCCTTCACGTAGGCATCATAACACGTATCCAATTATGCACCATATCATTACGCCACGCTCTGATCCGTTCCAGCCGACTACGCGACCAGGGACAGGATCTAGCATCCAGCATCCCTCTCTGGCACACACACACACTGCAATCCCATCCCATGGCCCATCTAGGAGGAGTGAAATTACGCTTATTACACACATCCCCCCGCGCCGGTCGGCACACGGAGCCAATTTGTACACAATCGATGCCTACACTGGGAGAGACCCAGTCACCAGCGTGGCTCAGTGCCTCTGAGGACGCGACGCGACGGCCGCAGCGAGGAGCAGCCCACAATTTATGGTTGACACAGAGTGGATTTTAGTTTCAATTTGGCGAACATGCGAAACCCTCAACGGCCCTGTCATCCGTGCTCACAATGGGGACTAGGCGCAGGCACAGCTGGATCTAGACCATCAGCGAGCGCACAGTATTTGATTAAAGCCGGGCTGCCCACTGGAGCACACGGAGTTGCGCGCCTGCGTTGACAATTTCATTCGATAACACCGCGCCGCGCCGCACCGCTGTGCTCTGCACTCGGAAAGGTGTATCCTTTCTTGTTAACAAGTCTCCGAGTCCTCACAAGAGGCTACGAGTTCATTGCGGGCTCTTCCGGCATTTGGTGCGGTGTGCGACCCCCACGTACCGAGCGGCAATTTATTACCCCAAACATGACGCGCCGCCACAGACGCGATAAACGGCCAGACTGAGTCGGGGAGCAGACGGTAGAGACGCATGGAGGCAAGTACAACGAAACGAATCCCTCAAAGAATTGCGAGGACACGAGGAGGCAGCTCGTCGTCATCGTCGTTGTCGTCGACCTAATGGGGCTGGGCGCGCGCATTCCGTCGCCCCATCATAATTGGAGCTGTTGGGCAATTATGCAAATGCCTGTGACACCTGAAAATATGGCGTCCAATTACTCATTGATGCTGGGCCACGCTTGCGTGCCTCACCGCAGCGATGCGGCATTTATCAATCTTAGCAATATGCTCCGTGCGTTGTGCGTTGTGCGTCGTAGCGTGCCCAGACCTCGTATCGGCTGCCACGCCTTGGCAAGTTGTGGCCGTTCATGGAGAACGCCCAAAATTCAATTCAATTTGAAATTATGATGCCGCAGCACCAGCCGGCCGCAATGGGGCGACCCTGTGCGACTTAAATTTTACGGCTTTCCCTGCCTTGTAGGGCATTTCTCAATTTTGTCAAGTAATTAAGGTGGTGCACCAGCAGCGTTCGGCTACTGGGCACTGTAGCCATGCCAGCGCCTGGCATGGTTATGACCGTGGATAAATGACTTTTCGGAATCGGCTCATCTCTGATGATGAGGTGTACCTTACAAAACGGCGTAATGGAAGCTATTAGTGTCCAGACGCGTTTGTTTATTCGTCGCGCTCTCCCGTGCTCGGTGCCGGCGACGGGGGTAATGTGCCAACACAAGCGATTGGGTATGAAATTTATCATGCGGCTGGCACCACCGCAGGACACGTCGATTGCAAATCGAAAAATCTTATCTCTCAATTCATTTCAGACTGTCGCTGCAAGTGGGGACCGACGGGTGCAGGTACACGAGAAGACACTCTGGACGTGTCGGCGGAAGTGCAACAGGTTGTGTTCCGTCGAAGGGATGTCAAATTCAGGGCCTATTGCAGGTTTACTGGACTGACAAGCTGAAAGATGGAGACTAGATCTAACGATTGCGACTTAGTGCAGTTTTGTCACGGACAGGGATGTGCCCTTGAAGGGTCATCCATTGATGGGAGTCAACTCGGTGCGCTGACATTGGCTCCTTTGCGTTTGATCGGAGTTCAATAAAGCTCAGTTACAGGGACGTCCTTTCGGTGTAGGGTATGCTTTATTTCATAAGGGATTCGGGGTCTTCGAGAAAGAGTAGAAGCCAGGCATATGCCAGCGACAGTCTAGACTCAAGTTCAAGTGCAAGGAACAATTACACTGAAGCTTATTTAGGATAAGTGCCTAGAATTTTTTAATTAATTTAAATTTAAAAGAAAAAATTTAGGTATTACCTAGAAATCGTTTCCTGTTGTGATGGCAATGAGTAACCTGAGCGCAAGCCAGATAGCTGACATAGGTTAGATTAGGTTAGGTTAGGTTGTGTGGCCTCCATCGTTGTTGACGGATTCACTTAGAACCAGGGTCCATTGTTGCCACTGAGCCATCCGTTACCATCCGTTACTCCTGCCAGGGTTTCCCAGATATGAGGGGGTTTCCTCTTCTTCCTCATCCATGCATCTGGTACAGCAGGCGTTGTATGGTAACCGCAGTCTAGCGGCGTAGCTGCGACCCTTTGCGCAATGTCCTGTGAGGACTCCAACTAGGTTACTCAGGTTTTTCTGCCTAGTCTGAGGATAGCCCTGGTTCTGTGTAAGTCCATTTCTGGCCATAATTGCCTCGTGTTTAGGCAAGTCTTGAGTTTATTCCATCTCTCACGGGCACTGCCGATCGCCAGCTCTGTGACTTTGGTTTTTTGAGTTTCTATTCGAACCCAGATGCTTTCAATCTTTGGTCCCATGCTTGTTGTTCCGTTTCTGCCTAGATCGTCTGCTTCGCTGTTTCCTGGAATATCTCTTTGTCCAGGAACCCAGCACACCGTTAGACTGCAATGTCTTGATATCTCATGCGCCACCTCGTATTGGCGTTATAACATGGCACTGCGCCATCGGAACTCACGCCTCCAGTCTAGGCCTCCCGTACAACGACTTCTGCGGAAGCTGCAGAGGCGAGGATGTGGAATAACCATTGTACACATGCTACGCAGGGTAGGGTAGGGAAGCGGGCTGCTAGTGAATGACCACGTTGGTCCAAACTACTACCACCGATCGACCATTCCAGTGATAGTGCCGGTAATTTGATCCCCACGGCAAATGGCAACAAATTTGAAGATCAGATAAAAGCGTATTAACATAGCTTTCACTGGGATTCGAACCGGGGACCCCACTAACCAAGGGTAGGCACTTAACCAACTGCGCCATCTAGTCGGTGTTCACTTGCTATGCAACTGCAGTGCTCTGTTATCCCGTGGTGGCTGTTGTCTTTCCGTCACTTCAACCTAACCTAACCTACCCATTGTCGGGATTCGGTGAGTGAATGCGAAGACACAACCCCGAGTTCTATGAACTGTACCGAGACGTAGATGTAGTTCGAAAGGCAACCAACCGTCAACAATGGCTGAGCAACACCGAGTGAACGAACACCAATGGTCTTCGAACCCGAACATCCTGGCTCGAGAGGATGAAGAAGTGATTATCTTGATGACTGTAAGCAGCACTAAATGATCATGGGTTGATTGAAGCTTTAGCTAAGACTCTCCCTTGGTCGCTTGTCTGCGAAGTACGTAAGTTTAGATGGGACTAAGCATACGATGTTCGCGACAGTCCGGGCTTGACGGGCTTAACCTCTGAGACCCCCACTACATCTGCCTTCAGATGTGCAAGCCAAGTTGAATGTAGTCCTTCGCCACTGTATTGACCGGAGCAAAGATGAAGACCTATGGAGATCAATCTGACTTCTTCTGGGTCATCTCGAAGTTCCTCATCTCCCCGTCCATCTGCCTCTCAATTAAGTCCTCCGCCATCCACGAGGTATCTTCCCCAGCTCGATCACAAAAGCCATCGAATAAAGTTCAATTAAAACATCCCCTAAGGGACACCAAGTTAGCCAAGACGGTGCATCATGTGCTTAGTCACAAGAATCATTGCGTGTTCAGTTCCTGTTCCGCGAAACTCCACTACCTTGTGTACAGCACTCGCTCACAAAAAACAACCACAAAGCCACCGTCAGTGCCGAGCTGCCGTTGGTGAGCAATTTCATCTGATTCCTGCCAGTCCGGCGGACAGACGTACAATTTCGCAGACGGGAACATCCATTACCGTGCCTGCACGCCGCGCCATGTCCAAAGTGTGGCCAAACAAACATTCAGCTTGTGCAAACAGACTTCCTAGACAAACAGCCCGATCGAACGATTCCTATCCCACCCAATTCGAGACTGCCTTCATCGTCCTCGTCGTCGTCATCGTGGTCGTGGTGATCGAGGTTGTTGTCGTCCCCCAATGGCCATAACTAATGAGGTGCCCGTTGCATTGCGTTTCACAAATCGATCGCGATTTGCTCACAGGTTAACCTCCCAGATAACTGACGGATAAATTATTACGTTCTCCGCAGCCGCCCCACGGCCGGCCGACTGACTGGCTGGCTGGGGTTTGGGCGACTCCGGCGATGGCGGCGACGTCCCGAAACAATCAACATGATCGCCGGCCAGATAAGTTGTGCGGATTTAACCAATCACCCCCGGGGCATCCGTATTGCTTTATCATTGTGGCCGGCGATACTCCTCTTCCTGGGAATGGGAAATTCCTCATCGCTTGTTTACTCGAACAGACGCCGAACCGCGTCGCACGGGGAGTGAAAGATCTGATCGCGGCTGGGCATGCGATGCGATTCGCCTCGGCCGCCTTCACCGCAACAACAGCAACAGCGACACCAGCACGGACAGCAACCACCTCTGGAAACCAATAATTTTCGCATCACAATTTACAGCTAATTCCAGAGATTACCGACCAGATTATAACTCGAAGCGGATTCCAGTGCCATGACCGTGTTCCCTGGCGTCCTCCCAGGGGGAGGCTCGCTGCAGCTTTCTCCGCCGAAGTGGATCGAGGCGAGGGTAGATTTATGAAGCGGCATTAGAGGTGCCATTTGACAGCGTTTGACCCGAATCACCCGAGCATCTCTGCGTTCCGGCACCACCTCGGGATTGTGTCCAATTCACAACGCATCGCGTTGTGTCTGGGTGCAACTTGATAGGAGCAGCACCACAACGATCGACAGATAAGTCTGTTGGACACACAAGCGAATGAAGAGCCCTTGTGGGTGGCAGTGCACCGGCACACCACACTGGCCGGCCTGGCCAACTCAGTGAATCACATAAATTACGGTCCAGCGGTGGCGGTGGAGTCGCTCCGCCACGTACTCGTGGGTATCTCACCAGTTTTCGTGGAGAATTAATCTTCAACGGGGCGCATCCAATTGATTCTGCGTCCGTTGGCCCCAACTGGTGCTCGCTGGCGAAATCACTGCGCTCCGCAACAGGTGAAAGTAATCTGTTTGGGTGGCGTTCTTCGTTCCCACCGCGATAACCCGGGCGGAATTCCAAGCGCGGAATGCCAATTGCCAACTGCCGCCTATGCCTCCGCCTAGCCGCAGGCCTGCTCGCTCGTTGGCCATGTTCGCTGATTAGGTGCTCGAGACACGGCTCTCTTGGAAAGATGGCAAGGCAAGAAAAACTAAATTCAATTAAGGTACCTCCAGCCGCAGGCAGCCGATCGAACCTCGAGACTTTTCCAATTGAACTTTCCGGGACGAGATGCCAGTGTGGCTGGAGGCGACCTCATTTTCCCAAATGTCAGGAGGCTAATACGTGAAGCGGCTTCCTTCCCAGCTCAGCGATTCGATGCCCATCCAGGTCGTGTGTGTGAGAATTAAATAGCATTTCGTGTGCCCGCGCAGCGACTTGGGGGCGGCCGTCCACGGGGGCGGCAAATATAATGCTCCCCCCAGAGTCTTACCTCAGCCACATTTGTGACCCCATTGGGACCTTTTTAATGCGCGATCAAGCGATGATCATGCGGTGGTTGCTGTTTCTGGCGGTTGGTTGTTGGAGCTGCACGGACACACCTCCGACTCCGGAGCTCTGGATGTGTGCGGCCATGTGGTGCGCGTCGCTGTTGTGCAATCTGCGGTAAATTAATGGATGCACACGCTGCGAATATTGATTGTGATTGGGGGAGCTAAGTGATTTGCTTTGGTGGCGAGGGGTTGTTGTTAGAGCGGAGCTCCGCAGCGCAACGAAACAAAATTAATCATCGCCAGGCGTTGTCGCGTTGTTGCGTTGTCGCGCTGTGTGGAGTGTGTGACAGCTGCGCAAGGTGTGGCGGCCAGTCTGCACGTGAATCTGCTGCACACCTGGTGGATGTTGCTCAATCTCCCCAGCAAGACAGGGGGCAGGGCGGTGTTTGCAGCGGAATATCGGTTTCGGTAGCAGGTTGAAGGTGGAGCAGCGTCACGTCAGGACACAGTCCATAATTCTGTCAACTAATGGAGCACGACAAGCCTTTGAGAGGCGATTCGAAGAAGTTGTTACGTTGAGTGTGACTCACACGTGTGACTATCCACTCCGAGGAGGCACTGGGTCCCTATGTATTCCTCGTCTTCTTTGTGGAGCTAAAGTCTGGGTTGACAATGATTCTGTTGTTCCCCTCTCTGACCATTGTAAGGCATTTCAGGAGGACCACCAATACGGTTCGAGAGCCGAGAGCCACTGCCATGGCAAAGGTGCCTTTCGATATTTTCTGCGTCATCTTTTACTACTTTTCAGACCAATGACTGGTTCGGTGTTATGAACATCATCCATATCATTGAAGATCTGCGACAATGGCGATCTGAGAACACTGGCTTTGTCGTGTTCAATGATGTTAACATGGCAGATAATGTCATCGCCGACGAAGGGGTTCATCCCCCGTTCATTTCGAAGACAGATCTGAAAGCGGTCTTCGAATCAATAAAGAAGAAGAAGTCAGTGGGAGTCGACGGGATCTCGAACATTGTGTTAAGACATCTCCCCCTGGAAGTGGTTAATATGTACACGATCCTCTTTAACAATGCTCTAAATAATGCACATTATCCGGAGCATTGGAAAACTGCGATTGTGCAACCCATATCCAAGAGAGGCAAAGATTCTTCGAATCCGTGCAACCTCCGGTCAATTAGTCTCCTTCCGAACATCAGCAAGGTATTCGAGAAGGTGATAAATAGAGCTCTGATCAACTGGACTAAGGACAAAAATATAATTCCGGATAACCAATTCGGTTTCAAAGCGGGGCATGACACTATTCATGCCGCGTCGAAACTGGTGTCGGATATCCAATGGAACAAGAGCCAGAAACAATGTACGGGTGCCTGCTTGATTGATCTGGAGAAGGCCTTTGACACCGTATGGTTAGAAGGTCTTTTTTACAAGCTCAATCGGCTGGGCATTAGCAAACCACTGCTGTACCTACTGTGTAACATGCTTACCGGTAGACGGTTCGTCGTCAAGAATGGCAACGTGACCTCCACAGGTACTTTTGATGTAAAAAATGGTCTCCAACAGGGTGCCGTTAATTCGCCGATCCTGTTCAACATTTACTTGAGCGATCTGATAAGTTCTCTCCCTCACGTAATTGCGTACGCCGACGACTTGATCGTGTACAGATCAGGCAAAAAGATCGAGGACATCACTTCTCTCGTGCAGGGTGACTTCGATTCATTCATGAGAGATTGCGATGACTGGAAGTTGAAAATCAACTTTCAGAAGTCGGAAACCATATTGTTCAGGACGCCGTTGTATAAGGCCTCGGCGGATACGAAAAAGAATTGGCGAAAGTTCTCTATTGTTGGACGACACGGGCAACCACTGGTGCAAAGGACTGTAGTCAGATACCTGGGGATCTGGCTAGACCAGTATCTATATTTTAACAAACATGTAGATGCTGCTCTGGCCAGGGCCCGAGGCGCTTTTGCCCTTACAAAGAGACTGTTTTACAACAGCCAACTCGATGCGAGGGTGAAGGTTATCTGCTACATGGCCCTCATCTGGCCAATGCTCACCTACGGCTGTCCCGTTTGGTTCAACGTGAGTGCAAGCTTGATGGAAAAGATTCGGTTGTTCGAGAGGGCTTGTCTTAGGGCTTGCCTTCGCCTTTATAGAACTCCAGAGTCCCAGTACAGAAAATTCTACTCCAATGAGATGTTATACAACAGGGCGAACCTGATACGAGTGGAAAATTTCCTAGTGAAGTTGATTCGAGGTCATACTGCCAGAGCGATGAGCTCGGTCAATAACTTGATCTCGGGGGCTTACTACCCCAATTCATTATACCACGAAAGGGTACGTCACAACGGATATGTCCCCCCCGAAGCATTCCTCTATTTGGATTCAAACGGTCTGATACAAGACATAAATGCGGTACCGCTTCTCTTTCACATCGCCCGTTCAACTGAGGATGGGCGACTCAACCACGACCGCTCCGTTGCACAACGAGCTGAGGCAGGCCTCCTCCGGTTCAGTATGGCGGTATCAGAGCGGGATGTGCGAGATGTTGAAATGCAGCATCGGAAATTCTGGTGGTTGGAGAGCGAAGGAACTCCCTCGTCGAACCCGTTAGACCCTGGGTAGAAAGGGTAATGCGGACTCCCGCATGGGAGCAGTTGTCGGTCACTGTTTTGCAGCGGAGCAGCCGAAACCTATGGCCGTCTTACATAGTTTAGGGTAGTGTGTTAAGGTAGTTTTTAAGATGTAAACAGCAAAAAAATAAAAAAACCAAAAAAACAAAAAAAAATGTAGTATACACACTCGTACACATGTGTGTACCTATGTGTATATATTGTACATAATTTAAGGACATATATATACATATGAGTATATCCTTATATACACATATGTATATGTATGTAGTTTAGCTTAAGTTAGTTTAAGTTATTTTTAAGGAAGCATGTAAGTTAGTATATAGGTTTTAAGAGAAAAAAAATATAGTTCTGTTATTAAGTTTTTTTTCCATTTTTCTTAATATTAGTTGTGCATATAAATTTATTTTCCAAAGCATTGTTAGGTTAAGTCGAAAGACATAGATTAAGATTAAGTTTAGCTTAGAGAGCCCGCCAAGGGCCAGTAAGTTAAAATAGAATCATTGTTCGTCCAACTAGTATTAAGCATTTTTGTCTAGTATGTAAGTATTTAATGAAATGATAAATAAAAATGAATTAAAAAAAAAAAAAAAAAATCATCCATATCAAGACTCCAGGAAGCGAACTCATGGATACGGCTTGACTTTGGATATCCCAGATAAAACTTTAAATGCCATGACTGAGCTCATGCAGAAAATGGGGATCACAAGAAAGAACAACAAAGACCATCCAACTCACACGTTGTCAGGCATAATTCAATCCAATAATGCAGCTAAACTGTTTTGAATTGGACTCCATCTAAACTTATCGTCTTAAGCCAGATGTGTCCTGGAGGGTTTCTCTGGTGTAATTCGGAGGAAAAAGGAAGGCCTTCACGATCACCCTTACCGCCAAGAAGTTAAGTACAGGCTGTGGTCGTATACTTTCGGGTACAACGAAGGAGTTCAGTCCAATAATGCAAATGTTGCCGAGGATGACACACCCGATCTTGGATTGGCTCGTACTCTCACAGGACCCTTCCTCCTATTCCACTAAATATTAATCTTTCTTCTCCTATTAGGCAAGTCCTGGGAGCATTTTCTTGTGAATAAAAGGAAGATGTGGAAATGGGGTCGATATCACACGACGGGTTGTAAAACCTTGCATATTTGCCATAAATTTGGTGACCAAATCCCAGACATTAGGGTGGGACAAGGAAGAAGCTAACGTCGGAGATGATGGGCAAATTTCTGAATTGGAGGACATCTTCAATGAGATGACTTGCTAATCATTCAAAGCTGACACATCATGAAGCATACCGCTCGCTTATCGGTGCAGTTCTTTTCTAGTGAACTTGTGATAGTGATGACTTGTGTTAATAAAGTGTGAGCAATATCTAAGTGTTATGGATATTAAACAAGAACATGGGCAATTTCTAAAAACACAACATTTCTTAAAGCGTCAATTTAATACTCGTAGGATCCATGCACGAAGCACTTTTTGTGACTTTATTTTTAGCCACCCAAATCGTTTTCCAGGATTTGATCAAATGCAGTTTGCCACGCCAAGGTGTTGAGAATATTGGATTTGATCCCGTTACAGAATCCGTTAACAGAATTTTTGAAGAAAAATAAAGCCAAACAAAATGTAATTATGAGAAATCATTCCTCCTAGCTTCACCAATCTGAGACAGTCTTCTTAAGTTATCCCGACGAAAATCCAAGTACGTCACAACATCGAGCTCGTCCGTAGAAAAAGTTTTCAAGAATGTTCCGCGTGTGGCTGAAATCTCAAGATCCGACGAATCAATTGCCACAGCTTTGCTTGGTACGTCATGTAATTCGAATTCGGCAGATGTGAGTACCATGAGTGTACTGCTTACAAAGAATCAATACATACTCATTTAGAGTTTTGTCAACACCAAGATTAAAAAAATGCACAAAAATTATAAAAACGGGAAAAGAAAACGGCTATCCAGAAGTTGACAAAATTTGTTTAATCGAGACTGGTGCCGAAGAAGACTTACAGGCTTTACTTAACCACACGGCAACAAGAATTCGTACATCGCAGAAAGAAGAAAAGCCTACAGTTAGAAGGAAAATGGGGATTTGATGGAAGTTCAGGACAAAGCGAGTACAAACGCTTTGCCATTCAAATCCCCCCCAAAAGATTTCCTGATCCCAATACTAATACTATCCAAGTCTGAACAAAACTACTGCGTCACGCGAAGGGATTTATTTCCTGCATCTTGTGGCATTGCAGCTTAAATTAAAAAATGACAATAATGAAGATGTTCTTTGGAAAAATCCTCGACCTGCCTCAACACGATACTGTCGATTAATTAGATTTCAAAACTGAAACAAACTACTGCTGTATCTGTTTTTGAAGAACAATATTATACTGAAAAAATCAATGCCTTGCAGCCTTTAACTACAACTATCAATGATTAAGTGTCCATTCTTTATCACTAACAATTTACGTTTAACCATAGTTGATGGAAGAGTGTGCAAGGGACTTAACGAACCAACATCTTTAAAATGTTACATATACGTCGCTCCGCATCCAAAGGAAATAAAGAACATTGAATTATGCCTTCACAAAGAGGTCAATGCGAACAGTTTATATTTTGGCTTGTCCCCGCTCCCAAAATTTCAGCCCAAATTACAGCAATCGACAAAACATTGATTGACAGATGCGTACCTACTTTACAGGCCTTAAATTCACATCGATGCCGATAAGTTCAGAGTTTTCGCCTTAGATACAGTGGAACAGATAACTGAAGCATATCCATGTTACTACTTACCTGCTTCGGTTCTCAAAGTCTTGTTGCATGGTGCATCGGTGATTGAGCATCATTGACTTATTTCTATAGGCGAGTCAAGTGAGGAAGTTGCAGAGGCTAGAAATAAGGACATCAAAAATTACAGACTGAATCACACCAGAAAAATGTCTCGGGTAGTCAGTAATAAGGACCTTTTGAATAGACTTCTTTTAAGTCCCGACCCGCTTATTTCGAATTTGAGAATATTGCCAACCAAAAATAAATCGATTTTATCAAAAAATGCATTAGAGGTACTAAAAATCGAATGTTAGTTTTTTTTTACGTTTTCGGAATAGCAGCGTGGGGCCGAGCGCTGTCATGATGGAAAATGATTGCCTCGTGTCTGGTCGCATATTCCGGCCGTTTTTCGGCGACTGCAACGCCGGATTAATTGACGTATAATTGACGGTTTCACCAGGTTTTAGCAGCTCATAATACAGCAAACCCTTCTGATCCCACCAAATACAGAGCATCGGCTTCGCGCCATGGATATTCGGCTTTGTCGGCTGGTTGGCCGGGTTCAACATATGATTTTTTGCACTTGGGGTTTTGATAATGGATCCATTTTTCATAACCAGCAACAATCCGATGCAAAAATGACTTCCTTTTGTGACGTTCCAGCAGCATTTCGGACATGCACAACCGCCTTTCGACGTCTCTCGGCTTGAGTTCATGTGGAACACTATTTCCGTGCTTTTGATTATATGTGGCTGCTTTTAAACGTTTTGAAATGGCTGCTTGGGTGACACATAAAGATTCAGCGAGCTCTTCATGTAGTAATGCCTCCAGTTCTTAATCTGGAAACTTTTTTGGGAGCCCAAGACGTTCATCGTCCTCCAAGCCTGCCTGACTTTCGGCAGCAGTTGTCTTCATATTAACGTAATGAAGAAGAACTCCCCGCAAGGACACTTTTTCAGGCACAAAGTTCGACATATTTGAGTGAAAAAAAAGATTACGTTGTTTACGCTTCAAGTGAATGATCATACAATGACATTAGCTTTCCAACGCATGTTCCAATGGAATAATACAAGTTACGCCATCTCTTAGAAATAATGGTTAATACATAAGTGTCCGCCATTCAATTTCCAGCTTGTCAATATTGCCTTCTTGCCCGATCAGCTAAATACAGCAAAATTGGAATAAATGCCTTGCATTGAGCTCTTCTTGAACATTACATCGTCGACATGAACTCGTTGCGGAATCTACTTAAAGAGTCTTATAATATTTTACAAAAGGTCTTATATCGCAAAATGTATGTATTTGCACGGACTGGGATTGGAACTCTAAGTCAAGCTCCCTAGCTAAATAATGAAATTAAAGTTTTCAAAATTTTGTTGTGCGAAAAATCGTGGTACGAGTATAAAAGGAGGAGTACGGTAGTAGGCAGATGTCGAGAGTAGTGCGACTACTCCTGTAGTAGTACTTTCGACAACACTGGTTTCCAGTCATTTTTCACAAAATCGGGATTCGGCTTCATGAAATTAATCAGCCGAACCGAGCCTGAACCGATCTCGGTAGTCGTTTTCTTGCTCCAATAGGAGCATTTATGTACTCACAACATTTTCAAGAAAACGACCCACGACTTCACAACAAGCACCCAGACACGAAGGGAATTATCTGCGTTTGAGAAATGTCAAAGTTTGTTTTATCGTCAATCGTTTTCTACGATCGCCCCAAACGCATTCACCTTACCGACAAGTGAAACGACACAAGAGTTGTGAGTGGAACGTTCACTCCGGCGTAGAGGTGAATATCCTCGACGTCCTCATCTTGGGAGTCACCCATTCTTTGACGTAGGAGTGAGTATTCTGTTCTTGGTAGTCACACATTCTGACATTCCGACAGCCTACTTATGTTGACCCCAGGAAGCGACCTCTTGAATTGTCTTCGCGACATCAGAATCAGAATGAGCATAAACTGCATTGCTTTGGATCGGGAACTTGTCCAACGATGAAATGATTCCTTCTAAGCAAGGCCTCCACACCGTCGCGGCGTTGCGCGCCAAGCCGCTGCCAAGAAGTGCATCCTGCAAGAGTGTTTGAAAAATTCCATTCCTCAATCGAAATCGATAAAAGGTAATGAAGTCATAGCCCTAATTGAGCCACTTCAGCTGCTCCAAAAAGCCAGCTCCAGCTCCTCTAATCTCGGCTTACACCCATTTATGGTTCAAACAACTTGATCACTCAATTTGGATACCGCAGCAGCCGAGGCTGGAAGAGGCCATCGCGCCTCCTCCTGCTTCAAATTGCTATCGATAACAAAGCAATAAATTCCACACGTGTATTGTGTTGTTCGTCGTGCTCTGCGCACGCTGCCACAACCACCACCAAGAGCGCGCGCGCTCGCTCGCAGCACTGATTGGAAACAGCCGACTGGAGGCAGTAGCCACGTATTTGTAAGAACCACTGTAACATATTTCTTGTCACCCTAATTGAACGGAAACCGAATGGGATATCCCCGCCACCGGGTATTCCAGAGCGGACCAAGTGCGCATGCGCGCACCGAACAATGCACGAGTACGCCTCTCCAGCCTCCTTCAGTCTATCCCTCAGCCGCTTGCGGTCGTCGGCAATTAATGGCCCAGTAATGGAATTCTAGAGGAAAAAATCACAAAATCGTGGGCAGCTCTCTCGTCTGGGCCGGAGGCATAAATAAGCCACAAACACGACCCAGCGCGACAATGATGACAGCCAGCAAACAGCCAGCTGCTGGTGTTCGACGTTCCGTGTTCGGTGCTCGGTGCTCGTTGCTTGGTGTTTCCTATCCGCCAGCGCTGCTCTGGACTCTGGTGCTCAAAAGGACTGAATGCAGCCGTCGCGCGGACTTGGCACGTCTCCATTCGGCGAAATCCTTGCTTGGAGACTCAATGTACAGACGACTAGGCTGGCCATCAATCACCGCATTCGTTCGGGGAGGGGGCCGTGTGTCCCTCCGGCAAAACGTTTTGCTTTTACTTGGTGTTACACTTCGTAGCTGAGGAACCTTGCGTTAACTGTGGCAATTAAATGTGAATGCTGGTCGAATCGCCGCGATACATGGCAGTCGTTAGATCCACTTTTGGGGACTCCTCCTTCTCCTGCGCCACCGCCGCCGTGCCGTCGTCACCATCGTTGCACCGTCGATCGGTCGGCTTAGTTTCTCAGCCGCAGATGGTCACTGCCAGTGATTTCAACAACTTCATTGGGAAGCTGTTGCCACTGTTGCCGCTGTTGCCGCTGTTGCCACTGTCGCCACTGCTGCTGCAATAACGATGACCACATGTCCACACAGCCGACATGGAGGCTTAATTATTCCCATATATGTTGCTCTGTGATTGTTGAAGATCGTGCTGGCTACCGGTCACTTTGGCGCTCTTATTGGGGGTAATTTGCTGAAGCCCACGCAAACGCATTTCAGATCGCTTTGCGGCAATAAATGACGGCAATTTGGAGCGATTCCGCCGGCCGACCAGCACCTGGGTAGTCCAGGCACTTTGCATACGAACCTTTTATCGACGTCGAACTCATTTCCTGTGGAGTGGCCTGGTAATTATCAGATAATTATGTCCAGTCCAGTTAACCTCGGCGACTTTCTCCGTGTGGACACGTCACTCGTGTGGATTTGACGACATGCATTGATGGGTGATTTCCTGAGACGCAATAATTGGATCAAAATGGCGCTCGGGTAACGGTCGTTTCGGGGGACCAAAGCTGTGCATATGACCAGAAATGGCCCAGTGGACCATGCACCCAGCTAATCAAGAGGCGCACAAGCTTATGGCGACTGTGAGTGTGTATGTGTAACCGATGGGAATTGTCTGCCTTCCAAATGGACGTCATTAATGACCTTATTCTGAGTGCATTAACAGCTGCATTGGTCAGGAAGGTGCTTAATTTGTCGGCCGATTTAATGAGATGTAAACTAGTCGTAGCGTCTGCACATTGCCTGCGTTGGGAAGGCGATAAGCTAGAAGGTCGAGGGTGGAGCGCTGACAAATCGTTTGATTGGACAATTAAAAATCCACCCATTGACCGAATTGATTGGGCAGTCAATTTGGAAAGGTTGTTCTGTTATCTGAAAAGTACCTGAAGCACGTATGGACTTCAATTTGATCAGTTCACTAATCAACCAAGCCGTGCACGTCCGTCGACTTCGTGAATAAGGATTGCTATACGCATTGAGTAATGTTTGTGATTCGTGAAGGGTTATGGCATGAAACTGAAAGTTTTTGTGTCAAAGTGTTGCGCAAGTATTTCGTTCAGTTTCGTTAAGTTTCGTTAAGTTTCGTTAAGTGTCAAAATGAAACACATAATCAACGTTACATACAAACACATTTAAATCAATGAATTACATACAGAAATAAATCCATAATACATGACTACTATTGTCTTTCCAGGGAATTCTAAATTAGTCGTGCAATAAATACCACAAGTGAATTATAACGAGTGGTGACTTTTTTGGGTTTTTTTTTTTAGATTTAGAAGTGAGAACAACCGAACCTACTCTACGACCATAATTAAGATTTCACTCTCTTTCGTTAAGTTTTAGTGGTAAGGTCTCTACGAACCTCTCAATTAATATCATCTCCAAAGCACGCACCAGACATCTCGCGGCCACTCGGTCCTCCGTCGTCGACTCTAACTCATCAGGAGTTACGCCCTAGACCCTGAGATATTTAAACTTCTCCACCTGATTCAATGGCACTCCGCTGACTTGTGGGTAACCTCTAATTTGCCCACATTTACCATCAACACATACAGTCAAGAACCTGCCAAGAGCGCGCTGGACTTCCATCTGAGAGGATGTGAGGACATCTAAGTCATCCTCAATTCTCCCAATGTGAAGCGTTCCCCGCCTCTGCTGCAAGCAACATCCACTCCATACACATAATGAAAAAGAGAGGAGACATGGAACACCATTCGCGAAGACCTACGAACCTGAACAACATTTGGCTCTCTTTCATTAAATTTCGTTGAGTTTCGTTCACTTTTGTTTACTTAAGTGCAAACGAAATGCATCGTTCCCTGCGCACGGAAATAAAAATCTTCGTCCCAACTCCTCGGAGGTGTCCACAAGAAATTATGGGCACTTTGAAATTCGACAAAGCTTCCGGCTACTGCTCGTTGATGAACGCCTGATTGGGCCCATACCACAAGATATATTTTAGCAAACCTCAAATAAATTCGGCTCTAGCGAGGTAAACGTTTGGAACGGAAACTTTTCCGCAACGCATACTCCATCGTACTGGAGGGTATGGGACAAAAGTGGCGTTTAGCTGACACGAATGTTTGTCAAGAAAACGAAATTGAATGCGAAGCAACGCAGCATTCCGGATTGCTTTACATTTTGCCGGAAAGATGTTCTGATCAGCCGTTCCAAATGTTGTTTAGCAGAAATCCACCGATTCGTATGAAATTGGAAAAGTGTTCGTTCCGAATGGATACCTCGCTGGACGGACAACTTGGTACGAGGGCGAATGTGATCATGTAAGTGGCCAGTGCTCATCTGTCCCTTTTGATTCAATATGAGTAATATCTTGTCGCTGTTTAAAGACGCTTCCCTTCGACTCTACAGACTACCAGAGTGCGATATGAGTGGACAATTTCCTGCAGACAATTATTTCGACATGCCGCTGGAGCGATGCTTTCGTTAGATGAACTGATCTCTCTGAATGTAATAATCGGTAGTTCGAACTATTAGAGACCACCCTAAACGAGTCACCCTGTCGTAGTCAATATTTTGCATGGAAAATTAGTTTCAAACAGCTTTTAACAGAAAAATAAATAAGTTTATTCAAAGAAAGTGTTCGGAAAAGGATAATTATGTAAAAATAAAATCTGTTTAGCAAAAAAACAAAAAAAAAACCTTACAGTTGCGTTAAAAAAAATTGAATTTTTGAATTATAAAATATGTAACGTACAGAATTTGGTGTGAATTTGAAATGAATTATCGAGTGTTCGAATTAGCGAGGTTGTACTGTCATATGATGGGCGCTACAACCCGTAGACGGTCAGGGCCTGGCTTCGCAGCAACACGTGGGGAAGGGACCTACAGTCCTATCCCGACTCAAAACGGCCAATTTGAGAAGCACTCATAACTCTTTGAGCATTGTCATATAGGGCCACAATTTGTGTCTTCTTTGGCCCTATTATGGTCTATCGGAATTGCACATTAGTCCATAATTAAAGGGTCATAAATCCACAGAAATTTCGAGTGGACTTTTGACTGACTTAGGTCCAATTATGGACAATAATCCAATTATGGACTTATAACCTACCTAAGTGGGTCATAAGTCCATTGTGGACTTGCACCAAAATAAACAAGCGCCTCAAATGCGACATGAACTTCCTGGCGATAGTCAATATTAAGTTAAATTTTAAGGGCCGATGTTGAATGTGAACCACACCTAAACGTCAAGTTTTTTTCTGCATTTCATTTGACATTTCTCAATTTCAGACTAACTCAATTTGAACCATGGACAGATACACAATCGAGCAACGCGTCAAAGGCTTATTATGAAAATGGGCCATCAAATCAAAATGCATATCGTGCACTTCGTGATTTTTCGGACAATTGAATCGTCCAAATGTACGTACAATCGGAAAAATTGGGCAAAAATTTGAGCAAGCCGGGTCTGCAGGAGATGTGAAAATACCAGTGCATGCTCGTACAGCTCGTCCTGCAGAAAATATTGCTGCTGTTCGCGATAGTGTGGCTGAAGAGCCGTCCACCTCAACTCGTCGTCGTGCCCAACAATTGCACTTCTCACGCTCGTCGTTGATGAACATTATGCAAAAAGACTCCCGTTTACACGCTTACAAGGTGCAATTGACTCAAGACCTATAGTCTATTGACCATTTCAAGCGTCGTCAATGGTCAGAATGGTGGCAAGAAATGGCAACAGTGGATAATCAATTTTCGAAGGAGGCACATTTCACCTAAGTGGATGCGTCAATAAGCAGAATTGCCGCATTTGGGCGAATGATAATCCAAGAGTGATTGTCGAAAAACCAATGCACCCACAAAGAGTGACCACCAAACAGTGCGGTTTATGGGCTGGCGGCATCATCGGGCCGTATTTTTTCCAAAATGAGGCCTGTCAGGCAGTTACTGTGAACGGTGTCCGCTATCGTGAAACGAACTTTTTATGGAATATATGAATGTGGACGATGTGGTTTCAACAGGATGGTGCCACTTGCCACACAACTAACGAAACAATGGCTCTTTTGCCCGACAAATTCAATTCAATGGCCGTGTTATCTCACGTGGTGGCGATGTCAATTGGCCGCCAAGATCATGTGATTTGACACCGTTGGATTTTGTTCTTTGGGGTTATTTGAAAAAAAAGGTGTACGTCGATAAGCCAGCAACAATTCAAGAGCTAAAGGATGAGATAATTCGGCACCTTAGCGGCATAGATCCCCAATTATGCTTCAGCGTCATCGAAAATTTGGACCATCGGATGGAGGTGTGCCGACGAGATCGCGGCGGCCATTTAATGTTTATTTCACAATTTGTGTATTATTCAAAATCAACATCGGGCCTTTTTCAAACACCCTTTAAACCGATAAAAACCATGGTCTGAACATTGTGACTTGCTAATTGCTGCAGAATATGTGGCAATGAATGAAATGACACTCCTGCATTTTGTACATTTCTCAAGTTTTCGTCTAATAAACAGAACACTGTCTCTGTCTGTCTCTCAGATTTGTTAACACGTCTCTCACTCTCTCTCTCTCTCCCTCTCTCTCTCTCTCTCTCTCTCTCTCTCTCTCTCTCTCTCCGTCTCTCTCTTTCTCTCTCTCTCCCTCTCTATCTCTCTCTCTCTCTCTCTCTATATCTCCCTCTCGTCTGAAGATCCTACAACAAAAAGGGTACGTCGGACCAAAGAAGCACAATACCCATCACTAGAATTTCATCAGGACCTAAGTGGGACGATCCAAATGGCTTAACTTACTTACGTGCGATGACTAGTAGATTCGGCGCAGTTAGTTAGGTGCCTGGCCTTGGTTAGTGGGGACACTTGGGTATACACTTTTATCTGGTTGTCAAATCTGGCCCAGCCACCATTTACCGTGCGGTTCAAAGTACCGGCACTATCACTGAAGTGGTCGATCGGTGGTAGTAGTCTGACTGTGGGTTCCACAATGGACCAACATGGCCTCCATGTCGAATTCACTAGCCCTACCTACCTACCCGTCACGTATTCAAGAATTTGCTACTCCTTAACTTGGCAAGACACTGACCACAGAGATCCTATCGAATGCTTTGGAAGACTCCTTGCGAACGTAGGACTAGTTTCCATTCATGTCGATTGAATGAACCATTTTTTAGACGGGACCCCAACGAGTTGAGTATTCAATGACCTCAGATCATGGATGAGACTCTTTAAAAGACGTGGCCACTAAGCCGTTTCAATTTTCGAACAGAAGCCCGAATCTCATGGCGTACTTCCCATTCCCCCTAAAGGGGAAGATAATCGACCCTGTTGACAAAAATCCTTTCAAATCAACATCGCATGTCAGACGGCAACTGCACGTAGTCCACAATCCACATCCTCTTACCTCAGCCCCACCAGTCATCAATTTGCAAAGTCATTTCCAAGACAACTTTCCTTGGTTGCCCGCCAACTGATCGACAAACTCCCAGCTCCCAAGTGCTCCACATGTCCATTCTTTTCCATTTGTCTATCCTCCACTCTATCCTCGACGACCGCGACACGGCCCGGCACGGCCCGGCACGGCACTGCTCAAGCTCCAATATCCAATTCCGATCAGCACTTTCATCAAAACAATTTTTCTGATTAATATTGATCACTGCTGCAAGGCTATTCCAGATATAAATCACAACAAATCTCCTATCCCCCGCCGGCCTGCAGAGACTGCAGAGGACGGAGAGGGCTTATCCATCTCTACGCGCTCGTTCTATGCATTTTCGTTTTGCGTTTGCGTCTACGTTTGCTACGTTCACTGGGCAGTGGTGGTGGTGATCTTGCGATTCCGATAATGAAACTCTGAGCACGTTGCAAATTTAAACCAAATAAATTCGATTGATACTTGGTAAGCAGGAGACGTAGTCACCAGCCAGCATAATGCTCAGCCAGCGTTCATTACTGCCCTCCGCGCATTTGTATGCAGCGCGGCAACAAGTGAATTACAGTCACTTGCCAGCGAACAACAGACATTGGCAGCACAGTGCAGCAGCAGCAGCAGCAACGGCAGCTGCACTCGATGGCATCGGTGCCCACTGCATGTGCGGAGTTGTTGTTGCGCATTTTCCCATTTTCCCATTTTCAATGCCAGCCACAATCACTGGGCAATTCATTAGGACTGCGCTAAACCGCGTCCACTCCAGCATAATAGATGCGTACCGCTCGGGACTCCTCCGCCTCGCCGGCCACCGCCGCCGCAACGTTCAATATCGATGACAAATCTCCGCAAAACTCCAATTGACAGGTACATGAGTTCGCTGATTGCTTTCGATCGGTTAAATATTGAATTTCAAATCCGAAATGGAATACTCTTCGGACACAGCCCCACTGCACCCACCACCGCGTCGCAGGGGCCAGATTGACTTCGGCAACGGCTGCAACGGCTGCAACTGCGGCCGCAGACGCGGCTCTGTCTGCATTCAGTGCAGTGCGCGGCAGCTGCTGTTGCCGTCGCTGCTGTGCCATGTTGGTTGCACGCATTTAATTGCACGACGCTGCGTTATGGGCATCTTAACGTCATGCTTGTTAGCAATAAAAATCGCTTTTTTATTGAATGATGACTGCCGCGCTGTCATTTGCGATGAGCCCGACGTAGTCCCCGCCAAAAATGTGCGCTCCGTTGCGGATTGAGACAGAGCCTGGTCAAAAGGTGTCCGCGACCGTGTTGCGAATCGGGCTTGACTAGGCTATGACAGAGAAAGAGAGGCAGGCGCTGAAGCGGATCGATAATTAGTCAGCACTCGGCACTCGACCGGCGGAAGGCGCATGTGTCCAAATGGCCAATGCGCCACCGAATGCTGCTGTTCCTGGGAGACTGTCAAATGACAATCGGCGATCTCGTGATTCCATGTTTTGTGGGAAATTATTAAATCATACCGCTGCGCCGCCGCCGGCAATGGTGCTCGCTTGGCTTAATTAAATGCGCCGACTATGGACGGATTAAGTGTGGCACGAGTGTCTTAATCGGGCTAAGAGTCGGTCCCGCGTCTGTGCGAGTGCAATTGTTTGTCCAAGGAGGTGACGAAGAGGGGCTCATTTACTCTAAACTGTTGTGGACTTGGGACTTAAACGCCTTTGATTTGACTGATCGCTGGAAGCTTTTGAAATTGCTTTGCGCCGCTGGCATTTAGCGCGACTCAACGACGACCGCTACCACCACGGTGGTGCACTGTTGGTGGGCTGGTGGGGTCGGCGTCAACTGGTGCAGAAGCCAAGCCCGAGCGTTTTATGATGAATGTAATTATTTTCTGAAAGGGCCATAAACTCAAAAGTTACTCCGGTCGGGTAATTTGGTGCCTCCGAGCGAGGCACTCTTGTGCGCGGGCTTGGTTGGGCGTCCAAGGCTGTTGCGGTTCACTTCAGAATGAGAAGTAAATGCCTGCAAAAAAAAACTGCGAACAGCTCATAGAATAGACCCTTCACCAGCAATTGCACCCGTGACAAATTTGTCGTCGGTGAGTGGCAGCAAGGCGATTTCTTCTCCGGTGGATAACTCAGAGAGGTGGTCAGGGGGAAGTTGTTGTCGATTTTTGATTTTAGTGTTTGCTTCCAGTGGCCTAGTGCGTTGGGGGCTTAACTCGCCAGATTGCGGTTAATCTGTGGCTTGGATTTGTGGGCGCTTCCTTCGTCAGCGAAGACCGCTTCTTAATTAAGCTCGCGCCGGCGCTTGAGCCACGACGGTGTTCAGCTTTATTTTGAGTGGAATGTCTTCCCTCCGCCACGTACTTGTCATTGGGCAGCACCTTGCGGCCCACTATACAGGTGCTCCAGCTTCTTTGACTCAACTGACACTCACCGGACGCTGCTCGTGATTCCCCCTTTCTGGCACGACGTTTGCCGTTGACGCTTGCCGTCCTATTTCATTTTCTGTTGCCTCTGGTCCTCCTCAATATTGGGGAAGGCTTCATTTCGTCGCTTTACATGTTCATCGGTTGCCAGTTGCCAGTGATCTCCCATTTCTCTCGCCCTGAGTGGACGTAGTGTGGATTGCACTGATTAGGTAGGGTAGGGAAGGTTTCCTAGTGAATTCGACATGTTGGTCCGTCAAACGATTGACCACTCCAGTGATCGTGCCGGTAATTTGATCCCAACGGCAAATGATGACCGAAACATTTGACAACCAGATAAAATACTTCGCTTTCACAGGGATTCGAACCGGGGACCCCACTAACCAGGGGCAGGCACTTAACCAACTGCCCCATCCAGTTGTCACACGTGAAGGTTGAGTTACAGCAGCCTTCAATAAATGCCTCGTCACCAGTTGAAGTGAATGTAGGCAGTAGTGATCAACAGATCAAGCTAAAAGATGGTTCCTACAGGATTCGTTCCTATTCATAAGTCACGTTTTTAGGCAGGTCTTAGGATCGTATGGAAAACAAAGCCAAAAGAATGGCATATGGTAGTGGTCCCTTACGCCAGACTTGTGGGGATTGGTTCATCGGTTGGTTTCTGATTATCAGACTCTGGCTGCTAGCCTGCGAATTTTCACAAATGGATTGAAGACAAAAGAGGGAGAAGGGAACCGTCCTCTGCTATAATATCTGTCTCGCTGCAGCAAATTCCACAATTTTCAAATTTAATTTTCATTTCCGGCTCGGTTTTCCGGTTCGATTCGATTGTAGGAAAGATGAGGCAAAATTCTTGACCCGAGAACCGCAATATTTCGTGCTTTTTTAGAATTAAGTAGGTAGTCTGTTAAGGCAGCCTTTGAAAAGACAACACAAATTCATCAGCTGCTTACAATTTCTGAAAATGTCTAACACTAGTGATGTTATAGTGCTTCCAAGCCCGCCATGGAGCAGCCGCAAACGGCCATTTATTGCTGGCCTCATACAAACATTGGAAAAAGGAAGCCGGTCCGAAGAATTCAGGGCCTGCTTCAAAAGCCATCAGATGAGGAGGATGCCATGGCAGACTCGGATGCCGTATCTGTTTTTGAGATATGCAGCGAGTTTCAGGTCGAGTCCGCGCCTTCCGAGTCTCCGCCCATCAGCGAAGACACCGACCGAATGGCGGAGGATATCACATTCATTCGAGCACCAGACTTCAGGAAAACCAACCCAAGGGACGACCTGACAGGAAACGATGACTTCCCGGCGGCCGAAGAAATTGCGGAAGTTATTCAACGTAGCCCAACGAGGAGAGCAGCCGGGGCTGACAACATTTCGAACTTCGTCCGGTGATGATACTTCTCACAATCATCATGAACAATTGCTACTTTGCTAGCAAGTGAAAAAAGGGGAACGCTGCCAGTGTTTCAGGATACAGGCCTATATCGCTCTTGAGCAACATAAGCAAGATCTTGGAGAGCCTGGTAGCGGGGAAACGAAAGCGATGTAAACATCATTCCGGATATTCTGTACGGATTCCGGGAAAAACATTCAACGTTACATCCTCTAATGAAGTTTCACCACAATGTTGTAGCTGCGCTGAACTATAACGAGGTCCCCGTCGCCTGCTTCCTGGACGTAGAATAGGCCTTCGCTAGGGTCTGGCTTGAGGGAATCATCTACAAGCTGAACCCGATGGGATTCCCCTCCAACCTCAGCAGAATAAGTTATAGCTTTCTGCATTCCAGAAAATTCTACGTCTCAGTTGAAGGCAGCAAGTCAACAGAGCGGAGCACCAAGGCGGAACTTGAACAAGGATCAAAGCTGGGACCGTGGTTTTTCAACAGCTACACCTCATCAACCACATCCAACCGACACAGTGAACTGCTGTCTATTTGCGGATGATTCGCTGACTTATGCAAGCTCGACGTCACGAATTGAAATCCAAACAGCGAACAAATTTGACTACTTTACCAAATGTGGTATTCAATGGTATAAATGCTGGGAAATCGGTACTTATGTGCTGAAGGAGACCATCCAGTGGTGGATGCAGATCAGCAGCCAAATGCGGCAGCATAAAGATAATGCTCCCTAACGGTATAGAAATATTCACAAACCAAAAAAGTCAAGTATCTTGGCGTGAACTGCACGGAAAGGTTGAAGTTCATTCGACAGTCATTCGAAACTGACCCTAAAGACGGCAAGCCTAGGGTTCGATCGCATCCAGAGCAGAGGTCAAGACTGCATCTTTACAAGCGGCTTATACGGCCGCTCTTAACGTACGGCTCCTCAAAATATCACACCATCGAACGTGTACCAGCCTCACCTGCGACAGGGACCGTCAAAGGCACCACAGCTACAATAGGCTTTACGACCAAGCACGCATCATCCCCCTGCAACAGTACATGGTGATACTGTTCAGAAAGCATCTACTAGACGCCAACAACCATCCTAACGAGGAAATCAGGAACCTGCGAAACATAATCCCCGGGCAGCGCTACCTCAACGCGTTAAATCTGCTCAGCGAGCAGAACTTTCTAAGGACGTCGAACGACGTGCTGCATGGATTCTACTAGAGCAGCGATAGCAATCACCAGGCTAAGTCGAGGCTAAGTCGCTCCAACATTGGGGATGGGTCTGAATGAAGTGCAGATTTAATCGCAACCTGGTTGATTGAACGACATTTTTTCAAAGGAGGCTGCGTCGTTGGTCACATTTCATTTGAAGACGTCGCATAATTCCCGCCTGTCTCTACGAGATTGTTACTACACCAAGATTGAACCAAAAACGCAACGGACCACAAACAGAAAGAGTAGAATGTGCACAAATGTGACTAAGGTTAAGACCCCCCCATCTTAGAGTCCGGGGGACATGTGACCCTCCTTCCCTCCCTCAACTGGTCAGCTGTCAATCCGTGTCCATCAACCAAGGCGTAGAATCAACTGCGAAGGTCTCTCGTTGCCTACTTCCCGGTCCAGGAAACGACTGAAACTGTTAGTACCTCTGATACATAGGAGTCCTTGGGAGGGGGTCTCCTGGCCCCCCTGGCTCTATGATCCCACCAATATTCCGAGATAACTTCTTACTATAACGGAATAAAAAAAACACAAAGAGGAACAAAATGACTTTGCCCCCTCCCCCTAGGAAAAAAGTTTGCGCACGCCTATGCCCTCTTCCACGGCTGAGCTTAACCAAAAAGCCTTGTCCTTGCAGCAGAGATCCATATTAGTGAATCCCTGTCACGAATGATTCCCAGAATCGAGTCTCCTCGTCACTTGAGATGAGTACATTCGAATGATTATTCGATTGACAATCGATTAGAAAAACATCTCTCTCATCGATTCTCAAAATCATTCGAATGACTACTAACTACAAACTCCTCAGCACTCATCAATCAGCTTTCGGGTCACATTCTGCCCGTCAACCGGAGGGCTTTCCGAAACAACTCAATTACAAAGCCGCCCGCCCCCGTTGAAAGCGTTCAGCCGAACCGGCTTAAGAGTGAATTCAATTTATCTCAGCGCACTTCCCACACACGGCTGAATACTCTACCCACCATCGCTGCCATCTTCATCGGCACTTCCTACGCCGCCTAATTAATGCCTAATCATCCGCAGTGCCCCATCAACGGAGCAACCGCAAAGCAAACACAGCGCGCCCTCGAAACGATGTCGAAACCATGAAATGACAAATACCAAGCGATACCGCCTCGAAGCACTCAATCAATTCAAAGGTTAGTTCCCTTACCTCTGTCCCCTCCTCCTCCTCCTCCCGACCCCACCAACACAGCCGTGGCCAATTATCGTTTTGGGCGGATTTAATTACCCGAGAGACAAAGCATTGCAGCCCGAGCGGCGGGCTGGCTTCACAACTAACCTCGTTCGGAGTCCGGAAAATGGCAACAAAAGCAAATGCCACCAGCCACCACGGGCACCGCTGCCAGCCGCCACATCCCACTCTCGCAGGCCCGCCTAATTAATGCACCCATTCGTCCCCCGATTTTATGCAAATCCCCTGGATGACGGTGGCGGGGGAGGGCGGCGGTAAGGAGAAACAATAATTTATCGTCGATCGATTGACACCCCCGTGAAGTACACGATCGGTCGTCACAGCGGCAGCTGTGATTCCAGCGCAGGAGGTGCATTCCGCGGGCGCAATCTTTTAAAAAATCGCTTACGTAACACAGGCGCACGCCTCTCTCCCCGAATGGATCGTGGCATCGATCGTAGAAGCGATCGCAGCACCGATCGTGCCGTTCGTGTGAATTTTAATCGCTCGCCTCAATTCGGCCTAGGAATTCGCACAAAGGTTGAATGCATAATGAGGCCCCGGGAACATTGGCGGCATTGCTGGAACCGATTGCTTATCGGCGTGAACACATGTTTACAGTCCAGCTGCGATGGCGGCGAGCCGACGGCGCGGCGTTTGCGTGGGCCGTTCGGGCAAATATCTTCCTTGTAGAGGCCAGCCCTGTGCCAAACTTTGACGGCGGATCAAGTGTCGCTCTGCGGAGTCGCCACCTGCAGTGCTCGCAAAGCAAGGCCTGACGGGGTAATAACCGTCAATAGCGACCGAATCCGAGGAAGTGATCGGCGGACGGTGGACGCAGCAGATCAGTGATGAAAAACAGAGCGATCGTGCGATAGCCACTTCGTAATGGAGGCAATAACACCTCACGCGCACCAACCACTGCACCGCCGCGCCATCGCGTCAAAGGCAAGCCACTCCGTGCAGCAGCAGCGCCAACAGCCGGCAAATAAGACTCGTGTTTCACGATAGCTTATCACGCAAATGGCGGCCGTAAATCTCGGTTATTTATTGGGAGCCCCGGCTAGGTGAGAGATACATGACTGTCATCAAACGGTTCGGCACTCGGTGCTGGTGCTGGTGTTGGTGGTGATCTATGGAAGACATTCTGCACCGGACCGTGGTGGCATGCAAAACTGGGGTGAAACTCGAGACTGCTTCAGTGCACTTGGCTGGACTCCCTTTTGCGAGGGACCCGCTGCTGACTTTTTTGCACTTCAGACTTGGCGCTTCGGGTTAAGTTTCGTCAGTTGGTCAACGCCCCTTTGCCATGGAACTGTGGGATTCTCCATTTTTATGTCAGTGCTTGTCAGTGCACGTCATCTGGCAGCGGGGTCTGTGGCCAATGGGAGGCCCCGTGATGTGATCAGTGGAAGAGTGCGGTGAGAATGTCATTCTGCGCGGTTGATGCGGTTGATCGTGTTGCTCTTGTCTGTCAGTGTTTGGCCACTATGGGTCCGGTGAACATCTCACTCGACCGCAGACGGTGTACGACAAGGGCGAGTACATGTGTCGTGGTTGCAAAAAATGGGCACAGTCCGGCTTGCCAAGCCGAACACGTAGTCAATCCATAAGCATTGATGAGTCCATTAGAGCATCGCACCCCTTCGCCCTCGTCGAACCCACGCTGACCATACGTGCCGCGCACGTACAAGGGTTGAATTTCCTTTTACACACATTTCCCATGACGGAGAATGCGCCCTCCCCCTCGCCACCCCACCATCGTTCACGTCCGCAGCTGGACCGCAACCGCCGCCGCCGCCAACAGCAGTCGAATAGCCCGCATGCATTTGTTGCCATTTGCAGTTGGTAATAAACTATCTCTGCCATTCGAAGGAATGTGATTTTCTGTAGAAGGAAGCCACCGCGCCATACAGCCTCTGCATACAACAAGCCCAACAAATTGATTGACTCACCAGCATCGGCGAGCGCACCAAACAGAGAACGCGCCTGGGCTGGCCGTCGCGTCTCCTGCGCTTCTCAATCAGCACGCAACAGCGGTATCTCTTACATCGGCCATATTTGGCTGATGACCATAGCAACCAATTTCGTGATTAATGGCCAACGTCCTGCCTGCCACCTAGTTAGGCAGCAGCAATCTGACGCTGCTGGCCAGCTGACGACGACCGACCGAAGCGACGGCCTCAATTCGAGGAGAATTCTCACCGTGTCAAGATGCAAAGAGATTTACGAGTACACCGCGGCTGAGAGTGCGGCAGTGTGTGGACCGTGCGATGCCAAGGAGCCAAGGCGTACACTGGGGCGTTGGCCATATTTCAGAGGCCCATCACGAGTCGAGCGCCGATCGCAGACAATGTTTGGGCTGTAAACTGCTAACCAGGACCCAGGAGCTAGGCGAAGCGCCATTAAACTGTACAAAGTTGCATTGACAACGAGAACGACGATCCAAGACGATGTCAAAAGGCGTTACTGCCAGCCGCCACCCCGGTTGTCGTTCGCAGAGCAACGAAATTTTTATGAGCGGTAATTACGATGACTTATGGGCCATTAAGGCATTCCCCAACAGCGCGTTTGGGGGAGCCTGTACTCCCGCGGACTGTTGCGTCAGTCAGCCAACGCCTGTCGCGGCTTCACACGTCGAATGTCTGTGCCTGGGTGCAGGGCAATAAATCCTCTGCTCCCGTTGGCAGCCGCAGGAGAGCTGACTTCTGAGTCGACGCTCGATAAATTGAATGATTCCTTGCCCCCGAATGTGGAGGAGCATTCTTTGCTGCCATAAGTTCCTAATGGCACATCCCCTGCCGACGGTCTGTGCGCGGAGAGTGCGAAGCTCTGTGCCCGGGAGCTGCTCCGGCAACTGCCACTCTGGCCCATATGTGGCCAAGGATTAATGCACAGATGAAGCGCGCTGAAATATTGGCTAATGCCATGTCATTAAATCCGACGTCTAGCTAGGAATGGAGGCTCGTTGCCGGACTGTGCTCACATAGCGACGGCGGCGGGATGCCGCTGGAGGCGCACCGCGCCCCCGATAGCTATACGGAAGCATTTCAATTGGCCGACGTCTCTGTCGCCTCTGTAGTCCGCACCGTGTCCACCGTTTGCGTAAGTGGCTGCTACTGCAGCGGCTACTGAAATTAGCCAGCGTAATGATAGAGCTACGGAGAGAGAGCCGTTGAGAGGAGTCCAGGCATTCGGCTGATTGCGAGGAATGCGAACGGGCGCTGAATTGAATCACCGGGAAGTCCAGCGAGACTGGCGGACGACGCAGGACGCGAGTGGTGGAATTTTAATGCACGCGTCCAGCGTGTCGCCACGAGCTGCTTAGCCAATGAAATGTTAAGTGAGCCGAAAGGATTTTCCAATTGTGGGGAATTCACTCGGTCGTTTGCGGGTAATTTATGAGGTGAATGCGGGGCGGTTGAATGTGACGTTGGTCGTGGTGGATTTGGAAAATTCCCCGTTTTGTCCAGGAAGGGGTTGCAGGGTGACAGAGTGCCATCTGTTGGTGAATAGCGGGCGTGGGTACTATGTGGTGGGTGAAGGAGATGAATGATGGTGTTAGGGGTGGATTTTCGTGGTGAACAAAAGTCAATTGGAATCGCTTGCGGGTGGGAAATGGTGAGCAAGCGGACGCTGGTATGTGGTTAGCCGGTCTTACAACCCTGAGGGTGGTCAGTAAAAGGTTCTGTGGGAATACTTGGGCGGTTTCCTCGTTTGCTCACGCATAGGGTAAAGTTTTCAACTAGCAACAAACGCACCTCGGTGGGACCTCATTGGTGATGATACAGTCGTTGCGTAAAATGGATTAAGCCAGAGGAAAAAACTGCTGCTATACAAGCCGTTTATACGGCCGACTATAACGTGCGGCTTCCCAATATGGCCCAACATCTCTAAGACCAGCATGACGAAGCTCGCAACTTTCGAAAGAAAAATACTGCGAATATGAACCGGACTCACCTGCGACAGGGACCGTCAAAGGCACCACAGCAACAACAGGCCTTACGACCAAGGACGCATCGTCCCCCGGTACATGGGTCCTTAAGCAACGGAAAATTGACAACTATGCATACACCCCCAAAGCCGAAAGGAAAAGTCTAATATTAATCAAGGGAGTACACCCTTCCCACACTGACGAAGAAATCCTAGAGGAATTAAAAAACGAGGGAATACCAGCCATCTGCGTTCAAATCCTCGAAATCCAAGGACGCCAAGTTCAACTGCGATGCGGTTGAAATAGAAAAATCGATGCCCTTTAAAGATGTATCGAGGAAGACATTGCTGCTAGACCAGGATATCCACTGGGAACACCTGAAAACAAAGGACATAGTGCAATGCAGGAACTGCCAGCGATTTGGGCACATTGCACCCTACTGTGGGATGCAATATGTATGCGTGAAGTGCGACGCAAAGCACCAACCTGGGGAATGCCCGAGGGAAGACAGCACAGGGTCTGAGGTATTCTGTGCTAACTGCAAGAAGCACGGACATCCAGCCAGCCACAAATGGTGTCCCTCCCTTATAAAGAAAAGGTAGCTCAAGAAACCGAGGCTGTAGCGGCGAAGAAAGCGCAACAAGAGTTCGCGGCCAAATGCACACTGACCCGGCCAACAATGAGTTTCGCAACAGTAGCGAAACTAAATACATCTCCCAAACTACCAGTGAACAAGGTACAACCACGGACTGTAGAAGTCAAAACCCCCAAGAGAAATGTGGGGAAACAACAGCAGACAGGCAGCAACATCAACCCCAACGATGAAGTCCAACGAGTGTTTCGCGCAAACCTTACTCGCAGTGCTATACCATCCGGGTACAGGAATCTGAGCGAGACTGAAAAGTCCGTGGCCCTAGCCACGTTCGTCTTCCAAATATGCAACGTCTAAAACGACTGCACATGATCGGATAGTCAGACGAACAGCATTTAGTCTGTCCCTAAAAGCGAAACAACCTGACATCGTCCTAGTTAGCGAAACCCGTCAAAAGTGCAAAAGAAACTCTTTTAAGAATTTCTCCATTTTCAGATCTGACGGCACAAATGGGAATCGGGGTATAGCAGCTCTCGTCAGGAAGACCATCAACTGCACCAAGATCGATCCGAACCTTATGGTATTTGCAGCGAGTCGTAATCCATGTGACACCCACGGAGACGCTAATGGTCCCGGTAAGCCCACCATCGATACTGGATTTCTTTCTGGCTACCTCAAACCTGGTAAACATCCTACCAGAGGTCCGCAACTACTCCTGCGAGACGCTAACGAGTGAATCCGATCGCGAGGCGGTCAAACTGGTAATCAACTTTGAAAATCCGATATTTACCACCAGCAGACCAGAAGGGGACATGGTGACACTGTTCAGAAAGCAGATTCCAGCCATCAACAACCATCCTAACGGGGAAATCAGGAACCAGAGAAACACAATCCCCGGGTAACGCTGCCTCTGCTAAACGAGCAGAACTAAGCTGCATGGATTCACCAGAGCACCAGAAGGAGACAATCATTAGATAGGGCATTCCTGTTTAGTTCTGATTACTGAGTAAGGAGTATACTAACATACCTTGCAACGCAGTGTTAAACCCCAATAAAAATCGTTACTTGCACGGTTTAGTTACCTGTCTATAACGGTATCCACAATCTGCAGGCTTGTGTGTGCGCAACTGCTGCTGAACTGCGCCAGAAGTACGGTAACAACTCTCTTCGGCGGACAATTTTTGTCCCCTCCAGGAGAGTGGAAGGAAGGGATGTTTGAAAGGATTTTGTATTAATTTAAAATTGGTGAAGAGTCGAGTAAAAAATGTCCACTTTGTAAATGAATAACTTTGCTAAGGGGTTCGTGTCCGGCTAAGAGAGGTACAATTCACAATTCAAAAAACCTATTTTGTCCGCGTCCTTTTAAAAGGGAGTCCGTCTAAGAGAGGTAAAATTATTTTGAAAAATATAGAAAAAGGGTTCAAGAGAAAAAGTCAACGCGCAGGAGGGGTGTCCGCCTAATAGGAGTGTCCGTTAGGAGAGTTTTCACAGTAGTTACGTAACACGTTCTAATCAGCAACGGCAAGGATTGGGTTTTGCACAAGCCGACTGGTTAAGCAGACTCTCCTCAAAGCTCTGTTCTTTATACAAGCAGCCAGCAGGAGCCAGATTTCAGTCTGGATGGAGACTTTCATCTCTGATTTAAGAATTTCCTGGAAACAAAGCTGAGTTTTCGTTTAACGCATATACACAAGTCCAGTCACACACGGTCCTCATTTCTTCAACTGGACACTTGCACAAGGACCCGGCTTACTTGGTTTGAGGTTTAGAGCTGATGTGGCTGAAGGGATGCTCACCCCTGTGCTGCTGTGCTGCCATTTCTGACAATTGCAGTTATGGTAGAGGACACCTCATATAATGCTGGAAAGTGAAAAGGTGTGTAGGATGGGAGAGGCCTGGGAAATGGTTTCCTTTAATTTAAAACACGCGTAATAAAAAAAAGACTGTTAAGAGAATTAATAAAATCATCGACGGTAACTTAAATACCGTAACAATCTAGGCGAGCGACCTTCTCTCTCCTGGATTCTCCTGGAAAGCGATAGCTTTTTTTTTTGGATCGTACCAAACAGGGTGATCCCACGGGTGTGTTCCCAGGAGTTTGGAGGACTTCAATGTCGGGTAAGAGTGAAGGTGGTATTTGATGCTTCTGATGCTCCCCAAAACCTCCTAACTGATATTCGGGCTGATGACACGCAAGCATCCTCCTAATACAACAAATACAATCGTGTTGCCGGAGGGTCTACGCACACCGGGCAATGTTGTTGATCGCTCTCAACTTGGCGGGATGCTAGCAACGATCCGTGTCGGTTGGCGGTTGGCAACATTTACTCTGCGTTTGATCTCGGTGCTGATGTTGTTCGTAAAATGTACCGCAGAGCCGAGGTCCATATACGAGTATGAATTCCTTGACGTCGTATGTCCAAGGCGTCGATGTTTTATGTCCTTTCTTGGGAGCAGCATAAACTTCTTCTTGCTCATTCACCACCGGACCCATTTAAGCCGCTTTCTTCTCAATGCCAGCAAACGCCTCATTGAGGGCTCGCTGTGTTCTGCCAAACACGTCAATGTCATCCGCGTATGCTAACAGTTGTACGGACTTCTGGAAGATCGTGCCCATAGTGTTGGCGTGGGAGTCCTGCACGATCTTACCCAATGAAATCAACGATTTGCACCTCTCTCGGGTCTTTTGCAGGAACTGCCTTAGTGTGGATGAGGATTTGATCAATGGTGGACTTCCACTCACTGATATGGACCCATCAGATTTCTACAAAACGGCAGGAAGGATCTTGTACACTGTGTTAAGGAGTCTTATCCCCCGGTAGTTGGCGCAGTCAAAGGGGTCTTCTTTCTTGTGCATCGGCCTTCAGGCAGACACCGAGAATATAATGGCGTTAGAGGCTAAGGATCAAAATGAGCTGATAGGCATGGAACATGAGCTAATGCCAAAAGGGCACAGTGAAATGAGCAAATACATAAGAGCGACCCGGATGGAGATCACGAACGATTCGGTAATTATGGCTATTCACGTGCTTCTTATAATCATGAAACATTTATTTCCAATTTGACACCAACTTATGCTAATGATTATTATAGTTGGCAATGAAACCGATTCTTTTGGCACCACAATGGACCCTTAGGTCTAAGAGAATCCTAACGTATTGTCTCCAGTGGAAAGCCATAGTGCCTGCTTTTATAGTTCATATGTTGAACCATCCCTTTTCAGACATCCTAAGACCGTTAAGTCCCCAACCAACTGAACTTAATTACACCTAAGTTAACTTAAGCAATCGAACTAGTGCAAAAAATGATACACTGTGACCATAATAACAGCTTTCTTCAGTTTCGTTAAGTTTTCAATCGAATTAATGCAATCAAGTAATCGCATTAATGCATATAAATGAAACACTGTGCCCATTATATCACTTTCGTTCAGATTCGTTAAGTTTCGTTGAGTTTCGATAAGTTTCGTTAATTTCGTAAAACCACTCCCTTTCTACGTAGATGCTTGTTGGTGTTGAAATTTTGTGCAACTCATTCGGTTCCGACGTGATGTTCACTGCGTATTAATTAGGAAAATTGCTAGTTCTGTCAAGAGGCAATCTAGCGATGTTGATCTTGGGATAGAACAGCTCATATGTTTCGACATTGAAACTAAGAAAAAACGACGGCGTCTATAATTTGTTCCTCAGCAATTTTTGGAGGAGCAAATTTTGCTTCTTGTCTGACGGCCATAAGCCGTAGATTTAAACGGTGAACTAAGGCATAAGCTATACCCGCACTCAACTTTGTGGGACCTCAGCCTAAAGGCAGAAGGAAATACCGTGAAACGTCCCTCGAACTGTAAATCATCGCGAATTACTTGCTTTATTGGCTAATATAATGCACGGCGGTTTTCTCTCTTCCATCACAAGCCGACGACCACAAGTTCTTCTTCAAAATGCCACAGACTCAAGATCAGCGTGAGGTTGCCTTTACTTTCAGTCTTAAATCAAAAATCACAACACGGAGATCTTTTAAGTTGAAAAAACAAATATCTGTCCACGCATCCATTTTAATCACCACTTTCACTCGAGCGCCGGTGCGGATGGTGCGGCAATCACAGAGAGTTCCTCATTATCTAAAACGGAAAATGGATGCCTCAGGAGATTGGCATCAATCACGGCGAACTGACGTGCCAATAAATTACAATTTATAGCACTCCAACCTGCAATCCATCCTGGCTGCGGTTCTCATTAAGATGTATGCCAATGCGTCCAAGGCATCGCTCGTGTCGTCATCGACACAGTCGACTCGAAGACTAATTGCCGACAAGTGCCCGGCCATCACGTTCCCAGAAAAGCAGAAGAACTTCACCCATTTTCCACTTGCGATTAAACCCACTCGTCGGGCAAGGCGGAATCGTTCAAAGGCAACGCCACGTCCCCCCGAGTCCACTAACCGATTTAATAGCCCGAATACATCACCTCCTAATTGTCATTGATGGCGGAACCACACTGGTTTGGCCAGCGATTGCACAACAACTTCTCGGAGGCAATTAACCTTTTGACGTTGCATAATGTTCGGGATGACCTTGCCCAAGTGACTGCCTTCCATCGAGGAGATCTGGAGGACTCCTATTCATCGTGGGCAATGCTGCTGCCGGTGCTCTGGTGCAGCCTGCCGATCGCGAAGATCGCGACGGCGACGCACGTCGCCACGCGGAGAGCCGCACTCACTGTGCACATTGATCGAAAATCGGCGATGCTGATCGCTGAGCTGGATGCTCTCCGAAGCCATGCGGACAGCTAGACAATAGCGTCTCGGATTTTATGGGCCCCATAAAGATGCTAGAGGTTGCCCGCAACCCGTTCGCGAAGATACGATTAAAATTGAAATGCCAGCCTCATGTGATGGTTGAATGGATTGAATGGATTTTTAATGGACGACGTGGTATTAAATTGGAGGAGATCTGTAAGCTTGGGAATGGGGATGGCGGAGGTGTTGCGGTTAAGTGGCTTTGGCCGGCTCGGACGGCAATCGGAAACGTTCGATTTGGAATTCCTAGCGCGGCCGACGGACCGCATAAGTGGTCGTTCAGTGTGACCGTAATGAATTGCAGGTTAATCGAGATCAGAGTCAGAAGTGACGAAACCGTTATCAGGGCGGTATCGGCTTCGACGTTGACTTGGAAAGTCTGAAAAGAGGTTAAACGTGAAGGTTGGTCGTTTGGTATGGAAGTCGTCTGGCGTACCTGGCGAAGGGAACTTTCATCTCGATGAACATAGAAACAATTTCTGATAATATCCGACACGGCTTTAGGTGGAAAGTAGTCGCGAAGTTGAAGGGGAACTTGGAAATTGTTCTGTTGGGTGATGTTCCCATCTGGCTATGCTCTGCCTCCATGCTCCACTCTCTGTTCTCTGTGTCCTGCCTGCCCTCTCCGTCCTCTGTCATCTGTCACCGTTCAGAACATTCGACAACTTCTCTAACAATCCCAGTGACAGCGAACTCCCACCGCAGCGAATCCTCCATGCTCCACTCCCACCCCCACCGCCTCATTAACGAGACTCCAAGCGATGCATGTACGCATTCATCGCTCCGTCATCTCCAACCAGCGACAGACGTCTCCATCGCGCGACACACTCAAATCGCTGCCTGATTGATTTCGCTGCACACAATAATCCGTTTTAAAAGGATCCATATTTCACGTGAACCTCCTTTCGCATCCACCAGATTTTGACGGTTCACTGAGCAGGTGAGTCGCATTGATCCTCATCCCCTACACACGCTCTCCCCTATTCACAGAGCAGAGGAATCTTTTTCGTGATTTTCGACAGACACACAACCTTGACGTAGGACTCCCATATCTGCCTTCAGAATGATGCTCATCCAATTTAAACTCCGAAGGAAGGAACTCTCCTGAACTCCTCTGAAGTTGCCGCTGCGACTGCCAATTTATTTCAATTTGCCGGCATCACCGCCTCACTGACGGGCGGGAGGAGCAGTGCACTGCCCTGCCAGCTCCTCCTCGGCGAGGACCACTGTGTATCCGGCAAACAGTTGCGTGGGGAGAAAAAAAAAACAAGATATTCCACTTATCCTGTGGGTGTGATACGGGCACACAACACGCACTCGTACGCCAGCGTCCTGGCATGTGGGTAACCACCCCCCGAACGTTAGTGCCGGATTCGTCAGAAGGATAAGAAGAATCGGATTTTTACTCTGGCACCCGTCCGCACTCAACACACGTGTGCCGGAGACAACTTGACATCCACCATCTTCTTCCGCCGCTGTCGCCGCACACACATCGGCAGGATTCTCTCCACATATTCCGCAAGGATTCGCCTCTCAGATGATTGGTTCGTATCTCTCCGCAGGACGTGTGACGCTGCTGTGGCTGTGGACGAGTGTGGGTGTTTGTGATTTTTTATTCCTGGCATTTTCCAGTTGTCTGACAGCGTCTCTTTGGAGAAGCCCTTTCGGGCATTTCTTCTCCGTTGATTTTTATGACGAAATAACGACAAGCACGGCATAGTAGAGCAACGTCAAAGCAATCCAAATTCATGCCGCACATGGTGGCTGTGGTGGATTTTTTTTTGATGAGGAATCTCCTCCTGCGCCCTCACTGACTGATGTAGTCAAGCAGTCAATCTTTCCGCCGACCGGTTGTGAAGCCTTTTTCGGGAGAAAATATGAAAATCTGTGTCTGGCTTGAGGAGGCGTAAGTGAATCCTTAATCCGATCGGTGCGTGGATTATTCTGACAGCACCCGGGAGATATTCATGGAATCACAATTTCCTGGAATCATCTCCCGATCTTGTGTCTCTGCCGTCACTGGGATTTAATTAAATTCCGAAACGATATCTTCAGAAACAACAACTTTGATGAATGACTGGCATCTGCTTGGTTATTCCGCTTAGGCTGATGGCTATAAAATATTGTGGCGGAAATTTACACGTCAAGAGAAACGGGTCGCTAACTAACTGAGTTGGATCGGGGGAACTCCATGAGAAGGAGAACAGTGTCAGTTGACTCTCGTTGAGTGTCGTTCAATTCCCATGTACTACGGAAGGCATAATTTTCAGACCACGCTTTCGATGTTAGGCTAAATACAGAACATAGTACCTGCAATGCCCCCTGGGGCTGTCAGTTGACTCTCGTTGAGTTTCGTCCAATTTCCATGCACTACGAAAGACTCCATTTCCAGACCACGCTTTCGATGCTAAACCAAATACAGAACATAGTACCTGCAGTGCCCCCTAGGACTGGCAGTTGACTCTCGTTGAGTGTCGTTCAATTTCCATGTGCTAAACCAAATACAGAACAGAGTACCTGCAGTGCCCTCTAGGGCTGTCAGTTGACTCTCGTTGAGTGTCGTTCAATTTCCATGTACTACGGAAGGCATCATTTCCAGACCACGCTTTCGATGCTAGGCTAAATACAGAACATAGTGTAGGGCTGTCAGTTGACTCTCGTTGAGTTTCGTTCAATTTCCATGCACTACGAAAGACTCCATTTCCAGACCACGCTTTCGATGCTAAAACAAATACAGAACATAGTACCTGCAGTGCGCCTTAGGGCTGTCAGTTGACTCTCGTTGAGTTTCGTTCAATTTCCATGCACTACGAAAGACTCCATTTCCAGACCACGCTTTCGATGCTAAAACAACTACAGAACATAGTAACTCTAGTGCCCCCTAGGGAAGGTACTGCAGTGCCCCCTAGGGCTGGCAGTAGACTCTCGTTGAGTGTCGTTCAATTTCCATGTACCACTTGGCGATAGCTGTACTAATATGAATATAGATGGAGAGAGTGCGATCAAAAACTATGCCAAGATTCTTAGCTGTTATTTGAGTCGATACCGACGTCAAACAAGCAAGGCTCTTTTTTTTTGTCCTTGCGGTACACTGCAGCTGATCTCAGTACTGAGTCTCATTCATACCCGTTGACAAATTGCATGATGATAGTCTAGGGCGTGGTATTATTTTGACGAGATCTTCCCTTCGTACGGAAAATACATCGGAGAGGTGGGGATCTACACATTTCATCGCTGCACTCGGGCATTAACAGCATCCATGGAGACACCCTTACACTCGAATGCATCAACTTCTCTCCGTAGCTGGAGTAGGTCGTCTTTGAGAGTTGTTGCTTTTAACTTCTTGACGCGTGTGATGACAATAGACACACTAGCACTGACTTCATCCAGTTTAGTTGAAAGTTATCACATTCTCCTTTGATGGTGTCTATAAGAAGTTCACTCTGTTTGTCCATTCTTTCTTCGAGCTTTTGCAGGACGAAGATCCAGTTACCGTGTCTCGCGATTGCTGGAGAGTGCGTCTGCGATGGAGGAGAAGGCGTAACTCCGCATCATCCGAATTCCGAATTAATTGCTTCTTGGAAAATGATCAAACTGTCTACACCAATTGCCATACATTTTGCATCCACTACAAAACTTAGCGAAACTTAACGCAACATAGCTAAACTTAACGAAACTTAACGAAACTTAACGAAACTGAACGAAGTAATTATTTTAATTAAGGCTCATGGCAGTGGAGGTTTTGATCAACAGAATTTCTGGTTGGATGGCATTACAATGGATGCCACTTTTGGTGTCTAAAGGGGTTTCGACTGTATTTGGACTATATTTCGTTTTCAGTCGATGCCATTTCACTCGCCGTATTTTGTACTGTGTCAAAAGAGAATCACTCACTGCATCCACTTTTAAGTGTACTTTTAGTGTACTCTTTCAGTCTTTCCAGTCTCTCTTCGATCAGCATTACACGATAATTTATCACTTCCCGCCTCAGCTCCTGTAATCAATTAGTAATTTCAGTTCAGTCCAATGACTCATAATTGTATCGCCGCCATACCAGCAGATGTCATAAAGTGTTTTATTGGACCACTGATCGAGATAAAAACACCCGATGGAGCGACTCAACTGCTCACGGTGCCGTCATAAAACTGAAGGACTCCAATTACAAGCACAAGATGTGTAATTGTCGCCCATCCATGTGCTCCAAAAACTGAGGCGTGTGCCGCCCGTTCACCGCTCGAACGGGGTGACGAGCTGAAATCGGCGACCGAGGACGGCGGCAAGAGACCAGTGACCGTGGTGAGATCTCAATCAGCTGAAGCGCTTTATGAGCTGCAAATTACTCCCCGGCTAATGAGTAGGAATTAATAATTATGATTCTTTGTCCTGGCGGATTGTGTCGTTATGAATTCGCCTTCGCATTAATGGGCGACCAGACACCAGGCGCCAGAAAGTGCGGGCCAACTGGGAATCGAGATTAATGAGCGGGGCATAACATTTTTAAGGGCACTCGTTAGATTTTACTGCACACTCCTGGTGCTGCAGAGTACGTGGGATGGAGAGTGCGTCAATCAACAGCTGATGACTGAGGGCGGGTGTCAATGAGGTGGTCAAGTGTGAATGCGATGCTATGGCTCCTGTTGAGGAGCCATCGAACTGGAACCGGTGACAAACCGTAACCGTTATGTCAACACCCACACACCCACAGGGTGTGTTTTTCATTTTCAAATTGATATATTCTGAATTCTAGATGCCATTGTTATCTTAGGATGCACATCTATCACATCTATCAGTTATGTACTCGTATATCCTCTAAATGTTCAGCACAAACTGGCTTCTTGAGTTCCTTGTGGACTTCTCGTGTTGGTCCTTGCTGGACTAAGCCCGACCAGCTGCCGAGCGGGACAGACCGGCCACCAGGCGCTAGCATACCACCATTCAGGCCTGGTCCCAAATGGGGCCCAGGCACACCAGGGGAGGCAATATGGGGAGGTTGCGCTTCAACCCTGTTGACCACTAGAAGGTCAGCAGCCGGGAGGGGGGCGGATGTATTAGATTTATTATGTAGAATAATGGGAAATCATCATCAATAGCATTAAGAAGAGAAAGACAAAGCTAGCCTCTTCGCAGATTACCTGGAGGAAATGTTTAAACCATTCGACTGCCACACGCCCCCAGTCAGCTCAAATGGAGTTGACGTAATGAAAAGTGCTACTTTGGAAGAGCTCAAGGAGGAACTAGAAAAGCTCAAACCGAGGAAAGATCCTGGTTACGATTTAATTACGAGAGAAGTTCTTAAAGAGTTACCCAAGAACGCCGTTCTTAAGTTACTCTTCTTAATTAATGCCGCGCTTATGATAGACCAAGTCAATGGAAAGACCTAGTCAATGGAAAGGGTTATGATGGTACCAAAACCCGGGAAACCCCGTTAGCGGATACAAAGTTTTATAGACCAATTTCACGACTCCCGGTAATGTCTAAAGTATTTGAAAAAATTCTGCTTAGGCGTTGAAGTTCGATTGTGCAAGAAAAACAGCTTATTCCCAATCACCAATTGGGCTTATTCACACTCATCTATTGACCAAGTATTGGTTCTATAACTTAATTCGTGCGGTTCGCTAAGAGATGGCGCAACTTGTATTATTCCATTGGAACATGCGTTGGAAAGCTACTGTCGTTGTACGTCATTTCAGTACATGTCATTCATTTGAAGCGTAAATAACAATCATTTTTTTTTTACTCAAATATGTCGAACTTTGTGCCTGAAAAAGTGTTTTTGCGGGGAGTTTTTTAGGACCTCTGTTGTAACAATGCAGTCTCGCTCATATGGGTTCCTGGACAGATGGGAAATGAAACAGCTGACGAACTAGCTTAGTGTGCCGTCACAATGTCTGACAAAACTTAGCATCACAGCTCCGATAAAATTGTTCTTCAATGCAGTCGACAATGAACTATCTACTACAGCAAACAAGGCGTGGAATAGTTGTAATTCATGTAACAAGACCATGAATCTTCTGTCCCAAATACAACATCGCCAAAATAAAGAGAGATAAATGCGTGGCTGGGTCACCATGCTCATAGCCTAGGCCTGATTGCCACCGATGGTTGCAGAAACTGAAAAGAAGCGGCGGTGGTTGAAACTTTGTTTTCGCCCGGCCTTAGCCAAAAGCCGATGTAATATACTAGGTCAAACGTTCTTTAAATCCTTAGACGATCGTGAAAGCACATCATCGTGTTCATTTCGCAAGAACCACAGGAATATTCTGCTTAATTAAAGCTACAGCGGACTATAACTAGGTTTAGTCTGTTTAGCGGTAGCACTATGGACCAACAGGTCTATGTGAGGCTGAGCCGCCAGCCCCTAACATAACCTAACCTAGATTGTGCGAGGTATGTGACGTAAGCAACGTGAATAAAATGTTCAACCTCGCAGAATGGTTTCTTCCCTTGGCGAGTCTGTGACTTTCGATGATACTGCAAGCTTTGACGATGATGTGGAAGTCTGCGGTGCTCTGTGTGTCGACCAAAATTTTGGCAGCTTTCAATGCGAGCAACAAGAACGATGACGACGATGCAGAAGGGTCGGAAGCAGAACCAATAGCGCACATCAAAGGAGGCAGAGTCATTGTTGTGTACATTGTGTCATCATTTACTAAGACCGATGAGGTAATCTTGGCACTGTTTGTCATAGACACTGCTCTTGACCAGGAGTGCTGGAAGTTATTAAAACTTAAAAATCCCTGATTTCTTTGAAAAATAGTCCAATTCAGTGTTTGTTTTGTAATTAAGTGTGAACTCTCGTTAAATCGAACATTTTTTAAGGTCCCTTGAGTTTCGAATCGAGTCGAGGTTCGACTGTAAATGAATGCAGCAAGTGCAAGATTTCTGATAAAACACATTTGATTTATTCTGGCTGTTTTCACTCTTACGTTCGTCATTTGAACGCCTCGAACGTGATCTTGCGGGGTTCAGGTTCATTATTGAGTCGAACGGCACGCTCCTCTCCACTTTCTGCTGCTCTTACATCCGCTTTGCGTCTACTACCGCGTGTATTTCTACCGATATTTCGTCCTGGTGGAATCAAGATATCTTTCAAATGGACAAAAATTCGAAACCATCATTACATGCATTTAATACAACCGACAAATAAACTGCGGTCAAAACCGCTTAAGCGAAACGACAACAAAACGCAAGCACATTTTCACTCAAGCGGGTCTTCCGCTTAAGGGAGTTTCACTTAAGCTGGTTTCACTGTATGAAAAATTCACAAATAGTGCCAAATTTGTGAATTTTTCACAGTGAAATAGAAGTAAATTGTGAATTGATTCACTTCAATTAAAATGTAATATAAACGCCTTGATTCACTGAAATTTAGACCAGTAGACTTGATCGATCCGATTCTAATTGGCCAAGTTGTTTTTCCCCTTTATAAAGGCTGATGATACATAGGAAGTGCCATGCGATTAGTTGAGATGGATTTTTCAATGAACCGCTTATTTGAGGGATGGAGTTCCGATTTCGATCATTTTTTCGCTGACAAAGTACTGTTTTTTTTCCACACAAACCTGCTACAAAAGAATACCATTCCATCTAAAAAAGAAGCATCAAAGTCGGAGTTGCCAAACTCGAGATATAAACGGACAAACAAATATCAAACTCATTTTAATAGTTCGTATCGTTTGCCCGATCCACAGGATAGGCGACATCTTTGACTGCGCCAACTATGGAGGGACAAGTCTCCTTCACATCGCATACAAGATTCCTTCTGCAGTTGTGTGCGCCCGCCTGAAGTCGGGGAAGACCACGATCGACTACTGCAGGAAAAAACCCAAGAAGTTCATATCGACACCCACCACCTATTAGTCGATTTCAAGGCCGCTCGACAGCGGGCATAGAGACGAGCTATACAACGCCATGTCTAATTTTCACATTCCTGTGAAACTCGTCAGGCTGTGCAGGATGACGATGGAAAGTTCTCGTTGCTCCATCAAGGTCGGTAACGAAATCATGGTATCCACTGTCATGTGACTTCCTGGAGAAGACCGTGCAGGACTCCCACGCCAACACTATAGGCACGATCTTCCAGAAGTCGCGGATGACATCGACTTGATTTGGAGAACACAGAGAGCCTTTAATGAGGCGTTTACTGGCATTGAGAAGGAAGCGGCTGAAATGGGTCCGGTGGTGAATGAGCAAGACGAAGTATATGCTGTTCTCAAGAAAGGACATAAAACATCGACGTCTGGGGCAGATCGTCATAATGGGCAGCTATAACTTCAAGTATTAGGTAGTCAAGGACTTCGTCCAGCTCCGCAGTAAATAGTGAGAACAACATCAGAGTGACGCCAACCGCTGTATCTATCGGCTCAAGAGGCAATTGAGTAGTCGAGCCATCTCTCGGGGGACCAAGTTGACTTTATACAAGACCTTCATCATCCCAGTCCTGCTGTACGGCGCCGAGGCATGGCCAATCTCAAAAGCGGATGACGAAGTACTTGGTCTCTTCGAGAGAAAAGTTCTGCGTGCGATCTTTGGCCCTGTTTGCGTTGACAGTTTTTGAAGATTCGATCACGAACTGTACAGCGACATGAGTCTGGTAAAACGGATCCAACGTCTTAGGTGGCTGGACCATTTAGAGCGTATGGACAACATCTCCTCGTGAAGAGTCTTCGACTCCGAACCTGTGGGAGGACGCAACAGAGGACGCCCGCATTTATGGTGGCGCACCCAGGTAAAGAAGGACCTCAACCAGCTTGGCTTGCGACACTGGGGGTTAGCCAGAGATTGTGCTAGTTGGAGAGGCTTGTTGGTTGAGACCCAGGTCCACCACGGACTGTAGAAGAAGAAGAAGAAGAAGAAGATGAAGAAAAAAAAGAAGAAGAAGAAAAAAAAAATAACCTAAGACCGGTGCTATTGTCCATGATGATGAGCTCTTGAGCCATGTCGTTGATGCTTTGGAGAACCGAATGGATGTAAAAATCAACATAGGGGACTGTGTTGGGATCAAGGCTCTGGTATCATTGCACGTGTGTCTGTATCAAAATAGACTCATTGGTGTCCACAGGTCGTACACAGAGTGACTGTATCTGTCCCAGCGTTTCGCCGATGGTGACGATGAACCCAGGAAACTGCATCTAGTTTTCCATTGGCCAGAAGCGCGCCACTGTCGCTCAGATTGTAGAGCATTTGTTTGATACTTGATCTATGATCAACTACTGCCTCAAATTGTGCCCCTCTGTAAAATCTGGTCCAATATCATAGCTGTGCCATGGATGACCGTTTGTCCAAGCGCCTACATTCCAGCCAATTTCATCTCATTCACAAACCCTCAGAGCTTACTGGAAACCGAATTAGCCTACGGGTGTCCGACGAGCCATTAACTTCGGTTTGTCTGTACACCATGTCGGTTCAGTTGCCAAGGCCTGGTTCCATAAAATTGGAACTGACCCAATACCGTGTGCCGTCGGTGTGTTCGCCCAGTTCGTCTTAAGCCAAGTCAGGTGCCACTATGTGTCAATATCCATTGCCGATCAAGTTGCCCTGCAGTGGCCGTGGACAATTCGACAAGATGGACCCCCCCAAGATCACCAGGTCCGAGAGTTCATTCTTGCACCACGTTAACTCATACTAAAGTCCCAGTCGTCCCTGAAGAAGATCGAGTTGGCATGCCCACAAGAACCTAGCCATCTCGCTTGTTTTTGAAAAGACACCGTCGCCATCCCCCGAACACTCGGCTGCCGTGAGTTCACCCACCTCCTCCGGTCAGTTTTTCTTATCGCATCACTCGGTCATTTCCTAATTTAATCTTGTGTCCACTCCCACTTGACTGCGGCACAAGCCAAGAACAGGTGTCGGGCATAAATTACCCCGAAAGCCATTACACGAGCCAAGTCATACGCAAGACGCTCGCGCTTCTGACAACAGACACACACACACACACACATCCGCCCATGCAGCAGAAGCTTGAGCAATGCTAGCGCAGGCCTCAGATAGCCTGTGTAGATATTAGCATTCCATCAGATGTTTGACTATCAATTTGCGGTCTTGCCGCTTAATCACCTCGCTGGCCGAGCATGTTGCCGCTAATCACGGCGCATCCATCTGCCCACCAGTGCACCTAGCTCGATGCGATAATACGTGCCACCAATAATCCATTATCTTGCGGACTTGTAATGAAGCTAATCTCCATTCACAAATCTCCCCCGAGGCCCGAAGCTTGAGGCGCGAAGATAACATCCCACCGCGCCGGTTGTACGATCGTCCGGCTGGTCGCCGCGCCGCGAGTAGACAACGTGTGACATTGATGCCAGCGCAGCGACAACGTCGCTGATCGACATCACGATGGGCAGCTCCATCGGGCACCTGCTGAGCGCTTTGGTCCGTGTCCCCCGCCGCAGCCCCTCCCCGGCACATCTTAGTTTTCTCGCTCTCAGCCTTGCCATCGGGGAAAATTCAGCTGTATTCGCTAATCTAGAGACTCCCTGCCAGGCATCAGCCGCTCCAGGGCAATCATGCCTTGATGAATTGCGGCGGATTGCGAACCCCGAAGGGCAATCTGCATGCGAGGTGTGTCCACCGGCACCATCATCGGCATCTCTCCGTCGTCGTCTTCACCATCGTCTCGTGTCGTGGGGAGCTAGTCCTCACCGTTGCCTTTGCCTGCGAGGACAATCCCTAGAGGCTCACTCACACTCACGCATCCAGCCTCCAACTCGCGCCTCCATGTGTACAATGGACAATTTACAAGATCGAGATCATGTTACTATCACACAATCTCCTGAACGATTATTAATTTGATTTAAGGTTACAGCGACGGCGCGAACGAGGAGTGGGGGCTTGGGTCAGATCCTCGTTGCCTCGGCGACGCGGCGCGGCGGTTCAATGTCCTTGATGCGTGACGCGAGAGCATCAAGTGAACACATTTACATACACACGGCCAGAGCAGTCGCCATCAATGAAATGTTGATTGGAGTGCTCCATTAATCTCCGCGATGATGAATTAACAGGAAGTTCTGGCAGGAGACTGCGAGTTGCAAGGCGCAAGCCCGAGCAAGGGGCCACAGCAGTGGCAGTCGTCGTCGTCGTCGTCGTCTTGGTCGTCGAGATAAGTTATGACACCACTCAATAGATAAGCCCTAGGCACGGGAATAGGAGAGCGAGATGCCATTTAATGGATGTTTACGTTGTTTAATGGAACCACTGCGCTGGAACGTGTTTGACATGCTGAAAGTCTGTGATTATGTAGATTGGTGCCTTGGCTGCATTGTCGACTGACGTCCGATCAGGATGGATTCTAGCTGGAAGTGCAAGGTCATTGGCTTGGAAACGATCGCAAATTAAGGGCTCAATTGGGATCGGGTCGGCTGTGAGTTGTGAGCTTCCTTGCCGATGACAACGGATGGCGTGATTGTCATGCCTGGGGGCACCACTTTCCGATCATTCTTAAGCGATTGCCGAGGCTATTCAATTTAATTAGTTCATATGGACAGCGAAACAGGAATCCGTGGCGGCTTGAGTGGCTGCTGAGGATCACGCGATGGCAGAGAAAGGGCTATTCGCAGGAGTGCATCTGTGCCGGGATCGGAGGACGTAGTCATGGTACGTCGTCAAATCGGAGGTTATGGTCATCGCCACAACGCCTGTTGAATGCACCCTACATGTTAGTGGAGTCCCATTGAAGCAGGTGGAGAGGTCTAAGTATCTCGGGGTCCTTTTCACGCTTTCCTGTATGACTGGTCAAGCTGGGTCAATTTTGAAACAGCTTGGTAGATCTGTATTCAGGAAGGCCGTGTCAAAGCCATTTTCAACCCAGTAGTTGTTCCAACTTCCACCAATGGTCATGCATTTTGGGGTAATGGCCGAAAGACTAAGATCGCGAATAGAAGCGCCTGAGATGAGACTACTCCTGTTCCTGCTGTTGTGGAAGCCCCTCGCCGGGTTAGGGTGAAAAAGACAGCAGTGCGAGAGGAACTAAACATTGAGGAAACAGCTTCTTCGAACGGAGAGGGCTATGCCTCGGTGGTTTGGTCAGGTGGCACGAATGTGCCTCTCATCACGACTTCCGGGGCGGGCGTTGAATCCCATTCCATCAGGTAGGCGACCGCTTGGCAGACCCAGGACGGGGTGGTTGGACAAAGGCCAAAAATTCGCCTGGTTAAGCTTTGGCATAACTAATGATGAGTAAGAGTCGACGGACGATCGAGTTGCCTGCAGATCTCTCGTGCGTGGTTTACCTCCGAGACCCTTTTAGTGGAGCATGCCGGTCAGAAAATGATGATGATGGTCTTCAGAGCGACGACTTAAGTAACAACCGACAGTGAAAAAGAGACAATCCCACAAACAGTAAAATTGTGGTTGGCACTGGCAGAGGGCCCGAGACTAGCTGCTCCTCAGCAACCACTCGCGTTATGCGTGTTTTTTTTTATAATGTGCGTGTCCGAGGTCAAGACACAGCACGGGCCGAAGGTATAGAGGGAGAAAGAGAAAGGATCTCTGCGGATTGTAGTCTGTGGGAAATATTAAGCTGGGTAGAGCTTTCCATATCCCGGTGGTGCGGCTGAAGTACGAGTCTCTTAATTTTATCATCCGTCCGAAAGTAGGCCTAAGAGTAAACTGATGAGCATTTCTGGATGAGCATTCCATTCATTCTCCTTGAGCATCGTTTGATAAAATACGACAAAGAACAGACGGTGCGTCGATGTTCGAGCGGGTCTAACGACTCTGTCTCCTATAAGTTTTATCGCTCGCTTTTGGATTCTATCTAGAAGGAGCAGGATGGTCTTGGGGGCACCAGACCAGATATGAGCGTTGTACTCAAGCATCGGGCGGATAAACGCCTTATAAATTACAGTCAAATCAGAAGGGGTGAAGTATTTCTTGCGTCGGTTGAGGAAACCGCATTTTTGGCAACCTCAAATATGCGACCGTTCCAACTAAGTGTTGTGTTGATACACTTACCAAGGATGGAAAGCTTTGCGGTTTCATCGACACCAGGTCCAGCCCTGCCTTCCACTTTCCGTCTTTTCGTTCTTCTGATCCCTTGTCGGATTCGTCGTTCAAAGCCTAGACTACTGGTAGGGCGCAACATTTATTCGAGCAACGGACAAAGTTTCCGGTGGATTTGGAAATCTTTCACTCTCCGCGCAGATGTGGATTACCAAGCGGATATTGTGCATGAGTCAAATGGGGACGAGTTCCCATTTACATACTCGTGGGAGAGGTAGAAAGGCTTTGTAGATCATATTGCCAGGTACACAAATTTTCATTTTCCTGCTTCCGCCCCCCACGAAAAGAGCCTGGCTAAGATCGTCTACGGATTCAAAGCCTAAGATGGCTATCTTAGAGTCTACAGCCGTGGGACAAGACAATAGAACACGCCCAGGCGCACACAAGGGGGCAAGGACCTCAACCATTCCAGGCATTTCGTGCTACTGTCTCCCATGAAAAGAGCTTAGCCAGGCGTCTACGGATTCGACGCCTGAGATGGCTATCCCACTTAGAGCACATGGTCAACAGCGGTAGACTCTTCGACTCCGAACCAGTGGGACAACACAATCGAACACGCCCAGGCGCACACAAGGGGACCAAGGACGTCAACCAAAATTACAGGCAGCTGGCTAAAGACCGTGCCAGCTGGAGAGGCTTGTTGGTCTAGGCCCAGGTCCACCGCGGACTGTGCACCATTAGAAGAGGAAGAAGATGTTCATATGAGATCCGCTGATATTCATAAGCTCTTCTTCGTTTCCCAATATGAATGGGAAAGTCTCCACTAATGGGTCCACCCCTCACTGCAGCGATGTGAGCTTCAAACCTCGGAAACAGCAGTCTGTGCCGATATGAGGTAAGGAACACGATTGATTGAATTGCTCGAATAATGATCAGGTCACCTGACACTATCCCAGTATCCACATCAGAGTCAGACAGCTAGCCGCCCCCAGGATGTTGCAAACCAGCCTGGTTGCCGTTTCACTTACTCCACACTCGCCCCGCAACCGTTCAACGAGTGGTGTCTCTGGGTGTGTGTGTGTGTGTGTGTACATGTCACAAGCCATTGTCTTCATAAATCCCAGCATCCCGATACAAGGATATCCAAGCAAAAAGTGTAAAGGAAAGACGCCAACTCCTTGAGAACACATCTCCATTCATCCGCTACCACCGCACCCACACGAACTTCTTCTGTTGTCTTGAAGTGGTCCAGGCGTCTTTGTGGCATCACTTTCATCACTTCCCATGCATGTTGGCTACACGAAACAATTTCCCTTCAAGTCACACACATACACAGGCGACCACAGTGCTCCGCTTGCGTCAACCGAGGACGACTTGTTTTTCACTCAGCTGCTCGAGAAAAATGAAATGAAAATTCACCTCAAGCCACTTGCCAAACACCCCATACACGTCGCCAGCCAGCAGGGCGATGCAAGAGAAAAAAGTCCTTCTGCTGTGGCTGTTGAAAGGAATTGACTAGTACATGATACTTGCTGTTCCTCGGCCGCCACCACCACCACCGCAACCAGAGCAGCACTAAAGGGATGATGACGCTGCTTTTATCACGGAGAAGCTGACTTATTTTCGCGCCATTTTCTTAAGAGGTTTCGCCCAGGCACCACCCGAAGGACCCTCAACAATGACGGATGTCTCTGCCTGCCCGCCTGAGTATGTGTGAGTGCATATGGATAGGTCTCCCCTCACATAGCCTTGAAAGGAGGGAAGATGAAAAAATCTAATTGCACTCCCCCGCACGGTGTGAACGCCGTCCGCCCAGGCAGCCGCATGCATTCGTGCACGAATGATGAATAACCCGGGCACGTATGGGCCGTGAGAGTGTGGGTTACTCTTTTTGAGGAGCAAACAGCAAATAGGAAGGAACAAGAGGAGAATGGCGAAGAAGGAGACAAAATCTCCAAAAGCCTCTTGTTTCTGTCCAATCTCGCATGCTTTTCTGGCATAATGGTGGGATGGCTCTACGAATGGAATTCACACATGCATACACCTGCATCCACCCACCCCCAGTGCCCCCCTCCACACACGGGCACATGAAGCGTCGTCGTCATCATTATCCTTATGAGAGTTGTTTTCAGGCAAAAATGGAATATCGTGAAAAGCGGAGAAAATGAATTCATTTTGTCCTTCGAAAAAAAGGAAGTCAAAAAAAAAACGGAGGAGGAGGAAGAAAGGAACGTACATATGTGCGCCTGCATCCGTGCGCTGGTGTGAGAGGACGCTTTGGAAGATGCACTTAAAATGTCATCCTGGCGACGACGACGACGACGACGACGTGACGTTGGTGAACTTGACTAAGTGTGCTTTCTGGTGTGTGCAGGGGACATGTGCAAGGAGCCGCTTGGAATGTAATATTTTGTACAGTCTAGTGCAAAACATATTATTTTAGCGTTTCGCCGCGCCATCGCGGCTTTGGTTGGGTTGCCATGCGAGCGGCTGCAACGGTTTTGATGGCATGCATCATGAGTGCCGTCAGATGCTGTCGAGGGAAAATAAATATGACGTAATGTGGCGATTCTTTGGATGGAGTTACATGGCGTTGTTGTGTTAGCGTCGGGCGCCATTCGGATTGAGGGGGACTGCTGCCACCGATCTTTCCAGTTGCACACTAAAACTATACGAACTACGACATCGAAGGATAGGACCACCAGACGTCCTCCAAATTAGGCCGATAGGGAGTGGATCTGGCCCCGGTTTGGGTTCTGTTGAGATGGAACCTTGAATTGGCTCTACCTACCTCCCTTCGGTAGATAGCATCAACTAAAGCGATGGTAACGAGTCGGTTAGAAAGACCAAGTCAAAGGCGTCGTAATTCAAGCAGTCACCTCATGGAACGGCAAGCACATGCAGAAGCAGAGCGGGTCAAAAATAGTCAAGGGCCCGATGAATTTCCATCTAATTTCTCAGCATACTCCTCGATTGCCACCGTCAGTGCCCACACTTCTGTGAACCACGACACCCAGCGCGGTCCCCACTCTAAAGATCCCCATACTCGTCCGACCAGAATTGAGTTCCTCTTACGAGCCCCTTCTGTCCACAAGTCCTCCCCCACTCCCGGTTAGCTCGAGCTACTATGAATCAATTTGCAACTCGATTATCTCTCTTTCCTGATGGGCTACCGCCTCCTGCCGCACATTACCAGGTTTATTATGATTACGGGATAAGAACCAATTTTAGCCAGTGCCGCCAGATGAACCTGCAGCTTGCCGGCTTTAGCCAGCCAGTCAAAGTCAAAAGCTATCATAAAGATGTACTCATCGCGGCTGGCTTCACAACGCCAGCCTTCCCAGTTGAGTGGAACGTTCGCGTAAATACAATCATTTCCGAAAATGACTTATTCCCAGCCGGCCCCGTGTGCAGTCCATTAGAAAAACCAATTAACAGTAACCATCCCATCTGATCGGAGGTTGCACAGCGTCCGATCGGTCGCCACTAATGATGCGTTTGTTCAGGAGGCGACCAGAGCCCAGACCCCAGACGGCAGCGACCAGGCATCTCCGTCGACAACGACGCGATGGGTGTGTATCGGCGATCGCAGTCAGCAAGCCCCCCCTATCTCGTGTACTTAGCAAGACTTATCGCCACAGCCTGGGGGTGCCTGGGCGCTCTTATCGATATCTGTGTGCGCGATAAGAATCTCATTAATTGATGTTAAATGCTGGAAAGTCAAAATTATTTCATTGACGGTGTGGCGCTACCGCGGAGTTGGCTATCAGCGCGCGTAAATCTCGGTGTGGTCTCCTTGAAATGCTTTTAGGCCCGGCCCGGCTGTGGATTGTGAATAGAGAGATCTAGTCGCGGCGCGGCTCCATCGGAATGGAACCTGTTCCGACGCCTGTTATCAGAGGCGTCAATAAAGCCATACTCCGCCGTGCAATCGCTTGGCACGCAGCTGCTGTAGCAGCGGCGGCGCGCCGGCTGCGGTGGGACATACCGAAACTATAAAACTCTCAAAAGTGATTTCGAATTAAAACTAAACGAATCACCGTGAACGGATCGTAATTCAGGGGCTGTAAGTGGAAAACTCAATAAAAAACCGAACCGCCAGCAGTAAAGCTTTCGATAGAAATCACAATTATGGACCCATTCGCACCTGCGGAAGCGGGCCAGTGTGTGCGGTGGCCGGACGGCATCGCTGTGACTGTGGGCTGCCCACCTTTCCCATTCAACCACAGCCAAGTGGTGTGAATTGATTGACTTAATCGAACAAATCAAACACTGATGGGCTGAGTTTTATGTTACGGCACTACCGGGCCGGCTACGGCACTATGAGCCGTTTGCACCAGGCTATGCCGGCGAAGACCTGTTTCCTTGTGAGGAAATGGAAATTCCATTATCGAGGTGTTGCTTTTATTGGTGCGCTTTCGGGCCGAACTGGATCACGTATTTTATTGTTCCACTCATTCACCGATAGCAACAAAGCGACGAGGTCCGAGCGAACGGACAGATTGTCACTTGAAGTGATCGTGGATTTGATTATTTGCTCGATAGCTTGAATCGAGTTCCAGTGAAGCTCAAGCCCAGTAAGGGGCAGCAAAAGGAATCAGTATATCATTTGTCTGAAGGCGCGTGGTCCTAGTGCTAGGCTGAATAACAGGAACAGCCAGACTTTGGCCAAATTATGCCGCACCACAACTGGTTGAGATGACCGTCTCTGAGGAGGCCGGGAGTAGAGAATAGACTAAATCAGCCACTATTTACACAAGGGACTTCAGACAGTCTCCTTTAGGTCAGTCGCCAGTCGGCATCCTTTCCTCCGCCGTCCCGATTGCTCAGAGTCGAAAACAAATCTAAAGCTTTGCAAAGTCATCTTAGGCTGCCCATACACAGCACACTGCTGAAGGGTATCCTAGCACCGATCTTTGGTGTACAACACTGGGTGGATTAAAATGAAAATTTTTGCGCGAAATTACGTGTTTTATGGAAAGCGACACAAACGTGCTGTGTATGGGCAGCATAATGCTATGTTTCCCCCGAACGAAACCGCGAGGTTAAATCTATTTTCTCCGAACCTACCAAGTTCCTCCATTCATTTTCGGGGTCCGCAAACCTCGCGGGTTCTGATAAACCTCGTTACAGCCCCCTTGATTCATCCCTCCACGAGAGGTTGTCATACCAAACAAGCCCACAGCGTGAACTTCTGTTGATTTTATGTTCATTTTATCATTTTGCCTCTTTCTATTTTCTGGTGTGCTCACACCATTATGTCCTGTCAACAGGCAGCTGTTCTGGAGGCCATTTAAAAATTGACACCGAGTGACATTTCTTTTGGCGGGTACTTTTAAATTGGGAGCGAGTGACTTTAAAATTGAGCGCCTAACCACTTCAAGCTCGCTGGAAACAGCCTCTTGAGGTTTCAGTAAAAGTTCATCCGGACCTCGCGGTTTCGGTTCAGTTGAAAAGTAGCATAAGGCGACTTCGCAAATCCCGTCAAGCTTAGACGCCGCCTCACTCTTGGAAAAAGTTCGTCTCGTGCCACCGGTGTGTGGGTTGGAGGAAGAGGAATAAACTGGAGGTTCGCTACATCACTGAGACGTGGGTGGACTCGATACAAATAAGAATTTGTCAGTAAATTCAAAATCTTCTAAATCTAGGAAATTTCACAGAGATCAATACTTTAAAACTTCTTGTTTTTTAATGTACTAACAATTCTGGCTCTCAAAACCGGTATAGGACTCAATTCGTGCGGTTTCCTTTTTCAAAATTTTAACGTTTATTTAAGAAAAACATGTACAATAGTAATTGCCCATCTGAAGCTATGACTTTTTCCCATCTTTCTGACAATTCGTGGATCCCATCCCAAAAGAACAGCGCCGGCTTGGCAGCCAAGAATTATTCAAGCCAATGTTTGATATTCTGCTCTGATGCGAACCGTATTTCAGTGAGGGCGTTCTGCATCGACCGGAACAAATGGCAGTCAGAAGGGGCAAGGTCTGGGCTAAAAGGCAGGTGGGGCAAAACTTCCCATCCACTGTTTTCCAAATAGTTTGTCATGATGGAAACTTATTGTCTCGTGTCTGGTCGCTTATTCAGGGCGTTTTTCGGCTACTGCTCTCTTCAAACGGATTAATTGTGTTCGGTAGCGTTGTCCATTGATGGTTTCACCCGGTTTCAGCAGCTCACAATACAGCGCACCCTTCTGAAATACAGGGCATTACCTTCGCGCCATGTTGATTTGGCTGGTTGGCCGGGTTACAAAACCCCTTTCGGCACGTTCGCTCAGCTAGCGTGTGTTCACCATAAGCTTCCACCAAAATACGATGACTTTCGGCAGCAGTTTTCTTCATGTTAAAGTAATGAAGAAGAACTCCCTGCAAAGACACTTTTTCAGGCACAAAGTTCGACATAATTGAGTGAAAAAAAATTATTGTTGTTTACGCTTCAAATGAACGACAAATACTCAAATTACAGTAGCTTTCGAACGCATGTTCCAATCGAATAATACAAGTTACGCCATCTCTTATGTGCTCAGCTCAGTTATCGGGCTTTAAAAATTCACCCTTTATTAGATAGGTTGAACAGGTTGAACAAGGAGGAGTTGTTTGGGCCGATCTTGTTAAGCGTAAACAAAAGTCACGCAAATTCATTCAAAATATTCACATGAGTTTATTCCTCGACCGTGGCGTAGTGGGGTGGCCCGTCGACAAGGGGCCAGGTTCTCTTCACGGATTTACCAACTTCCATAATTCACGGAAGTTAGTTACCAAATTCGTATTGAATTAGTCACATAAAGTGACTATCACCTCTTAAATCGACAAAGATATCGTCGATTTCGATCGTCGGCGGACCGACTTTCAAATGATTAACAAGAATTTGCTAAAATCTCATTCTACTTGGCAAATCCTCAGCAAGACGGACAATCTTTGCATTCAACGTCCCGCTACCAGCACAATCCTTTCACAGGCAGCTATCTTCCTTCAATTGAAACCCATGTGTGCAGCAAACACCTCGGTTCGCAGCCGTTCGTTTCATCTGTAGGCGCGAATACACAGAACACACAAGCACATCCCATCTACCGGCGACGTACACATGTAAGTGCATTCAAAAAAGGACCTCCTCCCGATCCCATCCACGCCACACTACACAGCTACTGCTGCCTGCGCTTCCACTGGATGTTTTTGTTTGCCTGCACATTTTCAAGGATATTCGCTCGTCTGAATGGATTCGCTATTATATTTCGCGGCTTTGTTCTAAATTCCATCTCCCACCAGCACGAACGGTGGTGGCAGGATGAAATTGCAAAAAAAGCAAAAGAAAAAATTGTTCATTAAAACAAAAGCATCCTGCGCCGAGTTGTAGCACAATCCTTTCATGTACACATGCACCCCATCACGGGGCCAGTGCACGACACAGCTTTCACGTTGCTTCTTGTGAATGAAGTGAAGGAAACAATTTGAGTTGCTGTTGCCAAGCGCTGGCTCTGCTGGTGTGCTGCACTGGGCCGGGTCGAGGCGCAGTGAATGCATTCAGAAACATCGGCAGGTGTGCCGGGATGGGGTGGGATTTTTTTTGAATTAATTGAAAAGAAGTGCCAGAAGAAAAGGATCTCCCAACGTTGAGGGGGTCTATGCAGATGCACTTAAGGGTGAAAAGGATTTTCGTGAAACAGATTTTTGTTTTGTTCTCGTGTGACGGCGAGTGCAAGTAACTACTGCATAATCCGCCTCGCCACGACGCCGCCCGCCGCCCCCTCCGCTCGCTGAATGGGCTAAGCGATGAAAGGCGAGCTGTGATTATGTTGACACTTGGATCTCATTACATCGGGTAAACATGGCGCACAAAGTACCTTGTTAGGACTGCTTGGTTAGGATGGTTCCTTATTCACACACGGACTCCGTTGTCGTTGACGGATGTGTGGTGGATCATTAATTTCAAATGAAGGATTCACTTGACAAAAGTGAGTGTCTTGTGAGGCGAAGTGATGGCCTAAGGAGCCGAGATGTGGAGGATGGGTTCAAAATGAATGTGTGCTCGAGCTGCAGCATTGTCTGGCTGCGGCCTTTCTCGGCACGTTGACTCTAATGACGACGACTGTTCTCCGAAATCATTCTCAAACGCCGGCATGTGTATGGAATGTGTGAAGCCTAGCGGGCAACGTTTATGGTGCGCTTGGATAGTCGATGAGGACGATGTGGTGGCGTTGTTCGTTTTGTAAAGAAATTTAGTCAAATCCCCTGCATTCGAGTAGTTGGCCTTTGGCAACTTTTTGGAGGGCCTTGGAGGGAATGTCGCGGAGTTCTAAAGCGACAAGAAGCTCAGCATTTTCTCCTTCATGACGAAAATGCCATCACGTCAGCCACGACAACCCCGAGCAGTGCTTGAGAAACAACGCACCGACGGCGAGTTCGAAAGACACCTGAGCAAGACGTCAATCGATGGCCGGGGAGAATGGAAGACTGTCTAGTCGACGCCACCGACCCACAGCGGCGTCGTGGACTACCAGACTGCCAAGTCATAGTCCCCGTGAATTTTTCCCAGTGAATTGTATCGACAAGCTCACGGGATCTAAGCCGCCTGCATAACCAAACGTACGTCCAATCTCAGGCCCTTATTGAGATGCCACCGTCATGCTCACCCCGGCCACCTATAATCACGGTGTCCCTCCCACCTGTTCTAACAGACAACCACGATGGACAATTAAAATTATTCACCATAACTCATTAGCCCGCCGCAGCGCCGCCGGCGGCACAGGGACATGCACAGGAGGCAGACAATACGTAATAATTCCTCTCATTACAATAATTTTTCTGAGCGTTTTACATGCGATAAACCCACCGCAGCGTCGCGTCCGCCGATTAATTCAATATTCGTCGTCGTCGTCAGCCGCCATGGCCAGGGATTGGGTCGTATTGTTCTCGTCGGAGGCTTGGCCCGACCCGAGATGTGTAATAAATCGTCAGCCAACCCGGCGGTTGCAGGTCGAGACCACCTGTGAAACTGTTGCAGGCAGTGCCGTGCAGACGGCCGCGGCGCAGGCGCAGCCGCACAGCCGCGCCAACTGTGGCAAATCGAACAGACACATATTCTGTCTCCGCGTGGAGTGATTTAAACAGCCTACAGGTTGACAATATTCATTGGGCATATTAATTTCGTCAAAATGAATGACCGCCGAACGTCTGGCTTAATCGGGCATGCCTGCGGTGGCATGGGAAATGGATTTATGACCCAAAAGAGTCGCCCGATCATGCTGCAACATACAGATTTTCGGAAAATTTTCGGGAACCGATCACGTTTTCTGAAATTCCTAAGGGCCATGGGATTGTGAAAGTCTACGCTTTTTTTACGTTTTCAGGTAAAATGCGAGGCTATAATAAATTAATGATCGACTTTTACAATATGAATCTATTTGGTGCGTGGCGGGAATACCAAATGAGGCGAGAGAGGTGATTTTGTGACTTTCTCTGTGCTGGAAAAGGGCGGCGATGCGATATGTTGGGCCAACTTGATTGGCGGTGCGAGGGATGGAAAGTTTTCGTGTCGAGACGGACGGTGGATTGGACTCGCCATCGCATGGAAAATAAGGTAGACGAAACTATTTCATAGAAATCTATACCACATTTCTCTTGGGCCATAGTGGATTGAGCAGAAGGAGCTAAGGCAACAATTGGCGTAAGAGGCAGCGAGTTTGGACAGTCTTCGTTTCTCCCCCGGCTATCGCTTGATGATGTCTTGTTCACGGTGTCTTTCGAACTTGTTGTCCCAGCTACGTTGGCTTACAGGCACGGTTAAAGTTGATATGACCGGCTTCTCCGGAAACTAAATAATACTGTCCGGGTACTAACACGAGTGGGGAATCATGACAGTGGAATGGAACAGCTTAGGGTCATCTACTCGAACATCCTGTCTACAAACACCAGGAAAACTAGTCATCTTAGAAAAAATCTTTCATTCCCTTTGTTCTTCTTCTGTCAGTTGGGCTTTTATCCACATGTAGCACTCCCAATGTTCAGTTAAAACCACTGATACTGTGCTAGCCCTTGTAGTTGAAGTCATTTCCACTATCGAAGAGCAGCAGCTAATTTTATACTTGGTGTAATTGATGACGCACGGACAGTGTCTTCGAAGAAGCCCTTCACTTCATTCAAAGCCTCTATATTCAGCCGAAAACAGCTAATAAGTCTGTAAGCCGAAAATAAGTTTGGCAATTTTAAATTTTGAATACTTGAGTTACTTGGCATTTGGGAGTTCTAAAGGGTCAGAACTATCACGGATTTGTTTTCGTAGACATCAACAATATCGTCCTCATATTCGTCATCAAATAAAAAAAGAACTTTCAATTATTCCTTTTTAAAATGTTTTATTTATTAATTTTGAGGCAAATCACACGAACTATTTGTTTACTTTCCATTGCTTACAACGAAATGTCATTGCAATTTTTTAATTTCCGAACCTTATGTTGGCTGCATTAGCTGAACTGAAAATAGTTGTGTTCCGTCAAACCACAGAATAATAAGGTTGTCTCAAAGTTGAGTTGTCTCAAAGTTGAGTTGCCTTAAAGTCGAGTTGTCTCAAAGTTGAGTTGTCTCAAAGAGTTGAGTTGTCTCAAAGTTGAGTTGTCTCAAAGTTGAGTTGTCTCAAAGTTGGGTTGTCTCAAAGTTGAGTTGTCTCAAAGTTGAGTTGTCTCAAAGTTGACACGCCTCAAAGTTAAGTTGTCTCAAAGTTGACTTGCCTCAAAGTTGAGTTGTCTCAAAGTTGAGTTGTCTCAAAGTTGACTTGCCTCAAAGTTGAGTTGTCTCAAAGTTAAGTTATCTCAAAGTTGAGTTGTCTTAAAGTTGAGTTGTCTCAAAGTTGAGTTTTCTCAAAGTTGAGTTGTCTCAAAGTTGAGTTGTATCAAAGTTGAGTTGTCTCAAAGTTGAGTTGTCTCAAAGTTAAGTTGTCTCAAAGTTGAGTTGTCTCAAAGTTGAGTTGTCTCAAAATTGAGTTGTCTTAAAGTTGAGTTGTCTCAAAGTTGAGCTGTTTCAAAGTTGAGTTGTCTCAAAGGTGACTTGCCTCAAAGTTGAGCTGTTTCAAAGTTGAGTTGTCTCAAAGTTGACTTGCCTCAAAGTTGAGTTGTCTCAAAGTTGAGTTGTCTCAAAGTTGAGTTGCCTTAAAGTTGACTTGCCTCAAAGTTGAGTTGTCTCAAAGTTGAGTTGTCTCAAAGTTGAGTTGTCTGAAAGTTAAGTTGTCTCAAAGTTGACTTGCCTCAAAGTTGAGTTGTCTCAAAGTTGAGTTGTCTCAAAGTTGAGTTGCCTTAAAGTTGACTTGCCTCAAAGTTGAGTTGTCTCAAAGTTGAGTTGTCTCAAAGTTGACTTGCCTCAAAGTTGAGTTGTCTCAAAGTTGAGTTGTCTGAAAGTTAAGTTGTCTCAAAGTTGAGTTGTCTCAAAGTTGAGTTGTCTCAAAGTTGAGTTGTCTCAAAGTTGAGTTGTCTCAAAGTTGAGTTGCCTTAAAGTCGAGTTGTCTCAACGTTGAGTTGTCTCAAAATTGAGTTGTCTCAAAGTTGACTTGCCTCAAAGTTGAGTTGTCTCAAAGTTGAGTTGTCTGAAAGTTAAGTTGTCTCAAAGTTGAGCTGTCTCAAAGTTGAGTTGTCTCAAAGTCGAGTTCCCTCATAGTCGAGTTGTCATAGTCGACCATGACATTCTTTTGCATAAACTTGAAAATTCAGATTTTCCTCGCAGGAGTGATCCTCTTCCCCTTAATTTAGAAGTGCCTCAAGGGTCCGTCCTAGGCCCAACTTCATTCCTTATTTACATCAACCTTATTTACATCAACTGGAACACCTACAGCTTTTGCTGATGATGTTGGTTGTTCCTATGCGAGTTGTCGACCTTAGTGTTTTAAGATGTTGGTTTGCTGTTCACAAATTGGTTATAAGACCGAAAACCAAAATTACTTTTTTTTTTAGACTGTCTCCAGTTCTTGATTATAACGATTTTTTTCTCAACTGATTGCCAAAAATTCAAGTACTTGCTTCAGAGCATAACTTGAAATGCAGCGATAAATGTTTTCCGACTGAAGTTGTCGACAAGTTCAAATATCTAGGATTTACCATTGACGCGAAATGACCCACGGTATGCATATAGAAGTTCTAAGAAAGCATTTCTGTAGTATACTCAGACACTTTTTCTATTTGCGCAATATTTGTTCGACAAAGTTGCCAAAAACCATATGGAATAGCTTGTTGGGGCGGTACTTACAGACATAAGGTACAATCAATTCTAACTCTTCAGAAATATGCTCTTCGAATAATATGCCGTAAGCCTAGAAGACATCCATGTCATAGTTTATACTTTGACCTTAAGATTCTTCCTGACAGACGTCTGTATTGTTATAAAGTGTTAAAGACTTTTTTTTATAAATTTTAGACTAATCTCAAGCTATAGCTATAAACTTACTGTACATGGAAACTGTTCCCTCATTTCACACTACTGCTTATCGTATCGTACTTATCAATAAACTGCCACCATCTAAAGGGTGATTTTTTAGCTATTATATTTTTGGCAACACTGGTTTAAGCAGCTGAGGCACGTTTCGTGTTTTGTTTCACTGTCAAATATCTTCAGTTTGGTCTGCAATTTAACCATGAATCGTCTTACAAACGAACAACGCTTGCAAATTATTGAATTTTGTTATCAAAATGCCTGCTCTGTTAAGGAAGTTCATCGCGACATCACATGACGAAGCTCATTTTTGGCTCAATGGGTACGTAAATAAGCAGAATTGTCGATTTTGGAGTGAATATCAGCCAGAAGCATTGCAAGAGCTACCAATGCATCCAGAAAAAGTCACAGTTTGGTGCGATGGCATCATTGGACCGTACTTCTTCAAAGATGATGCGAATCGTAACGCAGCTGTGAATGGTGAGCGCTACCGTGAGATGATATCCAACTTTTTTTGGCCCAAAATGCAAGAGCTTGACTTGCATGACATGTGGTTTCAACAAGACGGTGCCACATGCCACACAGCACGCGCAACAATGGACTTATTGAGAGGCGAGTTCGGTGAACATTTTATTTCACGTTCGGGACCGGTCAATTGGCCGCCTAGATCGTGCGATTTAACGCCTTTAGACTATTTTTTGCACGGCTATGTTAAAGCTCGTGTCTATACAGACAAGCCCGCTTCAATTGACGCATTGGAAGATAACATTGAAGCACTTATTCGTGAGATAGCGGCCGAAATGTTGGAAAGAGTATGCCAAAATTGGACTAAACGGATGGACCATTTGAGGACCAGTCAAGGTCAACATTTGCATGAAATAATCTTCACACATTAAATTATATGGACCGTACTATTCAAATAAAGATTTCATGCATTTTTCTGAATCTTATGTGTTTTCTTTTTTTGAAAAACTTTCCTATAGCTTTTAAAAAGTCACCCTTTATTAGAGCTATCAACTCACCTCGAGAATTTCTTACACACGGAAAGATTACCAAGAATCAAGCACAAGAAGTAGACGTAATTCGTGTGAAAATAAATTCGTGTAAATCGTGAGTAGTAAACTTTTGTGTTGCATTCGTCACAATCCACTGATCGAACCCCCTTTTGCGTCAAAGCATTCGTTCCCGGTGGAGTACTTAACACAAGCGGAGGACACAGTGAATACAGCAGATTTTATTTGTGAGTCCCAAGTTTCAATGAAAAATGCAAGTGGTGCTGATTATTATAATGCATAAATAAAATATATATTTTATTCGAAATGCTCAATTACAAATCTTTGTTCATTTTATCAAGTATTTTGAACTTTTCTTCGACCGAGAACCAGCTCCCGGACATTAATTTAACATTTAAATTCTATTGAAATGTCACAGTATGACGGTTGTCAATCCTGTAGGAGGGACAAAAGTTAAGCAACTACATCTGTCGCGTCAGCGTCAGCGTCATGTGTCACCTCCCATAAGAGCACATGTATTTTATGAATCTGTCAAAGTATCACTGACGCTGACTCTGACGCAAGTAATGGCTAATATACGACATTGCGTTGCGCCAGCCGACTTCATGTTATGGAAATACTGCAATGACGCACTGCGTTAATCAGCTGTTCCCTCTCTCTCATATACTTGAAATATTGCATCAGCTGTTTTCATCAGAAATGATAGAGACGCGGAACTTCACAGCTGATTGACCCCTAGCCCATCGACGAATTTGAGTGACTTTTTGACAGTATGTCATGAATTTTTGACAGTTATTCACGAAATAACGTTGGCTTTGGAAAACGATATAAAAAATGGTTGTCAAAAATGTTAAGGAGCAAGAGAAGTAGAAGTTGGTCATCTCTATCATACTTTGGTTCTGAAATGTCAACTCACTAAACTACTTTTGTCGTTAGAACAATTGTGGTCCATTTATCAAATGTCAGTTGACACAAGAGAACCTCGCAAAAAAACAAAAAATGTTCAAGTTGGGAGAAAAACAGTCAATTTGGAAGAAAATCTCTCAACTTCATTCCCACAGCGCAGTTCTCTGTCGAATATTTTTCGACTTACGTTTAACAGTTTTATTACGCTCCTGTCATCTCTCTCATTCTTCACTAACTCAGGTCGTCGCAGTGTTTTCTGCATGGCCGTTGAAATGTGTGCGTTGAAAGACATCGGACTATTGTGAGTCAGCCATAAACTATTCTCTATGCCGGAGCCTTTACCCAGCGATTGCTTCTGGAGAAGCTTGTTGAATGTGAACCACGTCCGTCCAGTGACGACGTGCAATTCGGTGTGTGTGGCAATAATTTGTGCCATGCATTTGTGGTGGCGTTTGACAAATTGCTGTAATCGACAGTGCAGGAGGATAGAGTTATCCTTTGGCCATTTTTACCCCGGTTTTGAGCCGTAAAGTTTAGCAGTGTAGTGGAATTCCCTTTGCAGTTCACACATACTCTTATAAAATTCCCGGCTCCGCTACTCATCGCAACACCGTATAAAAGACCTTGTCAGATGAAATCCAGGGGCAAGGCCGATAGAAGTTGGATTTCTCTGTCCTCCATTATCCCTGCAACAGCGGCTCCGACAACATTGTCAGATACGAGGATGACTCAATAAGTCAAACGGGCCCGATGGAGTGCATCGCAACTTCCATTTTCAGCGCGGAATTTCAACGAATTCCAATGTTCGTGTTTGTCTAAGGGCGAGTTTCGAAATTCGGGATCTTCGGATCGGATCTATCTCTGTTTTCAAACACGGCCGTCTACTGAGCCACCCACGTGCACTCGCAGGGATTTCTTTTCCCTGCAAAATGATCAACAGTTGCGGAACCAATCTAGAGATTTCGAAGTACGCCGCCCTCTTGTCCATTAAATGCACACCATCCACGGCAGCACCTGGCCAGTGTCTTGTGCAGAAGAAAACCGCGGTTATTGCCGCCTGTGCGAACAAGTCCAACTCAGCTGATACCCTATCATTTGCAACGTCATTCCCTCCACACCCCCCCCCCCCCTCCCCCCCCCCCCCCTCCTCAACCCCATCTGCCGTCTGTATCTGGTTTAAGGACATTTCCTTTAAAGTCTCCAAATCGATTTTTAATAAAAAAAAAAAAAAAAATTGCCAGCGACGTAATGTTCATCCTGCTACAGACCATAGCGCCACCCACTGCCGCCGACTGTCGACCAGCTCGACAGCTCGATCATGGGAATGTCCCGTACACACATAGCCACCACCCTCGGTGGTCCTCTCAAAGTGAAGTAAAAAAGGACGCAGAAAATAATAATAAAAATGTTTCCCGTTATTGATGTCGAAAAATTCCTTCCCGAAGCGCAATTCCCTTGTAATATTCCCGTCGTCCATGATGAAGGACATAAAAGCATAACAGTTAAGCTCAAGAGTTTGATGCCGCTGCCCCGGGGGTAGCGTGCATCCCCCTCCCAGCGTGTCGCCCACAGTCTTCTCCATTTTCTTCCACTTGCACACACAGAAATAATCAAACTCAAACCGAATAACAGAATAACGGAATCAACTCTGGCCGCCGCCACCGCCGCGAGGGTGGCCGATGTAACAGTCCAACCATACAACCAACTGTACAAGGCCCCCACGCGCAACCGACAAGCACAAAAAGAATAAATAAATAAAAATGTACCGGAAACGCCTTTCCTTATTTCGAAGGCGAAAGATAAGTGCAATAATGGGTCGGTAATGTGAGCTCGCTCCTTGGGAGTGCACACAGCACACATTTGCGCGTCCTCTCCGCTGGCTTCGTGCGGGTCCTGATCAGGGAGAAAAAATGTAATTTTCCTGACTGAAGCGATTTTTTATGATTATTTGTGCCTTGTCGTTGGGCTCTTCTCTGGTTGTCGTCTCGTCCCGGTATCGGCCGCCATGACAGCGGAACACAAGAGGTTTCGGCTCAAAGCAAAGGAGCGCCGGCGATTGGATTGGGGCGCCTGCCAATGGAACCAACCCGAAATCTTCATGTGGTCTCACTGGAACTACACATATGACATGGGGTGTTTTCCATGTGGGAGGAGAGTGAGACCATTCTATGCCCGGTAGGCTGTAGCTTTGTGGGGTGCAGAGTCCTTTGAGATGGATTCTTTTTCTGTTCTTTCTTTTTCGATGGACGATGGGGTGGGTGGTGGAAATCGCATGCGCTTGCACATGAAGGTTCTTAAACTTGTAACTGTGAAGGGCTTGTAGATGGGGGAGTGATGGGAGGATGGTGAGAGGGAGGGGGCTGAGAGAGAGGGGGACTTGCATGTCATGTCATGTAGTCTAATTGAGACGGGCGAATGGAATAGAACTAGATTTTCAGACCAGGGCCTTGCGAGTGTTCGGCTGAATCCAATCCACCAGAAGCTTCCTTCGTATAGCCGGAAGCTCCTAAGATGTACATCCCGAGACTAATCAACGCGATGACCCTTGCCACAACAACTCTCCCCTGCTTACCTCGATCTGAAAACTTTTCCCGCATTTTTCACCCAGCCATGGCAGACTCGGGAACACCACATGGCCAACAATCACTCGTGCATCTGCATCCGCTGCCCAAGAGCCAGTCAAAGCCAACCCCCGACCGAACAGTTGCAAAGTAATCACTTCACTCTCAAACGGTCTGAATATGTAACACTTACCGCCGTTACAGTCTACAGACTCCTCAATGCATCTTGACAATACAAAAGGACACTTCTATGCCTCCCCCATGCCTCCGCCCAATTCCGACCAAAACCATCAAAGGGGTAATCTTACAGCAGTCCAGCGCGGTGTGAGATGAACCAAGAGCGCGATATGAAAATAAATACACAGCCGCGGCAAATGCCAAAGAACTCCGGTGTCCCTAGCCAGCCCCAGCCAGGACTAAGAACATACACAGAAAATAAAAAACAGCACAAAAATAAATGATTTTTCAGCGAAAACAAAAGAACGTCTCAAGTGGAATACACACGAATTTCACAAGGATAATGGCCCAAGTAATGAGTTGCATGGATGAAAAATCTCGTCCTTTCACTTGGTTGGGTATTTTGCAAAACAAAATAAAAGCCAGAAGACCGAAAACAAGTGAGAGTAGAAAATATCCTTCCGCCGTTTACCGCATCATACCCCTTGCTTTGTGTTTGAAATCCCACTCGGCGGACGGATGCGGTGGAATGGGGTGAGCCTTTGTTTTATCCAGGACTACCGAAAATTACACGCTATTACCCGAAGTACTACAGCAGTGTCGCGGTACTCGAGGGAGAGGATTTGCAGTTTCAGCGAAAAAATAAAATATGCGAAGCTGTAATGTGTGACACAAAAGCCCATGGGTTCTTCTGTGGCATTTAGGAGGAGGTTTTTGTCGGTTTCCTGAAACTTGGTTGGGATTCATTTCTCTTGGTTGGACTGGTGCGGTGAAAGGGGCAGTGTTGAATGGAGGCGGGGATGTTCCGTGTTGAGCATGGTTTTCGTGACAAAACATGGTCATTAGCATGTGAAGCTTGTATCATGAATACACTTGGGGCTTGCGATCCAACCATGATGGACATGCGGGGACTTAAAAAATCGAGCCAGACACACAAGGTGTACTCTGCGACTATAATATCGACTTTAATGACTTTCGTTAAGTTTCGTTAAGTTTTTTTTAGTCTTATTTTGTTGAAGGGGGAGCGAAGTACGAACGTAAGAACGAAATTATGTTGCTTTTGTGTATTTCCTTCAATGCTAGGACCAAAGAAGATAGGCAATAGAAATGATTCCTCGACGAGATCAAGGACTTATGCATCGGCTTATCACATTGACCGTCCCTCTTAACCATACAACAGGACTGTGTAGGACTCGTATACAGTTAGATCGATTCTTCGAAAAAATGCCTCTTGAGCCCAACGAAACGGAGGTTTTTGAGAGTTGTTTTACTACGAAGCCAAGCAAGGTGAAATCACTGACCCAAATTTATAGCACTGTGTCTCTCTGTCCAATACTTCACTCTTGTGTGCCATTTCTTGAAGGTAACATATTGCTCTCAACACGTTCAGCGTCAGACCCATTCCCGTCTCCATGCGAGCAGAACCCCTGATTGATGGCTTTCTGAATTCGACCAAGCACGTCAATGCCACCTGCTCACCCTAACAGCTGACTGAACTTCTGGCTTCATGTGTCCCTAGCGTGTGAGTTTTACACAAAGTCAATCAAGTCAAATTAAACGAACTGCTATTCTTATAACCGCTTTGATCATTTTCGTTAACATTCGTTAAGTTTTGTTTAATTCATCTCCCTCAAATGGGAGTGAAGGCGCTTCGGAAATCGCATTCTCATCGTGGATTCGTCCACATTTAAAGCAACCTCCGAGCGCTCGCTTTAAGCAGTCCACTCAAGATTCAATCCCACCAACCTCTCTGAACAGAGTTCAAGAGCCAACCTCACGAAAGCACTGCCAAACATCCAACCTCGTTATTTTTTCCCTCCAATGAAATGGATTTACAATGACAGCCTTATCCCAACCCAATTTATAACCGCAATCGATAGACACACAGATTAGAGTTGTCCACCTCCCACCCAGCCGCGTCGCCCTTCTGTAATCCAGATCAGGCTTTGTATCCTGTCCATGTTCCATTGAGCTCTTTCCACCAGCCTCAGGCTCACTGCTCTCCCGTCTATGTTTACGCAACGCATTAATTCAACCACACTAAGGAACTTGTTCCAATTGAATTCCATGACATTCCACCCTCACCTCTGCCCTCACCTCCTCCGCCGCCACCACCATCCTCACCACCTGTCAGTCCATCAACACGTTGATCCTAACGAGATGTGATTTCACTTCCGCGTTCAATTTTCCGACTTTTGAAGTTTAAACATGCGTCGCCTCACTCTCTCTCTCTCACACTCACCGACCGAACGCGACGATTCCCACACAAAATCAGGTCCTCTGACGAACGACCGAAGGAGATATTAATAAGGCCGGAGAAGTTCGTTTGCTACTCTGGCTGTTGTTGTTGGCGCCACGAAGTGACGGGGGGTGGATGGGGCTCAAGTCTTTCCGTTCTCGGGGATTTTTATTTAATTTAAGTCTGATTCGCCGTCGTCGAACGACCCGACCCAAGGATAAATGAAATTGAAATTCATTCAAGAAATTCCATTCACATCCTGCAACGGGATCAGAGCCGAAGGAGGGGATTCTGGTTTAAAGCGTTTCGCAAACAGTGCGCCAACGAGTGGAAGACCTATCTTTGCATCGTCGTCGTCGTCGTTTTCATCGTCTCCTTAGCCCAACAAGGACGAGACCCAGAGTCCTTGTCGATTAATGAAACTTTCGTTTTCCTTCGGCAGGGGGGAATGGTCCATCTTCTTCCCGCAGTCACTACCACAACACAGCCATAGTCGTCGACATTCTCGTCCTCCCTGTTGTCGTCCTTTAATGAAATTAATTCCATAGTGGGGAGGAGAGAAAACGGGGAAAAAATAAGCAAGGTCCTGCTGCAACCACCCCCGCTCGCTCAGAATTTAATTTCATTTTAAGCGCGATAATTCTTCGGAGGTTGCCGTCTTAACCATCGCATAGACTGGAATCGGTTGTCCTTTCGAGACGGCGGCCAAGGCCGGCAGAGGGTTGGACGGGGCCCTGGAATCTTGGGATGAACTTCTGCCGGACCATGAATGAATTGAATGAGCGACGACTGTCTAGCGGTTGTCCTCTTTATTAGTTGAGAAAGGTCAGTTTCAGCGAGAGCGAGAAAAAAAAAAACAACTCCGACTTGGTCCTTTCCTTACCTCCTTCCGTTTTTGTTTTGTTTTGAGAATCGGTTTTTTTGCATTCTTCTTGTTCGAGATTTGCCTTTTCTGTGTCACCGTGGGTTGTGTCTGGCCGTGTGCTTATTATCTGGGTGTCCTTGCCCCGATGACGTAATGAGTGTGGGCGGCTGTGGGGACTGCAAAATCGATAGATGTGGTCAGTAAATTAGGAGGAAGGGCGATTTGGGTGATTGTGGGGCCAGCAGCAAGAAGCTGTGCGAGGAGGTGAGTGCGCGGTTGATAATCATAAATGAGCGGCGTATCTGGAGGAACGTGTTCGCCTTTAACAAGAGCCTCACGAGCGATTTAAATGCTTATCACTGTGGTTAGACGGCAAATGGCAATAATTTGAGCTCAACTGAGGTGGGTGATTATGCAAATGCGAGCACGGGGCCACACAAGTGGTCCACCCAACAAAGTGGTTAATCGGTATGCGCCGCTTGACAACACACACGCACAACGCTTGTGGCAATTAAGTTTGATTTTTATCGCGATTGATTGGTGGTTGAGTGACGTTATTTGCAGGGCGGTGCAAGCTGACAATTAGTTGGGTGCCGGCGGTGAGCTGGATAAAGCCCGAGACGGAGTTGGACTGGCTTTTGCAGAAGACGGTCAGAATGACATTCAAGACAAGACAGTATAGGTGGCGCTACAGACCATACAGGGCCAGGGTCTAGCATCTCCGCAGCCACTCGTGTTGTGCGTGGTCTCATGAGTTGAAGGGACCTGCAGTTTTATGCCGACCCCGAACTGCCAATTTGAGAAGCTTTTTTGAGGCAGTTGGGGTGGGGCCGTGAAAAGTATTCTGCTCGTACCGGGAATCGAACCTGGGCTGTGTCGGCTGAAACGAGTAAGGGTCGACGCATCAACCCACAACGCCACCGCTTATACAATAAACCCTTTGCCACCCTTGGCAACCGGAGAGTATTTTGCATATTTGCGCGAAATAGTGGTTAGTTTAGGTCAGGTGCAGGTGGCTGCCACAAGTAATCAGTTAGTCCAAATAGAGGGATTAGACAACTTTCTTGAAACCATTTGGTGATTAGAACGAAGGATTAAGTTGACTGATGCTGATATTGATTGTCGAAGAAGTGGGCACCAACATGGGGGTTAAGACACAGCCGATGCTGAATGATCTTCTCTCCTCGTCGTCTCTGCAATTTCTAGGCTAGGTAGATGGGTAGACGGTCGTGAGCCCCTTCTCACTTAGGGGTTGCTAAACTCATCGTGCTGCCCATTGTGGGATTTTTTTGTCTTAGCGCGCCAATCTGAAATCCTAAAAAATCGGAAACTGTAAAGCTCGGCTGAGGCTCTTTAAGGTCTCCACTCTCCTCCGGAGAACTCCCTCAACAAAATAGTCGCAAATTAGATTGGGGACGCAGGTCTGTATTTTTCCTTGAACGCGCGGTGAACTTTGCAAACCTAAGTTGCTGTCCACTGATCGGACGACGGCTTTTACGTCCTTTTCACAATGCTGCGTCGCCTCGTTTTTCAACCTACACAATAACATGTTTCCATGCCATACACTGCGTCGTGCTACGGTTTGATGTTTATAAGTAAAATGAGAGCAACGTAAACTCGGGGAAGCGAAGCACTCGGGTAGAGTACGATAATCATCAAGCACATAGGGGGGCTCAGCACGAGATGACTTCACAGGGCACGAGTACTATAACTTAGGCGCCAAGAAATGATAACGTTATTTTGTAGAGGGGTTACCCAAAATTGCCCCTAACTCCTAAACGTTGCGTGATGGACCCCCGGCCTAATAGAGTAAAAAAATGCTAGTTTTACCCCTCTTCAAAATACCGTTATCATTTCTTGGCGGCAAAGTTATAGTACTCGTATGTATTTGGTCGAAAGAAGGGAGCCGTCAATGTGGGTATCGAAGAGGCGAAGAGATAGGCCACACATCATCGACGTCATAGCCAAAACGTCACTAGTGCTAATAGCTTTGTGTTTCTCTATATATTAGCAGTAACTTGCTCCTCAGAAAAGAGGTCCGTGGGCAGTGCCAACATGAAACTCGCCTTTTCTTTGGGTGCATGTTTCCATTGAATAACCAACCGCGACTTCGAAGATCCTACACTATGGTGCAGCACAGGATGACTATGTCATTGGTGTCTTCCAGAGAAAAGTCCTGTGTGTCATCTTTGGTCCAGTTGGAATCTGGTGGGCATCTAGAATAGACTTTTTGACCACAACTTGAACGATTTGTAGAAGGATATGAATCTAGCCTAACTTCAACGCAAGGTCTGACCTGAAGAGTCTTTGAAGCTGAACTTTGTTTGAAAAAGCAACAGTCCTCTGTTCTTAGGTGGCCTGCAAACAATCTTCCTTCCACGCCTGTGGTGGCCTACACACGAACTTCGACCAGCATGGTCAACTAGATATATTGACATTATTCTGACATCGGTGACATGACTGACACAGGTCCGCCCGGTGATGGCTTGAAGTAAGGAGTAGGCACATCCAGAGATTTTCTGTGTTTTCTCCGTTTGTCAGTACACAATAGGAAAATCACCCTCTATCAGCATCGCCAGGTGCCGAATACTAACCTCGAATTGCAGAATGCAGCGTCAGTTGGACCAATTCCGATGTGTGCAGCATACACAACTTGTCAGATATCGCGCTACAGCTGGAGCGGACTACTGGTTCAAGCTCAGGTGCAACACAAGACTTTCAAAGAAGATGAAGAAGAAGTAGGTAGTAGATATTTTTGTCTGCAATAGGCTGCCACAGGAAATGTCCAGAAAATGTTCTTTTGCATTCAACTTGTCTTCTCAAATGTGCTCTTCGAAAACTGAAATGTTTCGAGTTTTGAAATCGTCATTATTCAAAGAATAATTGGAAAATTCCGAGGCACCATCGCTGCCTGGTGCCATCAGGAACTGTACATCCCTCTCCAACTTTGCTTTAGTTTAGGTCCGTACATTTCTATTCACTCTTTAAAAAATCAAGTGGAGGAGTAGAGTGTAACTTAGTATATATATTCCATTGGCAAGATGTAACATTGAAGTTTCGTTAAGTTTCGTTAAGTTACGTTAAGTTTCGTTAAGTTTCGTACAGTATCGCTTTGTTGGTTCTTCAGTCCAATTTTTGAATTTTCTTACTTCTGGCTACTTTTCGATCAGTGCTGACATAACATTAAATCAATTTGCATAAGCTTGTCCAGAGTGGCCGGGCTGCATGTTGTGTTTTGGGTAACTGCGGCAACGAGACCAATTTCAATTCCAATCATAAACGACACTTCAAATGAAACACTCTCCAGACTGCCTGCACGCGGTGATGTACGAATTTATGAAGCAATCTAGCCCCATCCCTGTCACCAACCACGCCACCAAAATTCAGGACCTTCTCTCAACCGATCTGCACACCTTAGCCGTACGGCACAATAATTCCCAACCAACTACTGCACAAAGATGAAATAAAAGCAACTTCAAGCACTTCACGGCACTTTGGCGCGTTGTATTCATTCCTCAGTCCATCCAGCTCCTGCTGGCAACTTATGAATCCTTTCATGAAACTCTCAAAGAACATAAGCAAAAAATAAGTCGTTGCTAAAATCCTTCGCCTTCCTGTCAGATTCGTTTTCCATACAAACACATACGGTTTATTGGCCTCCTTTCCGAGAATTTGCATCCTTAAGTGGCCTTTTCACCCGGGCTTCCCTCGAATAAGAAAGCAATAACCGAAGAAAGGACTGCCTGCACGAAGAACGCCAAAAAAAACGAAACACACAAAATATTTGGAAAGTTCTTCTCCGGCGTTGTGTTGGCCCTCCCTTCCCCTCCCCTGTGCATCGAGCAGGGCACAGTTCGCCTCAGTCAAAGCGAACTTTGAAGATTGCGTGTTAACCTCTCGAGTTTTCTATTGCCATCTCCCCCTCACGGGGCTTAGCTCACGTATCCAACATCCTGACAGCCCTCGTCGAGTAGAGTCCCACGTTTTTGGGCAAGTCCCCCTCGTGTCGACTGCCCCGTCGACTGCACTCGGATAAGCGAAAACGTATTTACGGCTCGGACAAATGATTCTCGACACGAAAGGACTTCAGCGTGGTCTTGTAGCGGGGCAATAAATCCCCCTCTACCCGCCCCTCGGCTGACCACGAGATGGCCGGGCCGAATGGGCAATCAACTGGAAGGTGTTTCCCGAGGGATGGACTTCACCCTGCACCGGCCGGCTCGCGGTGTCAGCGCCGCAGCAAACGACGCCCAGGACAAGAGTGGGTTGGCGAATACTTTTGCCGATTAATTCAATTAAGGAGTTATGAATTATTTGGAGCTCATGACTAATTGGAAGCGTTCGCCAGCACCGCTCCACACCCACCACCGGACACCTGCTCCCTCGCTCGCTGACCATTTTCCCGGAGTGGGCCAGCACAGTCCCGGCGAGTGGGGGCAATAAATTTCAAGGTGAACACTTAGCAGCAATTAATTAGGAGCTGGCGTGCTGTAATCAGTCGTTGATCCTTAGATTGGAGCCAGTTATTTCGGGATACGGCGCGGCGGTGCCTCTGACCTGGGCAGTGAGGGATCGCTGTGAGCCATGAGAGTGCTTCGTGGTGCTGGGGGCGGATGGGGTGGACTTCACTCGTATTTTCGCTGATTTATTGCGCCGGGACATACGACATTCAAATTATTGCGGGAACGACTCTTGGAAATAGATCCACGACATGCGCTGGCCGTGGTTTATTTTGATTTTATGTTGCAATCAAAACGAGTTACTGCCGCTTGATCCACTTAAGGGGACGCATTCCTTTCACGTGTGGTAATGGATTAATCGAGCCGAGGTTGACGACTGACGTGATGACGACCGGAGTCGCATCTGGACAAGTGCATTAAGAATTCCATTCGCATCCGACGTGTGTAATGCAGAGATAGATGGGAAATGGTGAATGGTCTCGTTGCAGCGTGTGGTTGTGTCTGCAGTCTGAGAGTGAGTCTCAGTCTGAGTCTGAGTTGAAATTCAAAATGAGAATTTTTCAGACAGACAAGTGCATGAAGTTTGCGACAGAGGTGACGGACACTGTTGCACGACATTAATTGATGCTGAACCAAGCAGTCGATAGAATGGGTGATTTATCACAGATTGTCTTCGTTTCATCAGGAATGCTGAGGCGGGCAGAATGACATCCATAATTCGCATTCACGAGCGATGGAAGAGGATTGACACTCAAACGACAGCTAAACGGGGCAAGACCAGTACATGGCTGTTGCTTCGAGGAGTAGGCAAAGACTACTGCTGGCAACGAGCCCAAGGAAACGTCAGGCATGCAACTCCTGAACCTGCAGGAGTTCAAGACGAAGTACCATGCGTTCGGCTTGAACCCTGAACCTGATGAGTTTTAGCTAGGAAGTGATACAAAGTCACTCGCAAGGAGGCTACGAGCTTGTGGAAGAAGGCAGGTTCAACAGTGGCTGGCTAAAATTTAAAGAAAATGCAGCGCACTCATCTGGGTCCATCGCGGAGTCTGAAGCGACGCACACAACACGAGCGGTTGCTGGGAAGGTAGGCCCTGGCCCTCTACGGACTGTGGCGCCACTCTTATGGACATTTTGTTGTGGAAGGGGCACAAACATGGTGGGCGCAAGTGATTTCCTTGTTTGACTCGAGTTCGTGGCTCCGATAAGAATGCCTCAACAGCTGCCAGGCAGCCACCTGCAATCCGCTGACCCAAAAAACATTGACTGAGAAACTGTTGCCAAAGTTGTTGTTTGTCAAAATTGCAAGTGCCAGACTGCTTGACAACATGTGCATGGACGTCCATCAACAAACATAGTTTCATAGCCGTTGCAACGCACCACATCAATGAGGAGTCTGTGACGTTAAACTCCCATCTTCTCGGCTGTATAGAGTACGACAAACGGCATACTGCAGAAAATTTGTGATCATTTTCAAGGGAACATGTGTTCAAATGGAAGATCGAGCAAAAGTTGGAGCAGAAGTAGGCGATAGTAAGCTGCCAACATTCTGTCTGCACAGTTGGGAGGATGGCGCTCAATAGGTTGCTTCGCAAATTCGTTAAATTTACCCGTTAAGGCTGGCCTAGATGACATAGCGGAAGCCGTGTGCAAGGTTAAGACTGTTGTCACATATTTCAAAAGAAGTTCACAAGTAATGTACAAGCTGGAGGGAATGCAGAAGCAAATGGATCTACAATTAAAACAGGACGTCCCGACTAGGTTGGACAGAGTAGCCGAAATTAAAAGCACAATTATAGCAACACTCGCGTTGGTGAAGAATAAGAACATTGGGCAATAATTGAAAACGCGATTCCAACACTGAAGGACTTTATGGCCGTCACTGTGGAAATTTCAACGGAGAAAAATGTCAGCCTCTCTAAAGTCAAATGTTTGAAAAACCACATAAACCACGGCCTGGCTGTAATCGAAGCACAGGATATTGCTCCACCTCGGTTCTTATTCGGCAGAAAAGAAAATGTACTTTATGCGGAGGCAACGATTCTAAAGGCTTTCGAGACACTAATCATTTTAAAACAGCGTTTGAGGCGCCAGTACAATATAGCAGCTCAGCCTAATAAATCAACACCTACTGCCTCTACTGTCACAGCAGAAAATGAATGAGACTCTGGAACACCTGCTAGACGTACCAATCTTCGGGACGAATTTAATAAAGAGATATCGACTCCCGCAAATAACACTGCCACTGGAATAGTGGATTTGCAGAAATATATGAAAGAGCGGATAATTAGGGGATCGGGAAACCCCCATCAATGGTGGGACATGAGAAGACTTGGGTCTATAACTTAATTCGTGCAAAATTTGAACGTTTACTTAAGAAAAACATGTACAACAGTAGTATTCAAAGTATTGCCCATCAGAAGCTATGAATTTTTGACATCTTTCTGGCAATTTGTGGATCCCATCCCAAAAGAACTGCGCCGGCTTGGCAGCCTAGAATGAATTAAGCCAATTTTTGATATTCTGCTCTGATGTGAACCGTATTTCTGTGAATTCTGCATCGACCGGAACCAATGGCAGTCAGAAGGGGCAAGGTCTGGGCTATAAGGCGGGTGTTGTGAAACTTGCCATCCACTGTTTTCCAAATAGTTCTTAACCGGAATATCAACGTGGGGCCGAGCGTTGTCATGATGGAAAATTACTGCCTCGTGTCTGGTCACATATTCCGGGCGTTTTCCGGCTACTGCTCTCTTCAAACGGATTAATTGTGTTCGGTAGCGTTGTCCATTGATGGTTTCACCCGGTTTTAGGAGCTCATAATACAGCACACCCTTCTGATCCCTCCAAATACAGAGCATTACCTTCGCGCCATGGTAGCCGTTGATTTGGCTGGTTGGCCGGGTTAGAAAACCCCTTTCGGCAAGTTCGCTCAGCTAGCGCATGTTCACCATAAACTACCACCAAAATACGATGACTTTCGGCAGCAGTTTTCTTCATATTAAAGTAATAAAAAAAAAATTTCAATAGAATTATGCAGCGGAGATAACGGTGGTCTTCCATTCTGTCCTCAATCAAATCTGCTATATACTTCCTCGGATACGTATCCTACGAACTAGTTCCGAACTAAAAATGGAACTATTTAGCACAATTTGATTTTATGAAAGGTAAGTGCACTGAATATGCAATTGATGTGTTCCTGATGCGAATCCATAATGCAGTAGACAAGGACCAAAGAGCAGAACATCTTCCCACCTCGTACCGACCCATAGCACTTACGTCCCTTCTTTCTAAGGACATGGAAACGCTGATAAATCGTCAGCTTATGAAATATCTTGAATCGCGGAAGCTTCTTATTGACCGGCGATACAGTTTCCGCAGCAACAGGTCCATTGGTGATGTGATAGCTTATCTCACCGAAGAGTGGAACCAATCTTTGCACAATGTAGGCGAAAGCAAGATCGTTGCGCTTGATTTCTAAGGCATTTGACAGAGTTTGGCATCAAGCTCTCTTGTGCGTGCCTATGGTGTCGATGAATCTCTTCTTCAATGGATTAGAAATTACCTTTAGAACCGTCAAATTCAAGTTGTTTTGGATGGGAACAGGTCTGATATCCACCAAATAAATGCTGGAGTTCCCCCAGGCTCTGTTCTGTCCCCGACAATCTTTCTCATTTTTATAAATGATCGCTTGTCTGCTACTTCTAATCCAAACCATTCCTTCGCTGATGACAGCACCCTCAGCTTTTTACATTCGTTCCAAGACTCACGACCCCGCCCTTCAGCCGTAGAATTGGAGCGGCAGCCAATGTTAACCACATTCAATTCCGAACTTGACAGCATAGTTAATTGGGGAAAGAACAACCGAGTGGAATTCAATGCTTCAAAAACTCAATGCTCACGCAACTCAAAGCGAACCCTTGTTAATCAGCCATTATCCATGAATGGCACCTGTGTCGATAAAACCGCAAAGCTTTCCATCCTTGGTAAGTGTATCAACACAACACTTAGTTGGAACGGTCGCATATTTGAGGTTGCCAAAAAAGCTGCGAAATGTCTAGGTTTCCTCAATCGACGCAAGAAATACTTCACCCCTTCTGATTTGACTTTAATTTATAAGTCGTATATCCGCCCCAAGCTTGAGTACAAAGCTCATATCTGGTCTGGTGCCCCCAAGACCATCCTGCTCCTACTAGATAGAATCCAAAAGCGAGCGATAAAACTTATAGGAGACAGAGTCGTTAGACACACTCGAACATCGACGCACAGTCTGTTCTTTGTCGTATTTTATCAAACGATGCTCAAGTCAGACTGCATTCATTGCAGAGGAAAATTAATTCACCCGCAGTACCCGTCTCGCCAGGAATGCTCATCAGTTTACTCTTAAGCCCACTTTCGGACGGACAGTTAAATTAAGAGACTCGTTCATCAGCCGCACGACACGAATATGGAGTGCTGTTCCCAGCCCAGTATTTCCCCCAGAATACAAACCGCAGATATTTAAAACCCTCCCTTTTTCCCTCTACACCTGTGCCCGTGCTGTGTCTTGACCCCGGACACTAGAGGGTTTTAACAATACCATGTGCGCGCGCAAATTATAAAAAAAAAAAAACAAATAAAAAAATAGTTGTGGTAATTTTCGATTTCCTCTAGAAACTAGAAGACAAAGCTAGCTGCGATTTTTTGTGATATATTCAGAATTAGTACAATTATTAACTCCAAAACGAATAATTTGATTTTATTATTTATTGTATTAAAGCACAAATTTCTAGCTCTCAAATTTGGTACTAATAAACTAATACAGTACTTTATAGTAAGTGTTGCCGAGGCTTCATAATATTTTTTTCCATTTTATGTAATTTTTACCACAAATTGTCCCTAACTCCTAAACAGGGCGAGATGAACCCCCACCCCCTTCCCTTAGTAAAGAATGTTGCTAGCTTTCAAATTTGGTATAGTACTTTATAGTCAGTGTTGCCATTGTTTGCTAATATTTTTTTCCATTTTATGTCATTTTTACCACAAATTGTCCCTAACTCCTAAACAGGGCGAGATGAACCCCCACCCCCTTCCCTTAGTAAGGAATGTTTCTAGCTTTCAAATTTGGTATAGTACTTTATAGTAAGTGTTGCCGTTGCTTTCTAATATTTTTTTCCATTTTATGTAATTTTTACCACAAATTGTCCCTAACTCCTAAACAGGGCGAGATGAACCCCCACCCCCTTCCCTTAGTAAAGAATGTTGCTAGCTTTCAAATTTGGTATAGTACTTTATAGTAAGTGTTGCCATTGTTTGCTAATATTTTTTTCCATTTTATGTCATTTTTACCACAAAGTGTCCCTAACTCCTAAACGGGGCGATATGAACCCCCGCCTCCCTCCTCCCTTAGTAAAAAATTATAGTTTTCCTTCGACAAAATACCCTCATCCTATGTTGCCGCCAAAGTTTTCGTACTCTCCCCATACGCGACCAAAACCAAGTGTTAAAGAGGTAGGTATGTTTGCTCGAGAAGTTCCACCAGATTTCTTATCAAAATTGACTGACAATTTGCCACTATCTCAAAAGTATGTGGGTACAGTGAAAGCTCTTATTACGGGCAACTCTCTTAGGAGGACATTCCCCTTGAGCGGACAATTTCTCACGACCGTGGATCTTGAATTGAAATTCCATACATTTTGTATTCCTTTTTGCATGCGCTCCCTAACCCGGCGGCGGACAGGGACATCAGCCCCATTCTCTCTTAGGCGGACAAACATTTTTTTCAGCAAAGGATTCCGGTACCATTCTTGCATGGTATGACAAAATGATAAAGACAAAATAACTGACTTTACAAAGAAAACAACAGCAGAGTGTGTGCCATCAATCCACTCTAATGGATAACGGCTGTGTTCTGTTGCTGCATTTTATTTCTTCTTTTTCAGATTGCAGTTTTTCCCCATGACAACTCCCTCAACCGGACAAAAGTGCTGCGACCGTCACTTTCGCTTTCTCTAATTCCATACGAACCGGAGTCTCCTACTGAGTTTCACATCATTTCTCTAAGTCCATGCCGTAGCTGGTCCCAATCTCCAAGCTCCCACCTCGGATCAATCAAGACAAAGGCATCTAGATTTCCCAAGCCAAGCACTTCACATCGCCATCAGTCCCCGTCAGCATTAACATTCCTCACTTGAGAACCACCTCAAAGCACCCATCCTCAATTATCTCGTTCGATCAGTGCTGAGAACGACGGCGAAATCGATTCACAAGATCTACCGCCACCACACCACTCCAACACCGCCGAACATCAGACCCAGAGATCGCAAAAACTTATGAAAGAGAAAAATAAGTCACAGAAAACATAAATTCTCCGTTTCATTGTGTCACAGTAGTCGCAGCGGCCCATTGGCGCCAAGCCCGCTGCACCTTTCATATTGTTCGATCAACCTACACACGTAATGCGACAGCCAACACAAGTCGTGCCCCTAAGGACACCGACACCGACACACGATCGCGATCGTGATCTCGAATACGCCGACTACATCTCCATTTGCAGCAGATCACTTCCAATCGAATGCCTGCGACACCGTTGCTCTGTCCGACCACATTTGGTTGGATGTCAAATGCGGGCACTTCGCCCGACAGCGGTGTCAGGCTAATTCAAGCCGATCGCTGGCATGGCTTAATTAATTCACTCTACCATTCCACCAGGCCGCGATCGTGCCCCATCACAATAGGCTGAGTCTTTGTGCGCGACCTGGTTGAGAATTCCAAGACCTTATGCAATCGGCATCGCCTTCCGGCTGCCGATTGTTGCGCCGGAATGTTGGTGGTGTCGCGTACAATCCCTGAATGGCATTCAACGACCCGGCGACCCCACTCCAGCGAATGACACTTTCTCTGCGTGACCACAGTCTGCAGCAGCGGATGACAGCCTGTGAAGCACCTTTGTTATGCAAAAATATGATCCCCTCTCAAGGACATTTCAAAGCGAACACGAGTTTGTAATTTCCGTCGCGTCCGGGTGGGGGATGAATGGCATTCTGCTGAAAATTCTTTTCCACTTTCCCTCGAGAATTTGAACACTGCCTGGCCTGGCCGAGGACGCGGTCGATGACGCAGAGAAGGAAATCAATAAAATCCCAAGAAATCCTCCCCAAGGATGTACACAAAAGTGTCCTTCGAAGCGAGTACCTTTCACTTTCGCTGACGAGAACCCAGCCGGTGACTGGGGATGTAAATGTGTGCGCCCCCACACACGGCTCCTGCGTTCTCAGGGATTCGGCTGCTCGTGTGCCTCGCTGTGTCGAAGACGAACAACCGAAAGAAAAGGACGATTCACTGCCACCGCGAGGATGTGTGGAATTCCGGTGTTGCCTGCTGATTTGCTATGTTTACTTTAGCGGCAGTCTCGGGTGGGGTGTCTTGCGGGCCGGGATCCCGGCAGCTTGCACGAATCACAAATTCGCACACGGGTGTGGCAGGAGAGATACGTGCATCTGGGAGGGTAATGCCTCACCGGTTAAGGAGGAGTTAGAGGTGATGAGTGTGTGCTGCTGGCTTGCGGTTGGGTTTTGCTTTTATTGGTCTAGAGGTTGAAGTTATGACGGTTCCATTTCGCGCGACTGTGTGCCGTAATGAGGTTGATTTCGTGATTCAGCTAACAGCGGGGTGCTTCGGCTTTCGCCCGAGCCATTAACGAGTCCCGATGACTTCAGTCGAATTTCTGCTATCGCTGAGGGACTAGACCTCGAAAATGGCGCCACATTGTGGCCTTTGTCTTAGGGGCTCTTAAATCTTCGTGGGTAACGATTGGGGAGAGGGGGAGGAGGGTGTACCCGTAGGAAAAGCGAACAAATGCGCCAGTGTCTCCATGCACGGTTGTACCCTCCACGGCACTCATTCGCAGTGAAAGTTATTCACAAGGGTAACCTACACTGGAGGTGATGGAAAGTAGACGACCATCGGATCCACAAAAGGGGAGGTTTTCTCTTTGTTTTCAGAGGTTTTTCACGTAGCCAGGGGGAAGCGTTACTATCCTGAGGGTTCGTATGTGGTTATAAGGTTAGGAATGAGTTGAAACTGTATCCAAGCACGGGACCGGTCTCACCAACTAAAGAGGCGAAAAGATACATCTTCTTTACTAAGCATAGCTTAGCCCTAAACTCGATTTGAGTTAATCTCCAGATTAAGATGGTGTCCAGATGGAGATGGTGTCCATGGGGGGGAGGGGGTCACTTGTACCCCCAGCTGGCTCAGGGATCCCACCAACATTTTGTATTCATTTCTCATTATTATATATTCTCCCCCCCCCCCCCCCCCCCCAATGACATAAGCTGTCTGCACAAAAAGCTGTTGGTTAAAGCCAGAAAAGCGATTTGCTTGGTTTCTGCGTGCATTTCTGATATTAGACTCACGCGGACGAGGATCTTTGGGGCTTGCGAGATGGCGACACACCAGCACTGACCTAGTGTGACCCATGTGATCAGCCCACCTCTGAGAGTAAAAAGATTGTGAAAAACCAACTCCCCACCGTTTTTCGACGATTAAGGGAGCCTCGCTTTGACATCTCGTAAACTCGATAGAACGCGTACCGACGCCTATCAACGCCCGACCGCGTAAACGGGACATCGTGGTTGGCCTTTAGACTCTAAAAGAAAAATTCTTAAACGAGCGTGAACACAATCTTGCGTCGAACACAATCGTCGCGTCCAATGTGCGCACAGATGTCTTCGTGTTATTGTCCAGGGCATGGGCATATTGCCTTGAGTTGTGGACGCCTTTTCCGGACGATGAATTACTGAATTACTTCTCCGTCATCTAGCTCGAATAGCACACAATCGCAATCGATCGCTCTACTCAGCAGTCGCTAAACGCAATCCTAGAGTAATGTGTCTCCTCTTCTGTCGGAGGTACTGGGTCATTTCCCATGTGGACTCAACGTAGACGTGCCAACGCTTACGGCTGCATCAATAGCGTGCGAATGAATTTGAAGGATTTATTTTTTTTTTTTTTTTGCTTGTGTTCAATGTTAAGTTCGGGAAGCTTTCAGTCTTCAATTCCCCTAACGAGATTATTGGAAGCTTTCAACTCGTCGTGCTGATAGGCAATGAAGGCTATTGGCAAGAAGACAGTTGCGCGTCTGCAAAGCCTGTTGGCAATCTCAGAGACGCATCCCTTTGACTATTGCATGGCTTTCAATGGGAGTCTAAAAAATTGTCCAAGTCCAAGGGGAACTCTTCTGTGAGATATTGCGATCCACCTCCTTTGACCCAACAACGACTCGGACCGACATTTGCTTAAATGACTTCAAATTACTTCGAAGTGAGTACAGGATGTACATCAGCTAGAGCTGCCTGCTCGACCTCATCCCTTGACATACGGTCACCCTTGCACCGTCGTCAGTGGTGTGACGGACAAAAACACAGTCACTCACTCAAGTGCCACGCCGAAATTCCCACAAGCATCGCTCGCCAAACTTTCAACTCCCACCTCGGACCAAGTTAATGTCATCCGACACAATTAACCATCCTGAACATGTTCTCAAGTAACACACTATTTTTCCCAGCAGACTCCCCTCGCATGCTCACAAGCACAGCACCAGCAAGCAGCACCAGCAACAACCATTATCCTGCACACAAATCCTCGCCGCACACGACCACTTTATTATGATATCCCAACGCGCCGTGTGAGTGTGATTATGCCCTGCATGAGGTCAACACTTAACCGCATCAAGTTCAGCACCTGGACAATCAAAATTCTGATAACAAGCACTCAGCTTCCAACCAAACCGTACCCTCTGGCCTAATATGCCCGGCGACACCATCAGCGTGCCGGTGAGTGTGTGACTAGGGAATTATTTGCAAACTTCCGAACTTTTCCTCCTCCACAGTCCACAGCCGGTGACCGATGGCCGGTGTGTGCCTGTGTGTGCAGGTGGTCCTCCGTTGGGCGCCACCGAATCCGACCAATCTGCATGCATACTTGGACACGGACTGGACAACCTCTCGTTTCACAATGTTTAGTGTAAATATTTTAAATAAACTTTCCACTGCGGCCCCTCAGCTGGCCATCGGACACCGACCGTCGACCGGCCACCGGCGACCACCAGCCCAACTCCGAGGGACAAGTGAGAGTTTTAACTTCATTACCAAGTGCTTTCAGTGAAACTTACACCCGTTATTTCGGCTCGGAATAGATTTAATATGCCCCCTCACACAGGTTGCGGGGTTGATTGCGTTGCGCTGCTCATCCACACATCCACACATCCACACACGCCACCGGTGCGGATGTGCTGTGCATCCAAACAACGTGTTGCACTTAACGTGGTAATATTTTAATGGAACGCTTGTTGAGGACCCTGGCCCAAAGGTGTGCCCGCACGATGGGCCGTGGTGGCGAGCGGATGAGAGGGTTAATTTTATTTGCTAAATGCTGGGATATGAGATTATGTTTCGCTGCGCTTCTCCGACGTGATTTAAATTCATTTCGACAATTGGCTTTGGAAATTATGGATGCAGATTGTAATTAAATGTTTATGCATCCGATGAAGGGGTTGTGCTGTGCTGTGAATGGGGCGGTTGCGGCGGCAGGGGCGACCGTGGGGTTTGGCCGTGCGGTCATAGGTGGGTCGCATGTGTGTGCTGCCAATTGTGGCGGAGTTTTGTGAACTTATTGCGGTCGACAGTGAGTTATTAATGGCAACCGGTTGTGTGCCTGGAAATAAGGTGGCCGCTGGCAATCAATGGGGGGTGTGATTCATCCGTATTGTTTGCGGCCGATGAGCCGGTGGACTGCGCGGCTGGAGCGGCTGCGGCGGCGGATTGACATTACACCCTGTATAACTATCACTTTGCGGGCTGTGATGGATAAATGTTCTGGTAATTGAATTACGTGTAAATATTATTAATTCGATTTAATTGGGGCGGGCAGTGGCTGCGACAACAGCGGATGTAGTTCGTCGCAGTTTGTGGCCGGCTGTGTGTCGGAAGTGGTCTGTTGCGCGGTGCTGCGATGCTGTGCGCCGGCGGTGGAGGTGTTGATTAATTCAATTAAAATCTGTTTGTAGTTATGAATTAATTATGGATTTTCTCTTAATTGGATTATGGACACCAATCGGCTAAATGGATGCTTGGTGGTGGTGTAAATCTGCTGAAAGTTTGCCCTCGACCATTTACTCTTCAACACGCAGCTCTGGGCAGTTGCAGGTTGCTGCGGACATGGGTTGCTTATCGAATTACGCCGAGGATGCGGGCAGCAGAGGTAAGCCGGGCATTAAGTTGATTGTAATGGCTGGCAAGTGAAAGTGGCGCCCGACGTTAGGGATTACGAACTTGGTTTGGGTATGTTGTTGCAGTGCTTTGACATTATTAGGGTGCGTTGAACAGTGACCTTAAGACCTAGTGTGCCCCCTTGCTACCGTGCTCTCACTCGTGCTCCCCTCATATATACGCTTTGTACTCCTGTTGTGCATAGGTGAAGGGGCTTGGTCCCGTGATCTCATCTCTTCCGCTGATAATAGGTGCTTGTCCTGAAATCTTCTCTTGTGGGCCAATGCCACACAGGAACCCAGTACATGTTCTGGGACTGCACTGGACGGCACTGGATCCTCCCCCTGCAAAGACCTCAATCAAAGACCTTCTTCTGACACTTCTAGTTTCAATCCTAGTGCTTTTTGAGTCTGCAATGCCCTGTTAGGAAGCCTGTTAGGATGCGGAGGTTATTTTAGTACAAAACCTCTTGCGGTTATGTTAACCCGAGTTTCTTGGCCTGCTTCATGCCATAAGCGTTGTTCCAGGTATTTGTCCGGTTCCTTCATTCTAATTCCCTGACCTCTTCCCTGAGGACGTGATCCCCTACTGCACAGCAGGTTTCGATGCTCCCTTTCTCGGATATGTTGTTGCCTTCGATCCCTGTGTGGCCAGATATCCAACAGAGTTTTACTCTCTCAGAGTTTCTCTTGCTCAGCTCCTTAAGCTTCTGAGGACAAGCTTGGATTTAATGATGTACCGTGAACTCATCTACCGGGAAGTGGTCACGTTCAGCACAGAGCCTATGAAAGGTTTCAATGCTAACTTCCTGGCTAGGGAGTCGACCATGTCATTGCCTTCGATCCATGTGTGGCCAGGTATCCAGCAGAGTTGCACTCTGTTACTCCTGCTCACCTCCTTAATCTCTTGTAGGCACTCTCACACAAGCCTGGATTTAATGATGTATCAGCCTAATGTCACCATGGCAGCACGACTGTCCGACATCCTTGCTACGTCGCAGCTGGTGTAGTTCCAATCAGGATTGGATATGGAATAGATTTCCGCCTGGAAGATGCTGGTGTGTATGCCCATGGTTTTGAAGTATTTTGTCCTCGGTCCAAATACTCCTGTCCCTGTTCCTTCATCAGTTGTTGACCCATCTGTGTACCATTTGATCGCGTTGCTGATCAGTCTGTAGGCTATGGACTCATTGGCCCAGTCCTTACTTATTACTTCATCCTTCGGAATGGCCGAGAGTCATAGCTTTTTAGGTAGTCCATCGAATTGTCTCGATGTAATGCACCTGTCTTTCCCTATCCCTTCTTTTGCCATTCTCCTGATTGTTTGCACATTCTGGTACAATGGAGTCAGCTCCGATAGCACCTCCCTGTAATACAGAGGCATGCCCACCTTTCAACTTTGGTGAGTGCCTCTCTTGCGTTGATCATGTTGGTTCTTTTGGACCAGGCTTCTGCACCGTCTAACTATTGTTATGTGCTATGGACATTCATATGCTTGGACTGCTTCCCTATTATTTGCCCGCTGGCTTTTACAAATCATACGCGTCGCCTTCCTGGTGATCTCTTCTGTGTGTCTAAGCTGACTCCGAGATATTTCACCTCTTTTACTGCACCCTCGACTTGAACTACGGTCATTTTTGCCTTATTTAGACTAAGTCCAGATAGGCACCACTCTTTAGCTACTTTTAGTCCTCATCGGATGATGTCGCATAGGGTCTACTCCATCCTGCCCTTTGGCTGTGATGTATATATCTCTAGAGGTTCGTCTACGACTAGACTCCGCATTAGGGGAGATCAGACACCTCCTTGGGGACACCCTCTTGCTGTGTTGACTTTTATTATGCCTTCTGATGATGTATGACTTTGTAAAGCTTTCATTGCAGGGAAGTTGTTAGAAATCAAAACAAAAAAAAATTGCGTCTCAACAATCAAGACCAAGAAAGGAGCAGGAAACTGAATTCATAGAATGCGACTCAATCAGCTCGGCTGCACAAGTTCATACATCCTCCATTATCTCTGGTACAAAGGGAGGGCATTCTATTTTGCAACCTTCACATTGCAAAATTTACAAAATGCATTTTCGTTACAAAATATGAATGCTGTATATCATGGTGGACAAAATAATAGCACAAGATGGTGTCGTGGCACGTATTAACGAAAGTAACATTTATTTGACAGAAAACGTGCATCAAGCAAATACTGGTTGTTGTTTATATTGTGTACTCTTATATTAAGAGATGGCGTAACTTGTATTTTTCCATTGTCACTATTCTATTGTTTTTATTCCATTGGAACAGGCGTTGGAAAGCTACTGTCATTGTACGTCATTTCAGTATGTGTCGTTCATTTGAAGCGTAAACAACAGTGATTTTTATTGACTCAAATATGTCGAACTTTCTGCTCTAAAAAGAGTTTGCGGTTTTGAGTGGAATTCTTCTTCATTACTTTAATATGAAGATAACTGCTGCCGAAAGTCATCGTATTTTGGTGGAAGTTTATGGTAAACATGCGCTAGCTGAGCGAACGTGTCAAAAGTGGTTTGCACGATTTTGGCTTGGCCAACCAGCCAAATCATAGGCAAAGCCGAATATCCATGGATCGAAGGTAATGCTCTGTATTTGGTGGGATCAGAAGGGTATTATGAGCTCCTAAAACCGGGTGAAACCATCAATGGACAACGCTACCGAACACAATTAATTCATTTGAAGAGAGCAGTAGTCGAAAAACGCCCGGAATATGCGACCAGACACGAGGCAATAAGTTTCCATCATGACAACGCTCGGCCCCACGTTGCTATTCCGGTTAAGAACTATTTGGAAAACAGTGGATGGGAAGTTTAACCCCACCCGCATTATAGCCCAGACCTTGCCCCTTCTGATTACCATTGGTTCCGGTCGATGCAGAACGCCCTCACAATCAAAAATTGGCTCGATTCATTCTTGGCTGCCAAGCCGGCGCAGTTCTTTTGGGATGGGAATTCACCCATTTTTAGGGATTGATTAAAGATAATTTTAAGTGGACGATAAAGCGAATTCCAACTTTTTCTTCAAATTCCAGCCGGAACCCCATCGGGGCCTGGGCAGTAATTTACTTTAAGATTTGGTAAGGCATTTATCACATCCTGATCCGTACATTCCAATACACCTATGTTCAGAACCTCGGGTATGTTAGAGTAATGGTTCATTGTTGTCTGGACCGGAGACCCATTACAGACCGACTCAAAAAAGTTAGCAAATAGGTCACACAGGTTTCATCCAAGTTTGTTGAAGTTACGATACCAAATTCCATTATCTTGGGCAAGCCCAAGGAATTTCTTTTTGAATTAACGTAATTCCAAAATGATGCGACATTGCTCCTTACCAAAGATTCTACAGACAAGACGTATTGTTTATATAAAAATCTATTCAAGAACTCATATTCTTTCCTGAATCTCAAAAATCGTTCACGATGTAAACTCGTTTTCTGCAAATGAAGCCGAAATAAGCCGCATTAATACTGCGATCTCTGACATTTCCATAAGTGATCCACCATCTCCTCTAGAGCCACCAGGACGATCCCCCATCTAAACTGTTTGAATAAGATCCTCGTTGAGTTTACGTTGGGCTTGTCCATGTCTTTACGAACAAAGCCATCACATGGGTGCCATCAAGATGAAACATTGAATATTCCACGACCAAATGTCACTCTACATCTTGCGTAGCTCATTGGACTTCATTCAAAGTCACTCTGCAATGACAAGCTGTTGCGTGCACAACCAGAATCTTCGGTTTTGTGAAATGCACAGCGAGCCAACAACTAAGAGGTCTGTCATTTATCCGAGTTGATCTCCTGAAATGGACGTCATACGAGGACTAGAGCGCAAATTTTTTGCTTCTCCCTGCTCCTCTCCATCTGCAGATGAGCCTATGGCAGCCTGGCAACTGCTTGCAGCTCTCTAGACATTTGACTCCATCTTCAGTCTATTTTTCCCCAAGATCTCCTTTCGAACTACCCCATGTCGGGAGAACTTGCCAAGACAAGACCATCCAAACAGCGCGTTCGCATCTCATCGACCGCCGCGACTCCAGAACATCTCCCATCATCCGCAGACTAAGTGCGTGGAAAAAAACAAACCTTCTATTATCCTTGTCGTGAGATCTGGCACAGCAACAGGACTAGACTCCATCAGCCGCAGATGCCTCTCTGCCACCCCGCCACCCGGCCAGCGACGACGGCTGCAACTAAATCGCATTTTTACATTCATTTTAATATCTCACATCAGCACAAGTCGAGTCCTGGGAGCAGCAGTGAGGATGTTTTCCAGTTTTTTTTTCCCCCTTTTGAAGGACTTTGTAAGGATCCGCAGGATGGGTGGAGGGAAAAAAGTACGTACGGCAGACCGAACTAAACCCCAAATGATATTGAACACATGTAGATGCGACGAACCACCATCACGGGGATCCTTATCCATCCTCCTCCAGCGACAGTGATGACAACACACATAGTCGAGGGTCCTTTGTGTGCTGTTGCAGATTTCCAAAGGAGTGCACACATTATTATAATATTTTTTCGCATTTTTACGAGGAACGGAGCAGCCTCCAAACGACGACGATGAGCCGGATTCATCACAATGTCCTGACGCGACGGTGGGGCTGTGCAGAGAGAGAGTGAGAGAGCAAACATGATGGAGAATTATTATTATAATAACGATATCCTTCATCCTGTCTGTCGCCGATGTGGCTGTGCGGCCATGGGGCTGTGTGTGACATCTGTGTGATGTGCAGTGGAGTGGTGCGGTGCGGAGTGGGGACGCGTATCACTTGCATTCTGGCTCATGCCTGTGTCGTGTGCTTGATAGAAATGCTTCACATCGCACTAGGAATTCCCTCGTCATTTACAGAGTTTTTTTTTTTGCTGTGGTGCTGCAACTCCTTTTGGGGATAGCTCCCTCGTAGTCGTCTCGTTAAGACAACCCGGGCCGGCGTTATTCATTAATTCTGACCTGGCTCCCCCCCGCCGCACGGGACTCGGGACAGAATCCTGCCAACTGTGAGCGCGACATGTTCAATGTGTTTTGCACGTCACATCATCCCATTCCGGCGGGACCCTTAGATTGTCACGTTTTTCTGTTAATTAACGAGGTGCAAAAGGTAGATTCAACCACCGCCACACCTCCTTTGGCACTCCTTTGAGCCCTCAATGTCTGCCGTTCGGGGCTCCCCCTGTGCCATATGCCATGCTCCCCGTGTGCGGCGGTGACGTTGTTGTTGTCGAAGCCACGACCACCGTCGTCGTCGGCGTCGTCATCGTTGTCATCGTTGTCAACACGGTACTCATCATCTCTCCAAGGATCACACTTGGTGTTTATTTAAATAATAAATTGTGGATGCACAAGTACAACGCGTCCCCGCCGAGGATTACATGCGCACTCACACTGCGATGTAATGATGTTGCCCGACGCGCGTTACTGTCGCGACTCGATGTCCTCCTCCCAAGTGTCGCCGGGAACACACGGGAGATGCCGGAGACACGGGAGACACTCGGCACCGAACTAGAGCCCTTCAAGTGTCATCGTCGGCAATGAGCTGCGTCAATATTGACATTTGCTGTTTCCAGTTAAATAAATTCTTGTTTTCATTGAAATTGATACTGCCGCGGAACGGGGTGTAGATGCTGTCTGGAATGCGAATGGTTTGGTTGAATGATGTTTTCAATTTGATCAGGGCTTGGGGTAAACGCCTGGGCTTAGATCCGCGGGGAGCCCACGCTGAAGGGCGTCTGTCTTTGCACACTGGCAGGTCCCCGTCATACCTGCATCGTCACCTTAAGCACATCGGACATCCAAGATCAATTGTCAGAGGACAGGTCTTCAGCAAGAGACTCACGGGCGAAGCAACCACTCAAGCCACAGTCAACTCGAAACCGCAGCAAACGCAATGCCGACGCAATCGGCAGCTGCCAGCGCCAAAGATCTAGTTCGATGCGACCCCGAAAGTGCTTTCGAAATACTCCCCAAGGCGATCGATTCTCTTTAATGAGCAATTGTTTCAAGGCCGTTGAGAACAGCATTTGACAACAGCATCGCCGCCAACTCTCCCACTGCGCCAAAGCGCGCGCGCTTGGACGCAGAAAAACATCTGTCCAACATGGTGAAAGGACAATTTCACATATGACTGTATGCTGGGCACGTTGCCATCCCCCGGCTCGCCTCACGGCCACCAATGGCCGTGCAGCATGTTCATGTCGTCTGTCATTACCATAAGCATAATGTTACGGTCAACCAAGGTCCGCCAAAAGCAGCAAAGTCGTTTCCAACTGCACGTCCACTCACTCAGAAGGAAAACGAGAGAGAAAAACAACCCACCTGAGCATTGGAATGACACCGCAAGTACCGCGGCGATTTGCAGTTTTCAATCACGCACAGTCGCGCGCATTCACGCGGGACCCTCCCAGAGCCGCGCCTCCATGCAGTATACAGTCCACCGTCCACCGTCCACAATCCGTAAAACCGCATAAACGAAGATAAATTTGCCAGCGACAAAGACCGACCGACGCGACTGCGAAGTTCGAAAAGTATCCCAAAATACTTCGCCGTTAATTAAGTTGGAGTCGATAATTAAACCATCGTCTAGCGCCGATGCGGGTCTCTGGCAATCGTAATTCCTGTGGTTAGACGTCAAATTGATTTTAGATAAGTTCCAGCGTCTGCAGCCGCTGCATTGGCACGCCAGTGGTGTGCGCGCCCGTCATGGCCGCCGTGCGATGGAAATCACCCGCCGAGCGAAGGCATGTCTAACGCGACACAATTGAAAAACAGGCCGAGCGAATTGACGAAAAAAAAGGAACACTAAATTCCTGTGACGCATACGCGTTCGGGGTTCGTGGCAGCATTGACCGCGTTTCGAAGCGTTTATGAGTTTCTTTAATTCGGGCGGATGCATTTGGTACGCGTTTGGGAAGTGAACGCCGTGAATTTAGGACCACTGCACGAGTGCCGTGGAGGAGGTGGCGATTGTGACGAACAAAGAGAGAGCGTAACGAAATTCATCACAGATAGCCCCCAACACGGACATCACGACGGACTGATGGAATTCGAAACAATCTGTGTCCAATTGGTCGTTCCGGTGGCACTCTCTTTCCACAGGAAATAATATAGTTTCTGTAAATCCGGATGAGGTGATAAGAAAGTCGCATGACAGTACGTCGCCATGTCTAGACCATTTTTCGACATCAAAGGTCTCGCTGAGCAATGGGGAAAGAGGGAGTTTTATGGCTCTCTCGTGTAGTTAAAGTGGACTGGGAACGTGGTGAGACGCCTGGCGATTGGCAAACTTTGGCGATTGTCCCACTTTTCAGGAAGGAGGACAAAAGAGAAAGTTCCAGCTACAGGGGCATATCTCTTTTAAGTCTCCCGGGAAAGTCTACGCTAAGGTGTCGGAAGCGCGTTCTAGAGCTATGGCCGAGCCCAGGACGTGGGATGAACAGTGTGGCCTTGGTCGCGACAGAAGTACAACCGACCAGCTTTTCACTCTAAGAATGGTACTTGAGAAGACTTGGGAGTATGTCAAACCGATCTAGAGTTGTCTTGTAGATTTCGATGTCTTGAGCTTTAACATAGCCCCGCAAAAAATAGTCTGAAGGCGTTAAATCGCACAATCTAGGCGGCCAATTGACCGGTCCCGAACGTGAAGTAAAATGTTGCGCAGTCCATTGTTGCGCGTGCTGTGTGGCATGTGGCACCGTCTTGTTGAAACCACATGTCATGCAAGTCAAGCTCTTGCATTTTGGGCAAAAGAATGTTGGATATCATCTCACGGTAGCGCTCACCATTCACAGTTACGTTACGAATCGCATCATCTTTGAAGAAGTACGGTCCAACGATGCGATGATGGATGCATTGGTAGCTCTTGCAATGCTTGTGGCTGATATTCACTCCAAAATCGACAATTCTGCTTATTTACGTACCCATTGAGCCAAAAATGAGCTTCGTCTAAACTGACCATAAAATGGAAGAAGCGCGCGATGAGCTTTCTTAACAGAGCAGGCATTTTGATAATAAAATTCAATAATTTGCAAGCGTTGTTAGTTTGTAAGACGATTCATGGTGAGATTATAGACCAAACTGAAGATGTTTGACAGTGAAACAAAACACGAAACGTGCGTCAGCTGTTTGCTAAAAATCAACCTTTATAAGTTAGGTATACAATAAAACCAACAAGCAGGTTTTTCTGAACCGTTTCCTGCAATTTCTTTCTTATCTAAAAATGTATAACTAAAAATTGATGTGATCCAACAAACTATCTAGAGAAATGTAAGGCAACACATGTTAGATATAAATCTATAATTAAAGATTAGTTAAGTATTTTCAATGATTCGATGATTTGGTAAGGAGCATGCACCAACTCATCTGTAAAATATGGTCGGGGGAAAACATGCCCGATGAATGGAACCTCAGCATAGTCTGCCCGATCCATAAAAAAGGAGACCCTTTGAACTGCGCCAACTACAGAGGTATCAGTCTCCTAAGTATCGCATATAAAATCTTATCTGCCGTACTGTGTGAACGCCTAAAGCCATTCGTCAACAACCTGGTCGGTCCATACCAGTGTGGCTTTAGGCCAGGAAAATCCACCATCGACCAAATATTCACACTGCGGCAGATTTTGGAGAAAACCCAGGAGCAACAAATCGATACCCACCACCTTTTTATCGATTTTAAGGTCGCGTATGATAGCATTTATAGAGACGAGCTATACAGAGCAATGTCTAGTTTTGGCATCCCTACCAAACTCGTCCGTTTGTGTAGGATGACGATGGAGAATGCACGCTGCGCCATCAAGGTCGGTAAAGACCTAACCGAGACCTTTGATGTCAAAAAAGGATTCAGACAAGGCGACGCGCTGTCATGTGACTTTTTCAACATCGTTCTTGAAAAAATTGTTCGAAACTCGAACGCCAACACCAGAGGAACAATTTTTCAGAAGTCCGTCCAACTACTCGCATATGCCGACGATATTGACATTATCGGAAGAACGCAGCGTGATGTCAATGGCGCTTTTGTGGGTATTGCAACGGAGGCCGCGAAGATGGGTTTAGCGGTAAACGAGGGTAAGACCAACGAGAAAGGACACCCAACACCGACGTCTCGGTCAGGACGTCACAGCAGACAGATATAACTTTGAGGTAGTCAAAAACTTTGTATACCTAGGCACCGCTATCAATTCAGACAACGACACCAGCGCTGAAATCAAACGAAGAATAACTCTTGCCAACCGCTGCTTCTTTGGGCTAAGAAAGCAATTGGTAAAGCCCTCTCTCGAACAACCAAGCTAACGCTTTACAAGACCTTAATCGTCCCAGTCCTGCTATATGGCGCGGAGGCATGGACTTTATCAAAAGCGGATGAAGCTGCTCTTGGTTGCTTCGAGAGGAAAATTCCTCGTGTGATTTTCGGTCCCGTCTGCATAGATGGTGAGTGGAGGAGGAGATATAATGACGAACTAGACGGGCTGTTTAGCTACATCGACTTAGCCAGAAGAGTGAAGATCCAACGATTGAGGTGGCTAGGTCATGTAGAGCGGATGGAAACCAATGCTCCGGCCCGAAAAGTCTTCGAATCCATCCCGAGGGACGGCGCAGTAGAGGAAGACCGCGACTCAGGTGGCGCACGCAAGTGGAAAGGGACCTCAACCAACTATGCGTGCGAAACTGGAGACAGCTAGCTAAAGATCGAGCTGGCTGGAGACGATTGTTGGTTGAGGCCCAGGTCCACCTCGGACTGTAGCACCACCTTAAGTAAGTAAGTAAGTAAGTATTTTCAAAATCTTAAAATTTATAAACAATTGTTCTAAAAAAGGAAATGCATCGTCCTCATCATTGTCATTATCATCTTCTTCATGTCCCTCCTGATCATCATTTAGTTCTGCGAAGAGCTGGTCCAGATCTGCCTTGTTGTGCGTCATTCCTCTTCAGTTTGGTAGCTCGCTTCTTCGCTATTTCTACTGCGTTGATGGCAGGATCGCCATGTAATGGATAAATGATTGCCGTGCGATAGTTCACGCTATTGCTTCATCGGAGCCCCTATGTCGTACAAAGCGCGGCCCGCTCTTCTTAGATGTTTAAAGCGCAGCTCGCTTCATGAAATGGCAAAAGTGCCGCAATTTCATTGAGTCAAGAATGAATTCAAGACTGATTTTATTTTCCAAAACTCTTTCCATTTACACCGAAATTCTTGCGACGAAATACGATCCCTATGGCCGACTGTATGAATGGAGAGTGCAACGAACGAAAGTGTAAGCAACAACAAACACATAAACTCAACTGGGCTCTAGGTAGCACGAATCACAGTCGATACCGATCGAATGCCACTTTTTTTTATAATTTGCTAGCTCACAAGGGATTGTTAGTACCCTTAAGTGTCCGGGTTCAAGACACAGCACAGGCCGAAGGGGTAGAGGGAGACTTGACACTTTCGGGGGTCTGGGTCGATACAATGTTACATAATGGTTTTTCGAACAGTGGATCCCACTACATACGGTCAAACTCTGCTGGGTCCCGGACTACAGCTCAATGGCAGGGAACGAGAGAGCGGAAGAATTGGTCAGACAAGTGTCTAAAATGGACATCAGCGAAGAGGACACATAACAGCAGCCACCGAGTAGTGCACTATACCGAACCATAAATGACGCCATACTAAAATAAGCCAGCTCGTCTTTGCAAGAGATGACTGTAACACAACAAGATCCACGAAAAAGCCTCTGGCGTTGGACCGCAACGCGATCCGTGTGCTAGTAGGAGCTCCCAACGCGGAATACAGCGATCCCCGCCGGAGTTGCGTTGACCGAAACGGTCCAACATCTACTTTCCCACTGCCCAGCTCTCAAGAATCGGCGAACTTAGCGAATACGTACATATCGGATCTTCGAAGATTCATAAAGAGCACGGCTAGTTTAAGCCATCACGTGACACAGGACAGGTTAACAGATTGTGTCCTCCCCAAAAAGGAGGGATTGACAATGGGCCCAAGGCCTCCGAGTGGAGGTGATGTTCAACCATCACACCCCCTTCCAAAACCTAACTCGCCCCAGTCAATGGCCGCTAAATGTATCGAATCTTTTCCAGGAGTAACCTCAAGGTCATAAGGTGCGTATCAATGCGTCAAGTATGGTTACTCTCCAACGCCAGCTCACGTCGCAGCAACTTCCCCCGAATTCCTTCTCACACGACAACCAACACCCACAGGAAGTCGCAGCTCTCTGAATCTGTCATTTCAGTCTCGTACCGAGACTCTCTTCAAGTGCATTCCATAAACGTCGCTGCGACCCGCCAGCGCACAGGCAGAACAGAATCGGAAAAAGGCGATAAAATGCTATCTACCCCATGGGAAAACGGAAGACATTAACTACCACTTCCCAGTGCCACACCCCCTCCCCCCCACCGACGCGACGACGATGGTAGAGCAAATCAGATTCACATGGAATCCGAAAGAGTCAACACCTTGCCTGCAATGCGAAGCATTTGGTCGCCACAAGGCGAACCCAACCACGAAGCCTTATGTCCAAAGATGCACCTGATTAGGAAACAAAACCTTCAGCACACAAAACGCATGGGAATCGACCCTTTTCCTCAGTCTCCCTGCACGCCTGGCACACGGGCAGCCCCATCGGCCATCAAGCGCATCAAATGCAGCGAATGGGTACGCACGCAGAGAACTAATAGAAGTCAAGCGATTCAAATCCCATCTCATCGTGGTCCTGATGGCGTGTAGCACACCGTGTAAACTATCCTAAACACTGTAGGAATTGATTGAAAGGATAGCCCCGGCCGATGGTCTCCCGGGCGGTGCGCATCCTACGTGATCAATTTATTAACATCGATAGTCGCGCCTGACTTGACCATAATCAGGAATGAACTGTGAACGTTGGACGGGAACAGGAGCCGGGAGAAAGGGGAGTTTCGGCTACCTGCTCGCTGCTAGATGCCTGTGCATGGGCATGTGCCGGTGTGTCGGTGTGTCGGTGTGTCGGTGTGCTCGTGGGCTGGTGTACCGGTGTGGAGGAGCACAATGACCCTAGTGCCGTAAGGACCAGCAGCAATCATTTGAATGCATTGTTGCAGTGTTCTCCGGATGTGCCGAGGGTTTTCTTTTTGCCGCTGGATGATGGGAGGTGCATGACCCGGCAGTCTGGCAGCAGATTGAACACAAGGAGGAAGTGCATGTGGTCCAGCTGTGCAGAGCAGACCTTGATCGGTTCCACTTCAAAAGATCGAAAGTTTCGATTTTTATCCGATAGCAGCGCGCCTGGATCATGGATTGAGTCATAGACAACCTTCCGCCCACTTGGGCTGCGGCCGGCACTCACCAGCTCAGTGGCTCTCTCTGGCGTCCGTTGTGCCGGCTGAGCTCAGTCGAAGCCGAAGCCGATGGTTATCGGATAGTGTTGCGCCGTGTATTGGCCTCCAATTCCTATGGACCGAGCGCTCGGGTGTTAAATCACGTCGAGCCCGTATCGCGATTAAGGTCCCTTTCCTCTTATCGGGGCGGGCGAGAAATTAACTCGCCAACTACGCTGCGCCATTCACTATCGCGCGTTCGACATTGGTCGCGTCTGTCCAAATGGCAATTAAACGGGAATCGATGGAAAATATTGTCTCCACGGTCTGTCGTCAGAATGTGCGCGGCTGGGTCTGGCGCAGATAATCACTCAACGGCTCTCAATAAATTGTAACTTAAGTCCGTGTGGAATTCCATGACGTGTGGGTTGGTTGCGCGCCTCTGCAGCGCACTGTGCGCGCTGTTCTCTGCGCGCACTATGGCCAAGAACAAGTACCCGCTCTCGGAGCACCGAGCCGATTTATGCTGTTCCAACAATTTAATTCGCTTACGGGATTATTATATCTGACATTAGCATCTGGTGGCATTCAAATAAATCTGTGGCTTCTTGCGCCTCGGCAGCGGTGGCCGTGGCGCTGGTGGTGGCTCTGGTGGCGACGCTGGAGAATGTCGAATCGATTGTCATTGTGGGTCTGAGATTGCGAAAGCGCCTGAGATGAGATGGCGCACAAGGCGCACATCGCCAGCGGGCATCTACACGATCTGCCAGTCAGTGCCTGTGAGATGTGCGCTCGCTTGGATCCGCGCGACTGGTGATGATACAATAAATTGGACGGTAATTGGCGGTGTTGCGGGCGCGCGCTTTTGGGTGGGCCTCGCCTTCTCTTTTATGCCTCGGCAGTGATATTTCTGCATCCGTTTCCAATTAGGCGTTAACTCATCGCGCTGCGAGTTGATGGAGTGTGGTGTGGTGTGGCGCGGATCACACGTTCGTCAAGTGAGCTGGAATCTCATTTCGATTTGGACACGCCGCCGCTGCCGCCGCAGCTCGTGATGGGATGGTTATGATGATGATGATGGTTGTTTTTTTCGACGGCTGGATCTTGACAGGTTTCCAGTAGGCTGTCAGGTGGGTGGATACTCATGAGGTGTGTGAGTGTGCAAATTGAGAAGGAGCTTGGGCTTGGAGCAGGGATCGCCCGGGAGATGGTGTAGGCAACAAGCCTGCCTACATCATCTGCCGGGCGAAATGTTCACAAGTTGTTGAGGTCTCTTGGAAGCAGTCTGCATTAATTGGGATCGGTAATGGATTAAGTGAGCCGTCTAAACGAATGAATCGACTGATTATTTGTAAAAAGACTGCAAAAGGTAGTTGTAAGCCAGAGTGTGCAATCGCTAAAGCAGTCACGGTAGGTGACGCTGATTCAGTTTAGAGTGTGCTCAGGATCAGAGGTGATGTGTAATGACTTCCTCCACTTCCTTGACTCGGCAGCTCATAAAGAATTAAATGAATCAGGTCTTGTAAAGGGTGATTTTTTAGCTATTATCTTTTTGGCAACACTGGCTTAAGCAGCTGACGCCCGTTTCGTGTTTTGTTTCACTGTCAAACATCTTCAGTTTGGTCTGCAATTTAACCATGAATCGTCTTACAAACGAACAACGCTTGCAAACTATTGAATTTTATTATCAAAATGCGTGCTCTGTTAAGAAAGTTCATCGCGACATCACATGTGTTCAGCGACGAAGCTCATTTTTGGCTCAATGGGTACGTAAATAAGCAGAATTGTCGATTTTGGAGTGAATATCAGCCAGAAGCATTGCAAGAGCTACCAATGCATCCAGAAAGAGTCACAGTTTGGTGCGGTTTATGGGCTGGTGGCATCGTTGGACCGTACTTCTTCAAAGATGATGCGAATCGTAACGTTACTATGAATGGTGAGCGCTACTGTGAGATGATATCCAACATTCTTTTGCCCAAAATGCAAGAGCTTGACTTGCATGACATGTGGTTTCAACAAGACGGTGCCACATGCCACACAGCACGCGCAACAATGGACTGATTGAGAGGCGAGTTCGGTGAACATTTTATTTCACGTTAGGCACCGGTCAATTGGCCGCCTAGATCGTGCGATTTAACGCCTTTAGACTATTTTTTGCGGGGCTATGTTAAAGTTCATGTCTAAACAGGCAAGCCCGCTTCAATTGACGCATTGGAAGACAACATTGAAGCATTTATTCGTGAGATAGCGGCCGAAATGTTGGAAAGAGTAAGCGGATGGACCATTTGAGGACCAGTCAAGGTCAACATTTGCATGAAATAATCTTCACACATTAAATTATATGGACTGTACTATCGATTCAAATAAAGATTTCATGCATTTTTCTGAATTTGATGTGTTTTTTCTTCTTTTGAAAAACTTTCCTATAGCTTTTAAAAAACAACCCTTTACATGGTTATGGAACTTTTAAAAATAGTTTTAAGATACTATCGATTTGTTTTGTCCAGAACTAACGATACTATCGAAAATGGAAACTGTCGATGTTTAGGCACCACTATTCTCCAGATTGAGTGATGCATTCTGCCAGGCATATGATTTCTTCAAATTATCAACGATTCTACTCTCAGACGACCATTTTGGTCGTTCTCTTCAAATTTTGTATTTACAGAGTCCAGCCAATATCCCATCATCCCATGTGGCCTTCGACTTGAAGATAGTTTTCGTTTACTACGTCGATGAACATTTTGTGGTCGCAGAGAGGATCACTCTCCATCAAAGTACGACCGACTCCCACAGCATTCAAGCGACATTAGGTTAGGTTAGGTTGAGATGACTGACTGCTGCGTGAGAAAGATAGCAGCCAGACTTAGGCCAAAACAGGCGCATTGTGCTAGCATGCGGATCTGTGGGTACATAATCCGCAAACCAATTAGTGCTTTTCACACAGCGAAGGAGATGGCTGACACTAATGCTGCCCAGTTCAGCCAATTTATCGAAGTAGTAGACCTCCAGACGTTTGCAGCTACACAGCAGTTGTTCAGTGGTTTCTTCCTCATCCTTGTCCCTGCAACTTCGGTAGAAGCCATTGTGAGGAAGGCTTAGTCTAGAGGCGTAGATTCCAATGGGACATTGCCCTGCTATGACGCCAATGAGGGTTCTAAGATTTGTCTGCTTAAGCTAATCAGTTTGAGCTATCGCTTAGGCTCGATCGTAGGCCAGAGTTGTTTGGTAATGAGGCTTCCTGTGCCATTAGCCCATCTGCTCTTCATTTGAGCTAGAGTCTCCAGCCTTAGCAGATGTTTTATAGAAGCGATAGGCATGGAGGGTGGATCTCCACCCGCAAAGAGTACAGAACTTGTGTCATTTCGTCTGGAATGTCACAGTATCCCGGAACCCACATAAGTTGGATGTTAAAACACTTGGCCATCTCGTTAAGAAATAAGCGGCAATTCAGGGAAGTCTTGGAGTTAAAAGTCAGAGACTGAGTTCAGAGACTTGTTCGCTGTCGGAACAGACGATGATGTCTGTGTTTGATATTACAGAGCTTCCTTAATCGCTAGAGTTTCAGCCTAAAAGACGCTACAGTGATTCGGTAATCGGAAAGATAGCTGATCCTTGGAATGGACACCGACACCCACACCTGTATCCATCTTCGATCAATCTGTGAAGATTCGCAGAGGACCATCCAGCATCTGGAGTTCAGACTCTCAGTAAGATCTGGGGAGGATGCCGGTTGAGAAGTTTTTCTCGAAGAAGAGTCTAGGCGACGTGAGGTATGTATCTACGGAGTATAGAACTATACCTCTTGAGGATCGTTGAATGTCCAGACCGAAGTTTTTTCAGTTGTGCAGCGATCTCAGTCTGATCTGCCTCCCAACGAACTAGTTATATTGGTGGCAGGTTAAAGAGCATGTTTAAAGCTTCGGAGGAGGTAGTCCTTGATGATCCGCTGATACTTACGTCTTAACGTACGGCTTCCCAATATGGCACACCATCTCTAAGACCAGCATGACGAAGCTCGCAATTTTCGAAAGTGACAGTCAAAGGCACCTCATCAACAACAGGCTTTACGTGCAAGCACGCATCATCCGCCTGCAACAGTAAATGGTGACACTGTCCAGAAAGCAGCTACTAGACATCAACCATCAATCTAACGAGGAAATCAGGAATTCGAGAAACTCAATCCCCGGACAACGCTACCTCAACGCGTTAAATCTACTAAACGAGCAGAGCTTTCCAACGACTTCGAACAACGAGCTGCATGGATTCTACCAGAGCAGCGATAGCAATCACCATCGAGGCTAGTCGGCTACCCCATCACCACCCCATCCCAAAAGGACCACCATGGACACACGGACTTGAACAACCCGATGTAAGCACCAGTCATTGGAGGACATACAAAATAGACAATAAATGGAACAAAGTACATCAGTTGGGCCCCTATTGTTGAGCCAACACCCTAACCTTTAGCTTCTAAGCCTTGTTGTAATGTAATTGTAAAAATAATCCCCGTTCAAATGAATTTTTAACTCGCTTTGAATCGGTGAAACTTACGCCGCCATCCTCTGCACTCTGGTGGTAGGAGGTTGATTTTATTTTCGAGTGAAGTCCCCCAGATTGCGGCATCATACCCCCAGCATCATACCCCCAGAACCATCCCCCAGATTGCGGACCATACGTGGTTGTAGTCCCCATTTGCACCCTATGGCCCTATTGCAGCAGTAGAGAGGGGCCTTCTTGACACGTTCGTGGGTATCACACTTCCAGTTTGATTTCGTGTCTAATATGAGACCTAAGAATTTCACGCTATCAATAAGCTTTAAGGGGGTCCCGCATAATGAGGCAGGATCAAAGTTAGGGATTTCGTACTTCCTAGTAAAGAGGAGTAGGTCCTTTTTTCCTGGGTTGACGGCTAGGCCGCATTCGCTAGCAGATTGCATAATATCCCTGATCGTGAATACAAATTTACCAGGTACTGCAATGCCAATATTATCTGCATAGGCAATGACCTTGCACCCAGTCCATTCCAGTGTCAGGCGCAATTCGTTCGCAACAATGTTCCTCAAGAGAGGTGAGAGTGTACCGCCTTGTGGCGTACCTCTGTTTAGAGATTTGCGGTTCGGTTGCCTCACCAAGCTCAGAGCTAATCACTCTGTTATTAAGAAGCTGGTGAATAAAAGCCTGTTAAGTGCTGAGGCTATTGCATGGGGTTCAATATTATTCAAGGCTCCCTCAATGGTGACAAGAGCAGTAAGGGGTAATTCCTTCTGCTCGTGGGACATATCCACAGTGCCAACAAGCAAGTGCAGGGCTGTTTCGACAGATCTGCCCTTGCTATAGGCATGCTCAGAGATTGACAGTTTGTCTGTGACTTTATGTCGAATGAATATGTCAATCAGTGTGTCTTTAGAAGGAAGGATAATAAACTTATGGCTCTTAGGTCCTTTGGTTTGTCGTGAGAGCATTTGCCAGTCCTTGGTATAAAGACCACGGTGGTCGTTCTCCAAATTTTGGGAACGTGCCCGAGATCTTGGCATCCTTGAAAGATGCTGACCAGCCAAGTGGGAATGAGGTCTGCAACCTTCTGCAGTTCAAATGCCGTCAGGTCCTGCCATTTTATAGGTCTCAAAGGAGTTGATGGCCCGTATGCCAGAACTGTTCTAAGGGAGCTGCAGTAGGAGTTTGACTGGCTGCAGCTCCAGTGTGTTCCTCCTTGTCGCAGTTTGCCGGGAAATGAGTGTCTATGAGGACGTCTGGACACTCCATACTGGAGGTTGTCAAAGGTTCCATCCGCGAACATCAAGCGTCATTAATGCGCTCTCATTTCGATTTAAACTGCAACCAGTTGCCCGCAAAGGACTCCCTTCAAGTTTTCACAAAAACTTAAATCCAAATGGAGCACGCATTGCACATCTGTCCGCAAATGTAGCTCTTTAATGCAAACAAATAGGAAAACGTTCCAACTCACAGTGCAGCCATGATTCAAGACCGATGGGCTAACGATTATTTTCGGTTGACACTTCAAACCCACTTCAGCCGGCCGAGAGGCCCTTGAAATGTCATCTAAAACTGTTTGCCTCCCAGTGGTCTGGTAAATTCAACATCGTTCCCTCCTGCCCCGCTCCCCACTTCATCCGTCCATGCATCTAACACAAAATTTATTTGCCATTCAGCTCAACATTGGAGGACCTCTCGACCGCATGCAAATCCTCTTTGCACACACAATTGACATTCCCCACCCTCCTCCGCCATCCCGGACATCCTCACTTCATCGTCATCGTCATTGATGCCAGTCGAATGAGTCTTCGGGGGAAAAACAACCACTGACAGTTTAAAATCGTCCCCAAAGGACACTGCACGTCGGTCATAAGCTTTCCGCCGCCTCTAGCCACAACCGATTAACTTTCTCTCGAACAGTCGACCCCCCGACTCTCTCTCTATCGCTCTCTGTCGCTCCATGCACGACTCAAGACCGCATTATGTGCGAACCGCTCCTCACTCAGACGAGTTGACATATCAATCAAGTGGACTTCCTGGCCTGCGGAGTCATCTTCCAGTTGATAGCCATCTGCCTTATCGAAGGCATTTTGAAAATCCAAACCCATTGGCCTGACATCGCCCGAGAGCATAAGAAATTTATTTTCACCGTCGTCATTGCACACACACACACGGATATAGGTTAACCTGTTGCCTGGGAACCGAATCGAAGTTGCAATCTCCTTTCAACAAACCGATTAGTGGTGCACAGGTGTAATTGGGTACACCGAAGTCGTGCGATAGTCCGGGGTGACCAGCAGAACCCGCCGAGATACAAGCGACCGATTAAAGGTGCAAGGTACGAACGTACAAAGGCGGCAAAAGACCCACGCACCCCATCTCGGGCACGATGGCTTACTTGATCCGCAGACATTTGTTCCCACACGTCGTTGGACGCGCCACCACCAAGAAGAGCACAGCGCGACGTCGGTCGCCGGCAGAAAGGAGCACGGCCATTAAGGTGTGTCATTTACACAAGGCATCGATGATGGGGCAGGTGGAAGTCATCAGCTGAGAGTGTCTTCCTCGTCCGTCGAGATGAGGGATACCTCGTCAGCAGCTGAGGCCCGAGGAAGGACCCACGGGTGAGTGCGTCAATCCAAGTGCCACTTAATCCTGCCGAACACGCTGTCCTTTTGTTGTCGCACGGAATTAGTGCAACTACCAGTACACCTCTTCAGCATGACGCATTCAACGAAGATTCCCTCACAGCGCCGCCGCCGTGCGCCGTCGTTCTGGCCATTGTCCTCGCCACTGAATTCGAATCCGGAGACAAAGAACCGCCAGTTATCGTGATACGGCGTCGGTGACGGTGGTGGTGGTGGCGTCGGGCAGAGCAGAGAGAACAAAAGTGAAAGGCTGCTCGCGATATCTGGACGAGATCTGCGCCGAACTGCTGTGGCGCGGCAGTGGCTACAAATGGCCCACAAATGTGTGTTCTTGTCCGGCGGAGAGTGTGAGTGGCTGCATGAGGGAGCCCCGAGTGGGGACAGTGGCGCTGTGCGCAGAAAATCGCATTAAAATTGATTTATCGCCGGCGATATTTGAATTCGAAAAACGATTAATGCCAAGTGCCGGAACATAACGACTCAATCGTTTCCGCTTGTTTTCGCGAAAAAGCTCAGATGGCAGCGCGCTGATTGTGTGTAGGTTGCCGGGGTTAATATTTCAGGTGCTGGTCACTTAAGATCGTACGTGAGTTAAGATAGATTGTCGCTGGCTGATCGGGGTGTTGGCGGTGGTTAAGGAGTTTTCCGTGAGGACATGGCGAATGGGTGCACGTGTATATGTGAGTGGACTGCTGACTGTGCGGCAAATATATTCCAGAAAAGAAATAAGGCCGAATGGAAGTTGACTTCTCCGTGTGTCGGATTGCACTTGCGTCTTGAGCGACAGTCGGTCTGGATAGATTCAGGCTCCATCAGGGTTCAACGGCTTGAAAGCACCTTGGCCCGCCTTTGGATTTGTAGGCCGTTCACGAGTTTCTGAGGTTCTGTGACCCTCACTGGTCCCAGTGAGCATCATCGGTCCCTGTGACCATCATCGGTCCCAGTGACCATCGTCAGTCCATCTGACCATCATCGGTCCTTGTGACCATCATCGGTCCCGGTGACCATCATCGGTCTCTGTGACCATCATCGGTCCCTGCGACCATCATCGGTCCCTGTAACCATCATCGGTCCCTGTGACCACCGTCGGTCCCTGTGACCATTGGTCCTTGTGACCATCGTCGGTCCCTGTGACCATCATCGGTCCCTGTAACCATCATCGGTCCCTGTGACCACCGTCGGTCCCTGTGACCATCGTCAGTCTATCTGACCATCGGTCCCTGTGACCATCCTCGGTCCCTGTGACCATCAGCGGTCCCAGTGACCATCATCGGTCCCAGTGACCATCGTCGGTCCCTGTGACCATCGTCAGTCCATCTGACCATAATCGGTCCTTGTGACCATCGTCGGTCCCTGTGACCATCATCGGTCCTTGTGACCATCGTCGGTCCCTGTGAACATCGTCGGTCCCTGTGACCATCATCGGTCCCAGTGACCATCGTCGGTCCCTGTGACCATCATCGGTCCCTGTGACCATCATCGGTCCCAGTGACCATCGTCGGTCCCTGTGACCATCGTCAGTCCATCTGACCATCATCGGTCCTTGTGACCATCGTCGGTCCCTGTGACCATCATCGGTCCCAGTGACCATCATCGGTCCTTGTGACCATCGTCGGTCCCTGTGACCATCGTCGGTCCCTGTGACCATCATCGGTCCCTGTGACCATCATCGGTCCCTGTGACCATCATCGGTCCCTGTGACCATCGCTCGATGGAACGCAAATTGATGCAACCACAAGGTCATATCCGAGTAGTTTGTGGTTGCTCTGCAATCCGTGCACTGATGCCATTCTGTCGAAGTCCCACCACAGAACCTCAATCCTTGTGGGTCAAGTCTCCCCCGCAAGTAACTGTCCAGCTGGTCATAGATTCAAATCAATCACCGAAATGAGCCGTTCCCCAACACCGCCCTCATTAGGCATGGTTTTCGGGTCCTCGCCGCTCCCACCACCATTGTCCCCCAATCCACCTCTCATGCATGCAGCGTGCAATATCAGCATCTTAGTCGATGGCGTCACCCACCCCACTAGCGTGTGTGTCTCTGTGATCTCATGCTCCACTCGTGGATGATGGTCGTATAAAGGCGCCTCTCTTCTGTCGCATTCCGCATGCAGCAGCGCCAGCGGTAATGAGAGTTCAATTTCAGTCACTGCACATCCCAATTTGCCAGTGTGTGTGCTCGGGAGCGAGTCTAATGATGAATCAACCATCTGCCGTCGTCATCAACAGCCACAGCCCACCCCACTCTACTCTCGTGGTTTTCGGATGGCTCTCGAGGCGCTCCTCTATCGATGCCGACACTTGTGTGACTTCCAGTGGGTGCTCGAAGGATCATCGCTGACGACGACGTTAATGCTCCGCTCCAGTTCACCCGAAGCTGGAGGTGATTCGAAAACGCCGTGCGTTCAAGGGGATTTCTCGGCGAGCGGCTAGCGACTGAAATAAAATCCCCACCGAAGCCATCAATAGGTGCTCATTATGTGCGCACAGACGAGGGTGGCCATGCGATGCGAGGCGGCATGTGTGCCATGAATGTCATGGCATATGCTCCGCACCGGAACCCGCGACGGACTGACTCAACAGAGGAAGAGCCGAGAGTGCCCAACGACGACAGCACGGAGCGCTTAGCCTGGCGCGAGAAAGAGTGTTCGCTAAACACAAAACTAATCGCTTTACGTGTCAGCTTAAGTCGAAGAGAGTAGCGCGTCGGTCCCCGGTCCGCGGTGCCTCTCGGCTATAAGCCCCTCTCAGATTATGGCGCGAAGCGAAGCGGATTTGTGTGCTGGGCCTTTGTGCCGAGCAGTCGAACCCTCCCGAAAGGTGCCAACGTGCGGAAACCGTCTTAATCCACCATAATTGATAACACAATTGTGGCGCAGATAAGATGGTTAACCGTTGTGATGCGATTAATTGCAGTTGAATTGGGTTAGTTAGTGCGCGCTCCCGAGCGAGGGGCTGGAGGGGACCCATTGAGAAATGGTGGTGCTATTTCAATCTGTCCCGAACGACCTGGGGGCTGGGCGAAGAGTGCGTTCAGTGTAAACACATGGTCGGACGTGGTGGTGTTCCTGTGCACTGGTCGAGCGATGTGCCTCAAGGGGCAAATGAAATGACTTCATTAGGATCGTTGCTGCGACCGACGACGTCTGGAAGTGTTTGTGAACCGCAAAGTGGACGAAGTGGCTGTTGCTTGAGTCAACGCACTCAATTCCGAGTGGGGCGGGTGTGGGCAACGTGAATGGATTGAGTTGGCGTCTCCTAATGAACAGCCTTGTGTGGTCCATCGAACAGAGAAATTGGCGGTGGACCGGCTCCCAACCGGAAAAGGATGGAGCTGGACACATCCTTCAGAGTGCTGACCAGTTGCCAACTGCAATCGCCGGTCGCGAAACCAGTCGATGTCCAGCCGGTCGATGAAATATGGCTGCTCGAGGGGACGGCGAAGTCTGGTAGCCCAGCCAGCGATCAAAATTAGCCGCCTGCAGCAACGTGGCGGAGATACCGCAGCTGAAGGATGGCAGAATTGAGAATGTTTCACATGTCATAGCCGCTTGTCAGAAGGTCGGCGATAAGGATTGCTGACACTTGCTTCGAAGCTATGAGCTTGTGGCTGCAGGGTAATGCGTTGCTCAATAAATAATGAATTAATGTTGTTGGTCAATAGCTGGTGGTTGGTAGCTGCAAAGTGTCAGCTGAGTCGAGGAAAAAAATGGATTGTGACTTTCAGACGCATGCCAAGGTTCGGCTTGTGGGTTCCATTTGATGGTCGACAAGCAGTAGCTTATGAGCCCCTAGCGACTAACGAAGGTGACGCTTTTAGGTGAGAAGACCGGTAGCCATTGACTGGGCCTGCTAGTGCGAGGGGTTATTGGGAGCCACAAGACCATTGTCAGGCTCACGAATAGTGTTGAACGTAAACAAGAATGTGTTCTGTTAGAAGCAGCAGAAACTTAGTAGATGAGAAAGAGACTCTGTCTTCTGTTAGCCGGTATCAGTCGATGATCCCGAGCACTTGCTGCCTTCCATCGCTGCCGGTCCTCAACACACTGCTTCCAGTCATCAAGAGCAAGCTGTCTAGCATCAGAGATTACTTCGTCTTTATACCGCCGATTCGGTCTTTCTCTCTCTCCTTCTCGAACCAGGGGGCTTAGACTCGAGGACCCCCTCTGCTGTCCATTCGCTCAATGAGGCCGAGCCATTGCAGTCGACTGATTTTTGCTTTCCAAACTACATCCACATCCTGGTACAGCTCGTAAGGTTGGCGGTTGTGTCTTCTCCTCCATTCACCTTCCTCGCAGTCGGGAACATATATCCGACTTAGTCTTTCGAAGGTTCCATCACCTATAATGTGAAATTGATGCTTTATTGTTTTGGCTCCTGTCAATAAGTCTAACTCAGATGTGCCCAAAGAAAATATAGTTTTGCTCGTTATGCCATTCATCTGACCCACACTGTCCTGATTTACTCCAGTTGCTCCTGGGTCTATAACTTAATCCATCGTTTTTTTTTCCCAAGATTTGAACGTTTATTTAAGAAAGCCATGTTCAATAGTATTATTCAAAGTATTGCCCCTCTGAAGCTATGACTTTTTCCCATCTTTCTGGCAAATTGTGGATCCCATCCCAAAAGAACTGCGCCAAGAATGAATCAAGCCAATTTTTGATATTCTGCTCTGATGTGAACCGTATTTCTGTGAATTCTGCATCGACCGGAACCAATGGCAGTCAGAAGGGGCAAGGTCTGGGCTATAAGGCGGGTAGGGTGAAACTTCCCATCCACTGTTCTCCAAATAGTTCATAACCGGAATAGCAACGTGGGGCCGAGCGTTGTCTTGATGGAAAATTATTGCCTCGTGTCTGGTCGCATATTCCGGGCGCTTATCGGCTACTGCTCTCTTCAAACGGATTAATTGTGTTCGGTAGCGTTGTCCATTGAGGGATTCACCCGGTTTTAGGAGCTTATAATACAGCACACCCTTCTGATCCCACCAAATACAGAGCATTACCTTCGCGCCATGGATATTCGGCTTTGCGTTGATTTGGCTGGTTGGCCGGGCTTCACATATGACTTTTTGGGCGTTGGTGTTCCAGCAGCATTTCGAACGTGAGAAACTGCCTTTCGACGTCTCTCGGCTTGAGTTCATGTGGAACCCAATTTTCTTGCTGATCCTTGAAATGGCTGCTTGAGTGACACCCAAAAATTGTGTTTTTCCAGTTCTTCATCTTCAAACGTATTTCGCTGCCCAGGACGTTCATCGTCTTCCCAGCCAAAATCAATACTTTTAAATCCTGCGAACCACTTTTGGCACGTTCGCTCAGCTAGTGCATGTTCACCATAAACTTTCACCGAAATACCATGACTTTCGGCAGCAGTTTTCTTCATATTACAGTAACTCCCCGCAAAAACACTTTTTCAGCCACAAAGTTCGACATACTTAAGTGAAAAAAAAATTGTTGTTGTTTACGCTTCAAATGAATGACATACAATGACAGTAGCTTTCCAACGCATGTTCCAATGGAATAATACAAGTTACGCCATCTCTTAGCAAACCGCAGGAACTACGTTACGGACCCAATATGTTATTTTTACAGACAGAAGTGCCTGCGCCTGTATCCATCAGAAATGTGAATGTCCCTTTGAAGCTATTGCTTCTATCTGTGGTTAAAATCTTCTTCTGAAACTTGCCCTTCCCCGATTCTGCTGACCGGGGAAGCTCATGTTTTCCTACCTGTTGTTGTACTGTTGCGGTCGGTTGCTAATATTGTTCTGTTGACTGCTTCTAAAGGGTGATTTTTTAAAACTTATAGGAAAGTTTTTCAAAAGAAAACACATAAAATTCAGAAAAATGCATGAACTCTTTATTTAAATCGATATTTCATGCAAATGTTGACCTTGACTTCGCCTCAAATGGTCCATCCGCTTAGTCCAACATTTTCAATGGCATACTCTTTCCAACATTTCGGCCGGTATCTCACGAATAAATGCTTCAATGTTGTCTTCCAATGCGTCAATTGAAGCGGACTTGTCTGTATAGACATGAGCTTTAACATAGCCCCGCAAAAGATAGTCTAAAGGCGTTAAATCGCACGATCTAGGCGGCCAATTGACCGGTCCCGGGCGTGAAATAAAATGTTCACCGAACTCGCCTCTCAATCAGTCCATTGTTGCGCGTGCTGTGTGGCATGTGGCACCGTCTTGTTGAAGCCACATGTCATGCAAGTCAAGCTCTTGCATTTTGGGCAAAAGAATGTTGGATATCATCTCACGGTAGCGCTCACCATTCACAGTTACGTTACGAATCGCATCATCTTTGAAGAAGTACGGTCCAATGATGCCACCAGCCCATAAACCGCACCAAACTGTGACTTTTTCTGGATGCATTGGTAGCTCTTCTGACTGATATTCACTCCAAAATCGACAATTCTGCTTATTTACGTACCCATTGAGCCAAAAATGAGCTTAGTCGCTGAACACATGTGATGTCGCGATGAACTTTCTTAACAGAGCACGCATTTTGATAATAAAATTCAATAATTTGCAAGCGAAACAAAAAACACGAAACGTGCGTCAGCTGTTTAAACCAGTGATGCCAAAAAGATAATAGCTAAAAAATCACCTTTTATTTGTTCTTCGATCCACGTTGCTGCTGTTCTGGGGCCTATACTGGTGGCTGTAGCCACTTTTGTAAATTCCCACGTTGCCTCTGGTATCCCTCTCTCATATCTACTCCGTAATGCATTACTCTGTTTTGAGCGGGTGTTCGGCAACTTGTATGGCTTCACTGAGTTTTTGTTACTCTAGCCGCCTCGGCTACGGTTTTTACTGCTTCGTTTAAGCCATTTTTAAACGCGTTCAAACCCAACTGGCCATTGAGCGCAACTATTACTTCTATATTAGCTTCACCCTGCGTGGCTATTTGGATGTCATTTAATTGTGCTGCCTTGGGTTCTATTTTGTCTGCATAAGCGGCTGGCGTTGCCTTGACAAGTCCCAACTAATTCCTTGTCCATCTCTAGTGGGTTAGTCCTTGGCCTATAATGATGTGTTGAAGTTGTTTTGAGTGCTTCTAGTGTTTCGTGTTTTGCTTCCGATCGTAGTTTGTGGTTTACTTTGTCTGTGAAAGTGCAACTGTAAAACAAAGCCACTAAACAATAGTCGAAATTTATCAAGAAACTATAAATCTAGCAAACTTATAAATCGTTGTTAAAAGTAAATAAATGTAAAATAGATTAAGATTGTTATTAAACAAACACCTCGCACACTGGCATCGTTCCCGTGTTGACAGCAGGGGATGTTCGCATCTAACACATCGTCCTACAAGCGCTTAGTCTCGGCGACTGCAGACGTCACAGACTCAATGAAAGCCCAAAGCCTACACGTCAGACTCTTAGAATCACTGTCACCCAAGCCGACCGGTCACTCCCCTGCTGCCCACGATCCCACCGCACAGCCGTCAGTCCCAACACCACGTCCGCCTTAATGCTCAGCGAGGCAATAACTCATTCGCTTGTCGGACATATCCGATTTCCAGCGGTTACTTGCAACATAGTAGTGCGTACACACGGATGACATTTGCTACTTAGCTGTACTCGAACATGGCAGCGACATCAAACTCCCGGAGGGCGTCCAAAGAATGCAAGTGATTAAATTAGACCAAGTTGGGAGCGGAATCGCTTCACTGACTGTGTGCTAGATGCTTGCTTGCTCTGCCTTGCCTACGGGGTGAATTTACTTGAGCGCATAGTCAAGGTGAAGCCGCTCCGAGAGGCTCTGCCTTTGAACATGGCTTAGGTTACGCAAATGTCTGGGACGTGAAATGAAATCCGAGACGATTTCTGGAAGTTTTGGTAGCTAATTTCTTGCTGCACATGTGTCGTTCCAGATCGATAACCCGGAGCAGGAACGATGCGACGCTTTTTCGGAAGATATTTCGGCAAACAAATTCGTGTATGGCGCTTGTTCATACCGGCTGGAGGTTAGGCGTAATCAGATCTAGGGAGTTGGTTGGTTGGGTGAGCTGCGGGCTGCCGGGAGGAGGTCGCTTTGTGTGCAATATGAGACAGGGTTTGCAAAAAAAATTAACAGATTTAGTGAAGGAGTTGCTGAGAAGGGGTATTTTTGTATTTTTGAAGAAAGAGGATGGGACATTCAACCTTTGGTCTGCAAGTGAAAGCCAAATAGGCGGGAGAAGGTGGAGTTGTGACTCATTTCCTTCTCACACGCAAGCAGTGGAAGTCTGACTCGGAGGGAAGCGGTGATTCAATGCAGACTTCGATGCAGATTGTTCGCTAGAAAGAGACACGAGACGTCGTCAGCCCTTCAAAAAGATATTGACTGCAGCTCGATCAGGAAAATAGAACGAAACAAGACTGATATTGTGTTTCAACAAAAAACTAGGAAGGGCGACAGAGGATCAAGAAGGAAATGGCCGCAATTACTATTGGCCCATGAGATCGTCTAAATGGGTCCTAGCTAGACTAAGTTACCTCCAGTCACAGTTACAAGTAGTAACGCGACACCGACATCCCCCACAACAACTCGCAACGAGTTGAGCCGAGTTCATTCTGCAAATGAACTTCGTCAGCAAGACCTCACGACGAGGTGAACACAGTTCATTCTCCAATAAATGCCGACGTTGCACAGCGAGCAGAAATCGAGAATAAAAGACAATCACCGAGGTCACCAAGACGCCCTCTGATTGGAATATTTTCAGCGAATAAAGTAGTCATCCATCATGTGTAGGATGACGATGGAGAATGCACGCTGCGCCATCAAGGTCGGTAAAGACCTAACCGAGACCTTTGATGTCAAAAAAGGATTCAGACAAGGCGACGCGCTGTCATGCGACTTTTTCAACATCGTTCTTGAAAGAATTGTTCAAAACTCGAACGCCAACACCAGAGGAACAATCTTTCAGAAGTCCGTCCAACTACTCGCATATGCCCACGATATTGACAGTATCGGAAGAACACAGCGTGATGTCAATGGCGCTTTTGTGGGTATTGCAACGGAGGCCGCGAAGATGGGTTTAGCGGTAAACGAGGGTAAGACCAAGTATATGCTGTCAACGAGAAAGGACACCCAACACCGACGTCTCGGTCAGAACGTCACAGCAGACAGATATAACTTTGAGGTAGTCAAGAACTTTGTCTACCTAGGCACCGCTATCAATTCAGACAACGACACCAGCGCTGAAATCAAACGAAGAATACCTCTTGCCGACCGCTGCTTCTTTGGGCTAAGAAAGCAATTGGTAAACAAAGCCCTCTCTCGAACAACCAAGCTAACGCTCTACAAGACCTTAATCGTCCCAGTCCTGCTATATGGCGCGGAGGCATGGACTTTATCAAAGGCGGATGAAGCTGCTCTTGGTTGCTTCGAGAGGAAAATTCTTCGTGTGATTTTCGGTCCCGTCTGCATAGATGGTGAGTGGAGGAGGAGATATAATGACGAACTATACGGGTTGTTTAGCGACATCGGCTTAGCCAGAAGAGTGAAGATCCAACGATTGAGGTGGCTAGGTCATGAAGAGCGGATGGAAACCAATGCTCCGGCCCGAAAAGTCTTCAAATCCACCCCGAGGGACGGCGCAGTAGAGGAAGACCGCGACTCAGGTGGCGCACGCAAGTGGAAAGGGACCTCAACCAACTATGCGTGCGAAACTGGAGACAGCTAGCTAAAGATCTAGCTGGCTGGAGACGCTTGTTGGTTGAGGCCCATGTCCACCTCGGACTGTAGCGCCACCTTAAGTAAGTAAGTAAGTAAAGTAGTCATCCATCCATCAACTCGCGCACCAAGTGCACTGGGGTCCTCCCCCATCATCCTTCCTGCTTAAGACTCCCGAATAACGGATCACATCAGGAGCACGATCCCGGTAAATTAAATGTCGACCTCTCAGCTTGCCTACAACAAGGGCGAATCTGTAGAAACAGTCCTTCACTCATGGAAAAATTCCTCGTAAGGACTCACTGCTTTGTTGCCCTTGCGGGAGCTTATTAACAACGTCGAACCCCTTGCAATTACATCAGCTCCCAATCTAGTCGGGATCGAAAAGTCTGGCTTTTATTCAAAGACTTAGATGAACATGCTTGGTGACATCACAGTCTGCAGAGCGGCAAATAGAGGAGCTCCACCAGCTGGAGTGCTCTCTCCTTTCCTATGAAACGTAGTACCAACACTCTCGTGGACAGGGTGCAAGGTCGTTGCCCATGCCGATGATGCTGCCATCGTAGCGTTTGTACCCACGCTTAGGGATATCAGTCAGCTGGCTATCGATGGACAAAGGTATGTGTTAACCCGCAGGAAACAGATTTTCAGTCCTCTTAAAAAGGCCATACAAGAATTCTGTCTTCGATCGAATGTTATGGGAGTCCCTTGAAACCAAGCAAAAGTGCGCTGCAAATTCCCGACATACAGGAATGCGTCAATAAAGCCTGCCCGGCCCTATATTGCTGTCAAATGTCTGCAGGGTGCAAATGGGGTCTACAACCGCGTCTGGTTCACTGGCTATTCTCAGCCAACTGTACGGCGCACAGTGGTTCGCATTGTATGGGAGCGCGGAAATAAATATGAAAAATTTGGTACAAAAAAATCTCATGGGTGCCGGTACAGGCCGTAGAGTCCCAGGGCCTAGTTTCTCAGCAATCACTCGTGTTGGGCCTGCTCTTGGTTTCTCACGAGTGGAAGGGACCTATAGTTGTATGCCGACTCCGAACGACCAATTTGAGAAGCTTTTCCGAGAGAGTTGTACTCTTTGAATATTGTCAGTGACTCGAGAGAGATGCATCTGCACTCATGTTTTTTCTCTGGTTGCGGTCTTAAGTTGGTTATATGCTCATAGCTTGAAGATGATCCCACCAATTTGAGGGAGATCGTGTGTACTCACTGGGCTTGTCCTCAAGTTCCTCCCAAACACTCTACACAGCCTGCTTGGACCCGATCATAGTTTTATGCCGACTCCGAGCGACGAGCTGCACATTGGTTGCTATCAACATTCAGAGGAATTGTTGGTATGCTCTTCGATTTAAGGTATCCTCTAGACAGGTCTGTAGACAGCCTTGGTCGTTGCTCTTGCCTAATATTCTTCACTCTGTGGCTCACCTCACTGACTGTCTTGCTGCCGCTCTGTCTTTAGACCCTCGTTCCTTTGCTCAAGTCCACGCTGTGACACTCGACAGTACGCCCTTAAAGTCCCATATGGGTTAGGTTAGGTTGAAATGGCTAACTTCTGTATGCAAAGACAACAGCCACACCTAGGCCAGGATAGGCTCATTGTGCTACCATGCGGACCTATGGGTAAATTTGTAAAACAAGACAATTAGCGCTTTTAATAAGCCGAAGAATTTGGCTGACTCTTAGGTTTCTCAGTTCAGCCAGGTTATCGAAGTATTGGGCCTCCAGACGCCTGAGTTTGTGTGAAGAGAGAGCACGGCAGTTAAGACCAGTGCCTGCCCTTGGCTAGTGTGGTCCCTGGTTCGAATCCCAGTGAGAGCAAGGTTAATACGCTCTTAACTGGTTCAGTCACCATTTGCGTTGAGATCAAATTAACGACACTATCAGTGGAGTGGTCGATCAGTGATAGTAGGTGCTGATGGTGTTAGTGTGCTGGTGCATTCACAAGCAGCCCCCTTTCCTGCTCTAGCATACTGCAGCTACGCAGCAGTTTATGTAACGAGGGCCTAGTCCGTAGGCGGAATTCAGGCCTGGCGCAATGCCCTGTTATGACGCCAATGAGGGTTCTAAGATTTGTCTGCTTAAGCTAATCAGTTTGAGCTGTCGCTTAGAGTCGATTGTAGGCCAGAGTTGTTTGGTAAGGAGGCTTCCTGTGCCATTAACCCATCTGCGATTCACTTGAGCCAGTGTTTCCAGCCTTAACAGATGTTTTGAAGTAACGATAGGCAGGCAGGGTGGATCTCCACCCGAAAGGAGTACAGAACTTGTGTCATTTCGTCTGGAATGAGTGTCCCAGCACCCACATAAGTTGGATGTTAAAACACTTGGCCATCTCGTTAAGAGATAGGCGGTAATTGAGGGAAGTCTTGGAGTTAAAAGTCAGAGACTGAGTTCAGAGATTTGTTCGCTGTCGGAACAGGCGATGATATCTGTGTTTGATATTACAGAGCTTCCTTAATCGCTAGAGTTTCAGCCTGAAAGACGCTACAGTGATTCGGTAATCGGAAAGATAGCTGAATGTTTAGATCCTTGGAATGGGCACCGGCACCCACACCTGTATCCATCTTCGATCAATCTGTGAAGATTCACAGAGGACCATCCAGCGTCTGGTCAGACTCGCAGTAAGATCTGGGGAGGAGGCTGGTTGAGAAGTTTTTCTCGAAGAAGAGTCTAGGCGACGTGAGGTGTGTATCTACGGAGTATATAACTATACCTATCGAGGATCGTTGAATGTCCAGACCGAAGTTCTTTCCAGTTGTGCAGCGATCTCAGTCTGATCTGCCTCCCAACCAACTAGTTCTATTGGTGGCAGGTTAAAGAGCATGTTTAAAGCTTCGGAGGAGGTAGTCCTTGATGATCCGCTGATACTTACGTCTTAACGTACGGCTTCCCAATATGGAACAGCATCTCTACGACCAGCATGACGAAGCTCGCAATTTTCGAAAGTGACAGTCAAAGGCACCTCATCAACAACAGGCTTTACGTGCAAGCACGCATCATCCCCCTTCAACAGTACATGGTGACACTGTCCAGAAAGCAGCTACTAGACATCAACCATCAATCTAACGAGGAAATCAGGAATTCGAGAAACTCAATCCCCGGACAACGCTACCTCAACGCGTTAAATCTACTAAACGAGCAGAACTTTTAACGACGTCGAACAACGAGCTGCATAGATTCTACCAGAGCAGCGATAGCAATCACCATCGAGGCTAGTCGGCTACCCCATCACCACCCCATCCCAAAAGGACCACCATGGACACACGGACTTGAACAACCCGATGTAAGCACCAGTCATTGGAGGACATACAAAATAGACAATAAATGGAACAAAGTACATCAGTTGGGCCCCATTGTTCAGCCAACACGCTAACCTTTAGCTTCTAAGTCTTGTTGTAATCTCAATTGTAGAAATAATTTTCCGTTCAAATACATTTTTAAATCGCTTACGCACGCCATCCTCTGCACTCAGGTGAGTCATAGGAGGTTGATTTTATTTTCGAGTGAAGTCCACCAGATTGTGACGCCATACAGCAGTATGGGTCTGACTACCGAAACGAATAGCCAGTGGGCCATACGTGGTTGTAGTCCCCATTTGCACCCTATGGCCCTATTGCAGCAGTAGAGAGGCGTGGGGGCCTTCTTGACACGTTCCTGTAAAGCTTCGTCTCCGCTATAGCTTAGCCTTAAATGGGTCCTGCACAGTGAGAAGGCTTCGAAGTTAGGGATCTTGTCCTTCCTAGTGAGAGGACTATGTAAGCCTTTGGGGGATTTCAGTAGCTTGGAAAGAGCAATGCAGTCTGCTGTTAATTCATTATCTGCATAAGCAACGACATTACACCCGGTCCCTTCAAGTGTCACTAGCAGTTCGCTCACTGCTACGTTCCTCAAGAGAGGGTAGAGTACACCGCCTTGCGGTGTGCCTCTGTTAACAGATCTACAGACCGTTGTCTCACCTAGCTTCGAGCACATCACTCTATTATTGATGAGCTGGTGAATAAAAGTCACAAAGGACTTTTCGAACCTGAGCCTGTCGAGTGCTGAGGTTGTCAAACGCACCCACAATATCAACAAAAGCGGCAAGGATGAATTCTCATGTGCAGGGAATTTTTCTAAAGTACCAACAAGAGTGTGAAGGGCTGTTTCGACAGATCTGACCTTGTTGTAGGCCTGCTGAGAGATTGACAGTTTATCTGCGACTGCATGTCTGACAAAAACGTCGACCAATTTTCCTAGAGTCTTGAGAAGAAAGGATGATAGACGCAGGGGTCTTAGATCCTTCGGTTTGACGTGCGAAAGTGACACATACTCAATCAACTCAAAGCTATGCTAAGCGCCTTAAGAACCACGCTCAAGCTCAGTTCGCGAACCCGAACCGCCCTCTGCCGGCGGAATAGTAATCAAAAATCGCCACACGACTCTGAAGGTCACAACGAAAGTGACCACGTCTCGTCGCGGCGCCTCAACAACCAAAATAACCAGATTGCCTGCCGCCCCGGCCAACACCAACGACTGTCATTTTCACTGTTCTGTTTTCGTTTTCGTTTCTGTGTCATGATAAATGACTCGCCGTGTGATTCCGACGACCGGGGAGCCATCTACCCCCAGACGACTCATTGTTTAATTAGCTGGCACACCGTTGGCCTCATATCTGACTACTGGAGCGGACGGTGATTAATTTTGTTTTACAATGACGGCGCGAGAGCGGGGAGCGGCTGTCTTCCTCGGATCTGCTCTCCGACGCCCACCTGCCGCCCTGTCACCCGCCGAATGTGCACGAATACATCAGAGCCGCCACCGACTCCGCCGACCCTGCCTGTCGCTGACGGGTTCCCATCCGTGGCTGTTGTCATTACAAATTGCGATCCGCTTATTTGCGCCAATTTACATATCGTTGGTCTTTGCGAACAGAAAAAAATTTAAAACAACAAAAAAATAAAAAAGCACAGTGAAACGAAAAGTCCGCCTTTTGTGGGTTTTTGCCTTGTCGGTGGTTGTCGGTGCTGCTGTTCTGGTTGACGTCGAGTCTCTGTTTCTGGTTTTGGGTAGCCTGTCTGCAATTAGTCACAATCGACTGGTGGGGTTCTGTTCATTAAACTGTTTATTAGGTCATTAATGGATCGTTCGCCTGTCTGCTTAAGTGATAGCCACTTTCGGCTTTAATGTGGGCAATGATTAAGAATGAAAAACATCGCCTTCGAGCGGTCAGCGATGGGAACAGTTTTGACAATGGCCTCGGGCGAGCCTTAAGACGCTTATTTATTGCTGCGCCGAATCGTCTTAATTGGTAAACGAAGTTAGACAGGTTTCACAGTTGGTAGCTGGCGGTATGATACCGCAAGTGAGTGTGCCGTGCGGGATGAGTTATTGTGGTGGCGTTGGAGATGTGTGTACGCAGTGCCACACTGATGTCGGGCCGCTTGCGGTGGACGATGGGCGGTGGTGTGAAGGCCATTCTGAACTTGTTTGGAATAAGCTGCCGGCTTACACCTGGTTGCACCAAGCTCTACCAGACCAGTGATTTGAATCAAACTGCATGCGGCACCGACTCTTTTGCGCATCTACTGGGTTGTGGAGGTTACCTTCTGTCTGTGAACATTTTGTGATTTCCATCAACTGCCAGTACTTGTCATGCATTCAGTGTTGCCATAGATTGAAGAATGTGCCAACTTGACGAGGATTTTCTTCCCGTTAATGGTAGCGCAGTGCGTATGTGCGTCGCCGACGCTTCTTCTGTAGGTCACCCGACAAAGAATTCATGTCTCCGCCTTTCGCGAGTCACTGGCAGTGCTTAGAGAGTCATTCAAAGGTGACAGGGTGTGTGCGGCTTTAGGGGGTGCTGTGGAGTGTCACAAGGACGAACAAAGTGACTAGAGCTACAACACAGAGCGCCAGCAGAACAGTCAGTGAAGAATCTGAGACAATAGCAACGACAGACATGCGACAGATAAGGCCAGCTATCGACTGTACACCTAAAGCCGAACAGAATCCACAAACATTCCTCTCGAAGTTGACAACACCTCGCATCCGCCCACCGAATGCTGACTGAATCTCTTACAACTCATGGCGAGTCCATCACATCACTCGCTGTAAGCCCCATTTGGCCGACAAGACCCGGCAATAACCAGATTTCTCCAACACCGCCACTAACCGCGAATAGCTGTAACGTGTGAGATCATGGGTTATCCACAGCATCGGATGTGTTAACTGGAATTTTTATCGCCACCTCTTGCTCCCATCATCATCAATCAATCAATTCGCTCGTCGTTCATCAATCTGCGAACGCCAGCCATGGCACGACTGGTTATGCCTTCACATTCCACGCGGGGAATGCATCGCCATTCACTCTCTCAGTCTCCTTGGTCTGCAAAAATGGACTGACGACCACTTGCTCCACTTGCCACAAGCTGTGCGGCAGTTTTGCGCGGCAGCCGGATTCCTCCCGCGCTAATCCTCGACCCGGCAACCCCACCACGACGCTGCGACCGCGCCTGCACCCATCCAGGGGAGAGAGAGAGAACCCAAATGGAACATTAATCAGATTATTTGCCTAAGGTCGTGTCTGCCTGTTGTTATTACAGACAATCAAGCACAGCAGGTCCTGTGGCCCGTTTTATCTTCGCGAATTAATCAACGGAGACGAAAGGCTCACGGAAGACCGCAGACGGAGGCGATTGACTTAGAACCACCCCGCGTGCAAATGCCGCTGTTTGAAACGAGCTAATCCCCAAAATCCACCGAAAATGCAGAAAGACACACAAAAAGGACACAAAAAGCCTCCGCCCACCCACCCCACGGGGTCATGTTTCTCTGCCAAAAAACGGTTAAAATTGTTCGCTGGCTTATCAGAGAAAGGGCATCTCGCCGGTTCCTGTTGTTCTTTCCCCCCGAGCCCGCCGCCTGTCTTTACTGAGTTCACAATCCCAGAGCGGGACACATGTGCTCTCCAGTGCATGTCAGCAAGAAGTTTCCAAAACGTACTGCCTGGCATGTCCTTCCTTCGTCGCTGGTGGGATTTTTTCTGTCTCGAGGACCGCCGAAATTTCTCGGCGGGAAAGTTGGCCGCGGACTGTACCAGGAACTTGCTCCGAAGACGCGCCACACTCGCGGCTGGGGCCCACCTAGGTAGGCTTCGTCTAGTCCAATATATCACGCCGAATGTGCTGCGGTGTTGAAAGTGGTTTGGGGGCGTGTATGCTTTGCACACATCAGCCAGCACATTCGCCACTCCCTGTTGTTTGTTGTTTTTTCGCGATTTCGTTGGCAGTCTGAAAAGTTTCAAGGGGTTTCCTCTGCTAAATGAGATATGTGGCATTAAATGGGTCTGATTACGTGTTGCGTGCTTACTTCAGACTGCAATGGACGAGCGGACAGAGCAGAGGGAGGGGATTTGCATTTAAGCCAAACGAACATGACATTATCGGCTTTCGATGGTAATGAGCTCAACGAAATCGCTCCAAAGCATCTGTCATGAGCGATGGAGATCTCATTCACGAGGGCCACCTCTGAGATTGCAACCAGATGGGCGCAGAGCGAGCTCACTTCATTTCGAGGGATTAAGTGTGAGTTGGGGGGGATTTTGTTTTTCGGTTTGCAAAGAGAACGTGGGCGTAGTATGATTGTCAATTATTGACCAGACCCTGGGTACGACCTGCGACACGATGCGGCTTTCGTTGTCGTACTCTTAGAAGTCCCGGCGATTGGCGATGGTCTTAGAGACGAGCTTAGCGCTTGTTGTCAATTGGCGAGGGGTTGTGACGAAGATTCCTTTCTGCTCGTGAAAATGGAGCGATTTGTGACATGCTTAAATGACTGGGATTTGAAACGTATGAGTCGGTAATCACTGGTGTAGCAACGGCTTATCAATTGTCACCATCCGCGAATGACACTGCGGAGTTTGGTCGAAAGCAGGGAGTCGCTAGTGACGGTCCACAAGACCCCTCGGACTGCGCCACCCATCGAGGAGTCAGTCTCCTACATCGCGTACAAGATCCTCCCTGGCGTTTTGTCTGAAGTCCTGAAGCCATCCGTCAATATTCTGGTCTTTAACTGTGCAGTTTTAGGCCAAATCTTCACACTACGGCAGACCCTGGAAAGACCCAAGAGATGCAGATGTGGTGGGTGTCCACCACCTATTCGTCGATTTCAAGGCCGCATATGACAGCGTGCGTAGAGACGAGCCGTGCCTAGTTCAGACATCCCTGCCAAACTCGTCAGGTCGTGCAGGATGACGATGGAGAACTCTCGCTGGTCCATCAATGTCGGTAGAAAACTAGCCGAGACCTTCAACGTCAAAAAAGGTTTTAGACAAGGCTATCCACTGTCATGTGACTTCTTTAACATCATCCTTGAGAAGATCGTGCAGGACTTACACGCCAGCACAAGAGGCACGATCTTCCAGAAGTCCGTACAACTTGTGGCATACGCGGATGACATTGACGTGATTGGCGGAACACATCGAGTCGGCTATGGGTGTGGCAGTAAATCAGGGCAAGAATGTCATCACGAAAGGACGCACATCGCGACGTCTCGGACAGTGTCATAATGAGCAGCAGAAGCTTTGAGGTAGTCCAGGACTTCGTCTACCTCGGCTCTGCAGTAAACAGGGTCGATAACAGCAGTGCCGAGATCAAGCGTAGAATTACACTGCCAATAGCTGTATCTTCGGGCTCAAGAGGCAAGCAATAGAGCCAACTTTCGGAACACCACGCTGACTTGTAACACACTGATCATTCCTGTCCCGCTCTATGGATGCTATTGAAAGCGGATGAAGAAGAGAGACAAATTCTTCGTGCGTTTGTGGAGTTTGGAGAAGAAGCTGTCCAGCGGCAAGCACCTAGTTAAATGTCTTCGAATCCCACGCTTACGATGGCTAGGTCATGTAGAGCGGATGGACACCACAGCTCCGTCACGGAGAGTCCTCGATTCCGAGCCAACGCCACAAGGGACGTTGCGTCCATCAACTCTCTGTACTTGGCATGCATTCATTGTTGCCATAGACTGGAGAATGTGGCAACTTAACGAGGATTTTCTTCCCGTTAATGGTAGCGTAGTGCGTATGTGCGTCGCCGACGCTTCTTATCTAGGTCACCCGACGCAGAGCTCATGGCTCCGCTTTTCCTGAGCCACTGGCAATGCTTGGAGAATTATTCGAAGGTGACAGAGTGTGTGCGACTTTAGGGGTGGTGTAGAGTATCACATGGACAAGGACGAATAAAATGACGAAAGCTACAATACAGAGCTCCAACAGAACAGCAGTCTTCGTATCCAACGATTAAGATGACTAAGTCATGTAGACCGAATGGACACCACAGCTCCGTCCCGAAGAGTCTTCGATTCCGAGCCAGTCTGAGGACGTCCACTAACGAGATGGCGCACACAAGTGGGGAAGGACCTCAACCGACTTGGTGTGCGCAACTGGAGGCAGCTGGCCGTACTGGCAGGAGAGGCTTGTTGCTAGCGTCAAACAAAGAAAAAGAAATATGGAAGCGGATAAAATGGATCTGGCGTTAGGACGAGGAATACGCTGACTCATGAAATGACGGGCAACATCGACATCCGGCACAGAGGGCGGGTATAGCTTCGAAGTGGTAAGCAGTGCGAACAACGGAGAGTAACTCTTGCTTACCCCTGGGCTTAGTTGAGCTCAAGAGGCAATTGAGTTATGGACCAAGCCGACTAATAACCGCAACCGATTCACCCAGGCTATGAAGATTGGGGACGGCCTTGACGCTGCGGAGTATTTTGGCGTATGACTGCGCCCGGTCGAGTTGTTACCATTGCCGTCTCCCTTGCTTCCTTTGTCTTCCACCTTTGACCAGGCGCTGTCATTTGTTGTTTACAGCGGTGCCTAGTCTTTTCCTCGATGGGGCTAGCTCCTCTGTTTTAGCACTTGGGGTTTTGTTTGGGCTTCATTTTGGCTCCCTTGTGAAGTGCCTTGTTCACCTCACAGGGGGCTTTAACGACTTCGCGAGGCCCATTTATTGCTTCCCTTGAGGGCGCATTTGCCCGGGATTTTGAGTTCGACGACTCTCTGCTGGAATCGGCCCATCGTTTGGGCCCCGAGAAGCATCTTCTTAGCGATGGGGATGTTTGTGAGGCACTGTTCCCCCGGATGACTGTTGCAGCATGATAATCATGCATCTCGATCGCCGACAACTCATAGAGCGCCTTGATGCTTTCTTTAGCATCCCGCATAGGTTGGTGTATGGACAGTCTTTTATCGTCCCAGGCATGTCCACTAGAAGATGGAATCCCGACGGCTGGCTGGTTGTGGTCGGTGTTGCAATTCTATCTTCCCTGTGCTGCATCTGATTGCTGACGTGGTTTTGTTTGTTGGCGTCATTTCTTGTTGGTCCCCACTATCAACGCTAGGATGTGTAGTCCCCTATCTGATCCCATGGTTATCTTTGGAAGCATCAGCATCTTGCCAAGCGAGGGTTCACAAAAGCCATTATGGGGTTCTGTGCCAGAGCTGGATCGGTGCTAACCAGGAATGACACATCTGGACCTACACCGCCAACTTAATAGCGACGAAGCGTTGAACGTGCTATGAGGCTTGCCAAGGCTTGAACGGGGCGTGGGGCGCCTACAGAATTAACCTGAAAGCCATTTTAAACAGATTTCACACCAGTTTACTCAGGTAACAGAAAAATGCCAGAATGCCAGTCCGGCTGTACGGTCCTGTTTGTGGTGATGTCATCTGGGGGAGAAAATTCAATTGGGTTGTACACTGTGCAGCGACATGAGCCTACGCAGGCGTCTGCGGATCCAACTCCTAAGCTAGCTGGCCCATTGAGAGTGCATGAATAAACTAGCTTCGGCCCGAAGAGTTTATGGCTCTGAACCTGTGGGATAATCCAATACGCCCGCGCATGGGAGGCATAAGATGACACACACAACTCAACAAGGACGTTTGGTGCGTACTTAGTGCGCAGAGGGTTTTGTTGACTCACCCCAGACTGTGCCGCCCCTCAGTCTCCGGTCTTTTTAAGGAGGTTGACGCCTGAGAACTGCTTGCTACCTACAGAGTGGTTGCAATCACTGTAGCAGCTTTCATCCTCTCTTGGCTTAACCCATTCCACTGCAGTTCTTGGAATCCTCGATCCTGCCATCACTAGCCAAAAAGAACCCGGGATACTTGAACTTCTCCCCCAGTCTCAATGGGAGCTCACTAAAATGTAGAGTACACAGTAAAGGCGTTCTGAAAGTTACCACAGCGTCGGCTTTGTCCACGTTAATCCATCCCAGCATCAGCACATATGACCGCAAACCTTTCGAATGCGCCGTGGAGTCAAGCACAACTAGATGTAGACATGACTTACCTTCAACTCTCCCAAGGTCATAGATTCGTGCAGAGTCCAATCCGAATGTCGAATGAAAAGAAGAGGTGACATGACGCACCCTTGTGGAAGTCCACAGAATGTGCCTCAAAAGAGGACCAGCAAGTTCAAACTCCTGCAGGAAGACCTCCTCGGCCACATGCCTCTCCCAGGTCTACAAGACAGCTTTAGACTGCTCCCATGACTTCTCATATCATTCTTAGAGCGAAAAGTGACGATCAATCACTGTCATAAGCCAGGGAGGTCATTCATTCGAGTTAGCATTAGCGTGCGTTTTGTGTCGTGCCGTGCAAAAGCTGTCATCACTTGCCGAAGTTTTATTTTCAGCTAAAGGAGGGCCTTAACGAGCTGCGCCTGATTTAGTCATCGGACTCTTACCACCACGCCGTGTATCAAGTATACGTCTTGACCGACTTGAATGTATGCTTTAAGTGAAAACTCTCTGCGAAGCGAATACAGGAGAATGCTGGGAATTCACTCTGCCACCGCTGCCCTTTTGAAGGCCTTTCTATAGAGTCTGTTAACTAAAGAGGAGGAGTAACCAGACTGGAATGAATAGCGAGACTTTACAGCAGCTTTTTTTATAATTTGCGCGCGCACAAGGGACTGTAAAACCCTTAAGTGTCCGGGTTCGAGACACAGCACGGCCGAAGGTGTAGAGGGAGAAAGGGAGAGGAGGTACCCGCGCACATTGGTTTGTATTCTGGAGGAAATATGGGGCTGGGAAAAGCATTCCACATTCGTGTCGTGCGGCTGATGAACGAGTCTCTAAATTTAACTGTGTATCCGAAAGTAGGCTTAAGGGTAAACTGATGAGCATTCCTGGGGAGACGGGTATTGCGGGTGAATTCACAGAGAGGAGCAATGCAGTTGGCTACCTCACTTGAGTATGGTTTGTTAAAATGAAATAGGGATAGAGACGAGACGGTACGTCGATGTTGGAGCGTGTCTAATGACTCTGCAATACTGTTGTCTCCTCTGAGTTTTATCGCTTGCTTTTGGATTCCATCTAGTAGGTGCAGGGTGGTGCAGACCAGATATGAGCGTTGTACTCAAGCTTGGGGCGGATAAACGCCTTATAAATTACAGCCAAATCAGAGGGTGTGAAGTATTTCTTGAATCGATTGAGAAACCTAGACATTTCGCAGCATTTTTGGCGGCCTCAAATATGTGATCGTTCCAACCAAGTGTTGTGTTGAAACACTTACCAAGGATGGAAAGCCTTCCGGTTTCATCGACACAGGTGCCATTCATGGATAATGGCTGATTAACAAGGGTTCGCTTGAGTGGCAGCATTGAGTTTTTGAAGCATTTAATTCCACTCGGTTGTGCCCTCCCCAATTAACTATGCTGTCAAGATCGGAATTGAATGCGCTTAACATAAGCTGCCGTTATAATTCTGCGGCCGAAGGGCGGGGTCGTGAGTCTTGGAAGGAATGTGAAAAACTGAGGGTGCTGTCATCAGCGGAGGAATGGATTGGATAAGAAGTAGCAGACGAGGGATCATTTATAAGAATGAGAAAAAGTGTCGGGGACAGAACAGAACCTTAGGGAACACCAGTATTTATTTGGTGGATATCAGCCTTGAACCCATCCAAAACAACTTGAATTGAACGGTTCGAAAGGTAATTTCTAATCCATTGAAGAAGAGATTCATCGACACCATAGGCACTCATTTTCAGACAAGCGAGAGTCTGATGCCAAACTCTGTCAAACATCAAGCGAAACGATCTTGCTTCCGCCTGCATTGTGCAAAGTTTGGTTCCACTTTTCGGTGAGATAGGCTATCAGATCACCAGTGGACCTGTTGCTGCGGGAACTGTACTGCCGGTCATTAAGAACCTTCCGCGATCCAAGATATATCATACGCTGGCGATTTCAGCTACCAGCGTTTGCATGAGCTTAGAAAGAAGGTACTATGGGCCGGTACAAGGTGGGTGACGAAGATTGGCCCTTTTTAGGGACGGGCTGGGGAAATGCTCCAATGAGTCCAAAGCTAACGCAGTGGTTTTGCCAGCGCAGAAGAAGACCTCTTCAGAAGAATAGGGGCAATACCATCCGGGCCAGTGGATTTGTGCACGTCTACTGATCTTTAAGTACTCTTGCAAGTGTACGAGTGCGGAAGTGGATTTGTCCCATGGTGAAATCAACGCTCTCAAGTACAGGTGGAGACATATTGGAATCTGGCAAGTGTTGAGCTGGCTGCAAAATGCACCGCAAGCAGATTCGCTGACAGCTGGGATGTCATTGTAAATGAGCGTGGGAATTGAAGACGAGGCGGAATTGTTGAAAGGCATGCTGATTGAAACCCAGTTCATAGAACATAGTCTAAGTTTTTAGCACAGTCTTTGCATTCCTCTCAAACCCAAAAACACCGCCCCTCATCAGTCGTCCAGCAACACGAAGCCCAATTTGGCGCCCGACAAAAGACCACTTCCACACCTCAACTTTTCGTGTCACACTCAATTGTTGGAAATTGAAAACTTTTTTAAAAACTCCCTTTTGCCCGCTGTCCCCGTTCTGTGATAACCCGATCGAACAAGCAACATCCAGCTTGTAGACAGAATACCGCCATCGCCGGCATTCCCCCCGTGCGGCGGCAATCGCTGCTACTTAGAGTGTTATTTGTCACACATTAAAGCGTTCAAGAATTTTAGAGAGGCATCTCGGCAGCCGATGCCGATTTCGATTCCGATGTTGTTACGATTGCCACCAGATACATTGCCCAGCAGCATTCCACGGCTGTTGCCGCCGCCACTTACCGGTGTTTTGTCAGCGCAGACGAAAAAACAAACAGCAGCAATCTGTTTCTAAACACTGTTCGACTTCGAAAGCCCCTCAAGGCTTTCGCGAATCCACCGCCAGAACTCTTGAGATAACTATCTTCCAACGTCATCATCACATACCATTCCCACGTTTAATTGGCCCGCTCTGAAGCCTTTCACTTTGCTGCTCGCCTGTTCGCCGCCGCCGCCGCGCAGCCCGTTCGCGCTCGCTCGTAGCGCTAAAGACACAAAAACAAAAAAGAAAAATTAAATCGCGCACAAAACATTTTTGTGTCAATTACACATTTTTGCGAGATAAATAAGTTCCCGTTGCAGACTTGCATAACATCACACATCCGGTCGGCTGCTGTGCTGTGCAGTGCGGTGTGGCGCGGTGCGACGCGACCCAACGCGGCTGCAACAATCGCCGAGTCCGTGGTCAGTAGCAGCCGGAACTGTGTATCCGCGGCCACTGCAGTTGGCTCTGTTCGGCCTGCCGGCCGGGCCAACTCACAATAGACCGGCCGCATTTGGATTCCTGGCGGTCACAGGTAATTGCGATCAATTTATCAATATCGCAGGGATAACCTCTAGGAATCATAATTGCGGGTTCTCTCCCGTGTGATGGCGGCTCGGCGGCGGCGGCCGCCAGTGCCGTTTTGCTTGTTTCGGTTGTTTGCTGGAAAATTTTTCATTTTTCATGAAGACATCGGCGCGCCGCGTCCGTCGCAACGCAATGTCAGCGGGAAGGCTATCGGCCGGGACAGAGCGTTACAATTGGCCAACTGGCCAGATCGTCTGTGCGTGTGTGCTGCGAGCTTGAAAGAGTGGCGGCAGCACCGACAATCGATGGAAATCGCCGGGGTAACGACGACGTTTTACATTGCCCGGCTGAGCTGCGCAAGAAAATGATTTGCAGGTGCAGGCTCGTTATGTGCACGCGCATCGAACCATCGAGCACCGGACGCATGCTACCGTCTTGGGGCTGCCTGAAGGTGCTCTTGGGCAATAGCGGGCTCGTTGTCTATGGGAAATTTTAGGCGCAATAATTGAGCAGATGAGATGGGGCATGAATGAAGACTGAGTGGCCTTATGGGCTTGTGGAGCCGTGGGCAGAAGAGGACGGAGAGGAGGATGGCACGAGCAGGCGATATATGAAAGTGAGATCATTGATGACTTGAGGAGTAGCAAAGCCATGCAATCACGGCACACAGGAGGGCTACTGTTGGCTGGCGACTACGCCGTTGCATGTCACAGGAAATGACTAGAAGAATGATGGCAGCCGTGCAGGCAATTGATAGGCACTCCAGCAATTCAGCTCGTGCAACTGGGGACACATGGAGAACTGTTTGAACTCGCACTCTGTTCACTTTCAAGACGTGGGTATTTGCACTTCGTTCAACACTCTCGCCTTTCGTTTGCCAGCTTGTGAGACGTTTCGCATGAATATTCCACCGGTTACCCAATCGCTTTCTGTTAAAGCTCAATACCATGACTGTGATGTGCGAATCCAAGAGCTCTTGATATCGATCGAGGTATTTGCTACTTTGTGAGTCACAGCCAGTTTCAGAGACTCCCTGGGTCATGTACCGAGACCTTGGGGGAAGTTTAACGCAGTCTGCTTACCCAAAGTAGGGAAAATCTTACACGTTAAAACGAAGTATTTTAGACCTATCAGTCTTCCAGTGTCGGAGACTATTGCTATAGCGGCTTACATAAAAATCGATGACCGGCGGTTTATGTGTTTAATGATCTGCGAAGCCTAAAGGGCGGCAGATTGCATTGCAAGGTTTGAAAATGATTGCTGATGTCGTTTTAAATTTACATAATAAACCAGGCGTCGAGTAGTTCTCTCTCTCTCTCTCTCTCTCTGTCTCTCTTTCTCTCTCTCTCTCTGAAATCGCTGTCAATGATGACTCCCAGGTATTTATAGCTTTCGACAACTTCAATGGTCTGATTTGGATGTGTTCTTTGGCATATGCTGCTTCGAAAACTGATCTGGACCACGGATATGCATGATTTTCGACTTAGAGGGGTTTATCACAAGTCCATTATCGTGGCATCCCTATCCATCTCATCTTGTATTATTCGCGTAGCAGTATTAAGGCACTAATGTTGCTGTGTCATCGGCGTATGCGAACGATATGCTTTTTTTGAAGACACGAAGCTGCTCGTTTGTGAAAAGAATGAACAAAAACGGTCCCAGTTTCGATCCCTGTGGTACTCCCGTATGAACGGCGGCATCATCACTGTAATTATTTTGCAGTCGTAGTCTGAAAGATCTCTCGCTCAGATAACTTTGAAACCAATCATACAGCTTATTTAAGGCTTCTAATAGTTTTCCATGGTTCAGTGTATTAAAAGCCTTGCTGATGTCCAGGACGGCGTTCGTTCAGTTTCGTTGAGTTTCCAAGTTTCGTTAAGTTTCGTTGAGTTTCGTCCACTTCTGCTCAGTAAGTTGAGAGCGAAGCGAATCTCCGTCCAGGCGCGTAAATTACAGTTGGTGTTAAAATTGTGCGTTTTGGAATGAATTTATGGGTACTTTGAAATTTCACAATGGTAAGAAAAAACGTGAGCTTGTTAAGTTAATTATGGTGGGACCTGAACAAGCTCTGAAAAAGGAATGCGAGCGTTTTGTTCACAGAACGATCTGTATAGAGCGTAAAAATGGTTCCAGACGCAATACTTATTCGCATTCATAATTGGATTGGAGCCCGGGATAGTCAATGGTGGAAGGAAAACTTTATTGGGCACTACCCTGGGAGGTGAGGACCTACGATAGTTGTTTGGAAACTACGCTGATTTAATTGAATATGCCTTATTACCATGCATCAGTGTGTAGGTGGACGCAATTTTCAGGCTTTCCTTCCATAAGTGCCATTCACACGAGCCGCGAACTCGAACTTTCAGAAACAACCAATTTCCTACAAGGGTTTTCGATTTTAAGGGCCGATGTTGAATGTGAACCACACCTAAATGTCAAGTTTTTTCCTGCATTTCATTTGACACTTCTCAATTTCAGACTAACTCAATTTGAACCATGGAAAGAAACACAATCGAGCCACGCGTTGAAGTTCTTCAGGCTTATTATGAAAATGGGCGTTCAAATCAAAATGTGCGTACAAAATAAAAAAAAGTAAAAATCGTGCAAAAATTTGAGCAAACCGGGTCTGCAGGAGATGTGTAACCACCAGTGCACGCTCGTACAGCTCGTACTGCAGAAAATATTGCCGCTGTTCGCGATAGTGTGGCTGAAGAGCCGTCCACCTCAACTCGTCGTCGTGTCCAACAATTGCACCTCTCACGCTCGTCGTTGATGAACATTGTGCATAAAGACTTGCATTCACACGCCAACAAGGTGCAATTGACTCAAGAACTAAAGCCTCTTGACCATTTCAAGCGTCGTCAATGGTCAGAATGGTGGCAAAAAATGGCAACAGTGGATGATCAATTTTCGAATAAAATCATCTTCAGTGATGAGGCACATTTTCACCTCAGTGGATGCGTCAATAAGCAGAATTGCCGCATTTGGGCGAATGATAGTCCAAGAGTGATTGTCGAAAAACCAATGCACCCACAAAGAGTGACTGGGCTGGCGGCATCAGCGGGCCGTATTTTTTCCAAAATGAGGCCGGTCAGGCAGTTACTGTGAATGGTGTTCGCTATCGTGGAATTATAACGAACTTTTTATGGAAGATATGAATGTGGACGATGTGTGGTTTCAACAGAACGGTGCCACTTGCCACACAGCTAACGAAACAATGGCTCTTTTGCCCGACAAATTCAATGGCCGTGTTATCTCACGTGGTGGCGATGTCAATTCGCCGCCAAGATCATGTGATTTGACACCGTTGGATTTTGTTCTTTGGGGTTATTTGAAAGAAAAGTTGTACGTCTATAAGCCAGCAACAATTCAAGAGCTAAAGGATGAGATAATTCGGCACATTAACGGCATAGAACCCCAATTATGCTTCAGCGTCATCGAAAATTTGGACTATCGGATGGAGGTGTACCGCCGAGGTCACATAATTGAACCATACCAACATTATCATAAAAAAAGAAATGATAATAATTTCCTAAATAATTTGTGTTTTATTCAAATCAACATCGGCCCTTAAAATTTTCAAACACCCTTTCCAAACAAAATGTTTAACTTCAACTCAAAAATAATTAGATTAAGTATCCTTACTAACGATATTTAGTCTGTTCTCCACGAATCGATCATTCTTTTTGCGAACTGTCAATCCGAGCTCGCAATACACAAGAGAGGCAAACGCTATCCACAAATGCACGAGCAAATAATTCACGATGAAGTGTCTGTCTGTACCCATTGCTACCTGCGAATGAGAAAACTGAATGAATGTCAGAGTTTGGCAAGTTCGCAATTCGTTGTGAGCTTATATGAATGGCTCTTTACTCAGCTCATGCAAGGTTGGCGCTCTGTAAGTCGGTTCCACGATTTAAAAATTCGGCGCGCAAAGCAACACTGGCGGCCACTTTCTCAGTGAGTGCCTGGACAATGTTACATTCCTGCCAGAGAAACCAAGAACTTTGAGTCTTGTTGCAGCCAAGCGGTGATGTGAAACAAAACCATCTGAAGGCTTTATTAGGAGTATATTTTTAAGGGTGCTTAGGAGTTTATGAAGTACCCCCAGCAGACCGCCGAAGACGAAGGCGTTCCAGGTAACTTATGCTTGGGGTCATTGTAGGATTTGGCGGACCTTCCGATCCACTACAAGTGGGTTGTACGCAAGAATCTTCGCCCTGTGTCACTGGTAGAGGGGCGCCATTCCACCCTAGCGTCCCACTAACCACTAACCTCAAAACCTCAAAACCGTAACCCACAAAACGTAGTCCTGACGAACATCATGCTCATCCTCTACCATGCTTAGCAACATAGTAACTAAGCTCTCGTAAGGTCCCTTGTGCCTTGTTCGATTAGCAAGTACCAGTTCGCTGGTCACGGACTTCGCTCGGTCACCTGATGTGATGCGTACAAATGCTGTCTGCGCATTCGATTTTCGCCATGCTAAGAAAACATGTGCCAAATAAAACCGCGTGTTCCGACAAAACGTGTGCAAAAACGGACGCACTACCAACAATCAGTGTTAGAAGGTATTATTCAATTTGAAACTACAGCAAACGTCCTGTTCTGACACAATTCACCTCGAAATTCTCTGAACACCGACATCTACTCTAGAGAAACACTCCAGGCAGCGCGCATAAACTCACTCTAAGTAGCCATCGGGCGATGGTGTCTGAAGGGGCAACTCTGTCGTGGCCACCTGCACAAACGCCAACAGCCCGACCAATGTCACAGACACGCAAATTGGAATCCATCATCTGTGATTAATTTCCGTCCAAATGGACCGTCCTGTCTGCACATAGCCTCAGAACTTGTCACTTAATTACCGCGCTCGGCCGCATAAAACTGGCCTTCTTCGACAGCCTTGACTATGTACTGTGGCGAGTGTGAGTGCGAGTGCGAGTGCGAGTGCGAGTGAGCCTCATCAGTAACAACTCTCAGTCTTTAAATGATTAATGCGACAACATACGAGTATCGTCAGATCGATTTCACCGAAATGAAAATCGACGAAACTACCCCCGAAGCGGAACCCATCGACTTCGGCCCACGTCCATGCGCCCGGCCGTCACTGCCACTAATTCCGTCTCTAATGGACATCAATTACATGCATTTCATAACGCGAAATGAGTCCGATATTCACGATTCGGCAATAAACGTGAGGCAAATTGCTAGCTGAAGGCCAGGGCACCGAATCGAAGCAACCTGACAGCCACCGCTGATGCTGTCGTTGTTGCTGCTGCTGCTGCTCCAAGATCAGAGCTCACTGCTGCTGCCGTTGAGAGGCATGAGGGCATGCTGGTAATCTGCATAATGGGCTTTATGCCAATCAACGGAGCGGTTCTGTCTTCGTCTGCGTCCGCGAGCAATACGGCAGCAACTAGTGTGTGTGGCATCTCATCGCATCGTTTCGTTATGATGATGAAATTGCATTGCCATCCTTGGCCGGCGCAGACTGCGTCTGCATTTGTCTGGACCATCCTTCGGGGTGTCAAAGTGTTCCATTCACCGGTCGAATGGTTAATGATTGTCCCGTCTTCTCGAGCCGAGCCCCCAGCCCCCACAGACTGGTGCAGTGGCAGGCTGCAATTGTCCAGCAATCCACCATCACTCGTGGCTTGGGGGCGACAAATTTTCCGATAACCCACTAAATTGAATCTCCACACTTCATCATCGTCTGCGACGAGGGGCCGGGCCGTCACAGGTTTCTCATGTCCGATGACCACGGAGACGGTGTCTCAACAGCCAGAGATGATCGCAACCCGGACGTGCTGTAGAGTGCGGGCGCGGTGGACTCGGTGGCAGACCATAGAGCACCTGGGCTTCATCGGTGGACTAATTCCCGCTTTTGTGTTGCGCGCCGTTAAGGTGGAGCCCACCACAGCTCGGCACAACACAGCACACAGCCACTTCGAATAACAATAGCGAACAGATACAGTGTCTAGATACTGCCGACTTCGCTGACTGCATGGCATCTCTGGCCCGCCAAACACTGAATATCTCCCATTCATAGATGGGAATTAGAGGAGGACGCAGGTTAGTTAGCTCAACAATGGCGGCAGTGGCAGCAGCAGCGGCGGCGGTGTCGGTGGCGGTTGTAGCAGTGACGGTGATGGTGACGGCACAGCAAGTGCCTGCAAGTCTCTCGATGGCTGAGAAATTGGAAAATCTTCTGGCGATGGGGGCGCGGAGGCGCGGTGGCGGCGCGGGGCAGCAGGCGAATTGACATGAGAAATTGCAATAATAAATCAGATAAATTGCGAAATTCCTCATGGAAAACAATTCGACGTCAATTGTTTTCTCGGTTGTTTCTGGGGACTGGGGCGGCTGCAGTGGGAGTGTGGGCCTGATGGTGGGTGTGTGGTTGGCCGGGCCGTGCAGTGGGTGGGGGAGGAGAGGATGCAACCATTGTGCACTGGTGCTGGGGAGATGATGATGTGGAGGAATACTATTACTCTGGAGACAGTGGTGGCTGCTCGTGGCGGAGAGCAGCAGATTCCATCGGTGCCGGAGTGTAACTTCTTAATTTGGCAATCGCCGGCGATTGCTGGAATTTTGATGGCAGATGTGAAGTGTACCGTTTAAGCAGGAAATGAACACGTGTTTATTGGACGGAGAGACGGCCGATGGCTTGGACGATTGCGAGCAGGCCTTGTCTGAGTGTGTGGACGGGGGCATGGGATATGTGACCTTCAGCTTGCAGGTGGACTGCATTCCTTTGTCGGGCCGTAGTGCTGTGCTGCTGACAGGCGAATAGCCGAGGATGTCACCACAGGCAGTCAAAGAGTTGCAATCATGGGTGCTTTGTCCCGAATTTCCAAGCTGTTCGAGGTCAGCTGAAAGTGGCTGACTATCAGCACTATCACTGATGTCAGCACATCAGTATGTGCCCGTTGCGTTATCAAGCGAATCTAGTGGATTCTAGTCCGCTTTTGATAGAGCCATGAAGATTGCTGACACTAATACGACTTAGAAGTGTGTTCCCTGCGGGAGGAAAAGGCGCAGCAATTGCAGAGAAAGTGGACAATAGCTTCCTAATCGCTGTCGACTCTGCAGCTTCTACAGAACTGCTTTGTAGGGCAGACCCAGATTAAAGGTATGCATCCCAATGGCACAGTGACCAGTGATGTCGCCGATAAGGGTGCCAAGAGTCGACCTGCTTATTCTGATCAGGCTCTGCGGTCATCTTGGATTGAGAGTAGACCACAAATGCTTCGTTGTGATACCCTCTTTGCTACATGGAGTGAACAAACGTTTCATGCGCCAGAATTGTCTTCAATTCAATTCAATTCAATGATCGGACAAGACCAATTCTAGTTCCGAGTGATGACAAAACAAAGACTGGTAACAGACATCAAGAATAAGTTCAAACCCAAAGCACCTGCTAGCGATAGGAACCGCGTGGCAATTAGAAGGACTTAGCTCATGTCTTGACGCCTCTGTATTTATCGGACAGATTCTGCATACAGCCCAAAGGGCGTGCACATTGACCACTTAAAATGATTCCGATAGAACATCATCCGCGTGCGTCATCATCACTAAAGGCGTCGCGGGGGTAAACCACGCACGAGAGATCTCTAGGCAACTCGATCCTCCGACATCGACTCTAACTCATCAGGAGTTATGCCCCAGCGTAACCAGGCGGGTTTTTGGACCCAGCCCAACCATCTCGTGGCGGGGTATGCCTAGCGGGCGCCTACGGAAGTCGTGATGAAGGGGACATTCGTGCCACGTGACCAAACCAACGAAGCATAGCCCTCCCCGTTCGAATAAGCAGCTCCTCCTGCACTGCCGTGTTCCTCACCCTATCCCGGCGAGTAATTACCACATCAGCACGGAGAAGGCTCATCTCAGCAGCTTCAATTCGCGATCTTAGTCTTTCAGTCATTACCCAAATTTCATGTTGGAATAAATACTGATTTGAAAACAGCTTACTTGGCTTTGACACCACGCTCGGCCTTCCTGATTACAGATCTCTCAAGCTGTTTCAAAATTGACCCAGCTTGACCAGTCCTACAGGAAAGCTCAGCATTAATCCTTCCATTACTCGTGAAAAAGACCCCGAGAAACTTAAACTTCTCCACCTGCTTCAATGGGACTGCACTAACCTGTAGAGCGCATGGAACAGGCGTTCTGGAGATGACCATAACCTCCGATTTGTCCACGTTGACCTATATTCCAGCATCAGCACATGCGGCCACAAACCTATCGAGTGCGCGCTGGAGTTCCATCTGGGAAGTATGTGGATCACTAAGTCATCTGCGAAAAGGTGAAGACTTTGCCTTCTCTCAAAAGAAAAGATTTAGCCTCGACTCTCTTCTCAATGTGAAACATTACTCACCTCGGCTGCGCTGCAACATCCAGTCCATACATACAATGAAAGGAGGAGCACCATTGGCGAAGTCCATCGCCCATGGTGAAAGGTGTTGTGTTTAACACCGTTATTTTCTTTTTGTCAGAGGTTATCGTACGTCATACTTACTACCGCCAGGCAGCAACCCGCTGCTTGACTACTACAACTGGTCCACCACTCCAGTAATAGTGCTGTTTATAGCTGTAAATGACATTATGCAATGCGATCGTATGAAAGATCGTACAAAAATTAAGCACACAACGGCAGTAAACCATACCGCCATAGTTTTTGTTACTAGAACATTTCTTCGAGCTGTTAACGTTGAATGTCCGACTTAATTTCTGCAAAGGATCATTCGGTCACAAGAAATTACCAGAACTTTTTTTGGAACCACAAAGTTAAAAAAAAAAATATCATTTTTGGCAGGATTTGTGTCACACTGTATTCGCCATGGATTGGGTTATGTTACATACAGGCAAATGTTTGATTTTATGAAATTAATACATATCAAATGTCAGTATGCAGTTTGATTCAAATAATTTTTCCAATTGCACTGCTTGGCTCCACATGTGTACATATTGTTACGAGTATATATTAAAATGAACTTCGGTAACCTTCTGCAAATCCACAATCCAGACGTGTTGATGGTCAGCGAAACTAAGCTGAACCAAACGCGCAATCTCTGGTACAAGAATTACCACATAATTCGAAGAGACCGGCCCCAATCCTTGCAAGGGGGCGGGGTTGCTCTCCTAATCAAAAAAGGCCTATGTCATAAGGTCCTGTATAGCAGTGAAGTGCGAAGATTTCAAGTGCTAGAAACGTGTATTGCACGCATTCCGCTACAGGGTGGAAAGCGGTTATATGTGATCGCGATCTATGCAGCTGACAATAGTACCCTCAATCGGAACTTTATTTCAGAGCTCGATACTCTATTCACGAGCCTTCGACTTAGCGCGGCGGAAAACTATTATATCATTGCCGGGGATTTGAACGCCAAACATAGGGAATGGGGCAATAGAGTGCATAATGACAGGGGAACCCCACTGTATAACTGGTTGGCAGAGCACAATATTGAGTTCAAGCTAGATTTGCTTGCAACCGATAGGCCATCGTATCCCAGAAGCGGGTCCTATCTGGATTTGTTGCTGATAGACAGACGACTGACTGTACTAGACGTGGAAAGACGCACGCGGAACTGTTTAACTGCGGTTGAGTACGAGAGTGATCACTGCGGGCTCTTCGCGGCTATTCAGCTCCCGAACGAGGTGGAAGAACTGGAGGAGTATGTCCAGAGGCACCCTTATAATTATAATAAGGCCCGCTGGCCACGCTTCGCCAGGACTTTATCCGCAGAACTACGTTCGAGTGGGATCAATCCTCCGACAAACAGAAACCTGACGAACGAAGAGGTTGACAGGTACCTCACTCAAATGGACGACGTAATTAAACGAACCATGGAGAAAACTATTCCGAAGGTAGTACAAATCGATGACAGCGATGTTTATCGAAATGCTACCATCGATGCACTCCACGTGCACAAAAGTAGGCTGCTGTCAAGACTCAAACTCTTGTACAGGCGGTTTACTGACCCACAAAACTCGGAAGTAAGGGCACTGAAGTCGGAGATCAAGAACCTCCAACAATTAATACGAATAAACTACAGCCTAGCTATAAGCTGGGGCAATAAAATCCGGGCTGTACGATCTAACAACCCGGGTATGTTCCCGCAAGTAAATAAAATTTTTCGAAGGAAAGATCAAAACGACATCCAGGCCGTTAGTCTTCCCAGGACGACAAACAACGAACATTTACTGACATCAATTAGCATCGATCCAGATGGGGCAGTGCTAGACAATGACTTCTTCGTGGTTGAAGATCCCCAGGAGAAGGTGGCAGCTATTGGTGCTGTTTTCCAGCAAGTGTACACGGTCAACGAAGTAAGTAGGCCGAACCACGACCTGGAGAACGAAGCCTTGCTGAACCACACTAATCTTCGTAGTGAAATAATTCAATGGCGATCCGAGAATCCAGGTTTCACCTGGTTCAGTGAAGATAATTTGGCACATAGTGCCGTCGCCAATGATGGAAATCACATCTTGATTTCTCAAGAAGATCTCCAGGGCATTTTTAACTCACTGAAGAAAAAAAAGTCGATGGGAATCGATGGAATACCGAATATTGTGCTTCGTCAACTTCCCCCCGATATAGTACAGATTTACACAACACTGTTTAACAATATGCTAAGTTATGCATATTACCCAAAGCACTGGAAAACAGCTGTTGTGCAACCGATCCCTAAACGGGACAAAGACAAATCTATTCCAACAAATCTCCGTTCGATCAGTCTTCTTCCGTGCATAAGCAAGGTTTTCGAAAAGATAGTCATTCGAGTTCTGAAACAATGGGTAGAGGAAAATAAAATCATACCGGACAACCAATTCGGATTCAGGGCGGGGCATGAAACCACACATGCCGCGTCCAAACTGGTGTCCGACATTCAATGGAATAAAGGCAAAAAACAATGCACGGGTGCCTGCCTGATTGACTTGGAGAAAGCGTTCGACACCGTTTGGTTGGAGGGCCTCTTCCTCAAGCTGGTCAGGCTTGGTATAAGTAAACCATTGCTATACATAATCTATGACATGATAATAGGTAGAAAGTTCGTCGTTAAAAGTGGCGACGTAACTTCTACCACGGTCTTTGACATTAAAAATGGTCTGCAACAGGGGGCTATTGGTTCGCCGATCTTGTTCTCAATATTCACTGCAGAACTTATAGGTTCTATGCCGCACTTAATTGCGTACGCCGACGACCTAGTAGCGTACAGATCAGGTTCGAAGGTCGAGGTAATAAATAGCCTGTTGCAGCGTGACTTCGAAAAAATTCAGCGATTTTGCGACGACTGGAAGTTGGTCATCAAATTCTTGAAGTGTGAAACTATCCTTTTCAGGACCCCGCTGTACACGGCTTCGAGGGATACTCGCCTAAACTGGCGCAAGTTCGGCATAGTTGACCAGCAAGGACAGCCGTTAGCTGTGAAAAGTGTAGTAAGATATCTTGGCATTTGGCTGGATCAATATCTGTATTTTGACAAACATATAGATATTGCTCTGACGAAAGCCAGAAAGGCCTTTGCTGCGGCAAGGAGGTTATTTTTCAGTAGCCAACTTGATACCAGGGTGAAGGTAATCTGCTACATGGCTCTTATCAGGCCAATCATGGCGTACGGTTGTCCATTGTGGTTCAACGTGAGTCCTTCCCAGATGGAAAAGATGAGGCTGTTCGAGAGACAGTGTCTTCGGACCTGTCTCCGGTTGTATCGTACACCCGAGTCTGAGTACAAGAAGTACTATCCTAACGAAGTCCTGTACAACGCTCGAGATAGAAAGCAGTCTGCCAAAGATAGGCAATTTTACTGGTGGTTACACCAAAACCAGTCTCCGCCACCGCTGGCCTTTTTAAACGACCCGGTAGTTGACCATGGTGGCCAGCTTACATAGGTTTAAGGTAGCTAATAAGAAAAAAAAAAATATATATATATATAAAAAAAAAACCAAAAAAAAAGGTGCACCACGGCATATAAATTATATATGTTAAGCATATACATAAAATATACGCCCTGGTGAACGCGTCCGTACTGTTACGGACATAATTAAGATAGTCCTAAGTTTTAGGTTAGGGTAAGTGAGTATAAGGTAGGTTAAGTAGTTAAATTAAGTTTAGCCAAGTTTTTTTTATAAGTTTTCTTGGCACATAATAAATGAATGAAGTTTGTCAAGAAAGACTAAAAAAAAAACAAGTAGATTAAGCCGAAAGGCACATTTATAATTTTAGATTAGATTAGCTTAGAGTACCCGCATAGGGTCAGTACGTTAGTATTAAGAACAATTCATGAATTGTTAAGTTAGTTAAGCTAGTTTTAAGTTCTTTTGTCTATCATGTAAGTTACTTTTAATACAATAAAAACAAAACTACACAAAAAAAAAAAAAAATATATTAAAATGTGCCTGCTTAATTCCCCGAGTTGCGTAACAACAAACTTGCAAGCGAGCGTGGATGTTTTTGCGAATAAGCTTGCTTTCCAGCTTCATCTTCTTCCAAGACAAAGTGTCTTATCCTTCAACCATCGTACAAGTATAAATACAAATTAACACACTGCAACAATTGAATAAAGTAATACGCTTAACCAATAAACAACAAGTGAAATAAAAAATAAATGAAACTAATAGCATACAGCAGAATACTGCGTTTTATTTTTCATAAGGTTCAAGAAGCCTGGATATATGTCATCAGCTGCAACGTATGGCCGACTTACGTATCTTAGTGTCAGGGTAGTTAGTAAGCTGTAAATACATGTAAACATTAAAAATAAAAAATGTATATATATACATTGGGTCTATAACTAAATTCTGTTTTTTTTTTTTTAATTTTAACGTTTATTTAAGAAAAACATGTATTCAAAGTTTTGCCCATCTGGCAATTGATCTTTCTGGCAATTTGTGGATCCCATCCCAAAGGAACTGCGCCTGCTTGGCAGCCAAGAATGACTCAAGCCAATTTTTGATATTCTGCTCTGATGTGAACTGTATTTCCATGAGGAACCGACCGGAACAAATGGTAGACAGAAGGGGCAAGGTCTGGGCCATAAGGCGGGTGGGGTGAAACTTCCCATCCACTGTTTTCCAAATAGTTCTTAACCGGAATAGCAACGATTTGGCTGGTTGGCCGGCGACTTTTGGCACGTTCGCTCGGCTAGCGCATGTTCACCATAAACTGCCACCAAAATACGATGACTATCAGCAGCAGTTTTCTTCATATTAAAGTAATGAACAAGAACTTACCGCAAAAACACTTTTAAGGCACCAAGTTCGACATTGTTGTTTACGCATCAAATGAATGACATACACTGAAATGACGTACAATGATATTAGCATGTTCCAATGGAACAATGGAATAATACAAGTTACGCAGGAAATAATTATTTTCCACAATTAGTTTCCACAGGAAATAATTATAGATGTTCAGCGAAAGCTGCCGTCATAAGTTTATCAGTTTTAAGCTTAATAAGATTTAATATTTAATAAAAAATACTCCATTACATTGATTACGTAAATGCGTATGAAATTCTTCCTGTCGTACAACAGGCTTTTCTACTAGTATGGACATAAAAACAAAATCAAAAGACACAACCGAACTATGACCGATGAGGCATTTTTGGGTTATGCGCACAAGGGATTGTCAATACCCTTAAGTGTCCGGGTTCAAGACACAGCACGGGCCGAGGGTGTAGAGGGAGAAGGGGAGAGGAGGTCTAGCAACCTTGATGAGGTGCATGCCTTTTGTTGATTCTCATTTTGTCTGTTGGTTTTGTACAATCAGTGACCCAGCTGTGTTCTGTGCTTCTTTCTTGCCTTCTAACCTTTGACGATGTTACTGTATGATTGAGTACTTCTGTGAAGTGCAGACAAAAATTGCTCCCATCTGTTTGTGAATTTAACTGGGTCCAGTTGGAATCTTGTATTTGTTGTTGTTGTGCTATTACTTGAGTCAGTACATGTCGCTCTTAACAAGATTTATTTACAACTGTGTCAGCTTTGATTCCACATTACAAGGCGTAGTGGTCTGGGATGTAGCTTTGATTCCACAATACAAGGCGTAGTAGTACAAGGCGCATTTGTCTGACAACATTTTTACATCATTACAACTCTTATGGAGCAGTGATCAATTAATGTTTTTGTGTTTCTCATTAAATCATCACGAGTCTAAGAGAGTCTGTCCACTATCCCCATATTTGGGTCCTAAGAGCAGGCGCCTGTGACCAGGCCTTACATCTGTGAAGATGTGCAGAGGACTAACCAGCCGTTGGTGCTCGCATTTTGAGAAGTGCTCCATGGGAAGGGGCGCAGGTGTCAGGACACCCATGAGTCCTCAGGAACGGATCTGTTCAGAGAATAGTTCATTCCATATATGTACGCATTGATGTCAATCTGCCTCCGAGCTGTTCTAGAAAAAGCCAGATTCACCATGAAATCGGGCGACAACGGGGAATTCATCCCTCTAACCGTTTCACTTTTTCTGAAAATTCTATGTATCTGCATGAAAGAAGACACCGTCTCCAGACGGTTATGACGGTTAGAGGGTTATTTCATCACCAGCTCGAGACGCATAACCCATTCGATTGCATTTTGTACCTACAGCCGCTTTCTTTGAACGAACGACAAGCAAAAAAATAAATAGATTTCAGATTCCCCACATCGGCAACTAAACAAGCACAAACGCCAACGGCTGTGGTAGTTCCAAATACGTGCCATCGCCACTTCCATGTTCCACACTAATGACTTGTTGCAGCGGCAATTTGCCGACCTCCATCTTCTATGGCAACCTTCCATAGAAGATTAAAATTAGCCTCCGCTCACTTCAAAAGGGTTACACATTCAATAGGAAACCGCACATAAAAGCCTCAAAGATTAAAGGCGTTCCACACTGATACCGCCGCCACCGCCACAGTTTCTGTGCTGCAAATCAATCCGCCATCAGCACGACCGCCTGACACCGCAATGCCGCGCCGGCCTGCCGTGCCGCCAGAGTAACACGAAGAGAAGAAAGAACATCACATCTCGTCGAAGAATCTCCTCAGGACGTGAATGTATCTGGTAAGTAGCTCGCATACACCAATACACGCCCACTCACACCCCCGCCATCGTCATCGGCACACCAAGGTGAATAATAATCACACAATGCTGCGGTGGAGCTAGCACAATGCTATGGCGGCCTAAACATTATCCATCCCATTGAGCACGTACATCCTCTTATCCTTTAGTCATTCACTCCAGAGCAGCATGTATTCGTCGAGAGGCCACTTGGCGCGCGCACACAATGATGACGAGTGCATGGCATCCATTACATGAGTTTGCATACATACGAGGTGGGTGTGGGGGTGGTGTGGTGTGGATGCCTGCCCTCGCTGCTTCGGTCGCTTTTTACGTAACACGACACGCCATCAAGCCGAAAAGATGAGAGATGTCAACGAGAGTCCTTGCAGTTTATCCCTGCCATGATAGGACTATCATTCCACCACCAACACCACCACCACCGCCACCAGCAGTGGCAGTAGCAGCAGAACAGCAGCTCTTCAGTTCTGTGCATAACAACAATGACTCTCGAGAATTACGCTTCCATCTGAGATGTGAGAGACGGCTCTGGCTGACTGATTGAGCTGGCAGGACGACAGAAATTTCCTTCGTGAGTGCTTGAGAAAAAATTGTCGAGCCACTTAAGCCAGCACAGCAAAGTGAAGAAAGAAGAGAAATCCAAAACGGGACGAGGCTCGAGAATCTCAAGCGAGGAGAGCACGAAAACTCAAGTGCTGTGGATTCTGTGCAAAAGTGGCCAACAACCCAAAAGGGATTTCGGGCGACAACGACGACGAGCACAACGAGGGCGACGAGGACGACAGCTAAGCACCACCGCTCTGGCTGGCTGGCTGGGTGGCTGGCTCACTGGCTGGCAGATCGGAAGGGCAAGGGTCGGTCGGTTATAGTATTTGGAGTTAGGCCATGGCACGGTGATGGTGATGTGTGGCGATAAGTGTACTTACGTCCGTATTTCGAAGAGCAAACATAATTTAAAGGCTCTTCCACAAATTCCTCGAGAGATGTGTATGCTCTTGCGCGTGTGTGTGACCGTGTTTGTTTGCACTCGGCGTGTTTGCGGAGCGACATTTTGACCAGAATTGCAGTTGGAGCAGTTTGCACAGCTCAGCAGTGCGCTGTGACGGAGTTGTTCCTCGAGTGTGTTTGCTGTCTATTAGCTAATGATCCTGAAATGATGTAAGCTCGATGTTCTAGCACCTTCAACACGCTGCGGATGCTGGGCTGTGGGTTTGTGTGCACTTCGGTCTGGGGTGCTTCAGTTGCAAGCGGGAGGGGCGATTAAACTGAATTCTGTTTTTCCTTAATTACGATCTTAACATTGTGATGGAGGGGGAAAGTGCCAAATGATACTGCAAGGTTAGCATTTGGGGGTGTTTGGGGGTGTGGACCACGTTGGAATGTCTAAAAATAGGTGTTTTTTGTGATTTTTTTTTTGCTCTCCCCTGACACGGAAGGATTTGGAACTAAATGGGACAGAAGTTGTTACCGGAAATGACATCAAAATATAGCTGCGCGCGCAGCCGACCGTTTGTCATGAGTGAGAATAGCCGTGTTACCGATGGTGGAAGTGTACTGAGACGTTTATATGCAATGCTTTTTTACTCATGCTCTCCGAGACATGGGTTAATGATGAAGAGACCATTGACATTCCGAACTTCGATTGCTGTATCCAATACAAGCGACCACAAAGGCGCGCTGGTGGTGTTGCTCTTTATCAAAATGGACGCAGTTCTCATGTAAATTCTACTGTAATTACCAACGGTTTGGGTATATATGTGCAGCGGAATGCATTCTTCCAAATGGCCAGAGCGTAATTTCTGTTGTTGTCTACATCCCTCCTAACCAGTCCATGGATGAAATTATCGACTTGATTCACTTCGTACTTTTGCCATTCACAGAAGGTGGTGCAGCTCTACTGGGAAAGAACTATCGTATGTGGCCAATGATTCAAAGTCGCGATTTTAATATAAATTTTGAGACGCATGCGGGTGTACGAGTGTTTGAGAGATACTCTAAAGTATCAAATGAACTCTAACTCAGACATTTCCACCACTCAAAGTGGTACAGTCATCGACACAGTATTCCAACAATATCTCAGTACATTGCAGGCTCAAGTATACGTTTCCCATTTCAGCTATTAAAAGCCCATTGCATCAATGGTACCAACCTGATTAAATATTCATCACCAAATCATTCACAACTCATTTCTTAAATAAAATACTTTGTTCCGTTCCGTTTCCGTTCGGATATCATCGATTGGGGGCACACTGCGGTGATAAGGTGTTTACCTCGAGAACTTCCAATGCTCGCTCCTTTTTTTAGTGGCGGTGCAATCCATAAATGAAACATAACTAAAGTCACTTCATCATTATAAACCACTCACTCTGGAGTACCTCAAGGTTCGGTACTGGCTCCCATTTTATTTAATATTTTCATGCCCCACATACCAGTACCTAATGGTAACACTTTCCTAGGTTTGGTCGCTGATGACACAGCCCTGTTCTCATCCAATATCTTAGCACAGGATACGACAACTTCTCTTCAAAATGCACTTGATGCGTTTCAGTTATTCTGCTTCAGATGGAAACGTTTTCCATTTCAGCTACAATAAGCCCATTGTATCAACGTTTCCATAAATTGAACAAGAGTAAATATTCGTCACCAAATCACATTTTTTAAATAGAATACTTTGTATCCCGTGAAGGTTCTTGTCCGTTCGGATATCATCGATTGTGGAGACACTGCGGTGATAAGATGCTTGCACGTAGACCTCGAGTAGTGGACGTACTCGCTCGCTCCTTTTTTTATTGTGGTCACTGATCAAAATACGAAATGCAGTGGAGTCCCGAAAACACGGTTTTATAAGATGAACAATTCGGAAAGCTGAACGAATTGCAAGATAACTTCCTCCCGACTTTTGGGCAGTTTTTTGTTTTAAGAAAAATGTGTAAAATGCTTTTTTTTTTTTTTTTTGAATTAAAAAATTTTTAAATAAGTAATTTAAAAAAAATTATTAATTTTAAATATTCTTAGGTAGATATACAGTATCGGACAAAACTAAAGCTCCCCCATAAGCAAACTGAGTCGTACATGTATCGGGTGACAGAGAGTATTGAAGCTGATTTTTTCCTCATTTTTGAAACTTTATTAAACAAAAAAAACACAAAAACGTAGCATGATTTGTTACAAAATAGCAAGTTTCATTAAACAGAAAATTCGCCGCAACAAAACTAAAAACAATTCCCTCTCAAATTTAAGGATTTATTGAATTTTGCTTTTATAATAGTCACACAGTCAAGCGCTTGTAGTCAATTCTCGGATCCATATTTTTGAATATGCAACTATCGACTTATTCGATAGCTGCAAACTATTCGTTTATTCGATAGTCGAAAAATCATTCATTCAATCTATCTCCATATCACATTTATCTCCATATCTGGCCAAGATTTTCATGGAATATTTTTGAAATAATCTAGTCTTAGAAAATGTTAAGTATTTTCTCAAAATCCTAGCTGGGTCTATCCTTAACAAAAAATGGTAACGAAATATGTACAGTACAGCCTCGATAGACCGGACTCACAAAGTTCCGGAATAGTGAAAAGTTCGCACTTTAGAGAAAAACTAATATGAAGTCGACAACCACGACAAACCACTTGTGTTACAGATAGATCTTTCTATTTGCAGAAGCCACAATAAATATAGAAATGTCCTAGGTACTATTGGGTCTATAACCTAATTCGTGCGGTTTGCTAAGAGATGGCGCAACTTGTATTATTCCATTGGAACATGCGTTGGAATGTTACTGTCATTTCAGTATATGTCATTCATTTGAAGCGTAAACAACAATAATTTTTTTTCACTCAAATATGTCGAACTTTGTGGCTGAAAAAGTGTTTTTGCGGATAGTTCTTCTTCATTACTTTAATATGAAGAAAACTGCTGCCGAAAGTCATCTTATTTTGGTGGCAGTTTATGGTGAACATGCGCTAGCTGAGCGAACGTGCCAAAAGTGGTTTGCACGATTTACAAGTGATGATTTTGGCTTGGAAGACGATGAACGTCAAGGGCAGCCAAAACAGTTTGAAGATGAGGAACTAGCAGCTTTACTCTATGAAGATTGTCGTCAAACACAAGAAGAGCTCGCAGATCTATTACGACAACGAACCCGGCCAACCAGCCAAATCAAGGGCAAAGCCGAATATCCATGGCACCAAGATAATGGTCTGTATTTGGTGGGATCAGAAGGGTGTGCTGTATTATGAGCTGCCGTGTGAAACCATCAATGGACAACGCTACCGAACACAATTAATCCGTTTGAAGAGAGCAGTAGCCGAAGAACCCCCGAAATATGCGACCAGACACTTTGAGAAAACTTTAAGAGAAATTCGACTCTGAAACACAAAAACTACGCCTTACCCTCAAAACAAATTTCAAAATAATGAAGCGCAGTGCAATGAGGCTATTTCTATTAAACCTATGTACGACACTTATACAGCAGTTTTACTTTCTTGATTAAGACGCGTTTGGCATGAGTTTCTCCACCGAGAGTTCTTGCTAATACCGCAGCTAAGTGCGGGTTGAACTCACCGTGCTAGATCAAGGGTAAACCCCTTGTCCTTTGAAGACGGTGGAAAACGTTACTTTCGTCCGATAATTGGAGGGACAGAGTGTATGTGCTTAGGAGCAAAATTCTTTATTTCATCTTGGGCTGATGGAATTCTAAGATTTCTGGGTCGATGCAACAGCATACAACCCCACTTCCGCCTCCACCTCTCTCAAGTCACTGACAATGCTCAAAAAGAGTGTGTTCGGAGCCGGCATAAACCTGTTGGCCCCTTCCACCCGTGAGAGAACAATAGCACGCACAACGCGAGTGGTTGCTGAGAGGGCACGCCCCTGGCCCTCTACGGGCTGTAGCGCCACCCATATTACATTATTATTAGCTGCTGGTTCAGAGGACAGCCCGCAGAAGCCTTTAAGGCAAATGAGTATTATCCGGTTGGGCGCATACACCATCCCATCTTAAGGACGCGGCAAGAATCTCAGTATCGCTTGGCCGATCCACAAGAATGGAGACGCCTTTGACTGCACCAGCCGAAGACCAGTTCGGATGAACTAAAAAGTCGCATACCACCGACAAGTATTCAGCAATAACGCCGCGGATCAGTTCAAAGGCCAACGACCGTCTAACGAATGCCTAATAGAATCAATTCTTAACCAGCAACCATTGCATTTTCCAAGGCACTCGATTTGATCAGGTGATGATCATTGAGATTCCACATGTCACTGCCTTGCACCCCGGCTGCGCGGACATTTTTCATGTCTCCGACATCAATAGTCAACCGCGTCGGCTCCCCACCCAATCAAGGCCAATCAAAGTGATTGCGAGGTGAATCTCAGTCAGATGCAACCAGCTGAGGTATCATTGGACAGGATTCCATTCAGCATCAAAATCTCATAAATCTCCCACCGACCTGCCGGCGAATACGTCATAATTACCGCCAGCGGCGGCATGCAATTTGTACGCCGCCATACGTTTGATGGCTAACAAGCAATTTTGATTTATAATCGCCATTGAAGCACATCTCCCAGTCAGATGAGTGTATCCGTTCACTCGTTCAGCTCCTGGCTGAGCCGGCCCCGTCAAGTCATTCCGGCTAAGCTGTCCGCAACAAGCACGCAAACGCGCAGCGCGAACGCATCCGAACCCCACACACAAGAGTGCGCACACAAGAGACGCGTCAACACGATGACGGCTCGCCATTTGGCGTCGTCCGTCGTTCGCGGATTCCGAACAGCGCTCCGGTGCCTTTGTGAAACGCTAATGAATTTTCCATAACGCAGAATGTCATCCGGACCACATGCCCACAGCGAGAAATTTATATCAAATCTCGGACCATTTGTATCTATTTGTCAAGATGCCTTCCATTGATTTAATTAACGTTAAAAGGCAACAACACGCCAACGATTATGGACGCTCAAGCAACGGCCATGACCGTGGAACTGGACCCGAAGCCGAAGCTGAAGCTGCTGCTGATGATGATGATGATGATGCGGCGGCTGGTGGCTGTTGGCTGTGGCGGTGGATAAATTCGAGGAGTGGCAGATTGCCCGTGTCCATTTGTGGAAGCGGTACTGGGCAACTGCTGTTTTTGTAGGCGACCACGCGCACGCGCATTCGCGCACTTTTAATCCAGCGGCCCCGTGGCTGGAGGGTTCCGCGAAATCATCCAGGCGATTCGCGACTTAGTCCATAATCGTCACTAAATCGTCCCGCAACTGCTGGAAAATGATGGTTATGGCAGTATCGGTAACCACCGCCGTCGCCGCCGGTCCTCTCCGCACCGCGCCGCCGATGCGTGTTGCACTAGTCCGCGCCGCGACGCGCCGAGAATGTCTCTTCCCAGAAATGAGTGATATACACGGCCAGGATATTAAGAACTGACATTTCCCAATTTGGTCGCACTCAGAAGGTAATGAGTGGCAAGGGTATCTGTGCTGTGATCCATCTGTTTCGGTTGACATTTCGCTATGACAGGCCGGTTGGCAGGCATGCCCATGTACGGGCGCCTTGATTAGCACTCTTGCAGTGCGCTGCTGTGCGACTGTGCCGCGTTGCACGTGGGTCCAGAGACCTTTGGATTAGCAGCAGTCCCTAGTCGGTGAGCGCCAATCACATCGACTTAGTGCGGCACTCCGCGGTGCAGAAGTGTAAATCAGTTGTTGTCGTGGCGATTCATGTGATTTCCATAGAAGCTCCGCAGCCGCTGGCACATGTGGCCGACAGGCCGGTTGGTTAGTTGCGGCCGCAAACGGAAGACCAGTAGCCCAAATGCGCGATTACGGATAAATGGCAGCGTAAAAGGCCTGCACACTGTCATAGGCAACGAGACAGCGAGACGATGGCTCGAGACTCGAGAGGAGCTCTCGGCAGTGCACTTGATGCGGCACACAATGTGGCCGCCTGTGTGCCCCACGAGGAGCGGATGCGCGATTTATGGCAGGCACTTGCGCATAAAGACCGCACTTATGTGCGATCAGATGCCACGATAATGTCAGCCAGGCAACGGGTTCTGCGCAATTCTGCGGCCACTGCGCTGCAAAAGCAGCGCGCCCGGAATACAATCGAATCGATCGATGATGTACAGCGTCCGATCGCACGAGCGCGCACTGCAGGCGGCCGGGACACCGTTTCTCGGCGCGGAGTTCCTCGAATTTAAATCTTTATTTAGAGATTAGTGGCGGTCGCAATTTGCACATCACTAATGGGACAATGTACTTTGCGCAAACACGCATCGCATTACGTACAAAGTGACGAGCATGGCCATAGATGCGGAGCGTGTGTCCGCGTCGTTGCCTGCCTGTCCGCCACGGTTTCCACGATGCGGTGGCGGCCGTCCAGCCGATCGGGCTATTTCACTGGTTTTTGCCTTGGTAGCCGTCGTCACAGTCGTAGTCGTCTTGGTCGTCGTCGTCAGCGTCATCGTTTCGCGATTGGTTGTATCGCTGTATCGTCCGTTGATTGATTGATCGATAGCCATTCGGAATGGGGGTACAGCGACCACGGCCTACGCTCTGAGCATGGTTGTCATTAACTTGTTTTGATAAGGTGCTAAGATTTGCATTCGCGATTAGCATGAAGTGTAAATGGCTTGCGAGGTACCGGTTGGGAATTAATTAAGCAGATGTGCCAAATGGAGGTTGCATGCGGCACTGCGGCTGCCTCGGATGGACGGCTGGATGGTCATGACAGTTTTGAGTTAGGCCTAGTGGTGTACCGTTGTATTCGGTGTGTTTGCCGCACTAAGTATGTTTGACGTCAAAAGTGATGAGGAAGCTAGAGAGGTTCGTTTTGGTACCTAGACCAAAGTGTCATGCTGACAGCTGTCGCCTGGGATGTGGGGTGTGTGCTGTGCGGATTGACTGGCTAATGCATTCGTGTTGTCTTCGAAGGAACTGTCCGAGTGTGAACGTGAGAGGCAATGCGATGGGATGAGTTTTAATGGACGAGCTTAATGGATTTCTTGCTTGGACAGATGGGATTTGACGATCGTAAGGGTCATCGCTGCACGCACTGCAGTGAAGTGAAAATGCCACTTCAGAAGCAAGCTGCTGTTCAAATGATTCGCTTGTGAAGTGGAAAGGAGCGATTGTTGGAAATGGAAACGTCTGAGACACGTATGCACAAAGTGCTCGAGGTGGGAATGGAATAGTTTTTTGAGGAGAAAATGCACGATCGCGGTCGGTTAAGTGGAGACTCCTTTCCAGGTCATCATCTTGTGGTAGCTGCTCTTCGTCTCCGAAGAATTTCAGTAGCTTCTTAGTTTTGTTTTAACTGGGTGACGGAACGGAACTACAGAGTGGCATAAGCAAAGGCCGGGAGTCGGATGATGTTCCTTATTTGAGAGAAACTTTTCCTTAGATGCCTTTGCAGCATATTGCAGATATTTACGAACTCCCACATGTTCATGTCAGAATATGGACGAGCGGACCAATAGGCACAGAGAAACTTCGGACCACCATAAGTGTCCGTTGAGTAGGGGTGTCGGTTCAAAGGGGGTAACGTAAGTTGTTTTTGAAATTTGACAAATACAATAAAACTTCGTTAATTCGGAATGGTGGGGGGAAGGTCAGTCCGAATAAACGAGTAATCTGAATTATGGAGCTTATAAGAGTTGTACCGAATAATGGTTTGGCCGTGTACCGGATACCGAATATTGGGTGAGCAGCTAGGCCGGATAGATGAATATTCTGCTGCCAGATATCTAATATGATACGGGGCTACCCTCTCAGCAACAACTCGTGATGTGCGTGGGTCCTACAGCCATATGGCGACTCCGAACGGCCAACTTGAGAAGCTTTTCCGAGGCAGTCACACTCGTTAGCATTGTCAGTGACTCGAAAGAGTTGCGCCCGTGAAAGTTATTTTGCTCGTACCGGAAATTGAACCTAGGCTAGTAGGCTCAAGAGCGTAGGGGTAGAGGCGCCAACCGACAATACCACGGTCAGATATCTGCCCAAATTAAACAGTTTTGTTGGTCTGATACTCAAAACGGACCGGTACAATTAAAAGCTAACTGGAAAATGCTTTCTCCTTCTCCTCCACGGCATATTCTTATTTCTTACACAGCGCATTTGTTGTCCTCCTCGCAAACATCAAAATAAAATATTTTTCCTATTTTATTGTCACCAGTCTATTTATCTTTTTTTTATCTTTCATTTTCGTCGCACCATCTCAGAGTCATATTGTTTCACCAAGAAAACGGAGAATAATGGCCCCATTCTGGTACACCAGCTCCGTGATGTGTCACAAATCACTACTGCCTCACAAAAGCATGGTGAGTTACAAATTGTGTGGTTTTCGTATTTTGAGCAACACCTCACAGCTTGTAAGCATCACAAGAACTGTCAAAGTTGTAATTTTCTCTCGAGCACATCCAAGGAGAAAATAGAACAATTTCAATTGATTTTGATTTGAAGTAGAAAAATACTTTTTAGACTGCAACGCAGTTTTGTAAGGTATTTACAAAAACAATGCCTAAAGGAGCTTAAAAAGATGATGGGCCACCGGTCATATATCGTAAAGGAACTTAGATACCGATTACTTACCGAATGCGAACTTTTTGTTTTAGAAAAAGTGTCTCTTTCCTAGCTATAAGAATAAATGCGTGCACTCTCCAACTAAATAAACTGAACAGCGGAACACTAAAATGGTGTCAATTCGCTTCGAAAAAGTGTTCCTCGTGTTCCAAACGTGTTCCTCTCAACACACTCTGGAATGCATACACATTTTTCTCTTTGTAAGGGGCCAAACTGCTCAAAAGGTATCCGTGTCCAGTATTGAGGGGGTCCGTTGTAAAGGGGTTGAAATAAACGACCATGACAATTTGTCCATAAAGAGAAGTGTCCCTTATATAGGGGTGGCCGGTGTTTCACCGACACCGGAAGTAATGGTTGAACCGATAACAGCTGGCAAATCCACCGGTGGGGATGAAATCCGGCCAAGAATGCAATGGGTAAAAAGGGAGGCTCCGTAAAGAGGAGCCTCTGTTGTGTCATTAAGGCTGAAAACACATCGGACTAGACAAAACGTGATTTAAGTGAAGCAGAATGTAACAAAACAAAGCGTTTTATTTTCTTGTTTCGTTTGGTGTGCGTTGAAATAAAACACAATGCAATTTGCGACTTGTTGTTCACGACGAAGTTGTGCCAGTCTTAAAAAATCCAACATTTCGGGTAGTTTCAACATTTCAGCATTTTGGCATTAATTTTCCAGTTCGTCTCTGCCTTTGTCGTGGTTGGCAATTCGAACAACCCTTTTTACAAATTCACCAACTCATGTAATGCCTTTTGCAGCCAGCTGACAATAAATTGTTAAATTTAACGAAATACGTTTTTATTCACATGGCTCTCCATTTCATCTAAGTCATTTGACAAAGCTTGGCATCCAGCCTTCTTGTCGAAAATGCGTGTCAATGGTATCGATAAATCTCTTCTTCTATGGATTAGAAATTACCTTTCGAACAGTTGTTTTGGATGGGTTCAAACCTGATATCCACCAACTAAATGGTGGTTGGGAATTGAAAAATTGGGGAACCCCAAGGCTCTATTCAGTCTCCTACACTCTTTTTCATTTGTATATGTATATATATGTATCCCTTGTCTGCTACCTCTAAAGCAATCCATTCCTTTGGCCGTAGAATTGGAACGATAGCGCATGTTAACCACAATGAAGTCCGATCTTGACAGCATTATTAATTGGAAATCTTTCCATCCTTGGTATGTGTATCAACACAACACTTAGTTGGAACGATCACATATTTGAGGCCGCCAAAAATGCTGCGAAATGTTTGCAAGAAATATCGATGCAAGAAATATTTCACAAACTCTGGTGTGGCTTTAATTTATAAGGCGTATATTCGCCGCAAGCTTAACTAAACGCTCATATATGGTCTGCCCCCACGGACCACCCTGCACATACTAGATAGAATTCAAAGGCGTGCTACAATATTGCAGACAACAATTTCGTAGAGTCATTAGACTCGCTCGAACATCGACGTACCGCCTCTTTTTGATCAAGGCGCTAGTAGTCAGCCCTTTAACTTTTGTTTATGTTCATTTGGTCCTTAAAAATGCAATATTCAACTTTTGAGTAGAGAATTTGGATCATCTGATTAGTTGTAGATTATAAGTGTTAGGCGTTATTTAGTTAAGTAAGAAATTATTTACAATAATCAGTCAGCCTCGAACTCTGGATTAAAAAGAAAAATAGAGCCAATATAAATCGGATACGAAGCACAAGGTGAAACAGTCTCATTTTGACTGAACCGTCTAAATGTCAATTTTCATTTTGTTGCAGCTTAAATTTACATTTTCCTTAAAACTACATGACAAAATTTACAGAGATACGGTTACTACCTCATTACAAGAAAATTACCACGATTAAATATTATTTTAGAATTAAATACTACCGAAAAAACCTTCACTAAAACACAAAATTATATAAATCCTAGATACCAGGGAAAAGAAAAGGCGATGGCTGGGAAGTCGGATGAGGAAATAGTGTATAAGATAGGGCCAAGCACAGATCCTTGAAGAACACCTGCAACTACTGAGTAAGTAAATTGTTTATTGACGAGAATCTTGAAGGAACGCTCGGATAAAATGATTGTATGATCTTGACTATGTAAATATGAAGATTGTAGGACATAAGCTTGTGCAGGACCACTATGCCAAACCGTATCAAACGCTCTCTCAACTTCGATTAATACCACACCAGTACCTTCAATGAAATTTCTTTTAATGTGATTCGAGATACGACGAAATTCAAATTGCTCAGGAGGTATGATATATTTTGCGAATTCAAGGACGTTACTAATTTATTTTTAGTTACTTTCTCGAGGCATTTAGGCAAGGAGCTAAGTACTCGTAAACTTATTGGTCTGTAGCGTCGAAATGTCAAACTGCCTTTTTGTCTGAGTTCATGGATCTAGTTTTTGTTCTGATTGTTTGTTAAACAGGCATGGCAACTCTAATGCCAATGGTATGGAATATCTCTCCTCTTATGCGAATGCAGTCCGTTAAAGTACAATTTAATGTCGTCTTGCAATGTTCAAAATGAATATTTTAAGAACATCGCTTATGAACAACAGAAAGAAATAGCTACGGCCCCATATGTCTACCTTGTGGCACGTCCTATGTTACTTTTACTACCCGAGGTGTAGGTTCAACTATTGATCTTTATCAATTGTTTCCTGCTTTCCAACTAATTGGAAAACCACTCTAACGTTGATGAGGGAAATCACAAAAAACTAAGTTCTTTGCTCTAATAAGGCCATTTACGCTTGATTTGTCAAAAAAAAAAAAGTTGATGGCCATTTGCGGGCCAACCCATCTTCAACCGATCACAAGGCTTCAACTTGTAACCTCGAACAACTTTCCGTGTAGCAGTCAGCCGCTTCAACCTAGCTCCGAACATTGCAGAGATTGCGGGAAGCTTCACCATACCCATAGTTTCACCATCTCCTTGACTTCGTAAAATATGATCTTGCAACATTCACTAACAATTCACTACCCGGGCGCTTCGCTATGCAGCTGTCATTTCCGCAGAGTCTGCGAGTAGAGAGACAGTTCCTTTATAATGCGGACGTCCAGCAAAAATGGAGACAGAATATCTGGTCTCAGATCGAACGCTTCAGACTGAGTATAAAAAGGATTGAGACTTCGCCATGATGCTTGGCCAGGGCCAGCCCAAACTAAAGGGGCGCCCTATGCAAACCCAATGCTTGGCGCCCCCTTCGGCAGTTTTGGCAGTCGTTGCCACAATACCCAAGAAGTAGACTTTCAATGCGTAGCTGATTGGACGAACTAAAATTAAAAAAATGCCAGTACAGCGATGCATTTTAATATATTTTACTTACGCCCCACAATGCGCCCCGAAGCGTTCGGTGCCCTGTGCATTCGCACACAAGGTTAGTTCGGCCTTGTTCTTTGCACACACAGAACTGCAAACCTGAGAGTAGTTCAAGCCAGGCGTCTACGGGTCCATAGCCTTAGCTGCCTAGGTCATGGGCAACTCAACTGCTCTCAATACATTCAATGGATCAGCACACAAGAGGACACCTGCATATCGGTGCAGCTCAGTAAATCCGAAAGACTTCAATGCGGCTGGTCTGAGGTTTGTTGGTTTAGGCCAGGATCCAGGAGATGTGTCTGCCAAGTCCATTGTCGCCGGCATTTCTGCACTCGCGACATATGAAGCTTCAAACAAAGACTCTGCAACAAAGAAAGTTCGTGTGACGCACCCGCAACAAAGAAACCAAGTCAGGGCCTGGCTGACTGCTCCAGGTGGACTTTGAAATCAATTCTCGTCCACACCACGTGACAGCGGAACAATCAACGCCACCATCCCAGTGCATTTCAGTTGTATTAGCACGAGCATTTGCAAATCACATCATGCACTTAAGGTGAAACAAAGGCCACACAACACCCACTCGCAAGCATTCCTCCCCGACGAGTCATAATCACAACACCCCGTCACCGCCTGCTGATTGACTGAAAGGTTTCACTGGCAACAGCGCTTGCACGCCGCGCCGCAGTCGAAAAGGGTTAATCCGCCAGCAGAACCGCTGAACAAGGGAAAACATTTAAAAATCATTAAACACACAAGAAAAAAACACTCACTTACGCGCTGCAAACAAAGCCGAACCCATTTGGCTGCACAAAGAACCTAACCCGCAGCTGGAGCGTCGTCGCACAGCCCAAGTGGGAGGGACGTTCCACCACGAGCCAACAATGCACTTACACTCCAGCAGAAGCAGGGGCTAGGGGCGCGCTTTTCGAATTCGAAGCCCATGCACTCGCCGCGCCGCCACCAGTGCACCGCGTTGCCCATTCCATGAGTGATTCAGTGTCGCGACAGACGTGATGATCTCTCGGAGCGAACAGTTGTCACAGTGAAGACTCGCGATTCGATACGGCACGTGCTGGGGCTCATTTCAAGCGAAGTCGATCTGCAGTGAGATCAGCAGTGGCTCCAGATGTCTGCCCGCAGTCGTGTTGTCGTGTTTTGGTGTTTCTTCGGCTGCTAGCCTCGAATTTCCTGACAAACAGACAACTCCCCGTGCAACACGAGAACCCTTGACGGAATGTCAGCGAACGTGCGCTGCCGTGCATACAAATCAAGGGCAAGTGGAGCAAGTGCAGCGGTCTGCCCGCTGGCGCCGATTATTCCTAGGCAACCAGGAAAACCCGAACGACATCAGCGCCATGCGGAATGTGAAAGGGTGCATCCCAGGCAGAGATAGAAACGAGTGTGCTTAAACTGTCAGCCGTTAGCCGCGCCACGATAATTGGTACAAATTCGGAGGCGCCTTTCTCTTAGTGGCTTAATGGAACGTCTAATTGGGCCGAAGACCTGTGGGCGGAGTGGATGCTATGGATGGCTAATTGGCACGAACATGTGATCAGGGGTTCGTTGACGGATCGCTGATGGGACAAGCAAATAAAGCACTTAACACGTCCGCGTCAGCGCGCGGGTGCGCGCCTAAATCCCGTGCGACCGGGTGATGTCGCGAGATGTGAGGAAAGCTACTGGAGCCTCCATAATTGAGATCGTTATGGTTGGCCATGCAGTTGGTGGTCATTTGACAGGCGAACCAGTTCAAACTGGCTCCAAATTGATTTAGCCGACGAAGCGAGCCCGTGTCCAACAAGAGGTCGTGCTCATCCCTGATGATCCCTCCGCCCGCAGTTCCCCTTCCAAAGGAAAAAGTTCACCAGTGCCCAGCAACGTAAGCAATTAGTCGATCTTCCTGTCTGCGTCGACTAATTGCACTCCGACAACACTCTGAGCCGGCTCCACGCACCAGCAGCGGCGGGCAGCACACCCCGCGGCATCAATTTGCCGAACGATCAAAATTTGATTTATTTGGATTTGCATACCTAGTACCGTCCGTGGCCGTGGTGCGTCGAGCTGCGACGATGTGGAGCCGACACTGGATTCACTGCCGGTTGACATGCAGTATATTTAGCGCTGCCGTCAGTCTCTCAGCCTCAGTCGGGGATAAGGCTGGAAATTAGCACATGGTAATGTGTCAAGCTAGCGGCGAAATCCAACCGGAATCTGTCAAGTGGGTCCGCATTTCCATAGAACCAACAGGAGATGCTCGCCGGCCGACACCGGGCGTGTAAGCCATTCGGCAAGACATGCGTGAGGAGCTCAATTTAAAATTCATGAACTGCATCATCCTTTGGAGGCCCCGTGTGATTAGCATTCAATGATCTTCCAATCGGCGATCGTGGTCCGTCGCTGCAGCCGCGCCGTTGTCGTTTCCTGTCTGCGATCGGCAGCGATTTGCTTGGCTATCCGATCAGCGCCGGCCGTCCATCGGAACCGCAGTGACTTCTGTCAGTGAACGGCTAGATGTTGCCGGTCGATAGTGTACCTGCGCACTTGGCATGGGGAGCGCGAGCGTCGCTCGTCGGCTGGAAAACAGATCGATCGATGTCCATCTCCGGTGTTGGCTCTGGCAGACAGTGAGCAGTTGGTCCTGTTAAGGGGCGACAGTCAGCCAAGACCGCGCTGCATCTAATGCCATTCAACCTCCTTTCCCCATGCATAATGGATAGCATCTTGTCTGCTTCCTGACACACACACACACACGCTCGCGCTCGCCTTCTCAGACGGAGATCCAAATCGAGGATCGATCCGATGTCGCAAACGTTCTCCCAATGACGGATCGCGGGCTTTGTTTGTTTCGCTGATTTGTTCGGAGTAGTGTATCGCTGCAGAACGAACTGAATCCGGAATGAGCTCCTCGCCGGGGCCACCGGCTTCTGCTGACTGTGCGCCGCAATTGGGTATGGGCTGCACATCCCCGGCCGATGGGAACACTACTGAAAGTTGAATAACAATGCGCGCCGTGTTTACAAGGAAGCGAATCATTTGGGAATTTCCAAAATATTTTCCCATGGGAAATTTGAAGGCGAGCTAGGAATGGCGTGGCCTGCGCCGAGGATGGTTATGACAGGGATATCGACCTTCGGGGATCTAGTGAATCGACGGTGCGAAGTGTGCCGTGGAATATGAGATGCCATCCTCGGAGTCGAAGACAGCGCTGGGCCCCGTACATGGCAGGGGTCGTCGAACGGGCGGTGACCAGAAGGAGCACCTACACTTGCTGAGTGTGGTTTTTGCATCGGTTTTTGGCAACCGCGATGCAGTTGGTGAATATGTTGTCTTGCGAGTTGCTGTAGGTCAGCCATTTGATGGCAGTTCAGCGATCTCGGACATCTTGGTGGGTCTAGGCATTGAATGAAACGATTCCGGTGTCCGACATGGGCGGGCAGGTTTTGCTGGAGACTTCCTCAGGTTTGGTCTGCTTCGACGTGGAGGAAGAAAAGGAACGAAGTTAGGTGGCTACCAGAAAATGACACCCACTTCCTGAACGATTATGTCGAGTGTATGTCATCGAGTCAATGAAAAAGAAGACGAAATTGATTCACTTTGGAGGTGACACCTTAAGTCCTTTTCTTCTAAGGTTGTGTCGGAAACGGAGGTGTGATGGTCGACATGGTTGGTAGGAAGGGCTGCTGCTGGATTCACCAGCTCACCAGCTCACCACAGTCAGACTACAACCACTGTTTGACCACTCCTTGTGCCATTGGACCAGATTTGTTAAAAACGTGTTAACATTGCTTTCATTGTGGGATTCGAACCGGGGACCCGACTCACCGAGGGCAGGCACTTAACCATTTGAGCTATCCAGTCGTTCGTGTCGATGACATAAGGATGGGACTCGTTGCGGCAGCGGCATAATTGCTCCTCGTCGCTAGTTGCCTAGGTTCAATTCCCGATTCCAACAATTTTCAATATTCACTCTCTATTTTTCCACCTAATGGGCACGAACTTTGTTGTGAAGAACAGGTGGAAGGAGAAAAGTATCGGCGCCTGTAGTGACAGCCACGCTGTACTTAAGGCCTTGCTCAAGACTTTAACCTCTTCTAGGACAGATCATGAATGCAGGACCTCTCTGAATTTGATCGGCAGTCATAATTCACTAAGACTTGTCTCGAGTCAACATGGGATCGCTGGAAATGATAAACTTCCCAGACAAGGATCAAAGGAAACATTCTCAGGACCTGAACCTGTGCTGGGTCTACCTACGTCCTTGGTTAGAGCTTCCATCGATGGTGGGGCCTCTCGAGAACAGAATCGAAGGTGGCATGGCTCTCCAGGATGCAGACAGAGCAAGCGCATGCTACCAAATGCCTGGAAAAAATCCGCGGCATTCTTGTGATTTGCAGGCGTACAAACGGTTCACTACACCTTCGCCAAACACCTAAGTGTGCCTGGCCTAAACGACGCCTGTGGAGAAGACGACGACACTGCAGTGCACTTCCTCTGCCACTGTCCCGCCTTTGCTCGGATGAGGTGGCAGGTGTTTGGTTCTGTGGTGGAGGGAGCTGATGATAGGCTACTCTACGCCTGGCAGTACAATGGACCACTGACCACTTTTTGAGTCTGAGTGCTCCAGTGGAGTATTTAAAAATATGACGGCATTGTCTATGAGCGCTTTAAATTCTAGTCGCTTGGAATCTATGCAGACTGACTTGGATATTTTTTGCAGATAAGCTAAATCGAGACAAGAGTTTAATAAGTCTGCAGGTGCAGATGGACTGCAGAACTATTTACGACAGGTGGAGATGAGGGTGAGGCAAATGCTCCGACTCATCTGCGAGAAATGGTCGAAAACACCTCTTTGACGGCGACAAGCTAAGATAATGGCTTAATAAGATAGTGGCCATGTTCTACTTAAACCGTATACCCATATCACAAAGTAAATCCATTGAACCAGTCACAATGCAGTGGTCGCGCTTTGATAGTTCACAGACCGTTATATCGTAAGAGCGAGCACAAATTTCCAGCTGGAGCTACTTCTGCAAACTCGGGCTTTTGACAGTTGTGAACAAATTTTCTTTTATTTACTCGTGATTTTTCATTGTTGGCAGGCTGTTGAGGCTGAGTGTACGTAATTAATTTTTTGTAGTCACATGTGAAATAATTTTTCTACTAAAATGAATTTTATTCCATTTTACTTGTGAAACGCTCCACTTTCATTGTGATTTGGAAAAGTCAGAGATCCGCGTTTGACATATCATTCTCGTACGCTCGTTAAAAGCCACACTGAAGCGTCTCAACGCGCGAGCACATCATTGTGATTTGGCCATTATGTTCAAGCTTACCTTTTTGTCGGTGCTCGTAAATATTTAAGCACTTCGATTTCAAATGCCATTTTCTTTGTGTATAATGCGAGAATGTGAATAAGAATGTGGGTCTCATAGATGGCGCTGAAAGCTATTCGTAAGAATTTGTTTCTTGGCAATTTGTCTTTCGATAGCAGTCCACGGTATATTTACATGACGCTTTAAAAGAGACGCTTCCTTTTTCGAAATTCTAAAAACAATCCGAGAGAAATACGAAAAGTGCATTCCAGTCAAGAGTGCATGCGAAATATTGCTTGGAATCGTTTGTTCATTAAAAAGCATCATAAGGACAACTGTACGCGGTGAGAGGACTCACTAAATTTGAAAATCTGACGTAAAACAATGATCCTTGTGTTAAACGAGTTTCTAACTAAAAAAAGGAAGATATTTGAATTTCGTTCGTATCCAAGATCAACGGAAGAATAGTGCGAACTGAGGGAAATCCGTTTCTGAGGCAAGATCTTTTTCTACCTTGAGTAAATAAAGGACTCAAGTACTCAAGTAGCTCGGTGCTGTGGTGGATTGTAGTTTGAGGTGACTCTGATGACCGTTGCAGTGCCGAGTTTGCACTGTCTCTCTGTTTTACACTTGGTTAGCCGAATATGTTTGTAAAATGAAAGTTCGTCAAGGCTGTGAAAAAAAATTTAAGAAGAAATCCTACGATTTCCACATCATCTTCAAATAAATCTAATACATAATTCGAACACCATATTTTCGTTTTGAAATTAATAATAATAATAATGATAATATGCGTGGAGCTACAGGCCGTTCATCTTCCAGAGCTTGGCTTCTCAGCAGCCACTATTAGTAGATGCGACCTACAGTTCCATGCCGACTCCGAGTGGCCAATTTGAAAGCTTTTCTAGACGGTTTTTCTTAACGAATTGTCTGTGACTCGGAAAAGGTGGGGCCGTGGGAAGCATTTTGCTCGTAGCGGGAATCGAACCTGGCCTACGTAGGCTCAAGTGCGTAGGGTTTGACGCACACGCCAGAGAAATTCAGGAGTTTCACAACTGCCTCACAAGAGCATGGTGAGCCACAACTTTTGAGGTTTTCGTATTCTGAGCAAAGGAGCAAAACCTGCAGCTTGTGCGCATCACAAGAACCGTCAGAATTGTGATACTTGTGTGCATTGAGCACAAACAAAAATATTGTGCTTTAAATTTCTCTGCTACTGTCTTGTGGAACTCCCTCCCAATGGGAGGTGTGTGAAATTTCAAGTCGAGTTCTCAATAGTGTCACTGAGCTCGTAGCACATCTCGAGCATGACTCCTTGCAAATGAACTCAGCAGCCACAGGACTACGCCCATTTAAATGCGATTCAAATAGATGTCTCAATTAAATTCCCCGCACACTCGAACAGAAATCACGTTCCTGTCACCATCCCACCATCCACCACGCGCCCGCGATACTTAGCGTGACCAAGTTACCAAATTACTCCATCAAACCGGCAATTCACTCGATAATTGCTAATAAATAGCTTAGCGTTTCCAATTTCATTAATCGAATCTCAATCACAGCGCGCCCCGCGCTGCCATGCCAAATCCTTTCCTTTCAGCAAATACGACATGTGAACAACCACAGAATTTCGGCATCACAATTCCATCGAAAGTCGCCGTCACACGCTCCCTCAATTGCGCGATCGTGGCCGGGGGAGGTCTAACACAATTTTAATGATGTGCTAAATGCTCGCGAGCGTGCCCCATTACCGTAATGGGAAATCTTCCGACGACGATGGGTCTGACGAGTCTTTTCTTCGTCATCGCGAGCGCCGAAGTCTTCGCAGTCGCTGCTGTTGTCGTCTGTTTGCCTTCTGTCAATCCGACTAATGGCGAAATATCCTTATTTGCATACACATCCCCTAATGCGGACAACAATGAACGCTAGAAATAATTCCAATTGTATTCAAAATATTCCTTTGCCAATACCCTCTGCCGCTCCGGTGTTCCCTTTTTTTCGCGAAGTCAAAAACCGGCACACCACACTCAGCACTCACACGCATGCACTCGGATATAGAGCCGTATTTGTTTGCTGAGCTATTATTGCGTGCTTTATGTTGTCATAAGTTATCGATGATGGACTTAGTCGCGCGAGCATGTATCGTGCCTGGATGAATGTCGCGGGTGGCTTGCTGGATGAGGCCGAGTTGCGCCGCCGTGGGTTGGGATGAAATTATTGAAAATTGCAATTGCCGTGGCGGCGGAAGTTACCGTCATTCATGTGCAAGGTACGATTTCGCAAATAGGATGTAAAGTTGCGCGTTCTACAGGGATTAGGCATACACTTGTTGGCGGGGATGGAGCGCGGGAAGGGGGAAGCAGCCGTAAGTCGCAGGCGAGTGTGTGCACGGCAGGGTGCGTGGATGAGTGGTGGAGTTTAATAATGTTTTAAAGCGATTACTTTGTTTGCTCTGGCAGACTTGTTTGCAATTACTCATGTAGAGCCTTGGAATTACTCAATTCCATGGAGTTGGCAACTTTGTGGGACTGGGAGTGGCCCTAACGAAGGGTGCTACCAAGGGATGGAAGACTAATTGTATGACATGTCCGAGAAATAGGCTTGGTTCGACTGGATGGCGTTTGAGATGGTTAAGTGCCTGGTTAGTGGGGTCCCCGGTTCGGGTCCCAGTGAAAGCAAAGTTAACACGCTTTTTTCTGGTTTTCAAATCTAGCCCAGTCCCCTTGTGCCGTTGGTCAGGCTGACTGTGGCAACATGGTCTAAGTGTGCCGATGAATCAGGTGACACGTGATTTGGAAATATTCATGTACAAATGGAGGAGGTTTTACTTTTCTGGTCATAGACCCCTGTAGGGATCGACCACTAGGCACAGCTGCCATCCTTGACGGTACACAGTCGACTCTCTATAACTAGAGACTCAAGGGACCAGAGAAACATTTCAGATTGCCAAGATATCAAAATAACAAGAGTTTAATTAACCAAGGGGAGGGAGAAAAACATGTAAGTTCATAGTGTTCTGGTATGAGACCATTCTCCCCTCTATCATGTTCCAATGAAGTTTCGATTATGGTGAGAGGTGACAATAAATCGAGACTTCGGTCGGTTCTGAGGACTCCTTGTCCCGCTCAATGTGACTGAAATTGGCGGTTGTTCTTCTTTGTTTTTTCTTTCCCAAGCTTCCCTGCAGAGTGGTCACGTCCAACAGCACCTGTGTACTCTGATGTCATCCTCAACACGAGGACCATCCGCAAAAGTTGTTTCTCCGAACTCGCTCATATCTTCTCCAAGCAAATACGCAACAGAACTGCATCTGTATGTAAACAAATGACAGATGCATGAAAACGATTCAAATTACAGAGAGTAGGCGAAGCCCGACTTGAAGCTGTTGAATATCGGCGGGTAAGATGGTGTTTCTTCAACTTCAAATTACCGAGGGGTCCAACCAAGATATTCAAATGAGTGCCAAATTATCGAGAGTCGTCTGTACCGGGCTTCCTTTTCCGTCATGTGTCCTTGACCACATGGGCCGAAAGTCGAGTATTCCTCCCCTCATCTGAATTCTGGCCGTAGTCTTGGTGCTTATGCGCTTGTGACTTGTCTTCAGGAGTTCACCCACATACCTGTCCACCTCTTAGAGTTGTCTTCTATTATTGGACGACAGGCTTGATTATCCGACTGAGAATTCCTTTTTCGAAGACTATTGCTCTTTCGATTACGAGGGTTCAAACAATAAGCTCGCCTGTTCTGTTTTTTGGCTCCGTGATACAGGGTTGCGCCAATGTCACAATTTTTGATTTTTTATTCATTTAACCGTATAATGCCTTGAAAAAGGCTGGAATGAAGTTCAACGTGGACAAATCGGAGGTTATGGTCATCTCCAGAAAGCCTGTTCAATGCAATGTACAGGTTAGTGGAGTCCCATCGAAGAAGTTTAAGTACCTCGGGGTCTTTTTCACGGAGTTATGCTGAGCTTTCCTGTCTGATTGGTCCAGCTAGGTCATTTTTGAAACAGCTGTTTCGGTGGTTTGGTCCAGTGGCAGGAATGTCCCCTTCATCACGACTTTCGAGGCGGGCGTTGAATGCGATTCCATTAGTTTGGCGACCGCTTGGCAGGAGATGGTTGAACCAAGTCCAAGAACTTGCCTGGTTACGCTTGGGCATAACTCCTGATGGGTTAGAGTCGATGGCAGAGAATCGAGTTGCCTGAAGATCCCTCGTGCCTGGCTTACCCCCGCGACCTCTTTAGTGGAGCTGCGGGTCAGAAGAAGATGATTCTGATGAGGATGATGCTCTTTTCAAAAATTAATTTAAATTCATCAAACTTATTCATAAGACTTTGTGGATTTATGCTAAGAGATGGCGTAACTTGTATTATTCCATTGGAACATGCGTTGGAAACTACTGCCATTGTGCGTCATTTCAGCATATGTCATTCATTTGAAGCGTGAAGAATAATAATTTTTTTTTACTCAAATACGTCGAACTTTGTGCCAGAAAAAGTGTTTTTGCGGGGAGTTCCTCTTCATTACTTTAATATGAAGGAAACTGCTGCCGAAAGTCATCGTATTTTGGTGGAACATGCGCTAGCTGAGCAAACGTACCGAAAGTGTTGATTTTGGCTTGGAAGCCAGCCAAATCAATGGCAAAGCCGAATATCCATGGCACTCTGTTTTTTGTTGGGATCAGAAGGGTGTGCTGTATTATGAGCTGCTAAGACCGGGTAAAACCATCAATGGACAACGCTACCGAACACAATTAATCCGTTTGAAGAGAGCAGTAGTCGAATATGCTACCAGACGAGACGAAACAATAATTATCCATCATGACAATGCTCGGCCCCATGTTGCTGTTCCGGTTAAGAACTATTTGGAGAACAGAAGATGGGAAGTTTCACCCCACCCGCCTTATAGCCCAGACCTTGCCCCTTCTGACTACCATTTGTTCCGGTCGATGCAGAACGCCCTCACTGAAATACGGTTCACTTCAGAGCAGAATATCCAAAATTGGCTTGGATCCACAAACTGCGAGAAAGATGGGAAAAAGTCATAGCTTCAGATGGGCAATACTTTGAAAAATACATTGGTACATGTTTTTCTTAAATAAACGTTCAAATTTTGAAAAAAAAAAAACAAAAGCTGCTCGAATTAAAATATATACCCAATAGTATACATGTCGTGTAACAGAAATGACACAAAGCGAATGGAATGAATCAGGGGAAAAGCAGAAGAGCTACCCATTTACTTTAGGTTTACTCCGAGAAACGTCAGTACGTTTGACAGACAGGAGCTCAATACTGGAAATCAACAAACAAAAAGAACTGGAGATAAGACTGTGCCCTGAGGCACACCAGGATGCCAGGCCGAAAGGCGTCCACAATTGAATTCGAGTCCACTGAATTCGAGTGTCTTCGATGCCGGCGAACGTGTCTTCTACACGATAGCCTCTTGAGCAGACTGTCAAAAGTTCTTGAAACATGAGGCATTTGGCTCAGGGACGGTTCCACTTTTCTTTGAAATGAGTCGTCAGAGATGACCTTTTCTACGGAAGTCATTTTTTTAAAATAATTAAGACTATGTGCAATTTCAATCACAGGTCTGTTGCCTTATTTATAAAGTGTATCATGTGAGAAGAAGAACTAAGGGCCCTCTGCCTGGCTCTACCAAGAGCCAGGTAGTCGCTCGAGACTTCTGTTAAGGTCTGCGTTGCTGCAACTGCGACAATGGGAGTTGTGTACATTAACTACCTGCCGAAGTAGATCTTTTCTTTTAGATCGCTTCCACTAAGGTCTCATTTCTCTTGTGCTGCACAGCTTGTCAGTTTGGCCCATCTAGGGTTTGCTATTTCAATTCCATCCTCAGTAATCCACCGATGATGCGGATCTTGTCTCGTCCATCACCCAACGAACCAACCAGCTCTCTGTCAACACGTCCGTCACCATTCACCTAAGACACAAGAAGTCAGCCAGGCGGTGCTCCAAGAGGAGCGTAATTACCGTCATTTAACTGGCCCACACGGATGTTTAGGTTTAACAACCAAGTCAGGCCCATTCGAACCCCTTTCCTGTGTTCCCAGAAGAATCACACCTTTTCTGCCCGACCTAATGTATTCCTACAACCACAACACAGCTTCTGTCCTCTATTTACAAGCACGTCCATCCAACAAGCAGACACGTGCCCCGGCTCTGAACATTCAAAGGAACGCCGCTAAAGACGTCCGTGAAACAAACAACTTGACACTGCCCGCCTAACACTCGATCAAATGGTTGGCCAAAATCCTCTGCCGGTGGATCATGTTTCCACAGTCATCCGTCAACTCTGCACCCGGTCTGCACCATTTACACCACTCTCGCTCGGTGACAGCCATAAGTCTTTCCCTCCTCCTCCTCCACCCTCGGCTCGCTGACAGCTATATGTCTTTCCCTCCTTCTCCTCCTGCACCCCTCCCGCAGCAACCATTTGGCGTCCACTGCCAGCGAACAAGGCGGACCAAATGTGTGTCATCTCAATAAATCTACTCGGCGACAATAATTCAAATGTTTGGGCAATTTTCTGGCAGCTCTCTGAAATACGAGTCCCCGCTGGCACCGGTCCAACGTGCGGTTTGCCACGCCACCAGCTGGATGAGATCATCCGCGCCCATCGAAGCGTCATCGGCTAATAGCCAAACAAGAGCCACGTCAGCTTCAGCATGAACATCATCATCATCGGTTCGCCCGTTCGCCGCGGAGCGCGTCCCTCGTCGTGCGGGTGATCGTCACAGATCATCTCGTCAGTCCTCTCGGGAAGTTGGCTGCGTCTTCCTAGTTCTTTGCGAAAAGGGCGAAGCACACCACGGCACAGCACCGGCGCAAACCGATTACGATTCAATTGGATATGCAGCTCACGAAGAACACGATCCCTCTGCGAGCACACAAGCGAAACACGGCCGGAGTGCAGGAGGCTAAGTGGCTGTGTCCATCAATGCGCTGCATCGAGTCAATTGGCGAAATGTCATTGTATGCTAATTAGTTAGCTATGAGCGTCAATCAAAACCGCTAGAACACATCTAGGGGCGGCGAGCTGGTGCCCGGTGCATACCGCATTGGCTGCAGCTCGTGACTGCTGCTGGTCGGGGCAGCCGCGACGACGCGACGAAACAACGCGAACGGTGCGTGTGCTGGGGAATTCAGTTGTCAGTCGGAACATTTGCGAGGTTCTGGCGCTGCCGTTGCCGTTGCGCGCCCTCAGAACAATCGCTTTGCGCTTGCTTCGGAGCGAGCGAGTCTGCCACGGCCGCGCCACTGCCGTTTGGCTGGCACATGAAATTCAAATGAAATCACTGACGACGGCTACGACAAGGACTCTCTGCCGCCACGAACGGTCTTTACGTCAGCGCTGCATGGCGGTTAGCCCCATGATGGGCGATGGTTATCCCTTGGGCATGGCAAGGTGGAACTTCTCCATGGATTCCAGTCAGTTGGGGGATAAGTTTTGGCCGTTTTGACGTGGCGTTGACTTTTCCTGTTCGCCAGCAGCGCAGATTTGCGTGCAGAGTCGTGATTTTGCATTCGTCTGGGCTCTCCGATCGAGGTGGGCTGCTGCGGCGAACCGAGTGCGAGGTGGGACTGGTAATTGAATGTGGGATACGTGTCGATGTGTTGGGGGAGCGAATTGCGCCTGGAGGCTGTTGGCAACAATTTAATCAAGACTGAGCTGGCGATGGAAGGCGGGGCGGGTGGATGCTGATGCTCCCACCGAGGGCGGTCTGTAAGCAGGCTTGACTGATGCGTCAGTCGATGAAGATGTGAGTGGAATCCCACGCGGCGAGGAAATCACATGTAATTTTATGACAACCCAGCAAGAGAGGGGGTTTGTCATCCGCCCATAGACAGGGACTTGCGTGAATTGAGCGTCGAACAGTCTTGCCCAGTGGAGCGCCTATCAGATGGTGTCCAGCTTTCATCAGCGACCCAATTGAACCCAACTCTTGGGTACAGTCACCGCTCCGCTTCCAACTGAAAGCGCAGACACGCCCAGGCACCATCCATTCGACGCGTTCACTCGTTTTAACTTTCCCCCCTGCAGCCGCCACCGCGTCGCGCCGTCATCGCCAACCCTTTCAACTTTCCCTTTTCCGAAAATAACACACAAAGCCGTTTGTGCTGCCAACCAAGAGGCAGCCGACCAGACACGGCTTCGACCGACGCGTCTAAAACAGTCTAAAACAATGTACGGACTCAGCACCTACATAAGATAACTGTCTGTGCACTCAATTGACCCGAAAATCGCACCTTTCTCTTGGTTTAACCTCAACCTCGGCGTTTATTAGATTTTTCACACCTCACTGCCCACAAAAGCCACTTCACACACACCCAGAGAGTGCCCACCACACTCCAAGCGCTGCCCACCGCACCAGATGCCCCATCAGTGGGGGCTGCCACCGCAGCCGGGGAATCGAATTTAATTGGAAAAAGGAAGGCCCATCGGACAGCCACAGAACAAATAAACGGAAAATGGATTTCCTCAGATCGAATCCTGCGGACGGGGGACGGACGGGTCCGCCGTTCCAAGGGGTCGGAGGCGCGAGGTTACGACGTGTTAAATTATCCCTTTGCGGAGATGCACTTGATTTATGGAATAATTGGTCCCTGCGCTGGTGCCCGTCGCTGCCTGCCGTCCTCCCCCAGCTGGAGACCTCTTCGGGAAGGCGCTGCAGGAGCACACAGCGCAGGAGAAGACCTCTGCCCGATACAATCGGACGCGAGCGCATGCACACAGCCAGCCGCGTGGTGTAAGTCCGAAGTGAGAAAATTACTTACCTCAAGCGATCGATTGAAGCGAAGCTGCCGCAGAATCGCTGGACAATTGATTCCGAGAAGAATGCCCCATCCGGGCATCCGAGAGATGAATGAAGAAGAATTCCTCCGCTGATGGCTTCCACCGTCAGGTCCAGTCTTCTCCGAGGAATTCACCGACCGCAGTTCGTCGGTCATGCTCCTCTGTCCACTCGTTCGATTTGGGTCTTCCAGTCTGTTGGCCAACGGTACACTTGTCGCACTCGTGCCAAGTTTATATATTTGCTTGCGATATGCAAGCCTCCACGTCGTCGGTGGACAATTGGATTGTTTGACATTCTCTTGAGTGGCATTTCCCTGACGGTACGCGCACGTAGCACTGCTAAACTCGTTGTTGCTGCCTGGCTGGCGTACAAGCGCGCGCAAGACCGGTGGCAATGGGAAGGCGGCACGATCGTGACGTCTACTGGAACATGGTGTAAAATGAATAAAAGCAATTTGTCGCTTAATTAAAATGCAACTCCGTCGGCGGGGATATGAACTTGGACGCATCCGTGTGTGTTGCGCACCCAGGACTTGGGTGGATTGTGCGTAGCGTGCGTCGGAGGCGATCGCAGACTCAAAGGAGGTGGTCACTCGTCATGTCTGCGCATTCTTTAGAACTGAGAGGGGCCATGTTGCAGGTCTCTCGCCAAGACAACATTTCTGCATTCCAAGGGCTTGGCGGGACATTGTAGCGGAAAGGTCACGATTGCTACGGCTTCTGTGTTGCGGACAAATTGCTGGAGGCAGCAGTTCTTGGTGCTGGTTGGTCGTACAGTGGTTACGTTGTACGGGAGAGTTGGAAATAAATCCGCAATACTCTTGAACCCGTGGACCGATCTGAATGAAATTTGAAGCACTGTACAAGTCCACTTGCGTGCGTTACCTGAGTCGTCGGTTTTGGTATTTCATCCGCTCCACGTGACCAAGGTATATGTCGCTGAATACCGCATACAGATCGTTGACATAGCTCCTCCTGCACTCACCGTCTATGCAGACAGGACCGAAACTCAGCCGACGAATTTTCCTCTTAAAGCAACCAAGAGCAAACTTGCCTGGTCTCGACAAAGTCCAAGCCTCTGTTCCATATAAAAGGACAAGGAGGAACCAAGAGCAACTTCAGATCCAAGAACTTCACGATATTGCTCCACTTAAACGCGTCGTTCTTCCAAAGTGCAAGAAAGGTCATTTTAGTTTTAGAACCATCGAGACTTTGAGCTTGTAGACAAATTTGGTGTCACATGGGAGCCTTTTGGAGCCTCAAAAGGTTGGCTTATAGCCCAGTTTAGGAGCTTGGTTAGCAAAATGCGAAATCAGTTGATGCAGCCTTTAAAAAAACAACCCAAAGTACGTGACTAAGTGACGTTTGCCACATCAAATCTGGTTACGTTATTTTTTGTAAAATTCAAAGTCCCAATTTATGCGCTTTGACAAGGCTCTTAGCTTTCATATTTGTAGAAGCGAACGACCTATACCATGTGGCCGATAAAAATATGGAATTTTTATCCTCCGCAGAACCACTGTGTGCGTGATAATTGGTTTCCAATGCCTTGGAAATCACTTTGAAGCTCATCTTGTTAAGTAGGCGTCGAGCAATTCGTCAAACTCCTGCCTCAAACATTGTATTTCATGTTTTTTCACATTTTTTTCCTTTCAGCCAAACGTCAGAACCCCTGATCGGACTTCGACGACTGCCAGGAGCCTGATGTGGTGCCTCCTATAGTCGCACCGTAGCTCGCCATTAGACCTCTTCCATCGCCACACATGTCTATCAAGGATCAGCAATAAATTCCCCGATCTAACTACCGTGACAAATAAAATTCGTTTCAGGTGCCCCCTTATTCCCAATCAGTCTCTGCCACGAGAACAACGACGACGGCGCGCGTTGGCTACCGTGACAAGGTAGCGTTGTGCCGATGATCAGCAGCGGCAATTGCGACTTATCTCCGCAATCTCACTATCTGAACGCGTGCTGTTATTTTTCTGAACCCATCCTCCTCCACCTTCACCTCCTCCAGCGCATCGTCATGGCCATCCCATCGATCCTTCTAGGAAACGTGTTACGCTAAGCCCCTCCTGATGCACGATGACCACGCGGCCAAAAGCGGTTATCTCATTTCCCCCCGCCGCCGCGCAACAGGGCAACAATTTATTTGTTTATATCCGCGCTAAGCTAAGCAGACCCCACGGCGAAGGGGAAGTGGCGTCGTGCCGCTGCCGCGCCGCGCTACATTGTACGGGTAACAAGCATTCGCTAATCGTGTAAGGTGGACTTGTGTCCACTGCACTCTGTCAAAGTTGACAGAGGAATTTATGATTTCCCTATAAAGGGAATGTCAGTTCAGGTTGTATCTATTTCTACACAATAGACGGTTAAGATTTATTGCGTCTTAATGTGGCGGTATTTTAGAATTATCTGCGCAGCGCGAGGGGCGGGCCGAGCGTGTACTGCAAGCGGCTGTCGCGGTCTTCGCGGTTGTCGCATGAAGGCGCTTTGAGAAGAACACGTCCGTCAGGTGTTTGGTTTTGAGTGAAAGGCAAATTGATTGTAAATTGATGTTTGTGTGACGTGATGGCACGTGTTCTGCTGCAAATGGGGTGACTGAAGACGTGTTCTTGAAGCTTGAAAAATGGAGCCCTGAGAGTGCTCGAAAGAATGCCGGAGCAGAATCGCCTAGTCATCAGCTGGCCGGATGTCACTCTTGTTGATCGTCATTTGAAAGTGTAGCATTTCTAGAAGTGTCTGAATCATTTCATGGAACTGAGCGTCGTTCAATCGCCACAACTGTGGACACGTTATAAAGTTGGCGACTGGAACGGAATGATGTCCGTCGAATGATGCCCACTGTGACGGGGTATCAGCGAAGGATTTCATTGGAAGGGTCTAGAGAAGGGATAATCTCTTTTAGAGTTCAAAGTGATGGGGCTCTGAGGGGTGCACAGCTTCTCAGCCGCCACACTCTCCCCTCAACGAGTCGAGCAAAGATTGAAAATGCATTTTTCTAGGAAAACCAAAAAAACCACTGAAGCATTATGTCCCCTCGTTGGTCTGTAAAGAAAAACGCCAATTACTTCAGAGCTTCTCACTAGCGATGATGGGCAACCTTAGCTTCGCAGCGGTTCCTGCAGAGGTCTAGCGAATGGAAGGAACTCTGGTGTTCTATGACTTGTCATGACACCAAACATTCGAGCAGACGATCACATTGCAAAGTACTCACGGAAATTGATGTTTGTGTGAAGTGATGACACGTGTTCAGAAATGGCGTGACTGAGGATGTGTTCTTGAAACTTGAACCTCCGGCCTCCGCCATCGACTGTAACCCATCGGGAGTTATGCCTAAGCGGAACCAAGCGAGTTATTGGTGCTGGTGCCACCACCTCTTCCTAGGTGTCGCCATCTCATGGGATCGCACTTAAGGCCACGCAACGTGTCCCAACCACCGAAACATAGCCCTCTCCGTTCGAAGAAGCAGTGGCTCAACATTGAGTTCCTCGCGTACTGCCGTGTTTCTTACTCTATCACTTCCATCTAAAATTCTGTCATGTCTCTACGATTACAGCCAATGCACCCCATTGATCTGAAGCAGGACGATTGAGGAGCTAAAAGGCCAGTCCTACCGTAGGGCCTTAGGAGGTGAAGTTGACGATTGCCCAAGAAATCGGTATTGAAACATTGTGCGTGTCGATGGCCACACAATGTGTCTACTTCAAGGCGACGACAAGAGCAGACAGATAAGTGGGCTTGAGAATGGACATCGAACATATCCATTGTGGATGATAGTTATGCTTCTTTAGTCGATAGTCTTGTCCGCCAGTTTGGAAACTTGTTGGAACTGGTCGGTTCTTCATTTCTTTTGTGTGGCACTACAGACTGAGGTGGACTACAGTACAACATAAACCTCAACCTTCCCAGCTAACGTCATATTTATTTCAGTTCCCGACGAAGGTGCTTCTCCACTTGAATGCGCCTTACATGCGGCACATTCTTTGCTGGCGTTCTTCCACGCAGTCCACTCTTTGAGCCGGTGACGGATAATTTGTCATGCTCCACATGGTCTACACACTTGGGCATACGATCCGTAGACTCCTGCGAAGACTCGCTGTATTCACAGAACTGGTTGCACAAAGATTTCGCTGAGAGAAGAGTATATCGTTGTGTCTCCGATTGAGTCACAGGCATTATCGAAATAGTCTGCGGAACGCCATAGCCCAACATGTACGTTTCCGTTTCCTCCTCAACCACATGTTTTCCGAGTGTTCAGTGATGACATCCCTCCAAAATCTCCAACCCGACCAAGGAGGTAGCACTGTTTTTAAATGCTTAAGATGGTACATGGGCCCTGTAGGACTGGGAGTGTGGCATGTAGGACTTTGTACACAACCGCATGTAGCGACATTATTTCGATAGATCCCTAGACTCATTCAGTCCATATACGTGACGCCATTGCTTCATCAGCAAAATCAATTGTGGCGTAGATCTTGTGAGAGTAAACGTCATCAACGGTTTCCAGAGCCAGATGAGACAGTCTGTTTATTTACCCTTGTCCCCTACAAATCAAAAGTGAGCCTCATCCTGTTGAGTAAAAAATCTGGACCCTTTCAATACATTTCCCTAGTTTTATGTAGAAAGCAGAGCAGCATGATAGCCGATGGACCAGTGATCACTTTTAAACCTACCTGAGGATTCAGGCACACTCTTGTACAAGTTCATCTCATCTCGCTGGATGAACACGATTTGAAGTCTTCTTTATCCGTCACAATAGCTGTTTGATTCAGTGGCACTGCCTAGTCATATCTTCAGGTTTGGAAACAGGACTTAGACGCAGGGGACTGAATCTCGAAATTATGCTGGACGGTGCAGCAGTTCGTAAACCAATTTTTGCCATACAGTCTAAACACACAAATGCAGCACTTTCTACTTCAAATTAATATCGAATTCGTCCGAATAACTACCCCTTTCCGTCAACATCCACCTTGATCTTCCTTGGGCTCGTTCACCCGGAGAAACTGTCTTGATTGTCCTCTGTTCTCTGCCTGGAATGTTGCCAAAGACTCCTTTGAACTGGTCACACAGCCTCTTTGATGAAGTGTGCCCAGTGACACCCATCCCGCGGATAGATTTTCCATGTCCAAATAATCAAGTAAATTATGATGTGATCGCCCCCCTCAGTCACCTCACGGACTATCAATTCATCAACGATTTCTGACGTGACGACTAATATCAAAACGTTGTTGACTTTTCTGCCTGCCCTCGTGCATGAACACGTGACGAACGTGGACTTAGAGATGAGAACGTACGTAATTGCACGTGAATTTAACCCTCAATTTGCCAAACATACAGACTTTCATTCAACTTTTCGCCCAGCTCCCTGCAATATTTACTTACCCAGCCCAGGAGGTCGCATATATTACCAGGACCAACTTCAATTTCACGCATAAGAGGGCGCAAATGTATGGATGTTCGCACCGGGCGCATACTATTCCGGCATTTTCCGCGACAATTATCTATTATCTCGATCGCATATGTATCAAGCACGGATATTTCCGGTCTCATCACATTATACCGGAAATACACGTGTATACACACATTATTATTTTACTTAAATTTAAGTTCCTAACGTGATACACGTGCTTGATGTATGCATCATTTCACGTATATTTAAGTTGCTAACGTGATGACGTTAGTTTTGTGTAGTAATGACCAAGTGCGCACTAAGAGCGTGATCACGTGAATTTACTCTTCTCTTACAAGTACGTACGTGTAACGTGATCACGCGTAATTGGATGCACTATCATAATCCTTGGCTGTACTTCGCATCGCTCAAATTTCCGAGATGTAAAGTGTGTCCCTTGCATGCGCTTGTGGTGCTTCTGTGCATCTAATGATGACCGAAAGCAGTGCGAATTATTTTCACAGTATCGTCACCATTTTTTGAGCTGAATTCACACAACATCAAACCATTGCGCGAGTGGTTGTCAATTCAAATTCAATGCCATCCCCGAGTTTGTCCAGCAGAAGACTTGACAGCTAAGTGTCGAGGAAGGGTGAGAAATGTAAAATTACACGTCTTGTTGGGTGACGCTTCACAACTGTTGATTTGAAGGATCTCACACATCAACGCCCGCCTATGCACCTAGATCGTGCTCGTTTTTAATTAGAACTAGATTTTAGTGGAGTCCCCGGTTCGAATCCCAGTGTAAGCGAAAGTTGACACGCATTTATCCGGTTTTCAAATCTGGTCCAGGCACCATTCGCCTTTGTGATCGAATTGAAGCCACTACCACTGGAGTGGTCGATCAGTGGTGGTAGTCTGACTGTGGGTTGGGAGTGGATTGTGGGAATGGACCAGTTGCTGTATCTGTTGGTTGGCTCCAGTGTGGTGTATAAGAACCTCTGACAAAATTCCCTGCCAGTGGACGTCACTATATTCACTCAAACCGACACGTGGATGATGTGAAATGTCCAAGTGAATTCCTAATGACTCATATCTTTGGACAAATCGAAGGGTTAGCGTGCAACGCCTTCCGGGGACTAATTGACCTCCTTCGCATCGTAGAATTGTAGAATGAGCCCGGCAGCCAACGCACCCCCGCCGCATCGGTTCGCTGCACGAACTTTGTTTGCCCAACAAAGTAGCAGTCTCCATCGGAATCCGGAAGCGAGTGGTCAATACCTCCAAGCCACTCGCTGGAATCGGGGTGTTGGCCAACCTCTGCTCCGATGGCGGGTTGTGTAATTACTATCGCCCCTCTGCATCAGCAAACAGAGGAAAGCCCTCTCTCTCTCTTTCTGTTTCGACTTAAGACTCTAATTAGTTGCACAATACCATCGCTATGAGCCCGGCCTACAGACACACTCGCATGCAACGGGAGCACCCTGTTGAAACGTTGAAATTCGTATAATTAGCAGGATTTATATTTTATGACTTTATCGTGCTGGCGCGACGTGGAGGCCGCTACCGCCTCACGGGCCTTCGGCCGTCACCGAGATTAGAATCTGGCCGTGGGCCTGTATGGCTCTGGTGTGCCCCTGCGCCAAGGCTAGGTATCCCAAGATAACGGCGCACGGTGGCGATGGCAGTGCAATTCAATGCGTGAATAAGCCGCCTGCGCCCTCCCTCAGCACGTCGCTATGAATGACCATCATCATCAAGTCCTCCCAGAGAGAGAGAGAGACACAGACCTCCAGTTTGCCTCACGTTTTGTTGCGTTATGGTAATTTAGTGGCGGACGGTGGCAATAAATGTGACGACTCCTTTAGGTGCCACTTATCTCTCATTCCTGGCGCGCTGCATTCGTCCCGCTGCTGTTCGACGTTCTGCCGTTGGGTTTTTACGGCTTCGCGCGTCGCTTGTTGCAGCAGCGGCCAGCGGCCACGAGAGGAGAGTCTATGTTGCTGGGGTCAGGTGCTAATGCCGCACACACATGCTTGGAGATACAAAACTCCTTCCGCTGCACGCACGCACAATGAAAATGGAAAATGGAAATATGACATGAAAACCGTCACCGGCGGCTGATTATAGCAACGGAAATGGGAATTTATTAAGCCCCCTTTTTTTCCTCTCCGGGGGTTTTCCATTTCAAATTTGACACTTACACCCTCGCCTGGCTGGGGCGGCGGCGGCGGGAGCGTGCGCAAGACAAGGCTCACCTTCACACGCCAGCTCGAGGCCGTGGCTGCTTGCGTATGGGAATGGGGTCGCCGACGCAGCTACGGCCTAGAAATATGCGTTCTGTCACAGGGGCACAGCGCTGGCCGATGTCCGAGTGTCAGATGTCAAAATATATGGCGAAAATGTGTCAACCTTGTTATCAGATGCGGTCACGCTTAGACCTTTGTTTGATTCCTAGTCACGAAGCAGCAGCCAGTCACCGCCTGGTCCCGGGTGTGGGCAGCGTTTTGTTTGAAGTTTATTGAACTGCAGATGGAGGGGTTCTCTGCTTTTTGGGCAGTTGAAGGTACGTAGATCGGGCAGACTCTGGGGAGAGTTGTGCGTGGTTAGGCGCCATCAGCCTTTTTCACCTGGGCCTCTGTCAGGGTCAGAGATTTCGAATTAATGCCACCTTCGTCTGATTAGAAATGATGTATGGCCGTCGGGTGACTTGCCGTGGGACGAGGTTGGGAATCTTGGCGAGGTTAGAAATGTGAAACAGAAATCAGTTCGACCAGTCAGTCAGTCACCACCCACCTCCATTGGCAGCTCCAATTCCTTTCCTTCCCATTTCAACTCAAAAGTCTATTCAATCATGGCCATCAGAATGACACTTACAACAAGTAAAGGTCTCAAGGCGCACGCAACCTCAATCTACGAACGCCTCCTGCTCTTCGGCCTTCGGATTGGAACTAATCGATGCGGCATACAAATTCGTTTCCACTTTTCCAATGCCCCTGTGCACGTACATCAGCTTATACAACACCACCTCTGTCAGCTTATTCCCAGCGAAGACATTCATCATCACTGTCAACAAGGCTGATGACCTCAACACCCTCCCAGCTGACGACGTTCAGAATATTGTGCATGTCATCCATCGAACGAGAGGGCCGGCGGTGTGGTCGCAAACACTAATTGGTTTCTCTGGCCATGTCTAATGCCCACCCCCACGGCGAGTTGACGTTGAAAAACCATGAAGTCATCTTCATCAGTTGATGCATGCTGCGCTGTCAGAGGTCAAGTCAAAGTCTCCGTCCACCCACCATCGCAGGCAGTCGTTGCAATCGCAGCACACACACACGCAGCAACACACAGTCGAGCAACCACCACCAGATCAAGTAAATTTCATCGAAATCAAACGAATTAATTAGAATAATCCCTGACTTCGTTCGCAACTCATTTGCCGGGGTTTAGTGTTCCAATTAGCTGTCGAAATCGGCATCGGCAAAAAGTCGAATCGCAAACATCTCACTCGCAACGCTGCGCCGCCGTGTGCCGCTCCGCACCGCTAACCATCTCGACATCTCGACAGTAATACATAGTAATCTCGCGCGTGAAATCCGCTGGATTGAATGGCGGCGAGACCGTTTGATCTCGGACAATGCATCAGCCACGAGCAGCGAGTGCAGGGCTCCTCTCATTGTTTCACATTATTTAAGACGTAATTAGATACATGCGCTGGGCGATGGGCGGCCGTGGGGGGACGCTGATGATGTGTCTTCGATTTCCCCGAGAAACGTGATCGGCTGATGTGCAGGCAGACAATGAGCAGCTCCGAGCAGCGCGGTTGAAGCGCTAGCTCGGTCTTTGCTTTGGGTTCGCCGGACAAGCTTGGGATGAGTCATCGGATGAGAGGGGGGAATTGTGCAGCCGCTGTCACCGAGTCAACCTGATTTTTTAATTGCCCTGCGGGGTGATTCATGGCGGCCAGTTGGGCTGTGATAAAATGTTCACTTGTTTTTTGTTTCTCCTGTTTCCTGAGAGGCATCTGAGTAATTTCTTTGTTTTGCCAGGTACTGGGGAGGTGACACTATCTGGGGGAACGTGACCGATAAATTTATGGTTTACCCCGGGGAATGACCTAGTTAATGGGAATTTAACTGCGCTGTGACGAGCTTAGGTGATGACTCTGCAGACGGGTGGGAAATCTGACATGAGAAAGTCAGTCATGCAGACGGAAGGGGGCTTTTCCGAACTACAATGGGCTAAATTCCGCCGTTTGAAAATGGAAACTTTCGCCCATGGCGAGCTGGATGTGTTAGCTTTCGAGGGGAATTTCTAAGTCCGGGGCAGTTGAACAGAGTCGAATTTGAGTGGGTCCCAAAAGAATGGCGGTCTTGATAAGACAGCGCTTCTTTCTTCTTTCTTTTCCCCGGAAACTAGGTGCATTGTCACGGTTATGAGGATGAGCTTCTGTTGGTGCTCAAAACACGGCATCATAGCCTGGGTGTGTAGACACTTGAGCAAGGTTTCCTTGTCGCCCGCGTATGAATGACGAGCTTTTTGCAATAACCCGAGGAAAGAGACTGAAAAGCAAACCCTTTTTGAATGTAAGCAATCATAGAAAGTGGAGCACGGGGGACAGAAGATGATGATGAGCAATCATAGAATACAGCGTCGTTCAAATCTTTCATGGCACCCACCAGGGGTTCGCATTCTGGACGCGAAGCAAGCGTAGCACAATCTATGTTCCTAGAATATGTATCGGATGGTGAATATTATAAGCAAAATGAGTGTGAATAAGTCTCCTGGGATAGACAATATCAGGGCCAAGGAATTCAAGTACAATGCCAGTGCTTTTGTACCGGTAACTACCCAGCTTGTAAATAAGTCATTGGAAGAGAGACGATTCCCAAAGATACTCAAAATCGCATTTGTTCGACCTATCTATAAATCGGGAAAAAAAAGATGATCCAGCGAACTACCGTCCGATCTCCAATCTACCAGTACTTGATAAAATAATGGAAGAAGTAATGGCTAACAAGACTATATGCCAAATATAAAATAGTTAATAAGAACCAGTAGGGGTTCTTGAAGAACAGAAATGTTAACCAACTTCTCAGAGAGTTTGCAATCACAATTAATACCAATCTGAATAAGAACCGTCATTCGCTGGTAATCTTTATTATAAGTCATAAAAGGATTACCAGAAAACTGGAAAAAATTGGCATTCGAGGTGGATTATTGGATTGGTTTGCTAGCTACCTTTGTGACAGAAGTTTTAAGGTCAAAGTTTCAAACTGCTTCAGTAACCTGCAAAATGTTGAATTGGGAGTACCACAAGCATCTATCCTAGGGCCACTCCTATTTATATTATACGTTAATGATATGTGATATATATTACGGTGACTGCTACAAACAGCAAAAACAGTGCCTATTTGGATGTGGATTTGTCGTTAGAGGCAGACTTAGGCAAGAAGTCTTATCGTTCAGATCTGTGAACGAGCGCCTCACGACAATTCGCATCCAGGCTAAATTTGCCAACATAAGCCTTATATGCACATGCCCCCACAGAGGAGAAAGATGACGACACCAAAGACAAGTTCTATGAGCTCCTGGACAAAACTTATGAGCAATGCCCTAGCTACGACATTAAAATTGTCCTTGGCGATTTTAACGCAAAGCTTGGAAAAGAGAACATCTTTGGTAGTACGGTCGGAAAGCACAGCCTACACGACACCACATCCGATAACGGATTTAGGCTGATCGACTTTGCTGCGGGGCGAAATGTTGCCAGTACAAGATTCCCACATCTCGATATCCACAAAGGAACATGGCGATCTCCTGATCAATCAACCGTCAATCAGATTGATCATATTGCGATCGACGCAAGGCACTCCTCCAGTATTATAGATGTTCGAACGTTCCGAGGCGCCAACATTGACTCGGACCACCACCTTGTTGTAGCCAAGATAAGGTTGCGGATATCCCGAACACCGCCAAGACAAAGAAATACTGTGAGGAAGTTTAACGTCAGCCGGCTACAATCGCAAGAGATTGCCAAATCCTTTTCTGATGGTGTCTCCCTTAACCTCTTAAGAAATCCTACGCCAGGTATTGACGATCAGTGGCAGCATTGCCAAAAAGCCATCAGAGATGCCGCCTCTGATGTGCTGGGTTTCAATCCGCCACCACAACGAAACCCCTGGTTTGACAACGAGTGTCGGCAGGCGAATGCAGCCAAGCAAGAAGCATACAAAGCGGCACTGCAAAGAAGGACAAGAGCTGCTCGGGAGCTCTACGAGCAGAAGAGGAGAGACGAACACCGGCTTCTCAGGAGAAAAAAGAAGGAGCATGAGAAGCGCGCGATCGGCAAACTAGAGGGATATTACTGCAGGAATGAGGTAAGGAAGTTTTACCAAAGGGTAAAGTTAACCAGTCAAGGTTATAAAGTCCGAACCGAAGCCTGTAAGGATGATCAAGGGAACATCGTAGTAGAGTCACAGTCGATGCTGAGGATATGGAGAAACCATTTCTGCAGACTGTATAACGGCGACGAAGAACCAAATTCCGCTGTCAGGCAGAACGAACCATTCAACCCCAATGAAAGGGACGATGAAGATCAACAATTCCGTCCACCCGACCCAGATGAAGTGAGGATTGCCATAACCAAACTAAAATCCAACAAGGCTGCGGGAGCTGACGGCCTACCCGCCGAGCTTTTTAAGGCCGCAGGCGTTGATTTGGTAAGGAGCATGCACCAACTCATCTGTAAAATATGGTCGGAGGAAAACATGCCCGATGAATGGAACCTCAGCATAGTCTGCCCGATCCATAAAAAAGGAGACCCTTTGAACTGCGCCAACTACAGAGGCATCAGTCTCCTAAGTATTGCATATGAAATCTTATCTGCCGTACTGTGTGAACGCCTAAAGCCATTCGTCAACAACCTGGTCGGTCCATGCCAGTGTGGCTTTAGGCCAGGAAAATCCACCATCGACCAAATATTCACACTGCGGCAGATTTTGGAGAAAACCCAGGAGCAACAAATCGATACCCACCACCTTTTTATCGATTTTAAGGCCGCGTATGATAGCATTTATAGAGACGAGCTATACAGAGCAATGTCTAGTTTTGGCATCCCTACCAAACTCGTCCGTTTGTGTAGGATGACGATGGAGAATGCACGCTGCGCCATCAAGGTCGGTAAAGACCTAACCGAGACCTTTGATGTCAAAAAAGGATTCAGACAAGGCGACGCGCTGTCATGCGACTTTTTCAACATCGTTCTTGAAAAAATTGTTCGAAACTCGAACGCCAACACCAGAGGAACAATTTTTCAGAAGTCCGTCCAACTACTCGCATATGCCGACGATATTGACATTATCGGAAGAACGCAGCGTGATGTCAATGGCGCTTTTGTGGGTATTGCAACGGAGGCCGCGAAGATGGGTTTAGCGGTAAACGAGGGTAAGACCAACGAGAAAGGACACCCAACACCGACGTCTCGGTCAGAACGTCACAGCAGACAGATATAACTTTGAGGTAGTCAAAAACTTTGTCTACCTAGGCAGCGCTATCAATTCAGACAACGACACCAGCGCTGAAATCAAACGAAGAATAACTCTTACCAACCGCTGCTTCTTTGGGCTAAGAAAGCAATTGGTAAAGCCCTCTCTCGAACAACCAAGCTAACGCTTTACAAGACCTTAATCGTCCGAGTCCTGCTATATGGCGCGGAGGCATGGACTTTATCAAAAGCGGATGAAGCTGCTCTTGGTTGCTTCGAGAGGAAAATTCTTCGTGTGATTTTCGGTCCCGTCTGCATAGATGGTTAGTGGAGGAGGTGATTTAATGACGAACTAGACGGGCTGTTTAGCGACATCGACTTAGCCAGAAGAGTGAAGATCCAACGATTGAGGTGGCTAGGTCATGTAGAGCGGATGGAAACCAATGCTCCGGCCCGAAAAGTCTTCGAATCCACCCCCGAGGGACGGCGCAGTAGAGGAAGACCGCGACTCAGGTGGCGCACGCAAGTGGAAAGGGACCTCAACCAACTATGCGTGCGAAACTGGAGACAGCTAGCTAAAGATCGAGCTGGCTGGAGACGCTTGTTGGTTGAGGCCCAGGTCCACCCCGGACTGTAGCGCCACCTTAAGTAAGTAAGTAAGTAATGATATGCTATCTGTACTGCGAAATAGCATTGGATTCCAATATGCTGATGATACGGCGATTGTGGTGAGCAATAATAATATTGACTGTGCTACTCAGACTATGCAAGCAGAGTTTGATAATGTCTTACGTTGGTGTCACGATAATGGACTGATTAAAGAAAACCAAATTAATGCATATCCGTCCTCCGCATATAGTTCGTACCCCAATTAAGATACGGTTTCACAGTTTTGACTGCTTACACAAGAATCGAACTCCTCTGAGCCTTACGGATAATTGCACAGAATATAATGGCGCAGTAAACGTATACCGATACCTTGGAGTTGAAGTGGACTACAACTCCAAGTCTGATCACCACATAAAATATGTATGCAAACGACTTCGACAAGCGGCTTATGCTCTTTATCATCTGAGCAATTATACCCCATTTAATGTCCTAATGCAAGCTTACTACTCATTGGTGAGGTCTGTATTGCAGTACGGAATTATTGCATGGGGAAACGCAGCGCAATATCGGATAATGGAGGTTCAGCGGGCCCAAAATAGAATATTTAGAACCCTATTGCGGGCTAAATATGGCAACAGGTATTTTGAAAATTCTACTGATGTTTTGAATTTGCTAACAGTTAAAAAAACTTTTTCTTTTCAATTCAATAAATGAAACATACTCTGATCTACGTTTCAAACACCCAATTGATCATGAGGTCAACACGATACAAAGGGCGGAAGAACAACAACAACTATCCTCTGCGGTTCCTTCCATTTTCAATAAACTTCCTCGTTCACTATGGAATATTCAGGCGGTGCACATCAGAAAGAAGAAAATAAAGAAATGTTTATTAATGAACAACAAACAGATCTATGATCACTAATCTATACAAAATTATGTCTATTTATTAAACGTTCCAATACACAACAAGATCTACTTAATAATTTATGTTAAATCTTAATGTTCAATCTTCTGCAGAAAAGCCTTCAGGCTTCGCAGATGCATATTGTCTTCATATTGTAAGCCGACGGGCATTTTACAGGGACTCTCTTCTACGGCTTCAATGTTTAATCCAGCATTGAAGGGATAACTCCAGGGAAATGTTAGAAGGAATATATAAATGCTTTTATACTTGTATTTAAATGTTACTTGATTGGGACAATAAACTAAACTAAACTAAACTAATATGTCAGAATATGTGAGATGGTGTTTTCGCTACGTCGGAGCAATCGCTAACTGCACAAATTAGCACACTCGCTCTTGCCAACTTGGTTCAAAACATGCGGCTCGAAGGACCAAAATCGTGCTTCAAGAACACTTATTGTGCCAGTGATGTTGTATGGAAGAAATATCTGCCAGGAATATTTGGCTCTCTAGGCGAGAATGGTGAACAAAGGAGCGTACAAAACTGTGGGTACATTCCAGACATCCGTCGAGGGAACTGATTTGGGGCATAGATACTAAAGAATAAAAGGATCATCAAAGCCAAGTCTTCTACCTCGATAAGGAGTGGAACACCGCTCAACACACTGGATTCGACTCGTTGATCTAAGTGAACCGCACCTCTTTTACCGAAAGGGCACTCGTACACCCAACACCGGGTGTAACACACCGTCTCCACTAGTCATATTTCTGACCAACCTCACAACCACAATCTGAACAGCCATACTCTTTCGTTGGCACAGCATATCTATGTCGCATCAAGAGTCAACATCAAGAGGAGGCCAACCAATCACCAATCAACGCAGTAGATCTCACCAAAAATAATGACATTCCCCGACACTTCTTCTCTTACTCTCGTTATTAGTCACTCCGTACAAACAAAATCATGCACGTATAGGCACCCGTCAAATCTCATGTCCAACTTTTGAACGGAGCTCAGCCATCTCGTAAAATCGAGAATCTCCGGCACGGTGTTGGTTTGGACATGGATTTATGTGCCTCCACTAGTTTTTTGCACATCATGTTCATGAACCGGGCATGGTTCCTGTCCAGTGGAGAATGCGTGTAAAGACCAAGTAAAGACCGCGAAAACAACCCAACTTGATCATGATGACTAGGAGTGGTGCTCCAGGGACCATCAAATACAGAAGGAAAGGGCCTTGAGGAAGTGTAAGTGAGTAAGTGGTAAGATTTATTTAGATTTATTATTTATAAGTTCCCCTCATATACAGTTCTTTTTAGAGTTGTATTGAGGGTTGTCAGCCGATTGTTGCGCAAGGCTGGAAATTATTTATTCTAGAGTCTTCACTCTAAGCCAGTTTGCTTTGAGAATCTGAGGACGAGATGTGGTCTGTGTGACATTTCTTCCTCTGATAGCAGAAATGAAGTATAAGAGGGATGCCCAACTTCTAGACCCTTGCTCCTCAAAATGTTCAACAACAATTTTTATATCCAAGCCCAAATTGACCAATCAGAGAATGGGATTTACGTTACTTCGTGAATATTTCGACTGTCAAAAACTGTCAAAAAGCCTCTGAAATTCGCCGATGGACTAGGGGCAATCAGCTGTGAAGTTGGACATCTCTACAACACTTAATTTCTGTCTGATAGTTGGTACTTGCCCAGATGTCCTTGTCTCTCTTTACAGCATCCACTCGTGTAGAGCGTGCTATTGGGATAACACGAGTGGAAGGGACCTCCAGTTTTATGTCGACTCCGAATGGCTCTTTGAGCATTGTCAGTGGGTGGGCGAAAAAGGTGGGCTCGTGGTAATTATTTTCACCTGGAAATGAATCCAGGCAGCGAGGCTCACGAGCGTAGGAGTCGACGCACAAACTCACATCGCATTCTAGGTTACTACCTCGGAAGATCCCAGAATGTGCTGATATCCCTAGTTTCCTTAGGTTCTCCCTGAGTCTGAAGTCGCCTGTTAGGATGGTTGTAAGGAATCGTGGGAAACCTCCTTTGGTTATATTGACCCAAGAGTTTCTGGACCTGCTTCATGGCATGAGTGTTGTTCCAAGTTTCGGTCCGGTTCCTTCTCTCTAGTTCCCTGAAATCTTCTCCGGGCGTGTGAAGTGTAGAAAGTCGGTCATTTCATTGTCTTCTATCCCTGTATGGCCGGTTTTTACTCCTGCTCAGCTCTTTAAGCTTCTGTAGGCATTCCCACATAAGCTTGGATTTAATGATGTTGGAGCCTAGTGCTAGGATAGCGGCAAGACTGTCCGACATTATTGCTATGTCGCAGATTACATAGTTCTTGTCAAGATTGATTTGAGCGCATGGCATAGACTTCCGCTCGAAATTTACTGGTGCGCCGGGCTTCAAATACTCCTGGCCCTGTTCCTCAGTTATTGATCCAATTGTGTTCCATTTGATCGTGTTGATGCTCAGTTTATCTTAGGCCATGGATTCATTGCTCCAGTCCTTTTTGGTGTTGAGCTTGAAGTTGGACTTCTGGAATTTCCTAATCACGTTATCCTTCGGAATGGTCAAGAGTGGTCGTCTGTGCATCGAATTGCCTCGACGTAATGAATCTGTCCTTTCCTACCCCTTCCTTTACCATTCTCAATCACTGTTTTGATTCCGCATTCTGCAACCACTAGATGCAAGGGAGTCAGCTCCAATAGCACCACCGTGGCGGCAGTTGGGCAAGTTCTCTTGGCTTCTGTAATACAGAGGCATGTCAACCTTTGAACTTTATTGATTGTCTCTCTTGTGATGATCAGGCTGGTGCCTAGTCCATGCTATTGCCCCTTAGGTAGTTGTGGGTCCAACAATAGCTCGCGACATTTGGATTCTTTGTCATTTTCATCAAATGCTATGTTCTGTGGTGCTTATGGTCCAATAGTCTGAAAGATGACCGTCAGAACAGCACTACCCTCAATGGCCTATCATTGGCAAATGCTAAAGGTAACGCGGCCATGTGCATAGACAACTCGGTCTCGGTCGAAGAATTTTCTACTCCGGATTAGTGGGACAACGGATGGCTGCATGTAAGATGACCGCGTACACAAGTACAGAAGGACCTCAACCAACTTGGCATAAGTGGAGTCAGCTAGCTGGAGAGGTTTGCTGCTCGAAACCCAGTTCTACCCGGATTATAGCGCTGCAGAAACAAGAAGAAGGGATATCGCGTGCGAATTGGTGTCTCCCTTAACAGGATTCTTATTCAGACTTATACTTATCCAACAACAGGCTTCGTCGCTAAGGATGACTTCTTGGTTGTGTTTGGATGTATCCAGATCCAATCAGCCATCACTCAGCATTGTCGTTGAGTCTTTGCTCAGGACGGACATTAAGTTAGCCAAAGTGGGAATCGCAGAGAGGTTTTAAACGAGGATAGACTAGATTCCTTCTCTAGCCCTAGAGACATCTCTGACTACGCCAACTGTCACGGCACAGGACACAAAAAAAGTTCTAAACAAAATATGTGCCCGCCCGAAGCCGTCTGGCGGCAAGCGAATAGGTTCCTGTCAGTTAGGCTTGAGGTCCCAGGCAGACTCTGGAATGGTCTCAAGACTGACAGAACGTATGAGCTTGGGGAGACGATTGGCAGAAGAGATTGTGTTACGTTAGTTGGTGCTTGTGAGAAGGATACCTTAGCTTAGGTTATGTACATACAAATGGCAGACCGCAGAGATGAGCATTTCCTGGTCTAGGAAGCATTTCGTTCTTGTGACGAGGCCATTAAGATATGACCTTCAAGCATCGAGTCACAAGAACGAAATTCTTCCTAGACTATCAACTGATCCTCTCAGCGGACTGCCAGTTGTAGATGCAAATAGAGCCTGTGTGGCGTGAGCACACGAGCATTTCTACAGCTTCTATAAGTAAGTACAGATCCCCTACTAAGGGCAAGACTGTCAAATGTGATGAGGGCCATCAATTCGATACCTCGTGCCAGAAAGAACTCTTCCGACAAACTTTCTCAATGGAGCTATTTGAGGAGCAAACGGCGTGGAGGTGCCACTGGTTCTTTCAAACTTCAATTCGAAAAGAGCTTGAATCCTAGAAGTCGACCCCACTGACACCATGCGCGATGCCTGATGCAGCCAGTGAATACCCACTTTCGGCTGTTAACCCACATCAAGTGAATCAAAGTCAAGTCATAACTTTGTTCGCTTTACGACCCCGCCGCACCAGCGGCGCCGGTCAGAGCACAAATCAAAACCTCCTCTTAATTGCGGGCAATAAACCCGAGAAGAGACACCCTCTTTTATTAGACTCCAAAATCAAAGGCCCAACGATCGAATGCGCGCGTTCCACAGCTCCAGCCGCAGCTCAGTCACCAGTGGCTTCTTGCGCACCGCTCGCGCGCTCACTGCCCAGATTTTGATAAAGAAGCAGAACCGATGAAATGGTTGTGCACTCGAATATTTATGATCACGTTAACTGCATACAATTACTTATGCCCAATTCATTTGCTATAAATTCGGTTTTAATTGCCTCAGAGGCGGCGACACAATGGGGAGCCGACTGTGCGTACATAAAGCACTTACGCGCACATCCGTTTACGACGGCCATTCGTTATTTGGCTCCAAGTCTAACGTCACCGACATCAAAAGCGTAAAGTGCTTTCCAACTCCGGTAGGCTCTCGGCACCCGAACGACGCGACGCCTGGTCACATGTGAACTAGTGAGTCAGCCACTTCCTGCCGCCAGCACTCCGCAAAGGCGCAATAAAAACCGAAAAATGGAACAAATTGTCGGAGGAGAGCGGCCCGACCGTCCAGCCGTAGTGAGCCACTGTGCGGGTCTAGTTTTTATGACCACAAGATGTGGAGAGCCGTAAAACTCCCATTTCTGGAGACTCTGAGAAGATCGTAAAACGAGCCAATGGAACAGAACAGCAACCGAACTCCGCGGTGACAGTGCGGATGACAGATCAAGGAGGATTCAACGTCATCGGCTGTCCAAAATTGTAAACAAACCGAGGCCGCGCTTGAGAATGGGAATCTAACAGCACACTGACCAGTGCGTGTGGAGGAAAGTGAGACACCTGCCTCGCCTCCACTGCTGTTGCTGCTGGTGCTGGTGCTGGTGCTGCTGCCGGTGATGGTGGATGAACTGAACTGTCGCGTCGTATTTCGCGTCACACGTCCACAGCAGCATTGTCGCGGGTATGCTGGTCCGGGCAGACATCGGTGGAGCACACGTACTGGCCGAGTTCGTGGGAAATGTGAACGACCTCGATGTAAACAATTTTTCCAGGTTCTGGTGAAGGAACCGCTCCGCGGAGTGACCAGGCCGACGTCCGCGTCGTTGGTATTTCAACTGCAACGTTGTGGCCGATGCACGATGCATCACAATGGTGAGGACGTGCGCATGATGCGAATATGCAGGCCGTGCGCTTTGGATATGGAGAGGAAGGATGCGAGTGCCCATACGTATGGGATGGGGTTTTTGTTCAGACGAAAACCGAAGAGGACCACGCCGTTGTGCTGCCGAGAGCCGAACGGCAATTTGCTTCGAGGGCACTTGATGAAGAAGAAAGTTGCTTTTGATTTTTTTCCGTCTATAAGGACGGATTTCTGTGAATCTTGGCCGACGCCTTCTCCGTCGGTGATGAGGTGCGGGAAAATACTCTTGTGCGGCTGGCCATGTGACCTGAAAGGAGAAGGAGTAGGAAGCAGGATGGTGCTGGTCAGACCGGATTTGGTTGTGTACTCTGCAATTTGAATGAACCTTAAGCTAAATTGTCTCTGGCAACGCAGAAGACGCGTTCATATACATCGCATCATTCGCAGTTTGTTCTCTACCCACACCCGACCAGAAGAGGTGCGTTTTGATTAAAAGAGTACATCCCATCACACAAGGAGAGCTGCTGATAAGACTGTCAATAATTTGAGCTGGGAATTGGGTTTTTAAGCAGCTGTGTGAAATGTTGAAGATGTGCATTTTTCTGTGTTCATTTGGAATGGTTGCGAGTTGATAAAGTGAACTTCAGATGGCATTCGCAGCGGCTGTGCCTACATACGCGGGAAGAAGAAGGAAGTGAGTATGACACTAGTCAGTCATACTCACTTCTGGACCTGTTGTAGTTCAATAAAACTTGTAAAGGGTACGACTGTTTCTTCCTTTTTCCTTTGATTTACAGTAGCGGGTCGAGCCTGGCTTATATTCGACATCCATCCTTTAGTGTTGGACATTTTATTCTTCTCCCGAGCGAGTGGAAGAAACTTGCGGCTTTGTACCGACCTCCAAATCAGCCTTAAGGCAGCGTACTCATCGCAATGGAAAAAACGTACTCATCCAAAGGCAACATTAAGCTCAATCCATGGCGTCGCAAGGAAACAATTTTATGGATGAAAAACCACAAAAACTGATACGATGTATCCAATTTTGCTCTCCACTTTGGTGTTTTGAAGGAGGAGTTTTATCTCCCCTCATGTGGAGTCTAGTTGTAAACGAACTTCTGAAGATACTAACAAACCACGGCATCAAATGTCAGGCATATGCTGACGATAGTCATCATAGGCAGAGGCAGGAAATCCTGTGCAATATCATCGAGTGGGGACAACAAATTACTCAGGAGTGGTGCCTGTCGGCTGGGCTCAAATCCGGCAAAAAAACACCAGTTAGCCAGGCACAATACTGGCTCCAAGAAGAGAGGTGAAATATCGAACAGTCATCTTAGACAGCAAGCACATCTGTCAAAGACACACAGAAGAGGTCAATGGAAGGATACGCGTGCTTTAATGATTTGTAGAAGCCTAGCGGGCAAATCCTGCAACCACAGGATCCAAGTATCCTAAGACGGATGTACATACCTATTGTTAGACTAACAATCACATACCGTGCAATAGCATGGTCCAAAAGAACCAACCTGGTCAGCGCAAAAGAGACACTCAATAAAGCTCAAAGGTTGCCATTTCTCTGTCAGGCAACTGCTGCCATAGAGGTGCTCTTGGAGCTTACTCCCTTGCATCTAGTGGTTGCAGAATAGGGAATCAAAACAGTGTTTGAGAATGGCAAAGGAAGAAATAGGAAAGGACAGGTTCATTACGTCGAGGCAATTCGATGCAATTAAAAACGGTATCAGTAGCTCGGTCGGTAGCCTTGTCCATTGATGGTTCCACCCGGTTTTAGCAGCTTCTGATCCCTTCTGATCCCACCAAATGCAGAGCATTACCTTCGCGCCATGGATATTGGGCTTCGCCGTTGGCACTTTGGCAAATTTAAACGCAATAGGACATGTGGAGATGAGGGTAAGTCACATGCCCCGACTTATCTGCGAGATATGCATGCCCAACTAGTGAAATTCCAATATCGTTTGACAGACCCCCCAGAAGGGACACCCCTTTGACGGCGGCAAGCTAAGATAAGGACTTAATAAAATAAATAAATAAAACATATTAGACTTAAACCTGATACCCATATCACAATGCAGCGTTCGCGATGTCACGAGCTCACATTTGAAGTAGGATTCACGTAAATCCAGATAGCTCAAAATAAACTGCTTAAAATGATTCTGGATTTTCCACGGTTTTTCCCAACAAAAGAATTACATGAAATGGCCGACATTGAAATGGTAGCACAAAGGATTGAAAAAATTCTGTTTAAATACAATATTTCGTGTTTATCTTCTGACAATGTCTACATCTCAAATTTGGCTTTATAATGTGTGTATATTCATTGCATTTATTTATTTATTTACTTATTTATTTATTTATTTTTTTATTTATTTATTTATTTATTTATTTATTTATTTATTTATTTATTTATTTATTTAATTATTTATTTATTTATTTATTTATTTATTATTTATTGCAATAGCTACACAAATCGCTTCAATACCATTTAATAATAGAACCATTGTTTCATGACTGAGTTTCGCAACTACTCTCTCTTCCCTCCATCCTTATATGCATTACTTTCTCTTTTTTTTCTCTTGTTTTAATGAAGGTTTTTAGTGGCTTTTCCTTCTAAATTTCAAAAATGATGTGATATTATTTTAAACAATTGTATTTATACTATAGTAGTAAGGTACTTTTACCATATCTCTGTAATTCAAAATTTTAAAATTGTATGTATTGTAGATTTTGTGCCACAATAAAAGTGAAAAATGTTAAATGTTAAGTCGCAAAGCAGCGGTCACGTTTTGATAGTTCACAAACTCGGGCTTTTAACAGTTGTACACAAATTTGGGTTGGCAGGCTGAGGCACCTGTTTGTGTACGTAATTAATTTTTTGTAAAGATTTTATGTCAAATAATTTTTCTGGTAAAATAAATTCTAGACCATTTTACTTGTGAAAAGCGCGACTTAAATTTTTCTTATGCAATTATGGGCTAAAAAAAAAACTCTTTCATTTTATATTTATTTCATTTTATTTTATTTAAATGTGTTTGAAAAATTACAATTAAAGGTCTTGATACGACCGGCTCTAACGACGTTCATAATAATCCTCCACGAGAAATCCTCCAGTCGATATTAACTAGTGACCATTCTGAAATGCATTAAGTGCAACGTCTGCAAAACGCATCCAGAGTGGACGAACTCATATTTATCTTTACTGGATAATATTTCCGTCTGCTCCGTGAAGGAATATGCGAACTGAAGCAACATGTGGTAGATTTTATGAAGTCAAATGACTTCGCCAAACGGATATCAAGTGGCTTCGAGGAAGTGGGTAACGTATACATAGCTCGCGCCTTTCTTCTGATTTGGAAAAGTGAGGGAGCCGCCCTTTGACATACTATTCTCGTAAGCTCGATAAAACGCTTACTGAAGCTTATCAACGCTCGACCGCGCGATCTCAGCTTTGTGATTTGGCCATATTAGAGGAGATAGAGGTTATGGGGCTTGTTTTCAGTGATTGTTCAAATGTACAAATAATCTCTTCGAATGCAGCTCTTCTACGGGGTTAGTGAAAAAAGAGAACAGGATAGTTGAATGTGTTGATTTGACATTTTATGACGTGATTCTTCAAAAGGGAAAAGGTTATTCATTCTACGAATGTACTAATTGCATTCGCCCTCGAGACCAGGAGGTGATGGCTTTGATCATCTGGGGCTACTCCGATGCATCGTTTTAAGCGACGCGCTAGATGTGATGTCTTTGTCATCAGGCACCATGCAGAGGAGTTCTTCGACGACTGGGCTTCGAATCCGAAAACCTCTCATATTGCTTGGGTTGTCATTGATGGTGGCTCTGGTAAGTACTCTTCGTCCTTTGAAGCGGTTTGTCTCGTCAGTGAACCAATTAGAGGCGGGGGTGGAACCACTGGGGATCCCTTGCATGGAGGAGATAGTAAGGCGGGTGGATCGGGGCTACTTTGGACTCTAGCTAATCTTCCTTCCTAAGCTGGTAGAATGATAATTAATGGAAAAACAATAGCGTTCTTGTTAAATATGAACCCGATCTTGAAAATATGAACCCGATCTTTACCTTACCCGATTTACCTCTTTATCGTCAGTCCCACAAAAACTAGTTGTCACCGCTTACCTCTTCAGATCGAGTCTGAACGAATTAATGGATTTATCCAGGAATCCAGGACTCATCTCTTGGCCGAATGAAAGGCAGAATCTACAGAACCATGTTCGGCTGCTGAAGAGCAAATTGTATCCTCCATCAGTGTTGGGACTTTACCAGAATTCTTTTTAAGTTTAAAAGTGCACAAAATTGCAGTCTTTTAGCTGACGGCTGTGTTACAAAAATGCAAACATAGAGGAAAGTGCGGAGCTGTTTAAGTTGTAGGATCTTCAACGGAGCATGTGAAATTTCTAAGAAATCACCTTTTTCAAATCTACCACTATCTTTTCTCGGTATCTACCACACTTTGAATTCCCAACCCTACACGCTATGTCGTGCTCGGCCTGTTCTCAGAGCTCTTTTAACACGAACCCAGTGAAATTCACGTTCATGGCTTGAAATCCTTTTCCCTGACAAAGCTATTAGGGATTGTCGATGATCGACCATCAGACAGAAGAAAAAAGAACTCCTGCATCCTTCTCTTGCACCCCCACTCAAGGCTCTCTAGATGGTGCAAACTACTTGACTACTTTGATCCTACTCACCGTCCACTCAATTGATCCCACTTCTTGCCCACTCTGCCCATGTGTGTGCTTGTGTACGTATGTGTGAATAACACTAGACGAAGTGAAGCTTAGATGCTTAATGGAACCACCTCAAGTGTGATCCCATTTCAAAACTCAATGATTTGTAACAATTTGATTTGCATATCGAAATTCATACTTAAAGTGCTCACCATCACTGGCATCTCGCACGGAATGGGACACAAAGGTACCAACCATACACTTCGAACCATATGGCGCTGCATCATAGCTGCTGCCATTCAAATCCAACCCTTCCTCTCGGAACAATCGAAATCGCAGAGAAATCCTTTCCTTCATTCAATCGAATCTCCTTCCCATCATCGCGGCCACTTGACGAGCGATCGCAGGAGGGGGTTACCCCGCCTCCTGCGTTGCGCCAACTGCCACCGGGTTAATTTGAATATGAATTCATTTTGTGAAGCGACGAGGGAAACGTGCATTCGATTTCCTTGCAGCCAGTCATTGCATTGCACCACGCCAGTTCGGAGTGTTTTTTGTGTTTTTTTTTTTTTCTCGTTTTCTCACTTTTTTTCGTGTTTTGTGGCGCAAAATCAAAAGGAAAACCACCTCGAGCCCGGAGGAGGAGAGCTGGAACTTGGAGTTGTTTTTTTCTTCGTTCTGGCGGTGATGGTGCTGCGATGTGCTGGTTTCTTTTAGAATCGCCCCGAGTTGGTCATGGCATTTGAGCGTCGAATTACGGAATCCAATTGTTAAATGTCATTTCACCGTTTTATTGGATTCCTTTTTGTGTTTCTCAGTTGTTTTTGGCCTTTTTCCACTTCTCCGCTTTTCTTCGGGTTGTTTTCATTTTTCTCTTGGGTGGATCTGGCTGCCGATGCCGCTGCTGCTGATGTTGCTGCTGTTGCTGCTGGTGGTGGTGATAGTGTAGGGTGAGGTTATTCAAATTGAGAAACCGTGGGAAGCGTTTTTGGTTTGGGTCCACGACAAGAACGTGTTCGACTTAATGAAGTCGAACTCTGGAGCAGAGTGCTCGGCTTGAGAGAGTGAGGAGATTATGTGCTGGCTGCCAGGGACTGTTAACACGACCAGCATCCACTGCAGCAGTGAAAACAAAAGGAATGCCGACGTGGTCTATCGTTTGGCGTCCGCATTGAGGCGTGTTGGTATACACACTTGGTGGCTGGGACTATTCATCTGACATCTCGATTGTTTTGTAGTCCTTCCCGAAATGCACTGAGACGTGATCGAGGCACAATGAGACGACGTTGTAAGGCGGACGTGTAAGGCAGAGCGATCGTTTAGTCGGCGGCGGCGTGCCAAATAATTACATCATGGGCGACTGATTGTCCAAGGAATTATGTCTGCGGAATGACAGCCAGGGGAAAGGGATTGTATTTTTAACAGTCCCAACTGGGGCAGCTATCCAGGGGTTATAGGTTCAGAGAGGATACAGATTTTTGGGGTTGAATCAACGAACAGCAGCCAGTTTGATTCAGTAGGCTAATGACAAGTGCAAGGCGGAAATTGGAGCTGAATTGTACTGCTGCCCAGCTAATCTACCCACCGACCTAACCTAACCTAACCCCTGGACATGCTGCTTTTTGACAAACTTTCCCGGAATCTGAGATGAATGAGTTCACGCCACTTCTCAGATTGTGCCTTGGAGACACGTCGTAGTGCGAATCTCGTCTTAGTATCATATTCGAGAGCTTTTCACCTTTCGGACTACATCGGTATCCATTGTCTTCTTATTCAATCACTTTCCACGTAGAGCTTCCTAATGTTAAATGACCGGCTTTTGTTAAATGATGTCCTGCGTTGAACGTCAGTGCAGTTGCAAAGTAGACTGTACCAACCGCGAGTGGGAACTCTGTACTCTCGTAAATACTTTGCAGATTTACCAATAAAGACATCTCGACACCAGGACAACATCGCACCGAAAACGGGACGAACATCAAATTTAACAATCCAGCAAATAAAAAGATACGGTGCCTGTAATAATCACGCCGAGCATTTTCGTTAAATTTCGTTAGCTTTTGTTCACTAAGTGGATATAAATCAAGCAATCATAATAATCACTCCGATCAATTTCGTTAAGTTTCGTTAAATTTTGTTCACTAAGGGGGGCATAAATCATGCTTAGCAATCGAGCACATACGTCGAAACAGTACGGTGTGACCATAACAATCACTTCTGTCACTTTCGTTAAGTTTCGTTAAGTTAGAAATACTACGTGGGGCTGAAATCGGTATCTGTTTTCGTACTCAAATGGCAGTCGGTGTTGAAATATTGGTATTTGAATATAATTTCGCACCCAAACATTGCTTGCGGTCCTACTCCACTTGTATCAACTTGTACCAAAATACATTCTTTTAGCCTAAGGCCCCGTGGTCTGGCCCCGTGCTTTGGCTACTAAGTTACACTGTAATTTCAGTTATATTGTAGCTATTTAATAAATAAATTAACACGCTCTCTGATGCGTCGACCCACTAGGTAGCAATCGACGCTTTTTTGGCCACCTTAGGTGTTCGATCCGTAAACAACTGGTTACACTCATTGCTCTGCACAGTCCGTAAAGTTTGTCAGTGACTTGTGTCACCACCGTAGGAAACTGAACCACAGCTTACTACTCCTTTAGAGTCCATGACATACTTCTGCACCGTTTGTCCCTCACATGCCCAAGACATCATGCCACTCAAATAGTCACAAAGGAATGCCTCAGCGTAGGGAGTCACAATCCCATTGGCTTAAGTGACAAGTGAAGACATCATGCGGTGCTCCTTCGACTCAGGCCTCCTTGGACGGCTTGGATTTCAGCACCATCTAAGCAATAAATCGCAGTGTTTTTCCTTGCTCAATCGCCACAAAACCAACGCATCCACAAGATCTCTCCACCGCCAAATGCGGCTAATTTCCCAAAACCAGCCTGAGGCAGAGATTCCTCAGCTCGAAGCCCATGTACCATCAGCCAATATGTCACACCTTTGATCTCCATATGGAATCAACGCGCTGCAACAACAAGCCCAAATATAGGACCAGCCATAACACCAACATGCCAGCCACTTCCAGGTAATCGCTTTTCCAGGGAAAACACCTTGCTCCGCTGGCGGCTTATCTTCAGATCTTCACCACTTCACGGTGACTGCGGGCTGGAACTTCTCTCTTAAGATGGCGCTTACCCCCAACGAAGACCAGCGGACTACGTCCACTTTAGGTGTGCGGTCCGTCATCATCATAAGGCAAAACCTCCTTAAGCCTGCGCACTCATAATCGCTCGCTCTACATGACCTTTTCAGCGTTTCCGCTTAATTGCACAGAAACACCACAGATGCGAACGCTAGCGCGGCCTTCTACGGCCGAGGATTCCTTGGCGAAACCTTGGACGAGCGCTGCCATCCCGACCTATCCCAACCAGCAGTCGACATGGGCACTCACAAAAAAAAACTGGAACCTCCCAAGTGGTGCAGTGCTCTGCGATGATGAATGCATCTCACTCATTAACTATACATTTGCGGGCAAAAAGGAGCACATCTCGTCTCACACACTCATTACGTCCGTTTGTCCACGGAGCGCATTCCCTCTTGCGGTCGGAACATCACGGCATCGCCGGTATCGCACCGAGGCCTCCGTAATGGGCTCCATAATGATAATCTAATAAATTCCCACCGCATTCGCGACCAGCGCGCATCAGTCGCGTCTCACAGTCCGCAGTCCACCACCTGTCCGGGCTGTGCACTTAATTGGACTTAATCGCTTTTCCAAGGAAGTCCGTGGGCACTCTCCCGGGAATCCCGCCTGGAATTCGGCCATTTCCACAGATGCCACCAACTGCGACACGATCAGATGTTGTCGTCGTTTTTTTGACCCGAAATTCCCGCGCTGCAAAAAGGCCCTCCACCTTATAGGGCCACCCCGGGAAATCAGAAGCGATTCGCTGCGAGTTTGTCTGCGGTTATCGCCGCCAAGGAGGGCAAAAACGAGACCAATGACGAAGGAGTGCCACTGACGACATATGGGCCCCAAGGGAGAGAGGAAAAGCCTTGTGGTGGTGATCCGGAAGTGGGGCTGATCTTCAGTGCTTTCAGATGCGAAGCGGGAAAGGTTAAATCTTCGCACAGGCACCGCCGTGTGTCACAGAAGAACGACGATTTAGAGTTGATAAAAGCGAAGAGAAGCGTATTTACGAGCGCAACTCTGCGGTCTGCGTGGTCTTGGTGTGCGACCCATAAAAAATGACTTCCGTCTTTTGTGCGCGCTGGCTCTGTGAATTTATAGCTCGAAGCCACGAAGTGTGTGTACACTTTTGACCAGCGGGCCAGGTCTTGTCGCGCCATTGAGACGTTCGCTTTGAACGCGTCGTTAATGAACTGCGCGGACATTAAAGAGTGAAAGCAAGGAGGACATTGATTGGCGAGATGGTGGAATATAGCTCCCCACTGCGGACCATCGTTTGCCTATGATCGCTTGAGTGTTTTACAGCTGTTTGCATAGCTGGCGCTGTTGACGCGTTGGTCGGCTGGAGGTGAGCAATCGCATGCTGTTTCTCAAAACCTTTGCTGGCGCTGAAGCAGGTGATGAATGCTGCCGTAACCGCAGTTTGCCTCTTCCTGAACCGAGAATAGCCGCTGGGGGTGTGCGGCTGGGAACCAGAATGATTGTTGATGGCGCTCGTAGGTCACTGGGAAAAGCCTTACCAGTGATGAGCAACGGAAAGTTGCTGTCAACGTCTGAAAGCAGTTAAGGCGAAGTCCAAGCCAAAATGCCTTCGCTGCTTTCACGGTCTTTGACAAGAAATGCCTTCATCCACTGGTCACCCACTCAACCTGCCTCCTCCGAACTTCGTGTTAACCCTACCGATTGCGTGCCCTTTTCAGGAACCCATCATCAGCCAAGCAACTTGTTCCTATTCGCCACAAGTGAACGGTATACGTTTCATTAAATATTCCAAAGAACTTTGAGTTATTCACACACGCATTTACATACTCGGCGGCACAGCCACATGGCAGCAGCACATCGGCAGCTCATAAACAGAAGCCGCAGTAGCCCAACTCCAACACACCCCATATCGCCGCGACGAATCAAATACCCCGAAGATGCAAGCCATCTCTGTGGACAGGGCCCCTAACTTATGCCCTTATCAATTAATTTATGTTTCAAAACCATTAGGCGGACACAGCGAACACTGACAGCAATTAGTTGTGAGTGGGCTTGTTGATACATTCTTGCCCAAGAAGTGCATCCATTCCACGGTCCACTCTTAATTACGGAACAAATTCGAACGGACGACAGGGCTGGGGGACCAGAGCTCTCTCTAAGTGAAAAGAAGATAAGTAATCTGATAGCCTCTGAGGCGTTAAGCGCCGATAGTCACGATAGAGCTGGAATTCGTTTAGAGTTCTTGTTAATAATTTTACAGGTTTCCTCGAATGTGACCAAATGTAGAAACCAGTGGGGATTTATTATCCGGCTAGTCGACGGCGTTGGAACAGATTTCCTAGATAGCTGATGCGATGAGGGACTGAGGTGATGGGAATTCAGAGAAGCTGGAAATACAACATAAACTGGACAATTTAGACCCGGTGGCAGTTGATCATAACTTTGTCACGAAGAGTCATCTCGGTTTCAGTGTCATCATTATCTGGGTGTCAATCGAAACTCGGCGATGTCACCGCGACCTGAAGAGATCTATTGTAACGATGGGTTGGAGTTAATCCAAAAGGCGTACTGCTGCCCTTATTTTTTATAAAGAGTGGTTAAATTTTAAGGGCCGATGTTGATTTTGAATAAAACACAAATTATTTAGGAAATTAATGTCATTTATTTTTTTATGATAATGTTGGTATGGTTCAATTATGTGTGGAGCAAAATATCGGCCAAATGGCCGCCGCGACCTCGCCGGCACACCTCCATCCGATGGTCCAAATTTTCAATGACGCTGAAGCATAATTGAGGTTCTATGCCGTTAATGTTGCGAATTATCTCATCCTTTAGCTCTTGAATTGTTGCCGGCTTATCGACGTACACCTTCTTTTTCAAATAACCCCAAAGAAAAAAATCCAACGGTGTCAAATCACATGATCTTGGCGGCCAATTGACATCGCCACCACGTGAGATAACACGGCCATTGAATTGAATTTGTCGCGCAAAAGAGCCATTGTTTCGTTAGCTGTGTGGCAAGTGGCACCGTCCTGTTGAAAACACATATGGTCCACATTACCTTCCAATTCGGGCCATAAAAAGTTCGTTATCATTTCACGATAGCGAACAGCATTCACAGTAACTGCCTGACCGGCCTCATTTTGGACAAAATACGGCCCGCTGATGCCGCCAGCTCAGTCACTCTTTGTGGGTGCATTGGTTTTTCGACAATCACTCTTGGATTATCATTCGCCCAAATGCGGCAATTCTGCTTATTGACGCATCCACTGAGGTGCAAATGTGCCTCATCACTGAGGATGATTTTCTTCGAAAATTGATCATCCACTGTTGCCGACGCTTGAAATGGTCAAGAGGCTTTAGTTCTTGAGTCAATTGCACCTTGTAAGCGTGTAAATGCAAGTCTTTATGCTTAATGTTCATCAACGACGAGCGTGAGAGGTGCAATTGTTGGGCACGACGACGAGTTGAGGTGGACGGCTCTTCAGCCACACTATCGCGAACAGCGGCAATATTTTCTGCAGGACGAGCTGTACGAGCATGTACTGGTGTTTTCACATCTCCTACAGACACGGTTTGCCCGATTTTCCGATTGTACGCACATTTGGACGATTAAATTGACCGAGAAAATCACGAAGTGCACGATATGCATTTTGATTTGAACGCCCATTTTCATAATAAGCCTGAGTAACGCGTTGCTCGATTGTGTATCTTTCCATGTTTCAAATTGAGTTAGTCTGAAATTGAGAAATGTCAAATGAAATGCAGAAAAAAACTTGACGTTTAGGTGTGGTTCACATTCAACATCGGCCCTTAAAATCACACTTTACTTGCATTATTAACTTTAATTTTAAATGACTTCGTACTAGACTTATAACGAAGATAGGAATGTCGGCGCAACAATAGGGGGCCTCTAGTGTTTCGCTTGACATTTTTTCGCATTGTATCATTTTACGAGGCTTCCTTGAGTGTGGCAATTAAGAATGATAACATTTTTACAAATTAACCTCCATCATCAGAAATAGATTCCTCAAACCTTGTTGGAGCAGCTTGGAGCGTCAACTATCGGCGCAGTACTTTTTTCTACATTATTTGTATCACGCGTCGCAGCTACCACATTGCTCCATGTTGCCGACTGAGTCGGGCTCCTCACACAAACAGCAATTGCTCTCCTCCTGTAACTGGATTGCGGGAGTCCTCACGGGTGATCGGCACAGCTGCATCTCGAACTACACAATTGGTAGATTTCTATTAAACCACGTCCGAGACAGTATTTTGGAAATTGTTGGCGCAGCTTGGAGCGTCAACTACCGGCGCAGCGTTGTGCTAGACTTTTTGGAAATAAACACCGATTTGGGAGTAAATTCCACGGTAACGGGACGGACTTAATCATTACTCCGAGGGCGCGCGCATTGTTACGCGCAACAAACCTCATCCTCCACTTGACCAGAAGGGGAGAAGATACAATAGGGGGCCAATTCGGCCCGTGCTGTGTCTTGAACCCGGACACTTAAGGGTACTAACAATCTCTTGTGCACGCGCAAATTATAAAAAAGAAATATTGTCCTTATCCAGGAACCTGGGTCATAAAAGTCGAGATAAATGGGCTTCGGACCTCTAACTATAGACTATTCTATGGAAGAAATACAGGTCCACCAAGAGCTTGTATTCTGGCAAAGAACAATCACAAATTCTCTCTCCCCTCTAGCCTAACCAACTGGATGTGACACGAACTCTCAGCACCATTATGTGGTAGCAGAGACACTAATAAAAGTGGCGAGTCACTGTTAAACTACATATTTTGAAATAACAATCATTCGATTTCCGGCAGTGGTATCACAGACCCGAATATTGAATCTTCTGCTTTACAATCAGTAAACTTTTTGGACTCATGCTCGAGAACCATCTTGCTATTGCCTTTGGCGTACTTAAGGACATTATTTGCAGTCTGCAAACAAGGAAATCATCTTGGCTCGACAAATGTTTGTCTTAACAATCTCTCCGATTTTGCTCTTAAAAAACTCGCTGAAGTCTGCAACAACTAACTTAGACTAAAAACAAATACCGATTAGGCGTCTAAGTTCTCTTAGCAAGTGCTTTGAAAATACTATTAAGGTAGAAAGTTGTCTCCTTTATTTTTACACCCCCATGGGCATCACACTGGATCCAACAGACCTCAGTTTTGCGCGGACCCACCGCCTCAACCCACTCACCTAAGCACCAACTGGGGTTAGGGAAAATCAGCTATCCCAATGTCCCTACTTTGGCCTAAGTGTGACTGCCTTCGGAAGTCAACCACTACAGGCTAAAAATGGATGACCTCCAGAGCTGACGACTCGCTGCTCCTACTCTTGAGGGAAAACATGCATCCGCTCGGATTGCAAAACACGATTCTTCAAGACATCACTCAATCAACTGCGTCAAGCGGCAATAATGTATTCACTTACGACATCGTTGGCCTCCGCATTGTTACCTCCCCGCCTAGACAAGACATCAAAACACAATAATCGCCGGCGTTAGCCAACAGACATTTACACTCAAGTAAAGCGTGAAATTGTTTCCGAATCCTCACTGCTCACTCCTCAACCCGCACAGCCTTCACTTTTACTCTTTGCTTTTGTTTTTGTTTGACCATGTGTGCAGAGCTAATTTTCTTAACATTCAATTTTTCGAATTACTCATGCTCTTCATAGATCAACAAAGGCTCGCTCACAAAGCTGCACACATCGGAGCGCTGTGTGTGAAACACCCTATCAATGGAGCCATTGTGCCAGGCACTCTCTGTGCGCAGCCATTATGCGTCTCAAGTCAAGTCGTTTCATATCGCTTTCGTTGACAAGAATAAGATGTTTTCCAGATCATAAATCGAGCTAATGAGACCGAGGCTGCCCGTTCTTCGTGCCATTTTATTTATAGAGCAACTTTAAGTGGGTCGTGTGAGCATTGTTACTTGTTAGTGCCTTCAGTGAGTTGTTATGCGAAGCTTCTGCGGCGTAACATGGCGCACTTAGGAAAACGACAAAGATCTTCTGGGAAGTCCTCAGGGGTTAGTTGCTGAAGAGAAAGTCATCCAAGGCTCACCAAGGCATCACCGTCTCCTCACGCAACCAAACAAATCACAGGGCACCCTACCATCCGCCTCGCTTGACGGCAAGCAAATCCAATCCACCAAATTCGTTTCACCCTTTGACGCTTCCGTGCCTCAACGCACCTTTCGCTTTGACGGCGTACCTAGTCATGCCTGCAGAGTCGCCCTCTGCCCACCTCCTCCTTGGGCCGCGTTCACCGTTCATAAATAAACTCGCAACTTTCATGTCAGTCATAAATTTCGACAATCTTCGCCGCCACAGACGCGCCTTCCCGGTCGCTTCACTTGAAGTCGCCAGCACTTCCGTTTCGAGCAATTAACCAGCAAACAGCGGTCGCCGGAGCCGCTCTTCGATCTGCCATATTTGGTCTTAACGGCCGTAATCTTATCTCGAGTCGCACTCCGCTAATTTATCTACTTAATGGTTTAATTAAATTTTAATTGAGTACGAATGTACCGATGGGAGAGGTCGCCGCTACCCCCAGCTGTCATGGGGATCTAGGAGTTTCTCCGTGTTGGCCGTCATAAATATTCATTGCTTCACTCCAGCACTGGTCACTGCTCACTTCTGAGATGGGGCAATTTTTCTCTCGCCCGAAGCGGATGCAAGGCGTGGAGAGGGAGAGTCGTGTGACGAAGGGCTTGCGATGAAGCTAGGTGCGCACTTAGCTGGTGGCGCGGGTGAGCCGGGTCTAGTCGGCTTGTTTCCGCATTCAGGGGGGACTTTGAAATTAAAGAAACGGCCCCAAAGTGAACCATCAACATTCACTAGTTCGGCCCACGAGCGTGTCCCAACTCCAATTAAGTTTATGCTCGCTCCAAGGGATGTGTAATTAAAGACCCCACAGCCCAGGGATCTGCACATTTTAGGTCACTCTTCGGTTTCGGTCCGAGTCCGCCCGAGGGCTGTGAAAGTGTTTACGAGCACTCAAGCTTGTTGCAGGTGCAGAGGTGTTATGATAGAAAATTCCAAACTTCCACCGCCTCGCCACCCGGCACCGGCAACCAGCACCAGCCAGAGACAAGCCCACGTCCGCTGTCCGGAGCTTGTGATTGAAATTGCCATAAGCCGTGCAATAAAATAGCGTAATCGAAACCGTCAAATGGGTCTGCAGACACAATACCCTCCGGGGCCAGGCCGTTACGGCTCCAAACTCGCGCCAAATGTCTGCCCATTGTCTACCCCATCCGCACGCGAACCACCAGTCCCTTCAGACTCTTGCTGCAGCCGAGTGCGGACAGCCATAAAACAATTTTCAATTAACCAGGTTAATAGAATAGCATTTCATGCCAGAAGACATAAATCCTTCCAGCTGGCTTGCCGCCGCCGCCGCCGCAACCGCCGCCATTGCCACGCACCCAAAAAACCAAGAAACGCCAAAAATGGTACCACGGATCTCGCCGGCTCCAGCGCGTAGAAATCATAATTTTCCATCATCCACGCAGCCTACGTGACGTTTATTAATTTCTTTGGGTGGGAAAATTGATTAATGTGCACACCCACCAAACCAAGCTCCGGGAACGGTTCTCCTCCAATGGGCCGGGGAGCAGCTCTCCTGCGAGCTGCAACCCGGCCGAATCCAGGTGGGCACCATCCATGGCAAATCAAATCAAAATAATCATAAACTCTCAAGCGGCCAGCAAGCAGCACAAGCAACACACACGCACACCGAGACGCCGACACACACGTTCACGTGTGACTCGGTGATAAGTCAGAGCCGAAGTGGTAATCCTAATAAAGGTGTCCAAACGTAACGACTCCACACGAGCCACTCTACGTACGAATCTAGTTGGCGTGTTGGCGGCGCTCGAACGCTGCGCAAAGGCAAAGGCGTCCCACCCAATTCCCCGAACCGCCACCCGCCAGTGCATGGAGCAGCCGTAGCCGTCACACCACCCACAGGGGTGGCCGGGAGGCTGGCCGGCTGGAGATCTAGAAATGTAAAATAATCCATTTGCAACCTCCCTGACTCCGTGGGCCGTTCTAATGGGTGATTTACGCAATTACAGGCATTTGAATGGTGATCGCCGCAAATTAAGTGGACATTAGGTCAGATAAGCTCATGCTGTGCGCCAGACGATGACGAGGACTCGAGGGTGATGATAGACTTGGCGGCGTTGACATTCTGGCGCGTGATCGATTGGATGGGGCTCTTAATTGCCGGCACGACTTGGCACTTTTCTCGGCTCGAACAGTCTGCGTCGCCGTGTCGCACTGGACTTCGCGTCGCCGGAGTGAAGTGAAGGCTCTATTGAGCCGGGCCGGGGCTTTGTCTTTGACGGAGAACTGTTTCATTTGCCAGAAGTAGATTAACTTCGCCGTTGCAATGACATCTGACATTCGATGTTGAAATGAACTTCGCGCGGGGACTGGTCGAGGCTTGCACGTGATTTATGAACGTTCTGTCATAAATAGAGTTCTGTTGAGATGTAGATTGGGCGCTGGCGTCTGAGTGGCACAAAAGTCGACGGCTGTAACGGGGCTTTTCGCGATCTTTTGAGATTCTTTGAAGCTCTGAGTATGTGACGTGATGTTATAGGGTTGTGGACGATCGCCAAATGGAACGTCCGATTGAGAGATCACCAGTCGACTTTGTGGAACTCCATGGCACGGTTCGCCGATGAGAGTTCCAAGATACGGCAGCCTGAGCAGTTCGCGTGAGCATTTGGATCCACAGTAGGTCATAATTGTTTTGTGATGGGGCACCCAGTACCAGGGCCGTCTACCGTTGGTGTGAGTAAGCGTTTCAAGCTGTAGAAGATGTTCTGCAGTTGCGATAGGCATGGACGGCAGTTCCCCGTTGAGGTGGTACTCTTTCTAGCGAGTTCATCTGCTGCCACTGTGTCCGGGACACCTTCATATGTAGGATGCTGAAATACTTGGCCCTCTCGTTAAGAAAAACGCTGCGATTGAGGGACAAATGTAACTATTGGAAAAGACTAATTTTAAAATAGCGCGCTATGTGGCCCACAAGCGCCTGATTGTCTGAAATGGGCCAGATCCAAAAACGTCAAGGGACAACAGTGCGAATACTGAAACTTGGTTCTATTTCGAGATGCACAAAGTGCACTTATTTCATTCGACTTTATGTGTAAAAAAAACCCACAGGCTACGAGAAAGGCAGCCTTACTTATCTGGCCAACTACCCTTCGGGGGTCCGAGCCTAACCAATAGTTGCCTGCCATCGCTGATGGTCCTGGCTGCGCTAAACCATGCCGTTTTTTCATCCCCGATTACTTGGTCTTGATTTGGTCTTCCTCGCCTACTCGAACCAGAAGGTATGAATTCGAAGACCCTCTCAGCTGCCTGGAGCATTGTTGTCAATGCGCTCGATGTGGTCAAGATAATGCAGTTGATTTGGATTTGTATTCGATTACGACCCTCTTCCGTTCAACTTCCTCGCAGGCGTGACCACATAGTGACCATTTCTTTAGAAAGCACCCAGAATCAGCTATGCAGTTTTTATTGTCGTCTAGTTTTTGGCTCCATATAACAGGACTGACAAAAGCGAATATTGCATAACATGATCTGGGTGAAACAGAAATGATACACTGTATCAATGATCAGTTTCGTTAAGTTTCGTTAAGTTACGTTCAGTTTCGTTAAGTTTTCTTACCGATATCTGCTTATGCTAATGTGATGTTTGGCTGCTTACATCACCGATTCTGGATACTCTGAACTTTGACAATGCTTCTGGCTACTTTTTGTTTGATCTTGACATAAGCTCGAGTCTGCGCATGTGCATCAGGTTGGCCGCCTCTCTAAGTTCGAACGTTCGTGATGACTTTTTTCTTGTAGCAACAATTATACTGATATAGATACAAAAGCTTTATGAGCTATATGCCAGAGAGTGGGTTCTAAGGCTCTGCCACTTTGAGCGCATGGACACCATTGCTCCAGCTAAGAGTTTATTCCAACGTCGCACCAACTTAAGACCTCCGACCACCCCAATTCGAGCCCTGATTAGCTGAAAATAAAGAGTATGTCCGAACACTGGAATCTGCGATTTATTCCCATCTCTCGTCAAAGCAGGAATATCGAAAGGATTATCAGTCCTCTTCAGTTTGTATGGAAGCACATCTCCATCCAAAAAAAACCGACCCGTCTAGGTACCATATCATGAAACCGATGTAATTTTTTAAAATTAAATTACTTCAACCTCATTACCCAGGTGTTGGCTGACATCTCTCCCGACAAAAAAAAAGGTTAACTTCACTGTTAAACACATCTCCTGACCTTTCAAGGGTCTCTGTCACCCCATCCTATATTTTTTTCCGCCGAAAAAGTGATTTTTTCGCAGCAAAAAAATTTACGAAAAAAAAAACTATTTACCATTTCAATATCCAAATCAGTCCCGGCTGTCGTTGGCAATTTTTCATGTCGTCATCTATCTAGCATTTAAATCTCAGTTCAGGGGACTCATGATAAAAGTGAGCAGGAGAAGGAGAAAAAAATATGTAAATGCGCACACGCGCAATTGAATCCTGGCAAATGGTCCTGGGCCCCGATACCCCGTGACACGATGCACGACTATAAAATACGGGCCAAGGTATCGCGGAACAAAAAAACAATGGAAACCTTTCTCTAGCAGCAATCTGCTGCTGGTGCTCCTGCTGCAAGCAACCGGAGTTTGTTTGATGCGAAAAGAAAAAAAATCACACACATATCGGGACAATGGGTTAAGACGGACAAAAAACAAAAAAATTTCCAAACCTACTCTGCATATGCAGACCATCCCCTAGCAGGATCTCGCGAGCGCATTCAAACACACACACACACACACGCACACGTCATCAGAGTGGGTCAGGACAATGCGCGCAAGGGTTAAATTTGAATTAATTTTTTATCCTCGTCATCAGAAAAGTGCACGAGAGGAGGAAGACAAAAAATAAACACGAAATCCTGTTCAAGATCGAACCACACAGAAGAGATTCAAAATAATTCCCAACAAAGGACCCTTTGTCCTTGCTCGATGGTGGCTCATGAGAAAGGCACAAAAAAAAAAAAACAAAAACACGACAAAATTTTCAGTCCTCCTCCCGTGTCGAGGGCTATATTGTGTCCCAAATAAGAATTCCGCCGGCTTACACGGGTTTTTTACTCCTTTTTTCTGAAATTATTAATTTTATCCTGGAATTGGTGTTGTTTTGTCCTTGCCAAGCCGACGTGCACATTCTAACGCATATGTCGCGTCAAATCATTAAATTGAAGTGCACACACGTTCAAATGCATTTCAGTTTGGTGAGTTTTTTTGCTTGTTTTGTTTTTCATCCGTCGTGTCGGCCTTCATTATGTCCCCCCGTTCGCGTCCTTCGACGTCGGGTAATTCAAATTAATTGAAATGTGAACGTCAGCCGAGTCGACCGCTTCAATGACAAAAGAAGCCCGCAATGACATTCGAGAAAAGGATTCAGATGAAGAAAATGAATGCACTTCGACCGTTCTGTCAACCGTCAACTGTCGGCTGCGGCGGTGGGTAACCCTTTAATTTTTGATCCTTTTCCGTCGTCTGTCCATTACTCATCGTGGTGTGCAGCGACGGGTGTGGATAATTGGCGCTTACGTCCAAAGGTGTTTAAATTTATTAATAGTTCGCCGCACGGGAGAGTGGAACTGAACTGAACTGAACTGAATAGAACGGAGGTCCACAGCCAGTGGTCGCGTTATTATAATCAAACGGACCGCGACTACTGCCATATCGGCCACATTCCTGGCTGCAGTCACAGCTGCACTGCTAGGTACGTGTGATCCTATGAGCTGTCATGTCGGACTTTTGTCCAGCAATTTTGTGTGTGTATGTTGTTTTTTTTTTTCTCATTTTCTGTTTCGATTCCCAATCCCAAATACAGCGGTGGTCTCTCCCGGTGGCTAGAAAACTGTTTCGGCTTATGATTGTGAGTCCACTTACGTACCAAGTTGAGCATAAGTGCGGTTCTATATCGGGATGGAGGACAATACCACTAGCAGCAGCATTCCGTTGAGTTAACAGACTGTTCGCCAGCGCCACCACCGCCGCCTTTGCTGGCACCATCACCATCGACACCGCCACTACCGTCGCCAAAGCCGCGGCCGCCGCTGCCACCGCAGCCGCCACTGCTGCTACTGCTACTGCTACTGCACATACTGTCAAACGTTGTCGACGACTGTTTAGTTTATCGCCCAAGCGAGTTATGGAATTTTAATGAAAGGAAATAACATTCTGAATTAATTGCTCCAAAGGAGTGGATTTCCTATACCGCCTGGCGGTAGCTGAGTGGCTGCCTGGTTCGCTGTCACAGACTCAGAGACCAACGACCCAACCCTTTTATCTTAACTGCGCGTGGAATGACATTGTGCACTGCTGTGGCTAGCCGTGTGTCGGCCGCCTGGCCAGAGAGCTCCTTGTTGTGGGGGTGCAAGCGTGAGTGAGTGCATGCTCGCTTGCATGTTGCATGTGTGCATGCTGTAAATGGAATCCAAGGAGACATAGAAATATAGAATTTTTCTTCTCTTATTTATTTATTTTTTATTTGCACGTCTTTCTTTTGTTCTGCTGCAACTCAAGGCACGGATGCATGGTGGGGGTCTGGCTGGAAGGTGAGCTTGGAGAGTTCCCTCACGCCAGCACGAAACGTAACCACATTAAACTTTCTCCTGACACATGTGCCCCTTATTGCTTTTAGATAAGCTGTTGAGAAATACGTAACAGTCATGAGAGTCGGTTGGAGACTCTGTGTTGAAGCCCAACGGTTCTTTGTTGCACAATTCCTGGCGAATTAAAGTCGCAACGGGGGATTCTACGAACTCAGAAGTGAATGGCTTTAATTTGTCGGAGGTCATAGAATCGCACCCTAACTCACTAATGTCCGGCTTAGTACTTCTTTTCCATTTCGTGTCCACATACTCCGTTACTGAATTTTAATTCGAAGCTGGTTGATTCTCAGGCAATTTGAGGCTTTGCCAAAGGAATATCTTGACAATTGTGCTTCCAGGTCCACTGGCGCCCAACAAAAAACCAGTCCCTTGACTGATGGACTTTTCAGTGATCCGTGATGATCATCCATTCTGGAGTCTTGCAAGGAGCGAAGATGGGTCAAGCCCTTCAACTTTTAGGCCTCTAGTGGACGGAAACCACTCCTGTCTGCTCATGACCCCATGACGAATGTCGCCACTGTCTGTCACTATCACATATTTCTTTAGCGGAGTTGGCCAGCACTGGGGGTGCATTCAGAAATTGGGACCTAAGACAAACAGCTACAATTCGGTACCTACCTATTTTCCACGCTCACCAGCAGCCAACAGAGGCGGTCTTCACCAAAGAGCAAAAACTAACAAATCGGTGGGACAATTCAGCAATAATTCCTATCAAGGACACACAATGTCTAAGAATAAAATCTAACCGACTGGTTAGGTGGAAAATACTTGAGCGGGGAACAGTTGCCATACGTGCATCCACTGTTCAAAGGGACGAACTGACCGTAGCCGATGGCTAAAGCTGTCAAATCATAACATTCGTCTGTCCAATCTGGTTTTGCAATCAATAACCACCTTCATCTACACACAACAATAAACGTTGACACAACCTACGCTCATTGACGCCTGAGGAGGGTTTTTCCCCGTTTTTCGAAAAGGGAAAAGGGGGACAACAGCTTCCAAAACGTCTCTATACTATCAGCTAGATTGTCTTTTCAGTGGACGCACTGAACAACTTGTTTGGTTGTCTGGCCCTCTTCTGTAGGAGGAATAACTTTTCTTTGGACTTTTATTTTTGTAAATTTTATATTTTCTTAAAAAAAGCGTTGAACAAAATAACCTTACTACACCGCCACTACAGTTCAAAAATAAGAAGAAGTCAAAGTTAAGACTTGTGTTAACTGTCCGGCTACTAGTGCCTTTACCCTACCGTTAGCTCAAAATTACACCATTCAAATCTAAAAAATGTTTATTTTTGCAATTTTAATGTAACTACAGTTTTTTATAAAATTTTAGTAATTTTTTAATCTAAAATCAAAATCGTGTCGAATACGTGCGATCGGACCAAACTAAATGCCGCAGGAGAGATATGATGTCGTACTAAACACACATTTTAGGGATTTTCTTCGTTAAAGGCGAAAACGAAAGTCGATCGGCTTAATATGTGACATGCGCAGTTTAATTCCGTCGGTTCCGTTCCAATAATCTCCCTGTCAAAGATGCACCATGCTCAGGAGGGCCAATTGTCGAAATCTTCGATAAAATCGTGAAAATATGCGAGTCTGAACGTCATGTAAGCACTGTTTCGATGCTCAGGAGACAAAAAGTTGCGAAAGACCCCGTGTGAAACCATTTGACCGGATGAAGAGCAGAGATTGGGATCAGTGTTGGGACACAAAATTCTCAAAGTGTTATAGATTCCAAAGATAATCAGTGGTAGATTCGAAAAATCGTAGTAGATCTGGTTTACCTACTCAATTTAAACGATTTCATAAATTAAATGAAATAGATCATTTCTTCCCATGTGGTAAAATGTTTGAAACACGGTCGTTACTAGTAACACTTCCGTGTATTCTCTGTTTTTGAAATAGCTCCTTACTTCTTATGTGGTCAGATTTTTGAAACACAGTCGTTACTAGCAACACTTCCTTATTTTTTTTGTACACAATGAAATTGTAATTTGACAAAGTTTTCAGAAACCACAAACACCAACAAATGACATCAAAAGGAAGAACTACATTGCATGGTAGATTTTGCACTCTGGGCAGTAGAGTGCTCTGGTCGATTTGAACATTTTGCAGAATAGTGGTAGATCTTCCACAATTGTGGTAAGGGCCCATCACTCATTGGGGTGTGAAGTTAAAGGCGAGCACATAGAAAAGCACGTGATCCTGAAGAAAGCTAGTGAAGTTGAAGGTAATTTTTAGATTGGGAAGGATGGAACCAAGTGGTACAAGACCCTACAAAATCTACATCGTGAAACGGCACACAACCTTTTTCGAGACAGTTAATATGCGGACGTTGTGCGTCGACCCCTACGCACTTGAGCCTACGTAGACCATGCCTTTCACGGTCCCACCTCTTTCGAGTCACTGACAAAGCTCAAAGAGTATGACTGTCTAAAAAATAGCTTCGCAAACTGCCGCTGGATGGACGTGATTTCGTTCTAAAAACACTCATTTTACAGATTTTCTTCGTCAAAGGCGAAAACGAAAGTCGATCGGCTTAAATATGTAGGTCCCTTCCACTCGTGAAAGATTTTGTATCAATGTAATGCAATTACAAACATCAGTTGCTGGCAACCGAATACAAAAGCTAGACGTGAACACAGCCAGTAGAATGCCGAAACAAAACCCCACTGAAACTACTGAGAATTTGAGGGTTATTTAGGTATTTTGCTAGAGGATATGAACTGTGGAAAAATAATGTTTTCCCGGTTTATAAAGCACCAATGTCGGTTAGGCGCTTCAGAGCCATTTTCGGATGTTACAAGGGCAGCTCGGATGCTCCTTTTCCAGATATCTTTGACTTGTTGAATGTCACACAAACTTTATCCAATATAGGCCTCCCAAGCCAGTCAAGTATGGGATTAAACTTTGGGGCTTTTGATTCTGGGAATGGTGGTGATGTGAGTGATGTAAATCAACAGCAAGGGAATTGTAAAACATCTGGTTGCTCCTTACGAAAATCCCGGACGAAATGTGACCATGGACAATTTTTTTTCAATTCTTTCATTGGCTAATGAAATACAGTGAAGCCTCGTAAATGGGACACTCCAAGGCGCTAAGAAAATGGGAACAAATTTGGGGGTGCCCCGATTTGAGAGGACCTCTAAATTGGTCGCAATATCATTCTGTCCCGAATATACATAGTTCTGAAATAAAATGTTCCAGATGTATCAGCTGTCTACTATAAAACTAAAAAAACTGCTCACTTTTCAAGTAAATATTTAATACATAACACTCTGATAACAACTGAGCCACAAAACTGTTCAGCATTTTTTCACTCTCTCCATTCGTCGCGTATAAGTTTGGGCAAATTTTTCACTCAAGGGCCCGAGCAGAAGACACTGCAGGATATTCGTCGTCGGACTCAATGCCAAATCCAATTTCGGAGTCATCTTCAATTACTGCGTTTGCAATGGATGTAAAAAAAAGCGTCTTCCCAATTGAATGATAATTACTCACATACCTGAATCATTTCTGGCCCGTTTAGACTTATTTCGGTTTTCCTCAGTAGGGTTGGCCTTGTATATCCGGAAATTCAACTCTCTCAATCTGATAGCCTCTTTACAGCTCTGGTCATACCATGCCATTACTCTATGAGGAATGAAGGATCTCATGCCCAGCAGAAGAATTATTATCAGAAGAGGTATTATAGTCTTTCTTAGCTGTTGAATTACGAGGGGCGTTCAATATATTCTCGGTATCGATATGAAGGAAAATGCGAATTCAATTTAAATTGTTTCTAATTTTTCAATGTAATCTCCCCTAACATCAATGGATTTGTTACATCATCATCCGAAAATCTTTTTTCACGAAGTTCCGAATTTTTTCAAATCCGGAAACAGGAAATAATCACTAGGGGCAAGGTCTGGACTATAGGGTGGGTGTTGGATTTATTCGAAACCACAATCTCGCGCAGCAGCCTTGGAAACTCGCGCCGTGTCAACAGGAGCATTGTCATGAAGAACCAACACACCCGCTGCAAGTTTACCCCGTCTTTCCTTTTTAATTTCCTCCCGCAAACTATGCAAAGTGGAAGCGTAGGATGTGGCGTTGATGGTTTCACCTTTTTTTGTACTCAATGAGCAAGATTCCCTTAGAGTCCCAAAAAAACTGTGGCCATGAGCTTCCCGGCAGACGGAGGGACTTTGAACTTCTTCGGGGGATCCGTTCCTTTTTTATGCCACTGTATGGACTCTTGTTTGCTTTCAGGGTCATAGTGGTGGACCCATGTTTCGTCACCAGTAAAAATTCGATCCATAACACCGTCCGCGTTCTCACTACACATCTCCAAAAGCTCTCTACAGCATGCGATTCTCACTTTTTTCTGAGGCGCTGTGAGCATTCGTGGCACCCACCTTGCACTGACCTTTGAAAGGTTAAGATGGTCGTGAAGAATGGCGTGAATGGTACCAATAGAAAGCTTGGTGATCTCTGCCATCATTTTCACCTTTATTCGGGCATCCTCAAGAGCAAGTTGTTCGACTTCTTTGATGCTTTCTCCAAGCAGTAGCCGGGGCGCCGGAGCGAGGGTCGTCTTCAATGCTCTCTCTGCCTCTCTTGAACTCACTGGACCACTTTTGCACAGTTGATAATGAAAGTGCGTAACCCTGGTAAACAGCCACCATCTCTTCATGAATAGTTTTTTGCTTTTTTCCTTGCTTAGTGAGAAATTTAATTACAGCGCGTTGCCATTATGATTCTGTTTAACTAGAGATAGAACGCGAATTAATGATCACATTTATATGAAATTTTACATGAATGCACTAAAATAATAGTATTACTTGATAAATAAGTCAATTTACATTTACAACCACAGCTTCACCCCGATACCGAATATATTGAACTTCCCTCGTATATCTGAATTGTTCAAACTTTATTGGGCTATTTATGCAAAAAAAATGTTTACTCTAAGAAACTACAGTAAATACAACAAAAAAAAGTTCTTGCGATTATTAGTACAATAAATCAAAATAAAAGGGAATGCTTACACTGCTCAGATTATTTTAAGTGCGATACATGAAGGACAAAGTAGAGTAAAGTTGAGGTGTTGTCTTGAACTGGGGTGAACTCAGTTAAACTGTGAACATGTAGGTCCGGTATCACATTCAATGTCAGGTGCCATATAAATTGATGCAGGCGTACTGGGAACGGCAGTGAACAGATGACTAGTGTCTTAAAAATTAATGAGTGCTTTGAACAAGATCAGGGATTTTTTTTAACAAACGCATTTCCGACATTTCAGAGAAATTCTCTATTTTTGTTTGCACCATAGCATTTTTTACACATTCAGCCCTGATATTTGTAATTTCTCCCTCTCATTGCTTTTTGTCTCAATTTGGAAGTAGTTTCAGCATTGCCCCATGATTTAATTCAGAGGTGCCCCGTTTATAGAGGCTCATTTATATGGGAAAACATGACATGAAGTGCGATTCATTTCGGAGGTGCCCCTTTTTGATAGATTCATAGAAATTAACTTTTTGACAACCATTTATGTCTTGGTTATAATTGCAATGTCTTGTCGTTGTTGTTATCAAAGGGTGTCAATTTTTGAACACCCTCCGCACAACAATGCATGGATCATGGGCAAATTCGGCAATCTATCCCCATTTATCCCACTAAGATCCACGAATCTGTGACATTGCGAAATGGAACACCACTACATCTCCGGTGTGGACAAGGGGCCTATCTCTGCCGAGTATAATCCACTACTCCAATCGTACTAAAGGTCGAGTGGACACCATGGACAGCATTCACGAAAAGGAAGTTGACTTTGTTTTTCAATTTACTCTGAAAATAATACACAACGCACAGCATACCCGGCTGCTGTTAAGAGACGTAAGTTCTTGGAGAGTTTAGAGGAGAACTTGTGTAGCCCACTTATCAGAAAGTATCCCTTCTCTATCTATTTCAGGGCGAAACTACGGCAGTCTTAATACAACACAATGATATGTACATATCCAGTGCGTTTCAGGATCGTGGTTAATCCGGGGTCAAACTACAAGGAGGCACCATTTAAGCTCACTGCTTGTGTAGTTCACGAACGATCTAGTTCAGAAAGCAGCTCTAACAAGTGAACTATGTGAACTAGATCACAATGGCACATTTTAGCTCATTTAGTTCAGGATTTCAGCCGCCTCAGCTATACCCTTACCTGGATATATGTTACACAGTAGGAACAACTGAACTATATCGAACTCTGGTTTGAGCGCCCTGATTTTTGTGTATGCGCACGTCAGCACGTCGAGCACCGTTGCGTTGCCGATGATGTATGCGAAGGGAAAACTTAAAATGTCATTTTTTATGAAAACATACGTTATATGGTTTTTACGTTAATCGTTTCCTGGCGCGATGACTGGATGAACTATTAAGGAGATTTCTTTCTGGTTAAGTTTTGCTTAAACCCGCATGACACTAGGTTTTTTCCATATTTTTCTTGAGCTTAATGAGAACATAGAGCAGTGCGAACATTTTCAAAATTTAATTATATCTTAATTATAAAATTTGTATTACCCCTCCCTGAGCAGTGATTTTGAACTAAATGAACTAGAAGAACGAACTAGTTCAACAAACCGATTTGAACTTAACTGAGCGCTCTGGCCTGAACCAAAATGCACAAGCCTACTGCTCATTCTCGATATTTGAAGGGAAAGGAACAAAAAAGCCAAGATAATCCAATGCACAGGATATGAAAACACATTAAATTCCAGTTCTTTGTGTTGGTCAAACGCACAAAACGATGCAAGGCAGCGTCTAGTAGGTGGCCGTTTAAAATGTTCCTCCACATCCAAGCAGGTGCAGCATGTCCCATCAAGACAGCGCAGTATTGGGCTCCGGCTGTTATCGGAAATTGTATCTGACAGAATGTCCACTCGACTGGGGCAACCATCAGCCAGGCAAGTGGCCCCAATTTTAATTAAGTTCAGCCTCTTCGGCAGCTGACTGCCGCCTCAATGAATCATAAATTTCCGTCGAAGTGTTAATGCATTTTTGATTAATTAAACACCGATAGGCCGCGAAGGGTATTAACTCATCCCAGGCACACTGCACTCCGGTGTGATGAAAGCCGACGACTTCGTAAGTATGTCAAACAAAGCCTTTGAAGGAATTTCTTAATTAACTCCGCCAAAGATGCAACCTATTCAAGCCGCTATCGCGCCCGCGATGCGCCGATGGCTAGGAGGCAATTACAAGTGGAAGCCAGAAGGACCTCTCTTGTCAACGGGAGGCGTCCGAAAAGCGGGCATTAAGTGCCGGCAGTGCAATGTGCCAAGGAATCTGCCAGTCCTCCGGCTCCTCCTGCGGCTGCCGCCTGGGTGATTTCTTTTTATGATTGGCCGCCTCTTTTCGCCCCTTTTTTTGCTGCTGCACTTGCCTCGATCGACTCGCATTTCCCATGTCCCGCATGCTCCAGATCCACTTGTACCGCTCGGTGTTCGTCATCGTGTAACTCCTGACAGCGGAGCACGAGAAGGCCACGCAATGCTGTGGTGTCCTCAATTAATTGTCTGCGCTTCATTATCAAGGGTCATTACGAGAATTTATGATACCAACGATAGGAGCTCGAGGGGATGCCGACTCGTCGAGCCGACGGGCTGGGGGAGCAGAGGAACCAAAGACAAAAGTGCGTGCACCACGGCTCAGCGTCATGTGAAAGATTACGAAAGCGAAGCGTTAAGTGCAACTGAAATGAACCATACGCGGAACCCGGCGAGTTGATGAAGCTGACAGTGCGGACAGTGCACGGTAAAACAAAGCATAAGACCCGTCGACTCTTGAGTTCGACGGAATTAAATGAAATTAATGACACATGGGGTCCCCGCAGACGACCAGATGCACACACACACCGTCCAGGCCGGTCCAGTTCGGATACAAATACAATTGCAGCGCAATGCGACGCGCAGTAGAACTCATTCCATTGACATAAATCAAGAAGCTACGAGAGGAGTCGCCTCTGGTGCGATGCCACGGTCCAGGCCCTGTGACAGTGGTCAAACGGCGACGGAGGGTGGCCGTCACGTTCAACAAGGTTATGGGCTTTTGAGGTCAGCCAGATGGATTTATGTGGCAACCGAGCAGAGTTATTATAGCACGCTGGACAGGGACACCCCAGACACTTGTGGATAATGATGATGATGATGATGATGGTGGCCACAACGATGCGGGACGAACGCAGCGGGATCCTCTGCGCGGTCACTTTAAGGATGAATCGCCGGCTCTGTGGAGTGTCTCTGGGTCGTTTAATGATCGCGATTCGCGTTCGATGGAAGAATTAGTATCACGCACCGCAAATGACGCTGGCATTTGTTCCTCCACGCGTTCCACGATGTCATTAGTCGCTTTCGGAGAGATCGCGTCCTGATGACGACGCGCGTACGTGTCTGTCTTCGTGGATCGGGGATCGTGTGAGAAAATGACGAGTATTTTGTATTTAATCGAGTTGCATACACTTGAGCGCAGTGAGCTATCAGTGGAGTCAGGTGTCGGGAAAGCCGCGTCATTAATGTAAGCAATGGACGTCCATCTGCCAGAGCTTGATGAAGATAGGCGAGTGCAATGTGTGAAGTTCTGACTGGCAACGGAGCTGTAGGCGATGGGTGTAGTGAGGGGTTATATGACGTGACTGTGCATCGAATCTTATCAAACGCTGTATAAATAATCACAGCCCAGTCGTTAAGTTCGTCTTGAAAAATGACGTTATATCTCAGCTATCAAATGGCACTTAACCTTTGTCCGGTTCAACCTGAACACTTTGCTGGCGTGTAGATTTCCTTTCGACTGAGTTGCCTTCCGTATCGGTGTTAAGCATCGCGATTTGTTTTGACGACGACGGCGTTGCGAGCCTGTAGAGACAATGTTGTTGCAGCTGACGGGACTAAGGATCGAAGTGTTAGATGGTTCAGAGTCCGTTGGTATGATCATTTTCTTGCTTTGTGTCTGGATTAGTTGTCGGCTCGTAATCAAAGAGGAGAAGCTACGCCAGCACCAACTTTGTCATTGGCAAAGCAGAGTTTTACTAAAATAATCCACAAACTTAGAGCCTTGTGCCTTGTCGATTGTCATTGCGAGTCTATAGCGAGACTTGTTGAAAATCTGTTGGATTCATTAGTAGCTTTGCACGGAAGCACATCAACTCCTGTTGGCTTGACATGTATAATTGCGTGCGTGTACACATTTTTTCATCACAGGACTAGTTTCACACAAGGTTGCTTAAGAGTTTGCTAAGAATGTCTCGAAACTCTGTCTACAGCGACGATAATTGTCATTCAAGGGATCGAACTGAACGTAGAGCTACTTACTTCGACTATACTTCTCACATACTTCTGAAAACCTATGTAACTTTTGAAGTTACGTACACTTCGTACGAAGATAATTTACGTAGGAATTTGCTTCCAGTTAAGTAAGGAATCGCAAACGGAACTTAACGAAACTTGACGAGACTTAACGAAACTTAACGAAACTGAACGAAGTGATTATTATGTTCACACTAAAACATCTATGTGTATTGGCTATACTACTATTGTCGTAAGACTTAAATCTGCTTACGTCCACCACGATCGACCACTAAATTATCACCAGTATTCTGAATCAGTAGGTGTCTCTCCAGGCTCATTTAGCCCAACGTATTGGATTCAACTACTCGTAGGTGGCCATACCGCGTAAACTGCATTTACTCTGGATTCCCTCACACAACAAGTGTGTGTCCATCTCCCATCTCCGCGCAGTCCGCAATCACAGCAAGCTGTTCAGTCACATCAGAACACGCTCCACTCCATCCTAGAAGAAATTCCAAACAAGAAAGCCAAGATTCCCGGCAACCAACGCACAGCAACGGAAGACCCGCAAAGAATGTCCTTCTGCAAAAACAAAAACCAAAACGAAATCTTCCAAAAATGTGTCAGTCTCGGGTTACTCCTGCCCCCAAGACGAGCGGACAATACAACCCAATCCCGGTCTGGAAACAATAACCACAATGAAAATAATGACGTCTTCGATGAGCGTGAGCGGGGCAATAAAGCACTCTCTGGCGGTGGTCGTTGACAGTCCAGAGCAAGAGGGTGTGCGTATGTGTGCGTTTGAGCGTAAGGGCTCAATCAATGCAGGCTTTGAAGAAGAATGAAGGTTCCTGGAAGCCACCTCCGCCACCGTCCAATCTCCGCACCAACGGTCATGTGTGCGGGTATTCATCCGTGCGCGGAGGTGGGGCAGCAGTACAGCTTCCCCTTATGCCATATTATGAGCTAAAATGTACTGACTACACGTATCATATTTTACGGTCCACAACCACCGCCATTAAAAGAACTGAAACACACCGAAACGACCACGAAGACATGACGACCGGAGACAAAGTTGTAGAATGACGAACTCGCCGCCATGCTCGCTCTGTTGTAAACCGCATGAAATTTAATTCAAGCATTCAAGGTCTCCGGTGCTCCAGCCTCGTCATGGCTGTCGTCGTCGGCGGTGGCGACGACGACGACGGCTGCTGATAGAGTGTCTCTTTCGTTCCCTTTTTGGGAAGGAGCTGGCCTGGCCTGGGCTTTCACTTTTTCTTATTTGGTATTTTTTTGCTCACCGGCGATAGTCAATGCGGCGGCGGCGGCAGCTACCCTATTCTAGGACGTTCCGATGAGTGCGTTTCCCTGTGATGGTGACACGGCATAAGATACCGCCCACTTTCGGCCGAAGAAGGCAAGATGAAAGCGAGATCAGGAAAATTCTTGGAAATTCGGCCATCGACGAGGGCAAGAGTCTCCTCCTGGCAACAGTGTTCCGATGCCGACAACGTTGCGCTGTAAGGAAATCCCTCGGCGAGGTGCGAAATGGCCTGAATCAGCGAACTGGAAACATGAGATGGGATTCAGGTGAAGACCAGTAGCGCGAATTGTGATCTTGTTACTGTCACCTTCTTGGGTGACAGCACTTAACACGATCCGACGGCTGGGAGTTTGGGTTCCTGCTGCGATCCCTGAACCCTTTGAGCATGGCTTTGTTGTGACTTTGGCTCAAGTGGGTCACTTGGGGGCTGCAGGGTGAATCAAATCTGTCTGTCTTTGACTTCCCACCACTCACTTATTCACGCATTGCTCCAATTTCGATCTTCCCCTCATATGTTCCTTGGATTTAAAGCCTCATAAAGACAGTTCGTTAACAGCGACCCACACCTGCCTCCGCACTGACTTTCTCGCCCGCCCACCCCTTCTAATCTCTCTCAAGCCGCCTGGCTTTAACGTGCTAGAGTTTCATTTTATTCCGTTCAATTACGTGATGTGTGCTGGCTTCGTATTGCCTCCAATTCCGCCCACCCACCACCCACCTGCACACATTCGGAAGGTGTCTCCCAGCCATGGGAGTGCTTCAATCGAACCCAAGGCATTAGGCCCGTTGAAAATGGTCTGAAAATAGGCTGAAACCATTTAGCGGTAATCGGATGGAATTTTCACAACACCACAGACACACGGGCATCCAGACCGGGCGAGGATGTGCCCGTGCCTGTGCCGGTGCGCGTGTATGTGCTGAGCTCCGTGGTCTGTGCACTGTTCGAGTGGGTGTCTGGAGGGTTGTTTGGGGGTTAATTGTTGGGGATTAAGGGTGTTTCACGTGTATTAAGAGTTAAGTAGCATATGTGTCACGTAGGTGTGCAAAGTTCTGCCTGAGGAAATGAGAAAAACATTCGAGGGCCTAAATATGTACGTTGTGTACGAGTGGGTTTTTGTGTGTCGACGATGTGCTGTAATTTAATGAGACGCTCAGAGCAATGAAAATTGGGGGAGTGCCTCGCACAGCCAGGAAATCATACAAAAATAATTAGAGATTCATATGTACAGACACACACGAGGATCTTTGGAATCCGTGATTTGTAAGCTAAGCGGTGCCATGAAAAATGATGATTTTTCTGTAAGGCCTCCTGTGACACCGACTTCGACGGGGCTAAGAAATCAATTCTGAATGACATTAGCAATTTTCATCAACTTGACCATGTCCTGGGAGTTCAAATGTCAGTTCTTTTCCGGGACCTCTGATGCATCGAATCGATCGTCTTCGTTGGACGCTAAAGAAGCGTTGCGCAAGACGGGAGTCTGGCCAGTCATTTTGAACGACCTTATGGCAGCTAAGGGGTGCTGTGGGGCTGTGCAGGTGCATTTTCAGGACGTGCGTAGAGAGAGTACGATCAGATCCTACGTCTGGGAGTATACTCAGGTGTTTCCAGTATTTTTGCGATACTCTCAACCAGTTTTCAACACCTTAACACGTTCAGGGATTTCCAGGCAAATTACGAAGTAAACATAAAATCTATCAGAAATGAAGTATTATAGAGATGGGTCGATCCATGTTGGGTGTTAAGACCTATTTCCCAAAGCGATTCTTGGATTTTCAATTCTATTGATGTACAAATGTGTTGTGAGCTCTAGGTCAGTTTAGAGATGAGCTTGCTGCACCGTATCCTGTCTGCACTGTATTGTGTCTCTCATTGCAAGAGTTATGTTGTCAACCTTATCTTGCAGTAGTTAGAAATTGCTCACACTCTCTCACCCTGTATCCTTAATTATACTGAATGTGGTCTCAAGAATTGATGTCTGATCTTTTTAACAAGCTTTGACTGTATTCGGTGTCCCTTTTAATTTTACTGATCTGCTCCTCAATTTCTTTGGCATAATCTCGGTTTATAGTTTTGATTACCAATGATGTCAAATGGTGACCTTTTGACTCTTCCCCCTGTCTTAAAGTAGTTTATTTCCCTTTTCAATAGATGTTAGATGCTTTGAGAGAAGTGCTATGACATTATGGCGTTCCAGTGTTGTATTAAATAAACTGGCATCCCTCTTCTATTTGCTAAATCATACCGTATAGTCCGGATAATTGATTCTTACAAGTCGCCAAGTTGTAGTATGTAATTGGATGTTATTAAATGCACATTACCTGTGTCCTCGAAGTATATCCCAGGATGTGTGGTGAATGGTTTATTGATGAATTGCGCTTGACCACTCCCGACGGCCATATAATTGACGTGAGTGCAATTGATACTAATAATTATTGAACGATGAATAATCTTGCCCTTTTATTCTCATCAGGACGTATATTGGCTTCTTTCGATCTTCCTGGTAAGTTTAAATTAGTTTCTCATATTAGTTGGTCTAATTTTTGGAATCCTGGTTTTTGTTTTCGATAGTCTAATCTGGTGGTGATGGCAAACGGGTTTTATTTTATAATCGTTACGTTGCTTATGCTACTCGCGTCATTGGGGTTTGTATTCATGTCAGTTGCAAATTTAAAAAGTTTGGTCATTGGACAAGTAAGACCGCAAGAATAGATTTCACTTACGAAATTGTCAGACTTATAAAAAGTTCTCAAGAAGTTAATTACGTCAAAACACGTCCACTCCCGTCGGGGATTTTTAAAAACGCGTGTGAAGCTGTAAGTCGGCATCACTCTCTTCTTCTACACACCGAACTGAGATGGCTTTCGAGGGAACATTTTCATCCAGATTAGTTCAAGATATTCCTCGTCCAACAGCCCAATTCTGCATCCGCCCCATTTATGTAATGATTGGTGAAAGTGGCTTATTTGGCGGATACATTCGGTAACTCAACGTAATTTGACAGTTCATACCGGGAAGAACTAGTGTTGTGCTAAACAGTTCCGACGGCGGAACGGACATGACATCGATTCTAATCGCAGTCGAAGCTCGTTCTCAGACACATGGCCGTGGAACTATGTAGTTCCATGGGCATGCTGCCGTTGAACATGTCCGCGGAACTGTTTCAAGGAATCATACATGTCCATAGAACTAAATATGTTGCTCATGTTCCGACCGATCGAAGAAGAGTGATTTCTTGTTGATGACATGACGTCGATTATTTACGCAGTCGAAGCTCGTTCTCAGAGACATGGCCGCGGAACTGTGTAGTTTCATGGGAATGCTGGCGTTGAACATGTCCGCGGAATTGTTCAAGGAATCATACATTTCCACAGAACTAAATATGTTGCTCATGTTCCGACCGATCGAAGAAGAGTGATTTCTTGTTGATGTCACCCCTAGTTCGAGATTGACATGTTCAAAACATGTCGTCAAAATTTATTGTACTCACTGAACTACATGTCCACGTTCAATAGATGTGTCGACGTCTGATACATGACTATGTCCGTACATTTATTCCGACTCAGGTGTGCACAACCATGTGTGATTCCAAGCGTTTGCTTGTGTCTGCCATGCCAGTGATTGCCATGTGCGGCTTGTGTATACAAATTGCTACATGTCTTTGTATTCGTTTATTCATACCTCTGAGAATTCGGAGCCATGTGGAGTATGGACATGTTTAGGTTGAGTTTACGGAACGATGGAAACTGTTTCAGACAGTGGACACAGTTCCGGGAGCTAAACATGTCCGGAACGACACAACTCTAAGAAAAACCACAACCAAAGTTGCGAAAGTTTAAATATTTTAAGCGGATTTTTGGGAGAAAATATGTTACAGTTTACCTCGGATGAGGAAGGAAGCATTGATCAAAATCTTGTCGATGGAAGAGCATCTCCCCCGAAAAATGGATGACATCGACTGGGTACAGAATCCGTTTGCAAATTATATCAAGCCAACGATGCTAACTGTTTCAGAGAAATAAAATTTGAGCAACATCAAATCTTCATCTATTCTTAAACATTTCAATACATTTTCGGTTGGTCTGAAAGATGAATACCCAGCAGTCGCAAAAAATACTCTTATGGTTCCATTTGTAACTGCTTACCGATGTGGTGCTGAGTTTCCGGCTTATACTGCACAACAAATCCAGAAACGGACTGAACCTCCAGACCTTCGCATTCAGTTGTCGCACACTAAGCCTAATAGTAGGTAGGTAGGTGGTGAGTGGCTGAGATACACTTAGGCCCAAGAAGGCCCGTTGTATTGCCGCGTGGGCTTACACAAAAGAGGGGGTTAACCCGGCATTATTATTATGACAGCCAGCCGGATTTATCAGTGAAGTCTCATAGCGATTTGATTGGTGTTTCTCTCAGAACGCTTAGGTCATTGAAGATGTAGGAGCCTAGAATGGCGTTTTTTTTTGGCTGATGTGAGTACAGGGCAGCTGCAGAGGAGGTGTTGCACATTTTCTTCTTCGTCCACAACAGCTTCTGCAAAAATCGTTAAAAAATAGTCTTAGTCTTTTCGCATGTAGCCCCAAATGGCAATATCCGGTGATTATTCCCACTGCGGTGCAGATTTTGGATCTTTTTAAGGAGATCAGGGCTTATCAGATTTTTTAGGGTCAAGACTGGGCTAGATTTGTTTAGTAATTTGGTAAGTATTGACCGTATTCCATCTGGCATTGACCTTTAGTTTGCTTTCATAATTGAGTTGTAAGTTCAAGGGAGCTAAGGGAGTACCTATGTTACCGAGGGTTCCGTCAGCTGGCAGTGTTGTAGCGATTTTTCCGAGTTTGTCATCTTCGCAGTTTCCCCTAACGTCCCTATGGCCTGGTACCCGACAAAGACGAAATATTTTAAGTAAATTTTAGGAATGAAATTTCTTCACATTAAAAAAAAGTTACGACGCATTCTTTGTTGTATAACAAATGTCTTTAAAAAATAACTTAAAATAATTGTTTTATAGCATGTATTCCACTGTGGCTTCCATAAAGCAATCACATCCAGACAGCCTTCCGTTCCATCTTTACAAAAGACATCACTGACAGGATTCATTGTGAGTTCAAATGGCCAATGTCATTCGCACTACCTCTATTGTTTCTCTCTTTCTCTCTTTCTCTCTCTCTCTCTCTCTCTCCCTTATCATAGAAATAGTCACCGCTTAAAGCTATGAACCTCCTCCTAGCAAAGACAACGCACAAACCCAACCCAACTAATTACTTCCGCCGACGAAGCACCCTGGCTGCGAGTATGGTGCCAACTCGAGCGCACCGCATAAAACGAATCCAAAAGGAATCGTTAAATCATTAAAACATTACCAACATTCAATTACGGTTCCAATTCGAATGCATCACTGTCGTCTCGGGCCTCGTCGATGCACACTATGTGGCCTTCCGTGCGCACGACACTGCACCCCATGCATGCATACACTGCATACACCGGCTAACGACGAGCGACGAACGACGACTCCTGTCACCCCACATGTCTGCCCGACAGGATTACAAATAGTTGCAGGTCGTACACATATATCCGTAACATTTAACAATGTAAACTGAATTCCCAACCCACGCCCACCCTACGCCCCCACGCCCAGCTGCGAGCCAAGGCTCGGGTGTCTGCATATTTACAATGCCTTGCAGCGGTAATCCAAATATGTACTTAACAAGATAATGAAAAGTCTGACATTGCAAAGTCAATAAATAATAAAGCACAGAGCCGTTGTGGAGGAGCATGGCACTGGCCATCATCGGGGTGCCACCCCACAGTCATCCCCTCACGACGAGGACCGACGAGCGGAGCGGCGTGAGCTCTGGTGGATGGGATACGAAAAAATTGATTTTCACCTGTCAGCCGTCGTGATGTGTGTCCGGACTGACCGATGCTCTCCTCCAAGCCCCCGCAGGCGGATGGTACGGCGCGCCGTATTGGCCTCATGTGTGCAATTGACTTTTGGGCTTCCGCTTTTAATTCGATCAGAAGTTAATTAATTTCAACGGCTCTCGCATGTGCATTTCTGGTGAATGTACATATGTGTGCGTGTGTGTTTGTGTGCGAAGCCACATAAGGAGGATGGCCACTCGAACTGCCACTGACATTGCTGCTCGCCGCTGACACAGCAGCGCCCTCAGAGACGGCCGCAAAGGAGACTGCGACGGTGCGACGACGATCCCAAGCAATTTATCTCCTTGTCCGCCCCTTTACATGCCACCGGGAGGTGGTGGACCAGCCACAGCCACCCAGCATCGAAAAGGGATATCCGTCGGGTTTGAGAAACACAAAAATGAGAGAAAAAAAAAGAAGTGAAAAGGTGGAGGGCACAAGATGCGAACGGAAAGGACGCAAGCGAAAAGCGAGAAATTAAAAATTCAAATTGTTTGCCCGATGTCTGTCATGTGAGCCACGGAGAGTTTGTTTGTCCCGTTTGTCTACGTATCCGTGCATCGAGTCCAGAGTCGAAAGTCCAGAGTCCAGCCCTCCGCATCGGGCCACTGTGCAATCTGTTTGGCCGACAGATTGCTGCCTATTGAACTGGACTGATAGGCAAATGGAGACAGATTTTCATGCAAATTTAATGCGTAAACATGGTCAAATTGGAAATCATATCCTCTGATGACGACGACGATGAGGATGCGGATGCGACTAAGGAGGAGGAGACGATGAACAACTATTGGGGTGGCGAAGCCGTGCGATACGACGCTAGTGTTGGAGCATCACTAATGCTGTGCCATGTATCGTTTCACTCGGCGACCTCATGCGAGAGGACGTAATCAATTATTCTCTTTTTCCCGAACGCGCATACCCGAGTGAAGTGGATGATATGGACTTAGGTATCGTCGTCGGTCCTTGCAGGTTTTATGAAATGACAGATTGACATGTGAAATTTGTATGAATCACGTGGCTCCGCTGCTGGACATCAATTCGATGCGAGCGCTTTTTGCCTTTAATTTTTGACTAGGATTTGAGTTTTGATTTGCACCACTAGCACGGATGCACGTGGTGCGGTAGATGAACTCTGTTCTGGGATCAGCTGATGTGAAGAGGTACATCTGGGATTGACAGGCAAGCCAACCTATTGATGATCGGATAGTAGATCGGTGGACGATCGTGAACTAGGCCGTCTGGGTAATGTATTCAGACCAGGTAATGTATAAGCCTACAAGAGTCTAGAAAGACAGAATGCTTGTGAGACGTTACAGATCCTGGAATTTGATTTTGCTAAGGGGAGACTATTTTGTCCATGCTAGCACGACGATGGATAGTTGTTCAAGTTTAACAGTTTTTTTTTCGAACTTTGGTGCGTCGTCGTATACGGCTCGTGAGGATCGTTTACGCCAAAACTTCTAGACTGTTTGCCTGTCTTGTCAGGGTTTTTGAGATACAGTAGAATTCCGATTACATGCACCTTGATTATCCGAGTGTCCGATTATCCGGATTCATTCGTCACAGCTCCACCGTGTACTTTTGTTGGTGCCTGGACTACGAGCTGTTTGTGAAATCTGCTTAAAAATGACCCAATCCTCTTCTTTTTTCATTTCAAACATTGTTAAACTATCTCGCCCAATGAAAATGTGGAATAACTCAGGGAAACGTCAAAAAACACCAACACGTTTCAGCATGTTGAAACACTTTTGGTGAGAGACTGCTTCGCTTGCGTTGGATGACTTTGCTCTCACCGCCTCACCCTTTTTCGTACAAAAGTCAAAACGTAGCACGACGCAGTGAATGGCATGGAACCATTGTGGGCAGTGCTGCCAAATGATTTTCAGGCAGAAGTCTTAATTTCTTGCTTTCAAAACCTTGAAAATAAGATTTGGTTGGAAATCGAAAAAATAGAAGAACTTGGTTCGACTTCAATTTATTGCATGTGAAATTATTTTGGACAACATAAAATGTTCAATTCCTTCAACAACATAGTCTAGTACAGTCTCCTGCCTCATGGGTACATACACACCACACACTCGAATTAGCCTCCTGCATTTTTAGCAAATCTTTGGTATGCAAAATTCATTACGAGGTTTCATTGACCATCGATTTAGGTTAACTGCGGAAACTATGAGTTCAACAGTAGCACGTGAATGGGGAAGAAATAAGACTTCAAAAACGAATTTGTTCCATATCGGAAATGTTAAACGTTCATTACCATGCTTCCCTTGTCGGAAAAGTAATTTGGCAAACTTTTGAATAGTGGATAAAAATATTAAACTTTTTTACAATTAAACAAAACTTTGCAATTGCTTAAATACCAAAAATCTTTTTAAGATTTGATGGACAAGTTTCATGTAGAAATATAAGCAAGTCTCTTCGAATGCGTCAGCATTGTTTCAGTTTAGATTCAAAGAATCCACTTGGTCTTGAACCTCTACACCGAGACATAATTTGTCAAGAGGAACAATATTCGAAGTCAAGCGGAATTCATCATTAACAACATAATGACAGTTCGTTTGCATGACCAGAGCTATGCATGAGCGGGTTTTACTTCCCTTCATATTTCGTTTGGAATATTTGTATATTTCGAAAACTGAAAAAATCTTGGAATTTTATGATTTCTTAGCCCAAAAATTTGGAAGCAATTTTAGGTTAAACAATCTTTAAAATATTGGGTCTATAATTCGTACGGTTTGCTAAGAGATGGCGTAACTTGTACTATTCCATTGGAACATGCGTTGGAAAGCTACTGTCATTGTACGTCATTTCAGTATATGTCATTCATTTGAAGTGTAAACAACAAGCATTTCTTTTTTGTCGACCTTTGTGCATAAAAAAGTGTTTTTGCGGGGAGTTCTTCTTCATTACTTTAATATGAAGAAAACTGCTGCCGAAAGTCATCGTATTTTGGTGGAAGTTTATGGTGAACATGCGCTAGCTGAGCGAACGTGCCAAAAGCGGTTTGCGCGATTTAAAAGTGGTGATTTTGGCTTGGAAGACCATGAACGTCCTGGGCAGCCAAAAAAGTTTGAAGATGAAGAAATGGAAGCATTACTCTATGAAGGTTGTTGCGAAAAACAAGAAGAGCTCGCAGAACCTTCGGGTGTAACTGAAGCAGCTGGATGTATTCAAAAGCAAGGAAACTGGGTTCCACATGAACTCAGCCCAGAGACGTCGAAAGGCGGTTTTGCATATCCGAAGTGCTGCTGGAACGCCACAAAAGGGATTCATTTTTGCATCGCAAGCGCAAAAATTCATATGTGAAACCCAGCCAACCAGCCAAATCAACGGCAAAGCCGAATATCCATGGCGCGAAGATAATGCTCTCTACTTGGTGGGATCAGAAGGGTGTGCTGTATTATGAGCTCCTAAAACCGGGTGAAACCATTAATGGACAATGCTACCGAACACAATTAATCCGTGTGAAGAGAGCAGTAGCCGAAAAACGACCGGAATATGAGACCAGACACGAGGCAATAATATTCCATTATGACAACACTCGGCCCCACGTTGCTATTCCGGTTAAGAACTATTTGGAAACAGTGGATGGGAAGGCTTACCCCACCCGCCTTATAGCCCAGACCTTGCCACTTCTGACTACTATTTGTTCCGGTCGATGCTGAAATACGGTTCACATCAGAGCGGAATATCAAAAATTGGCGCAGTTCTTTTGGGATGGGATCCACAAATTGCCAGATAAATGGGAAAAAGTCATGGCTTCAGATGGGCAATACTTTGAATAATACTATTGTACATGTTTTTCTTAAATAAACGTTAAAATTTTGAGAAAAGCACGAATTAAAATATATACGCAATAAATAAAGTCAAAACTAACGAAGAAATAGTTTTTTTTAAATATTTGTATATTTGGGTATTTAAGGGTTAACGTTAATGAGAGAAATCTGAATGAGTGGTGATTATAGGGAATAGCAATGATTCCCTATAATCACCACTCATTCAGATTTCTCTCTGTAACGTTCACCCTATTCGCCCTGTTGCTAAAGTTGCTGTAAGTAAACTAACATTCACTATAGCTGGTCATTGAGCCTTTCAGACAAACACAGTGTACAGCATCACTGTTTTGCACATGATAGCTTCGAACAGAGTACTTGCTTCGTTTACCTTCGCTTGCCGCCAGACCCATTTTATTCGCTTCTGTCTCAATGCCATCAAATTAATACCACGTTTTTTTTTTTTTTTTAAGTCCTTACAGACTATCATTATTACATTTGAAGTACTAAGACAACTCGAAAAACTTAGCTTAACCTAACTAAATTGAAAAAAAAACATGAAAATACCTTAAAAACTAACTTAACCTAACATAAACCTTAAAACTAACTTAATTATGTCCTCAAGAGACAGGCGTGTGCACCAGTTAGTTGTTATGTATATGCTTAACATGCACAACTAAAGGCCATGGTGCACATTTTTTTGGATTTTTTAATTTTTTGTCTTAAAAACTAACTTAATTCTATGTAAGTTGGCCACCATGGTCAACTGTCTCGTGGTTTGCGATAGCCAGCGTCGGCTGAGACCGGTTCTGGAGCAACCACCAGTAAAAGTGCCGTTCTTTGGCACACTCTCTCCTGTGCCGAGCAGAGATTGCTCTACTAAACCGGAGGAGATCCTCGTGGGTGCGATCGACATCCGGCTCGTATTGGAGTCGCCTGTCCACTGTTCGACGTACGACATGGAAGATCAGAGGGCATCCCTGCATGTCCTGTATTAGGTAAATTTTATCGAGATAGAGGAGTACTTCAGGCAGAACAAGGCCGTTGAGACGCACTCTTTCATGGTACAATGTGTTTGGGTAGTAAGCCCCAAAGATCAGACTATTTGAAGAAATCATAGCTCGTGCAGTGTGCCTTCTTATCAGCTTAATAACAAAATTATCTATCCTGTTCATGTTTGCCTCGTTGTACAGGACCTCGTTAGGATAGTACTTCTTGTACTCAGACTCGGGTGTACGATACAAACGGTCTCTCGAACAACATCATCTTTTCCAACTGGGAAGGACTCACGTTGAACCACAATGGACAACCGTACACCATAATTGTGACAGTTCGCTACTGGTTTGCGTTAACCACTGAGTTTGTCGCCCCAAAAAATATGCTGAGAAAGCTACTCAAAAACGCCACAACCGCCATTTTTCATCCCTCGGACTGAGCTTGATCGCAAAAAGGTTTCAAAAATGCACAATTCATTCCTGTGTGTTCCCACACAATTATGATTGCAAGCCATCTTTGACACTGTACAGCGCCAAGACCTCCATTTTGCGAATTCATTCACTTCCCTTACTTATGAGTTTAGCCCAAGGCTTCAATAGATTTTTTAAATAAATAACACTTAAGAGGTCAATGAACTTCCTCGCTGCACCCTGCTGCAATCCACGTGCACTTCCTCGGCCAACCTCACGGTCATTAACCCTCCTGCCACAGCTTGTCCACATTGAGCGCCACTACATGCCCGTGCGCAATCGATCAATTTTCATTCACATAAAACAACAGAAAACAAAAACACCATTTGGCCAGAACAGAGCCCATTGAAGCGTGCTCCTCGCCAGATGAAGAGGTCAGTCATCCCTCGAGGTTGCATCATGTCAGTCCATCATCACAAATCCCGCTTGACCGATCAACTAACTGTAAACAGCCAATCTCCCATAATTGCATCACAATTACCGCACTTGCTCTGACCGCCCATCGATGGGCAAGCAAGCAAATTTCACCGAGTGCCCTCCGCCAAGGGGTCGGCCACACCGAGCACGTCGTCCGATGGACAAGCGCCGATAAAAATGCGCGAAATTAAAAAATAACTTAATCGAGGGCGAAAACCAACGGTAAACATGAATTTTCATCGAAAATGCTTGGCCACCACACTCACTCGGGCAACCCTAACCGCCGAGGGTCGCCGCCGCCACGTTGAGGTGATCGCTGACTTACATGAAGTCGTGCCAGGGCAGTCATCACTCAGCGCAGAGCGCAGAGGGTTCAAGTGGCACAACCCCCGGTCGCTATGTGTGTGTTCATCCAGGAAATTCTAGCGCGGACAGCGATGAGAGATGATTTGCGAGTGATAACGCGCACCACACACATGCCGGCGACGACGACGACGACGACGGGCCGAAACCAACGCGACGCCACGTACTCGTATCTGCGTGTAGGCCTCGTCTCTTCTGTTTTCCGTCCACAACTTTCCTCGGTGCGTTTTCCTTGCATTATATTGTTATTACAAGAACCGGGAGATAAGCGCAGATAATATGGCCATTGACCCTGCGACGAACCGCGGGCCGACCGTCGTCGCTTCGTAGACGAGGCAGCAGCCGCACCGAAACCCCTGGCAACCCTGCAACGCTTCGGCCGCAGCACCGCGCCGCCAAGCCCTCTCGACGGCCGACCGGAACGCAAGTCGTTGTGGTCGTCGTCCGCTGTTTGTATGAAGATGTTGCTGCGAGGCCTAACAATAATAGTAATAACGGCACTTTATAGGTAAACATTTTATTTTCATTTTCTCAAGAGAGCCAGCCGAAGATGCGGAGCCGCGCGCTGTGGTTGTCATCTTCGCTGGCCGGCCGGTGAACCGGCCTCCGCGATGCAGGCCAGCCACACCGTTCGGGTCTCCCTCTCTCTCTCCCTGCCACCACCTCCTCCAGTTGCCCTTCGGAGAGAACCTCGCCGAGACTAGGTACTTTGCGAATGAAATTTATGACTGCCGCGGTTATGGAAATGCCGTTCGTTAGACGTTCGAGTTCCAAGCCGACCGAGGAGAGTGCGTGAAGTAGGTGTGGCGCTCGCCGGAGCTCGTGCGTTAAATGGAACAAGAGGCGCGCGTAGTGTATCTATGAATGATGCTCTTTGATTGAGTTGAAACACTTATGGGGTTATGTTTCGGCCGATTGAGTGGTTGAGGTTGGCCCGTTTGAAAGATGACGATCGAGCGCGAGTCTCTGGGGACGCATTCGACGGGCGAAGGTGTGGATGTTGCCTAATTTAGTACCCACGTAAACTGGGTTCACAATGGGCATTGTGGCTTAGAGCTTGAACGGCGAAGAATAGCTAACGAGATGCTGCGGCGTCTGAAGGGTGGACAGGCCATCGTTCGCGAAGGCTTAATTAATGAAGCTGTTTGTCGTGCGACGTGAGACGGGCGACTCGAGTTGCAACAGGCGTTGAAGTCTGGGAGTGGCAGCAATAGAGAGGAAATGCATAACCACCTGGTTTACAGCACAAAACATCGGGGGGCACCTCCTCTGAAGTTCGAGCTGCAATGACTCGCGGTCGGTGGGGGGTTTCCCAATTCGAGGAAACTTAGGTGGACTTAGGTGCAGTGCAATCGCCTGACCGTCTACTGAATGCATTCGATTGGCGAGGTGATCCTGTTGGTCTCTCTCAGTTTGCTTAGCGACATGAGTACATTAGCAAGCGCGACCGCTCGGATGAGTCTGCGGATAGCTACGAAAGCAGCACCGAACTTGGCCCGAAGACCAGACAATTGTAAAAGGGAGTACCTTGAACAGCGGTCTCACGATTCAGGCGAATCTCGATGTCTGGGTTCTGAGGAGTTGCCAGAGTGCTCCACTCAACCCAAAAGAATTCCGTCGTCTATCTGACCTAGACGAGTTCGGCGATATAGTAGGGTGCAGTCGAGTGGGACGCATTCACCGATGAGTGGATTCTCAGTATCGAATGCTTGATCTACAAGGAAGGAGACAGTCTTGTGTCAAGTATCGAGTGACAAGTCCGATTAATATTGCATACAAGCTGATAGGTGTCAGTGCAGCTTCAAGCTATACAAAAATTCGTGAAAATTCCGATGTCCTGCAATGCAGCCCAACGTATCAGAATCGATTACTACGCACACCAAAGGTGTACAGGAGTCATAGTTTGGTCTTTTAGGGCCGTTATCGTTGAACTGACTAAAGGGTTCAAATCGATCGAAAAAACACAATGAATCAGATCTCAACTCGTTTCGGTCGTGGCGTTGTTAGTATGTGTGTCGACGCAACCGCAACCGAACCTCGCTGCTTGTGCGCCGATGCTCCGGTCAAGAGGGTTATTCAATCCGAGCCTCCTAGTTTGAGAAAGAGAGGTAAACTGACTCTGCGGTATAATGACTAAGTCATCGAGGACACAAGCCAACTTGGTCTTGTTCAACCGGGAGAACCGGGCATGACCGTCCAGTTCGTTCGTTTTGTAAATAAGTCAGGTTTGGTAACGCTTCATCGAACTACGAGAGCTGTTCGTGAGCTCTACGAACGGAGACGAAGGGAAGGACCCGACTTCTCAGGGGGAAGACGAAAGAGCACGAGAAGCGCACGAGTAGATGGAGATGTGCTACGGCAGGAATGAGGTCCGAAAAGAAGTTTACCACAGACACAAGCGGAAGATCACTGCTGTAGACTGATAAATGGGGAGACTTCTACCGCTGTCAGGCGGAATGTTCCACTCAACACACTGAACGATGATAGAAGAGAATTCCGTACCCCGACCTAGACGAAGTCAAGTTAGCGATATCGAGACCGAAGTCGGATAAAGCTGCTACTGCAGACGAACTGTCTGCGGAACTCTTTAAGGCAGCTGGAGATGACCTGGTGGGGTACATGCACCAAAAGCATGCCCGACGAGTGGAATCTCAGTATAGTTTGCCCGATCCACAAGAAAGGATACCCCTTTGACTGCGCCAACTATCGTCGGTCAGTCTCCTTAACATCGCGTACAAGATCCGCTCTGCCTTATGTGAGCGCCTGAAATAAGATCTGTGAGGTTTCAGGCCGGAGAATTCCCCATCGACCAACTACGGAAGATTCTGAAAAAAAAACCAAAGAAATACTCTCGACACCCTCCTCCTCTTCCTCGATTTGAGGGCCGCATATAACAGCGTGCATAGAAACGATCTATGCAACGCCTTGTCTAGTTTTGACATTCATGCTAAATCCGTCAAGTTGTACAGGATGACGATGGGAAATTCCAAAGTCGGTAACCAACTCACCGAGACCTTTAATGGCGAACAAGACTTTCGACGAGGCGGCGCACTTTCATGCGACTTTTCTAACATAATTCTCGAGAAGATCGTGCGCAACTCAGACGTCAACACCAAAGGCACGATCTTCCACAAGTCTGTGCGACTGCTCGTGTATCCCGATGACATTGACATCATCGGGAGAACTGAACGGGCTGTCAGCCAGGCATTTGCGAGCATCGAGGAGGAAGCGGATAAGTTGGGTCTTGCGGTGAATGAGAGTAAGAATAAGTTCATATGCTGTACAAAAAATGTCCATCACCACCGCCATCTTGGGCAACTGACAGATACAGTTTCGATGTACTTAACGGCTCTGTCTGGGCTCCAAAGTAAACTCCGGACATCACCGCGGAGATAGGACGAAGGACAACCCTGGCCAATCGCTGTGTCTTTGGACTTAGAGGGCACTTCAAAAATAAGTCGAAGCACCTACCTCTCTCTATATGGACACCTAGTCCTGCTGTGCAGAAGCATGGATAAGAACAAATGAGGACGGTGTGATCCTTGGTCGAGAGGAATCTCCTTCGAATTGTATTCGTTCCCGTTTGCGAAGAAGGGGTTCTTGGAGGAGAAGATTGAACGATGAACTCCAGGAGCTGTACAACTGTCTCGACTCAGATGACAAGGTCATGTATGGACACTTAAGCTCCGGCACAGAAAGTCTTCGAGAGCAAGCCTGAGAGACAACGTGGTAGAGGAGGACCTCGCCTCCGATGGCGTAACCATTTAGAAGGAGACCTTAATCAGCTGGGTGTACGAAACTAGAGGCGCCTAGCCTAAGACCGTGATAGTTGGAGAGGCATGTTGGCTGAGGCCAGGTCCACACCGGACTGGATCGCCAGCCAAAGATGAAGTAACTGAGTTTGAACAACTCTTCTCTAGAGATGACCATCAGTCGAATACAACTTTGGATCGTAAGAAGATCAGGATCAGGGCTTGAAAATGAAAATACCACGAACCTTTATTACGTTACAAGTTACCCATCGATCAATTCTTTCCAATTTTTCCGACAGCATCAGCTGAAGAGAGAACCTTCTTTTCGAGCCGCCGCCGTAGTAGACATCCACCGATTCACCAATGTGTAGGAGGTCATCGTTGATCGGCGGATTTTATCTGTGCACGCGACAAGCTAGAAATGACAAGATCCGTCAGTATCTGCTCATTCGCCTAGTAGCCTCATCACGACTACAAAAGTTAATCACCTCACATCCCATTACTAAATCCAATTCGACATGGCACATTGCACAATAACTCACACGCCACATCGCCCGTCCCATCACGACGAGTGATTCCCGCTACCAGTCTTCGCGGCACAGACTAAGCAGCACCTCCCCGACGAAGACTGCTCTGCATAATTGCCATTGCAAACATAATCCACTCAATCACTAATAAGATCCATTAAACCACCACTCAAGCTAATTTAAGGCCCATAAAAATCCAAAGCTACATCACATCATTCTCCACTTAACGTCTGGACCATGGCATCGCCAAAGTCCGCAGCCAGCCCGGCCACGATCCACACGATCCACGACACACGTTGTAATAACTTATTTTCGACACGTTAATAAGCACGCCACCCTCCCCTGGCCGATAAATCACACATTAAACTACACGGCTGACATTTATTGTCGCCATTTGTTTCGTCACCATCGACCATCAACGAATCACACACAAACTTTCTGTGACGTCTGATGTCGCGTATCCATTAAGGAAAATCCCGCCATCAAATTAGGGGCAATTAAATTTGGAATAAAACTTAATTAAGGTGTCGCAATCCTATTCTTAGCCATCCGCCAGTGGCGCGGCGGCCGCTGGCAGCATGCCTTTTTGTATCGGCCAGCAGGCCAGAATGTTGGCTCGTTCGAAGACCAAAAAGGTTTGGCACTAATGCGGCAACCTTCTGGCACTCCGCATAATTCATTCATCTCACGCAATGCACTTCGATCCTCTAAACCCGGAACTCTCCCACAAGCCACACCGCGTGCACTCTTCTCGTTCCCTCACACACATATGCGCGTAGAGGAGGGTACTGCGTGTCGCAGGCAGTCGACGCATTCATCATCTTTCGCCTCACCTTTTCAAATTCGCTTCGTTCAGATATTCATAATGCGCCGCCGCCTTTCGACGCTCAACCGCCGGACGGTGAGTGGTGAGGGATGGCTGGAGCGGAGCCGGTGCAGCGTTTCGGAGAGCGTCGCGTCGTCGCGATCGCCAACCGTTCCATAGATCAATCCATTCATCTGCGCGCACTGTCCAAAGTGTCATTTCGAAAGTTTTGTGGGGTTTTCACCCGTCGCGGCGCGGCGTTTTCCCCGACTTTTGTCGCGACTCGCTGGCAGACCCCATTTTTCAGGTGGAAAATGAGAAAAAGGGAAACCATGGAAACGATGAAGACAATGCTGCAAAACTGCGTCGAGGCGGAGAGAAACGGAGTGAACGACGATCTACGACGAACGAGATGAAAAGAATCGCCGACCATGCTTTGCGTCTCACAGTCGCATTGTTTGACAGATTGACAAGCGTTTATTCTTTATTGCCCGGCCCGAGGAGTGCAACAACGCTTGGCCGTTTCTTTCGAAAGTGCCACCTCGTTCGCTCGTCGCGGCCTCCCTTTCGAGGCGGCCGCCTCTATGCCGCCTGACTGAATGAATGTGTGCGTGAGCCGCGGCTATGACGAGGATGACGTTGACGATGATCGTGTTCCTGCTTTGGCTGGCGATACGTTAGCCTGCCAATTGTGTGTAGACCCCGAAAACGCTGCCTGGGACTCATCCGCGCACAAGTACCGTCCCAAGATCCATTCATTTGTCAATCAAACGCTTCAGCGCACCGCGCCGAAAGGTGTAACTCCCATGCTAATTTCGACGAGAGACCAAGGCAACCACACAACAGTCCTCGACATCGCTGATGCCGATGGAGCTGTGTGCACATGTGTGTGCACCTGGGGGCTCTCGGAGCTTGTCAGGCTGCACCGCCGCGGGGCTGACGAACCAAAATATCTCTGGGTGCAGTGACGATGAGTGGTGGTGGATGGTGGATGGTGCCACATGAGCATCCTCCGTGGGAAATGACAAACTGGAGCTGTGTTGTTTGTTGATGTTGTTGATTGCCGAACAAATGGCTTCGATCGTTCGGATTGCGGTGACTAATGCGGCCATCCCATCGCGTAGGCTTGGGGGATTGGGGCTGAAATTATGTGGTGCCATGAATGAATGGAGGGGAGTTCTGTTGATGGTGACAGCAGCAATGACGTTGGGCAGAGGTTGCCATAATCCCATCTCCATCTACACTGTCTGCGGGTCATTCCACACAGCATCACGCCCAGTCGCTCTAATTGCTTCTGACAGTCCAGGACCCCTCCGCTCAGTTTCAACTTCAGACCTCAGTGCAATCAGTCGCCGTGTCTTTTCCTACGGCACAGCAGCACGTGCCGCAGAGTCGTACGTTCAAGGCGGTACTAACCGATTGAAAATTCAAATGTTTTCACACTCGCGCACGTCGGATCGATGTGTACGTGTAGCATGCGCCTGCTCATCGTCAATTCCGATGTCATATCGGTTTAAAGGTGCAGCCCACACGACACACTGCCTAGGCGTATCGTTCGGCTTTCTCATTTGCTCTGAGGACATTGGCCCCGGGAAAGTGCCCGCTCTCGACGCTCACCACGCTTGCCGTGGCGTGACACAGCCTGTTCCATCCGCAGCCATCCATAAGAGGCGCAAACACAGACGCTCCACTCGAACTCTGCGCGACTTTCAATCAATTTTCCATATTTCATGGCCCGTCATAGTGTGCTCCCACGTGCCACTGTGCCCCGAGCTCCAGATTCGTGAATGTGAGTTTATTGCTAATCACTCCACCATGCCATCACGCCCACAACAGAAATTCCACCTCTGAAAGCGGCACAACAACCTCGTCCCCGGACGTCTGCCAGCGCTTCATGCAGAAACGTGCGTAAGCACAAATTGGATCTGCAAACTTCACACCACGCCGCAAATGGAATGTGCGAATTTTCTGGGACAGCATTACGCACAGAATTCTGTCAAAAACCGAAGATTCAGCCCGGCGTGGCCGGAGGCCTACAACAAGTCGCACTATCCGGCTGATCTCCTGGAGATGTCTGAGACAAGCGCAGCTTCGCACCTACCACTTGTGTGTGCTTTCCCCTGTTCTTCACAGTTCACGCTCGCTGCTAATATGTACAGTCGACCGGATAGACCGACCCGAACTGCGCGGCGGCACACCTTTGCTTGGACAACGAGCTTCGGCTGGCCAACATCGGCAAGCCACGCCGCTCCGCACTGTCCCCGCTGCCGCCGCCATCCATTGGCGACGAACTGCGGCCACACTGGGTGCAAAGTAGGTGTCAAATTTGAACTGCCAACGGCAGGCTGGGTAATAAATAACTGACAGATTAGCTGAAACCCCTCCACTCTGGACAGTTCCTGGGCGTAATCCCTTTCCATCGGGGCGCGTGAGCTAGCCGAACTTATTCATACCCATGTTCATTGCTTATGACAGCTAACTAGTTGTAATCTGCACGTGTCACACCCTCGCATCCATTAGTTCCGCCCGTGTTAGCGCAAAAAATCAAAACACAGCCGAAGTACCTATTCCTGCTAATCCCAGACACAAACCGCCTCCAAACATCGGCCCAGCCAACGCCCGATCGAACCGAGCCAAATGCAGACCCCGACATCGCATTCCATTGTTTGGCCGTTGCGGCCGTCGTGTTCCTTGGGTGCACACGAGTCCTCAGGCGCAGACTGTGTTTGTGTGTGGATTGGGGTACAGTTGCTAAGCGTATTAAAAATTCTATGTGAATTCCGGCCATCAACCACTGCCACCACCGCCCTCCTCCGCCCCACCCTGGATGATGCACCATTAAGACGACACCGGTAACGACAGCAAACATTGACGAGGCACTGACGAACTGTAGGGCGACTACGCCGATGGTACTGACTGTGATGAGGATGACGCTCGGCAGACTGAGGCTGAATGCGACGACGACACTGTGTCTACCTTGACGAGCTGTTGGAACCCCACATAACGCAACGCACTGAGATCCGCACTCAGGTGGCAGCACTGCCGACGACGGTGTTGATGATAGTTGATATGGGTGGTGTGGGCCGCTGTGTCACTGGTTGTGGGGCGTGCAGCACAGCGAGTGGGGGATGTGGGGAGGGGTTAGGAAGTGCATTTAGTTCGTTGTTGACATTGTTGTCGCGGTTGTGCTGTTGGTTCGGGAAGCCAAACTGTGGATACATTGGGGTATTAGCTTTCATTTGTCGTAGGAACATGCAAATTAAGGGAGAGACATCAACGTCACTATGGGTTATCATTAATGTCTAAGTGCAACCAAAGTGGTGATCAAAAGTCTTCGCACACTACCCATTATTCTGAAAAATTTCACTTCTGTGGCTTACGTCGATTTACAGACGTTGCATTTTTGACAACAACGTCACCGAGTCGTGGGTTGCGAAGAATGTGTGAAGACTTCAAGCCAATTAAGCAATTTGAAGGTCTCTTGAAAGAATCTTTGACAGCCAAATAAGCAAACATCTCTGTCCGAAACCAAGATCAACAGAAGCGACTTTCAGTGAGGAAGTGTGAAAGGAATCTAGAGAAATCGATATACAGCACAGCCTCGCTTGTCCGGACACTCGCTAGCGCGGACACTTCAGTGGTCTCTCTAGACACCTCTTTGAAAATGTTACCTCTACAGTCCGGACAGAGTCGCTTGCACTCAGCTCTTGAGTCGAGACATTGTGCCGTTGCGATTTTCAACGTTCTGTATACTGTTGCTTGTTGATTTCATGCATTTGCGGCGTTCAGACACAACACTTTTTTGTGACGATTTGCTTGACAACAGTGCTTCTTGCACATCAAGCATCGATTGAAAAATTTATTTGAACGAAAAATTATTTTTACAATTCAGATTACAACTGGCCCTAAAAGAAACCAAACTGATGTACTTTGTTTCATTTAATGTTTATTATTATTGTCGGTTTATTGTTTATTTCTTTTGTCGTACAATGGCTGGTGCTTACATCGGGTTGTTCAAGTCAGTGTGTCCATGGTGGCCCTTTTGGGATCGATGGTGATTGCTATCGCTGCTATGGTAGAATTCATGCAGCTCGTTGTTTGACGTCTTTGGAAAGTTCTGCTCGTTTAGCAGATTTAACGCGTTGAGGTAGCGTTGTCCGGGGATTTCTCATTGTTTCTCAGGCTCCAGATTTCCTCGTTAGGATGGTTGTTGATTTCTAGTAAATGCCTTCAAACAGAGACCGTCAAAGGCGTCAACAATAGGCCTTACGACCAAGCCCTCATCATCCTCCTGCAACAGTTTATGCAGTGTCACCATGTAGTGTTGCAGGAGGATGATGCGTGCTTGGTTTTACGACCTAATATTGCTGTGGTGCCTTTGACACAATTCGACTTCAAGTGACTGTGAATTTGCTCCACTGAATTGCATTAGATTAGGTTAGGTCGGTGGGTAGGAAATATTAAGTCCCCCTTTGGCATCACACTGGGTCCAACTAGACGCAACACTTAGGTCCAGTGTGAAGTTAGAATCTAACCTTTCGGTCTCACTCGTGTACTTCCAAGGTGCTGTTGGTGTTATTTCTCTTGTCCATCCAGCCATCCAGAGATCCTGATAAACCTACGAAATAGATTTTTGTGGGAAATATGTTATATTGTGAAGGTCTTGGAAGAAAAATTCTCCCAGTGCTCTTTGTCTCAATAGGCAGAGCCTGGGGCCTCGACAAAGATAGTGCGTCCATCGTTTCCTCTGCATCCTCACAGCCCCTGCATATGATGCTATGGGTAAGTCCCATTTTATGATGATTGTGACCGGTTAGGGTTCCGACTACCATCCGCAGCATCCTGTCGGCCTTCGTGCTGTTGAACCTAGGCAATAATGAACGAGAGGTCTCACATGTGGAAAGAGAACTCCAACTATCACTCGCTAACTCCATGACTATACTATACACTTTCCTCCTGATGTCAGTAGAGGTGGACCAAACCGTGGGATTGCCTGGAATGGATCGGTTTCGACCCCTTTCCTGGCAAGTTCATCTGCTACCGCGTTGTCGGCTATGTCCCTATGACCTGGGACCCAGCACAGGTGATCGAATGATGCATGCCAAGAACCTTGAGTTCCTCGCGAAAGCTTGCGATTAGCTTGAACTTAGTTTCTCTAGCCGAAATGGCCGCATGACTGTCAACTAGAATGGTAATATTAGCGACACTACCATAATCAGGCAGTCTGAGTGGTGCATGCTTAAAAATTCGGGAAAGACGCCCGCGTCTGTTCCTTTTTCCATCTCCGAGCCATCCGTGTAGACCTGGATGGAGTTCGAATTATTGACGAGTTCATTGGAACTCCACTTCTCCCTTGGTGGGAGATGTCACCGAAATGAGATTCGAGGGATGGTAGGGAGTAGTCGCCTACAGCTTGTTCTATTTGTAGTCTGTCTAGAATACACACATGACCGCTAGGGCTGCCAGTTCTTGGATTGGATGGTCCTCATGGCGCTCTTTGCAGCAGTCATCTGCATATAGAGGTCAAGTGGAAGAGGATCAAATAGTACCTCTAGGCCTGCTGTTTGAATGGTGGATATTGCTCCTGTCACGCCTTGGCATGCGCTTCTCTGTATGCTCGTCAGCAGCTTCTCATGAGACGATCTTGAAAGCAAATTGATCGGTTAAGATTTGGCAAAGTGGGGAAGATCTATCGACAAATTGTGGAACTATGGATTCAACGATGTGAAGCGCAAGGACAACGCGACTCCGACAGGGGGAACATCGATGCTGTGAAACAATCTGATGCGATGGACGATCACCCACAATTCAACTCATATCGTTCCGCAATCACATGAACTAAAAGCGGGTTCAAGCGACCGCTATTGGGACACCGTTAAATGTTTGGGAAGATGCTTAGAAACCAAATCCCTGCGTTCCGGAAATCGATTTTAACAATTCAGTCGAGTATTGTGAGAATCTTAAGTTTATCCCTTGCTCTGAGATAGTTTGCTCGATTTCCGTTTCTGTCTTATCTGTCGGGCGCCGACACAGACGACTAGACCAGAACGGCACAATAGGAAGCTACTTATAACTTGAAGGTTGGCAGGGATCACGTCTCTGTCAAGTTCACAGTCAAAACTTACTTACATACTTATGGTGGCACTACAGTTCGGGGCCTGCGCCTCAACCAACAATCGTCCCCAGCCAGCTAGATCTTTAGCTAGCGTCCTCCAGTTTCGCACGCATAATTGGTTGAGGTAAAATTCCACTTGCGTGTGCCACCACGGTCTTCCTCTACGGCGCCGTCCTTCTGGCGTGAATTCGAAGGCCTTCCGGGCCGGAGCATTGGTTTCCATCCGCTCTACATAACCTAGCCATCTCAATTGTTGGATCTTCACTCTTCTGGCTAAATCGATGTCGCTGAACAGCCTATACCGTTCGTCGTCGTATCTCCTCATCCTCTTTCCTCTGAAAGCAACCAAGAGAACCTTCGTCCGCATTTGACAAAGTCCGTGCCTCTACGCCATAAGCAGGACTGAGACGATTAGGGTCTTATAGAGGGCCACTTTGGTTGTTCGAGAGAGGGCTTTGTTTATCAGCTGCTTTCTTAGCCCAAAGAAGCAGCGATTTGCAATAGTTATTCTTCGCTTGATTTCAGCGCTGGTGTCGTTGTTTTAATTTATAGGGCTTCCGAGGTAGACAATGTCTTTGACTACCTCAAAGACTACCTCTGCCCGAGACGTCAATATTGGGAGTCCTTTCTCGCTGACAGCATATACTTAGTCCTGCACCCATTTCCGCGGCTTCCGTCACAATACTCACAAAGGTGCCTCACAAAGGTACTCACATCACGCTGAGTTCTTCCGATAAAATAAACATCGTCGCCATATACGAGTAGTTGGACGGACTTCTGAAAGATTGTTCATCTGGTGTTGGCATGCGAGTTCTGAAGAATTCTTTCAAGGATAATGTTGAAGAAGGCACATGACAACGCGTCGCTTTGTCTGAATACTTTTTTGACATCAAAGGTATCGGTTAAGTCTTTACCGACCTTGATGGAGCCGCGTGCATTCTCCATCGTCATTCTACACAAACTGACGAGTCTGGTAGGGATGCTAAATCGAGACAATGCTCTGTATAGCTTGTCTCTATAAATGCTGTCATACGCGGCCTTGAAATCGATTAAGAGGTGATGGGTGTCGAATTGTTGTTCCCGGGCTTCTTCCAAAATTTGCTTGAATTTTTGATCAATGGTTAATTTTCCTGGCCTAAAGCCACACTTGTATGGGCCGACCAGGTTCTTGACGAACGGCTCTAGACCTTCACACAACACGGCAGATGATATCTTGTATGTGATGTTCAGAAGACTGATGCCTCTATAGTTGGCGCAATTCACAGGGTATCCATTTTTGTGGATTGGGCAAACAATGCTGAGGTTCCATTCATCGGACACGCTTTCCTCCGACCATATTTTACAGATGAGTTGGTGCATGCTCCTTACCAAATCATCGCCTGCCGCATTGAAAAGCTCAGCCGGTAGGCCGTCAGCCCCAGCAGCCTCGTTGGATTTCTGTTTAAATATGGCTTCCTTCACTTCATCCAGGTCCGGTAGACGGAATTGTTCATCTATATCGTCGCTGTCATTCGGGTGGAATGGCTCGATCTGCCTGACAGCGGTGTTTGGTTCCTCATCGCCGTTATACAGTCTGCAGAAATGGTTCGTCCGTATCCTCAGCATCGACTGCGATTCTACTACGATGTTCCCTTGATCATCCTTACAGACTTCGGTTCGGGCTTTAAAGTCAGCCTTCCTTGCCTCATTAATGCAATAATATCCCTCTATGCTCCTCCTTTTTTCTCCTGAGAAGCCGGTGTTCGTCTCTCCTCTTCCGCTCGTAGAGCTCGCTGGCAGCTCTTGTCCTCCTTTGTAGTGCCGCTTTATATGCCTCTTGCTTAGCTGCCGACACTCGTCGTCAAACCAGGGCTGTCGTTGGGTTGCTCGAGTGAAGTCCAGCACACCAGAGACGACGTCTTTCATGGTTTTTTGCCAATGTTGCCACTGGTCTTGAATACTAGGTGTTGGCGGTGGAGGACTTCTTAAGAGATTAAAGCATCGCAAGCAATTCATACAAATTCAATAACGAGATTTTTTCCAGAATAATTCTCGCCAATTGCTGTTTCTTTGTCTCAGAACCAGCGGGAGCTTCACATAGGAGGTCGTGTTTCAGGCGGCGTACACATTTGGAGAAGGACGCGATGAAATTGTTGATGTGCCAGCAGGAGAGGCTCCTTGATTGAGTTCCTGCCCAGACCTCTGTCTGTTGCGGCACATGAAAATGATCCACTTCAGCTCTTTCTCTAAGTCTAAACTCCCGACATGCAGATAGAGCCCCATCTACAGAAGTCTTGTCACAGGCAGCAACTGCACCTGAGATTATTCCTCCTGTTTTCTGCAGTCGGATTCCTTCAACTGTAAATTATGTTCAAAAAAATGCATGAATTCGAAATGAAATGAACGGCATATCTCCTCTATTGGTTCGATCGCCTAAGGAGACCACAAGAGAGACACACATTCCATTCTGTTGACAGTCAAGTGGCCACTCGGTCGATAATTCCTTATCTAGCCCCATTATCACGAGTGGGTAATAGAAATCCGCTTCACCGGTACGCGTGCAGAGCGCAATTTCTTTAATTCGCTGGCACTCGGCTTTTGAAAACATCAACTGCGATTAAGTGCAACGCCATTGGCCGTGCACACGGCTCGTCTGAAACCCATCAGCACGCGCGATGGAATTAAGGAACAAGATGTTCACCGGTCGAACATCAGCAAGAACCAGAAATCGGGAATCCACAACTGGTCACATAGATCCCAACAAATGCTTTTCGAAACATTTCGAAAACAAATTCCCCTCCCGCCAGCAACGACAGGCACTTAGAGACCAGAAGTGCCATCAGCAAGCCAGGAGGGACCAGTCCCGAAGGAAGATGACAACAGAATGAGCCAGTCCGATATTCGGTTTCCCACTGGAATCCGCATTCTCTGGGGCCCATCTCGGCTATGCAAGGCCCATAAATTTCTCATATTATCTTTCGGTTAATTCCAGCCACCGCCTGACCACCCGCCCGCTCCCGGGTGCGCAGCGCGGACCTCTGGCACGCCAGATTGGTCGCATTGACAGGGCTGACGGGACACAATTATGCTGCACATTGCCCGTGCTATTAGGGGAATTTTATATTTTTCCCAGTAATTGACTTTGAGCCGCTCTCTTCGACATTGTGCCGGTCGCCCGGACTGCCCGGACTGCCCGGACTGCCCGGACTGGAGACTGGAACTGCGAGTGGTGCTGGTTCTGGTGGTGGTTCTTGTAAAATTCCTCAGCAGGTATCGCATGTCACAATATTATTATAAATGACATTTCACGTATTGAATTACATGCATTACGTATCTGCATCCATACGAAGTGGCAGTTTATGGAGCGGCCAGTGTGCGAGTGCGAGTTTTTGGTTTTCTTCTTTTGTCTTTTTGTTTGGAATTCTGCTGCGGATGCACTCGCAGGCAGGTACACCTCCTAGGTGGCATTCGTCGCTGTCGCAGACAGCCGTACTGGCGTCAGTCGGTAATACCGGTAGGGAAGTGTGCACTTGTGTTGTCACCGGTTCCAGTGGCTCCGTTGGCTCCGGTGGTTCTGTGGTGATTCTTCAGCCTCAGCCAGTGTGGTGATATGCTTCCGTGCTGTGACAGGATCTACTTCATTAAGGGTATCTTTTATCTCCTCATCTGACATTCGCACTTGGTGAATAAAATGCATTGCTCTCAGATAAAGTTCAGAGAACTTGTCAGGGTTGCGCAATCACGGGACACGCCAGCAAGTGTCTGGCTGGTGGCTTGTCAGATGTCAGGGCGTTTGATATTTTTATTCAAGGGTTGTGTCTGTTATATTGTTTTTTATGCGAGGCGCCCGTTGACAGGAATTATCAGTCATGTGGGGACTTTAAGGCGATAATGTGGCGTGGAATGATGTGCGTAGTCAAGCGCCTCTTGGAACTTGAACTTGAATACCACATGGTTGCAAGCAATACAAATGTGTCTGGACCAGAAGCACATCTTTCGAAGGTCTGAACGACTGATGGCTTTCAGGGAGGCGGACATCTGAACTAGTTGTCAAGGCGACTTCTGCTGACACTGAACGCGATCGTCTAAGATAGGTCCAGTGCATGGCAAATTTGAACACGCGCTGCTACGGAGCATGGGCGCACATCACCGATGTCTGACTACTCGCTTAATTGTTTGGTTTCGCTGAACTCAAAATTCATGCCGAATCAGGAGTGGATGGGTCGACTGTTCTCGTGCTGTGGCGTGTCTTAAAATAACTTGAATAATGAATCGAACTGTTTAAAGTCCTCATGCGTTGTATTGACACTCTGTCATGTTGTTCTTTACACTTGAAGTTATAAGTATTTTTTTTTTAAATTGAAGTCAAAACCGTATCTGACCCTGTGTCCTAATTCACAACACAAGTCAAACAACTTTCCAATTCCATCCAAGTCCGATGAGCCGTTTCGGAGCTACCGCTCCACGTTTATGACATACATACGCAGGATACCATCAAAATGGCATTTCATGCGTCATCTGCTACACAACAAGACGCAATGTTCTGGGTGGAGACAAATCCTCCGCTTTTTTTGCGGATTTTGAAGACCCATACAACAATAGTTATCGCAATGAAGTATTCAATACGATGGACGACTTGGCTATCCCGGGAAAATTTAACCGGCTGAGTAGCACTGCGCTGACACAAGGCTATGCGATGTGCAATTCCGTCTAAGGACTTCCAACCGTATTCGAGCAAGGCTGTCGTGTGACTGCTTCAATCTGATCACTGCTGTGCGCAAGGACAAGCTGTAAGCATGCAAGGTTACAGCTGACTTACAGATAGTATTGACATCGGCGGAAGCTTTCACGGCGATTGAAGAACACGAGAATCGAGGTGGAGAAACGCTTCATCACACACCATCCAGGACAAAACGTCACTATTGACAGTTGCAATTTTGAGATCCGTGTTTATCTCCTTTTTCTTGTCAACATATGACATCTCACTAAAGATCGCATGCCCAAACGTCCTTGCCAGCTGCTGCTACTTCGGTTAGTGCAACTGTCTTTAGTCAGAATACGGCTCGAAGGACCAAAACGAAACTCTTGTTTCATATAGCCATTCCTGCCATAAGAAAGCAGATCGAGCAGATCTGATTCTTGGTATAGTAAAAAAAAGGCTTATTCCGTTGGATTTATAGCACTGTCTGCGAGGAAAATGGAGGACACAACCGTGACTTCTACACAACTGTGCGTCGCATATACATCGGACACATTTTCCCCGCGATCCCGAATTCGATTGTATGCGGCTTTAAGATCAATGGAAAGGTGGTGCGTATCGATTTGAAACTCGATGGCCTTCTCTAGGATTTGCCTAAGGGTGAATATTTGGTCTCTTTTCAATTTACCATCCAGGAAGCTGTGGTCCCGTTGTATGGGAGAGTTGGAAATAAATCTGTAACTTTTGATCTCGTGGATCGAAATTTGAAACATATTGCCACCAGATCTTATTACGTTTCAAAAATAGCCCATCGGGTAACGAAGTAATCTTAAGTACCTTATGACTCTCAATTGGGACTTAAAACAAAGCTGTGATCACTGTTTAAATGTTAAATATAAATTTTTAAATAAAAATAAATTTTTATATAAACAAATTAAATTGTAACAAACGTAAAATTCATAACGTGTGTTTTATATAAATTTACAGAAATTATGCAATTTAATTCGTGCGGTTTTTTTTTTTATTTTTCAAAATTTGAACGTTTATTTAAGAAAAACATGAACAAAAGTATTGTTCAAAGTATTGCCCATCTGAAGCTATGACTTTTTCCCATCTTTCTAGCAATTTGTGGATCCCATCCCAAAAGAACTGCGCCGGCTTGGCAGCCAAGAATGAATCAAGCCAATTTTTGCTGCTCTGGGCGTTCTGCATCGACCGGAACAAATGGTAGTCAGAAGAGGCAAGGTCTGGGCTATAAGGCGGGTGTGGTAAAACTTCCCATCCACTGTTTTCCAAGTACTTCTTAACCGGAATAGCAACGTGGGGCCTAGCGTTGTCTTGATGGAAAATTATTTCCTCGTGTCTGCTCGCATATTCCGGGCGTTTTTCGGCTACTGCTCTCTTCAAACGGATTAATTGTGTTCGGTAGCGTTGTCCATTGATGGTTTCACCCGATTTTAGGAGCTCATAATACAGCACACCCTTCTGATCCCACCAGATACAGAGCATTACCTTCGCGCCATGGATATTCGGCTTTGCCGTTGATTTGGTTGGTTGGCCGGGTTTCACGTATGATTTTTTGCGCTTGGGGTTGTCGTAATGGATCCATTTTTCATCACCAGTAACAATCCGATGCAAAAATTAATTCCTTTTGTGGCGTTCCAGCAGCACTTCGGACATGCAAAACCGCCTTTCAACGTCTCTCGGCTTGAGTTCATGTGGAACCCAATTTCCTTGCTTTTGAATACATCCAGCTGCTTCAGTTACACCCGAAGGTTCTACGAGCTGTTCTTGTTTTTCGCAACAACCTTCATAGAGTAATGCTTCCATTTCTTCATCTTCAAATTTTTTTGGCTGCCCAGGACGTTCATCGTCCTCCTAGCCGAAATCACCACTTTTAAATCGTGCAAACCGCTTTTGGCACGTCCGCTCAGCTAGCGCATGTTCACCATAAACTTCCACCAAAATAAGATGACTTTCGGCAGCAGTTTCCTTCATATTAAAGTTATGAAGAAGAACTCCCCGCAAAAACACTTTTTCAGGCACAAAGTTCGACATATTTGAGTGAAAAAAAATAAATGTTGTTTACGCTTCAAATGAATGACATATACTGAAATGACAGTAGCTTTCCAACGCATGTTCCAATGGAATAATATAAGTTACGCCATCTCTTAGCAAACTGCACGAATTAAGTTATGGACCCAAAATAGCACATGAACTCGGCGAAGACGTGTTTGTCACAGCCTGTGCTACTTTGCCATCTATCATTGTAAAATGCAGTTCGTGTCTTACTTTAATAAGAGCGGATTGGACTTTTATAATTCTTTCACTCAAATTTTAAATCTCACTTTCAATTCTTGTTTTTTCTTCTCGTATAGGGTCCATACTTCCTTTTTTAAGCTGTGGCCAGTGAAGTGCCTACAGTAACGTGTTGAGGAAGGTCGAGGATTTTTCCTAACTTCACTGCTTACATCCGATTCCATCAGCTGTAGCCGTACCAACCATGTCAAAAATAAATATGAACCAGATGACACACAACAATCCACGTCTGAAAACTTTTGTTTGATTTCATTTTTGCGTTGAAAATGCTGGATACCCCCATTTAGTCGAAAGGGTAAGACTGAAATTTCGTTGTGATTGAAAAAACTTGGCAACCTAATACCAATTCATAAAAATAAACACTTCTCCGGCCACTCGCATAGCATTTGCACAATACATTGCATTGCAAGGGAAACCGTTTGAAAATGCCGAAAAATGCACGATATTGCTCCACTTAAACGCCTCGTTCCCCGAAAATGCAAAAAAGCTCACTTTAAAGTTTGTTTCCCGCATGAGCTTCTTGAGCCATTTTTCTTACAACCCGTCAAACATTGAAATGGCCCCCCCACTCGGTGGCTTTACTTAAAAGTCTCGCATAAAAAATTGGTAAGCAGTATGGAAAAACGACTCTCTTTGCAGCTTTAAGGCTAAATGTATGCCCTTTAAAAGAATACATAGCTTAATGTTCCAAGTACCTAATGTTAGGAAATACGCCATGTCAAAGTTGGTTAACAAATACGTCCAGGTCCCATGTGAATTTCAAAGTCCCATCTTTGAGTTAAAGATACGGCCAAACGAATCGTCAAAAGTCAACAGAAGCTTGACTTTCCATGTTCTCATATTTGTAGAATCGAAAAAAATATACCACTTGCCCGTGAAAAATATGTAACTTCGGGTATTGATTTCCACTGCGGGACCACTGTGCGGCGCTGGTACGTGCCGAGCAGTGCACTGCAAATCGGCTTTAGACGCGACATATTTGTTCCAAGGGGCAAGATCGCCGTTTTTATGAATAGGGCATATGGAGCTCGTCGTCGGGGATGCTTTCGTCTTTCCAAATTCTGCAGATAGCCTGGTCAGCACTCCCTACCAGAACATCGCCACTAATTTCCCACAGCGAATCTGCATCTCAATATGTGCAACCTTTTTGTCGCACTCTTCAGTCATTCCGTGTTATATCCAGTAATGAGAGTTTCTAGTTGGTGAGTGATCCTCGGACTGTGGAGTGTTCTTGCAAGAGCCCACTCGCAAAACGTAGTAATTTTGTGGTCCATGTCGTTGTTGTTGGATGTCCGTTCGTGGCAGGATTCTCCCTCATATGTAACTTTTTGACTCTTTCGTGGGGGCGGGTTGGTGGCCCTCCTCACAAGCACCAGGGTGGTTGGAGCGGTTAGAAACTTCTTCAAACATGAAGAAGGTGTAACGGTCACCGCATATTCTCATCTCAGATGTTGTAAAACACCACCTAAGCCATAAATTCCAATCTTTTCGAGCCATATAATGCCTCTTTACAGAGATCCCTCTCAGGGTTGAGAAATCAGGGAATAACCTCAGGTCACCGCGACTCACTACTGGAGTTGATTAAGTGCCTGCCCTTGGTTAGTGGAGTCCACGGTTCGAATCCCAGTGAAAGCAAAGTTAGTACGCCTTTATCTGGCTTGCAAATCTGGTCCAGTCACAATTTGCCGTTGTGATCAAATTATCGGCACGATCACTGGAGTTGTCAGTCAGAGGTAGTGGTAGCCTGACTGTGGGTATCACAGTGTACCCACATGGTCTACGTGTGATGCTGACTGTATTCAAATGATGACGCTTGGATGGCATTACAAACTACATAACCAGGTGACTCTATTCTAAACCCATCAGCGCGTCATTGCAGGGTGTGTGGGGCAACTCAAGTACGGCCCGATCAAAGCTCAACTCCAGGCCTCAAGGTGAAGGTGAAGCATTCAAGTTAAGCCAACAGTGTACCTGTTGGTTGATGTCCACACCCCCTATCCCGCACCGCCATCAAAAATAGAAGAAACCTGTCATCCATTTCATAAGTCTCTTCCGATCACATCTGGGAACAACTCTTATCAAAATCTGAGAAAAGCGCACCATTCACATCAAGAGACGCTTTGCGTTCGTCTCGAACTAGGTTAGGTCACGTTCGAATGCAAATATGCCGCTGACCCAGATCCGCCCTCTTACTAGAGCTGAACTCAACAATGTTGCCGATGAGTTTCCCACAAACATCTTCAATCCACGTCCACCACCTCCCTCGCAGGGTTCACTGACATCCGCGTCATATTCCCATGATTATCTATGCCACAGAAATTACAGCAACGACAGAAAATAAAAACGAAGCGAATTAATAAATAAATAAACACGAATCGCAAGGCAACTCTTATCGAGCAGCGCAACGCGAAACTCCCTCAACGCTCGATGCGTCAACGTCAACGCAATGTGCAGTGCAGTGCAACGCTTGCCACTCGCACTCGACACTCGCAACACTGAACACACAGTCGCGCACGTACAGCCAACAGCATGACGTGTCAGCAGCTTCGCTTTGACGGTTCATTGAACGATGCCAACGCATCGGCCAGCGAAGAGCGGAGAGAACGAAACAAAATTACAAACACAACATCGAATAGATATCCATTCTCGATTTAATAAAAGCAATTATAACAGAACAATTGTACGTGCGTTGCGTAATTAACCAATTACTCAGCAGGTGTTGCAAGGCGATGTGGTGGATGTAACAAAGCGAGGCGCTGGAACATTGACCAACAGCCGCCACCAAGGAGGCATGCACTCCTCGCCTTGTGCCAAGATCAGCGAATCGCTGACTACTGGGGATTGGATTAGTGGCTAGCTTGTGCAACAGGCGCAGTTGGCCTCAGACTAGACGGCTGGCATGAGGATGGGGAGGGGTACGGGGTTGACTGGGAGGGCGAGGCGTGCCTGATGAAATGCCTTAGTTGCGCGATACGCACTTACATTACATTTTTAATTTCCGGCTCAAATTTCAGCATGCGACTGATGAAAATGTCAGATTTTCGCTTTGAATTTCATTTTTTCTTGTTGTGCAGTTTTTTTTTCGGGGGTTTCTGTTCCGTTCTCGGTTTTAAGCGGAGTTTGACTTCCTTGAGAATAATTCGCAAGCAGTGTCTTTTTTTCAAGTCAAAGTGCCCGGCGGTCGTCGAGCAAGTGTGTTTTTTTAACCTTGACGGTATGACACATGATCGCTGACATCGATGAGAGCGTATTTTCAGGCCGGTTGTCCTAAATTTCAGCTCAAGGGCAAACAACTAACATGAGGGTCAGTCTTGCAGTGCTCACATCTTGATCAGAAGTGGTTTGAAAACACAGAGTTGACGGACGTCACTGTGGGCCCCATTCTCTGTCAACACAAGACTCATTGCGGGTTTATTGATCTTCTCAGAAAAAGCACTCGATTCGGTGATAGACAACGCACAAGCCAAAGCCTTGAATTTAGAAGCATGACATTTTGAACAGGAGCTCATGTTACACTTGCACAAAGATTATTTTTCCTTTTTTAATTCAAAAAATGTAATTCTTGGGAAAATGGGTGATAGGCTAGAACGCGGTGTTGCCAAGAAGTCGTAAAAGAAAGAGAAGCCCGCCGTGTTTGAAAAATTTGAGGACAGAGCAGAGCATCAGTACAGATATCTTTCTTGTCGGAGATTTTTAACACTCACTGGAGCGCGCAGACTCAAAAACTGGTCTATTACACTCTGCACAGATACAAGCGCCATCGATTTACCGTACTTTTAAAAAAAAAAAAAATCCAAAAAATCTAGAAACTCGTCTTGGACTAGCATGATGCGAAGATCCCTATTTTCATTTTTCATTTGGTGTATTGACTTAGCACCCTCTTCTAGATGTACAAGCCACGTACTAATGCTTGCGTTGGCATTGGCAACAACCCTAGCGTTGTATCGTAGGGAGGAGTGCGTTAAAAGTAACAGGGGTAAGAAGATTTGATCAGATTTGGTTGACTCAAACGTTTCGCTTGACTTGTTTTCAAGGTTTAAAGCCAAATCACAACGTCGTGTACTCGAGGTCGCGCGTTCGTGCGTTGATAGGCATCGGTACGCGTTTTTATCAAGATTACGTGGATGTTATGTCAAAGCGCGCTTCCCTCACTTTTCCTTACTAATGCTTGTGTTGACAACTCCAGCGTTGTATTGTAGGGAGGAGTGCGTTAGAAGTAACAGGGGCAATGTGGGCGTTTCACAATTAAAATAGTTTAAAATCAAGGGGTCGCTAAAATCAAGGGGTACTCGTTTTTATCGAGCTTACGAGAATGTTATGTCAAAGCGCGCTTCCCTTACTTTTCTAAATCACAATGCAAGGCGGGCGTTTCGTAAGTAAAATAGTCTAAAAACAAGGTTTAAGGCCAACTCACAAAGCCGCGGTCGCGCGTTCGCGCGTTGATAGGCAACGGTACGCGTTTTATCGAGTTTACAAGAATGTTATGGCAAAGCGCGGCTCCCTCACTTTTCTAAATCACAATGCAAGGCGGGCGTTTCACAAGAAAAATAGTCTAAAATCCATAGAACCAGAAAAAAATCCAATTTCACATATAAATTTCAATTTCTCCACAAAAAATTAATTGCGTACACAAATAGTTGCCTCAGCCTGCCACGAATGAAAAATCACGAGTAAGTAAAAGAAAAATGTTTCACAACCGCCAAAAGCCCGAGTTTGTAGAAGCAGCTCTACCTAGAAATTTGTGCTCCCGCTTACGATTTCTGTGAACTATCAAAGCGCGACCGCTGAATTGTGACTTTTTTAATGAATTTACGCGTATCCTACTTAAAATGTCAGAGACCGACAGCGAGAATGGAAAACGCGACATTGTGATATGGGTAGTAAGGAGAAACACGAAGTGTATATGCCTTCCACAAGAAATGCCAGCAAAGCTCATATCGGCGCAACAGTGTGTTATTTTGCGAATCCAGCGGAACTTAAATAAAAAATCAAAGAAGTCTGTATGTCAAAGGATCCGTATCAAACGACATGTATAACCGCAGACATTAACGTTCTGCCATTCTACCAGGAATCGTTATTTACCGTTGTGACACAAACATGGATGCCACTTCTCAAAAAAACACTGCTTCCAAAATTGGAAAATGAAAACATTCTAGATCTGGAAACAGTAAAATATAAACCAAAATACTCAATACTCAATAATGTTTATTTCGTTCATAAGTTTACTCAAAATCGGCCTGCATGAGCTCAGAAATGTCTAAGGACCGGTTCTAAACTGTATTCGTTCCAGAAGTACGACGTCTCCTTCGAAGTAGGCGTTTTTTTTTTTTTTTTTGTGAAGCTTATAAGGGAGTATCAATATAATACGCTGTTTTTAACAGGAGCAGCTTCACTTGGTGTTGTGGGTATGTGCGTGGACCTCTACGCAAATGACTCGCTGCCTGGGTTCGATTCCTGGCCGGAATGACTAATAAAATTATTTTCACGACTCCACCTCTTTCGAGTCACTGGCAATGCTCAAAGAAAAACAACTGTCTAGAATATAATAGCTTCTCAAATTTGACCATTCGGAGTCGGCATAAAATTGTCGGTCCCTTCCACTCGTGAGGGAGCAGTAGAGTTGTTCTCTACGGGCTCTAAGCGCCACCCATTATTATTATTATTAGCAGCACGGGCGAATTATAAGTTTCAGTCACTGCGAAATGCTTGGAAACCTCCGTCTTGTTTTTTTAGAAGACCCAAAACAGAATTTGAGCATGAAGACGAAATATCTCCAGTAGTCTTCGCAACAATTAAACCTGGAATGCTAACTAAGTGGCCAGAGTTCTGGCCAAAGTTCTGAACCTTCTAAACCGTAGCGCATAAGGCAGCCGATTAAGGGGAGGGTAGGGAAAGGGGCTGCTAGTGAACACACCAGCAGACCTTGTTGGTCCATTGTGATACCCACAGTCACACTACTAACACTGATCGTTAGTTCGAAGAAAACGCAAACGAACTCTTTTAGCACGGATTACGTTTGATGTAGTTTTGTTTCCTAAGTCGGAATGAATTATATTTTTTGTTTTTTTGCGGAAGAATTGCCCTTGTTGAAAATAAAATTTTCTTTTTTAGAAATATTGCTAAACAATTTTTTTCAAATTTTTAGGAAAAAAAAAACTAGAAAATTCTCCCAAACCTCAAAACCTCGAAAGTTGATAGTATATTTCTTGCATGTTAGCGCTAATTAATTTCTTGATAGTTTCAATTTGAACAAAATGGATTTATTACAATCTGCCTGCCTAAGGATACCGTAGGTAGTGCTTTCTTTTTGGATAATTCGGCATAAAATGATGTTTATAACCATTCTTGAACGCAATACGTCTGCTGACCGTCGGCGAAGTCGACAGTGCTGATTTCATTTATGCACGCGAAGATTCACTATTTTGTGAATCTTATAGTCATTCACATAAAAGACTTTAGCGCCACCTTCCGTAAATAGTTCATAGCCAACGCAAGAAACTTAACGTCATGCAACATCTTTTTCTACGGGCTGGAGTTCAATTCCGCAAATATTAGTATTTCGTTCCAACAAAAGTACGCATAAATCTCAGCCTGGAACAGACTAAATAAATTAAAGTGTACACTGAATGCTTAACCATAATGGACGTAAGGAGACTTAAGTCATTTTCGAACGAATGCATAGAATTTATTTTATCATTATGGCAATTTCGTTAAGTTTCGTTCACTTTTTCTTAATGAAGTGGCAGTAAAGTTCATCATTATCTACCTATGTAAAAGACAGGTGGTGAGCCATTAGGGGCATTTTTAAATTTGGCGACACCGCTGGCAACTTTTCGTTCGATTCTGGCGTTAGCTTAAGTTTACTTAAGCCAATTGTGAGGAGGAAACCAACTAGAAAGAGAGACAAGAGACATTGAGACAGTGTTGAATGCTTCAAAGATATATTGGTGTCCAATGTGAACTGTGAGCTGGAGAAGCTTCAGTCTTTATTTGGAAGTTATACTTGAGTTTTGAGCAAGCGCACTTTGCATATGAAAACAATGAGATTAGCAGGAGAGAGAAACTTCTTGCAACAAGAATATTTGAACAAAATCTGTCCAGTTGTCTTTTATTTAGAGACATTTGTATATTTTTGTATGAGGCTTATGGAGGATGGATGGAGTGGGTTTTGCTTGGCTATAGGTTTCAAAAACTGTAAAAATTACTTTTAATCTGACACCGGATAGGAATCAGATTATCCATAGCTTAGCTACAAGCACAACAGTAAAAAAGTTCCGCTAGATGTGCAAAATAACACACCGTGCGACGGCATAAACAGAGCCGGCAGCTTTGAATTCGAGCTAGTCCGGGACTTCGTCTACCTCGGCCTCGCTGTAAAGAGCAAAAACAACACCAGTGGCGCTATCAAAAGCAGAACAAATCTTGCCAATTGTGTGTCTCTTTGAGCTCAAGAACCAAATGAGATAGAGCCGTCTTTGGTGATCTTTAGCCCTGTTTATGCTGATGTCATCTGGAGGAGCAGATTCAACCACGAACTTTAAGGGCATAACCGACATAACCGAGCGTCTACGGATCTAACGATCAAGGTGGATATGTGGGACGAATCCGCTGAGGACGTGCAGGAATAAGGTGGGGCACAGAAGCCCACCATTTTTTTGCGGGGATGCCTTTAAGGCCTTTAATCCCAGGGGAGTTGCAAAAGAGTACACATTTTTTACTTGATTTGATAAATCATCCGCTTAAAGATTCATTAATGTCAATATTGGCTCAGACTACCTTATTATGGGTCCATGCGGAGTCTCAAATTCTGGGTGAGTTCTTCGGGCATGTAGACTGGCATAGCCCTTAAGATACGTGTAATTGACGTTAGTTTATCGTCGTAGCCGTCAAATCGAACAATCGAGCCGGCCAGATCAGCGTTCAAAAACGGAAACATAAAGATTTTGCTACTCCAGTGGTACTCCACCCATCATGCTCCCAACCGCCCGCGCCCCTACTGGCGCTCCACTATCGCCGAAGACTCCTGCCACCCACTCTACATCATGCTCGGTAGTTTGGGCTGGAAAATGGAGAGGCTTTGCCTGTTTCGCTTAATCGCCTATCCCATGTAGAGTCGTCTTGCTTGCACCACGTGTCGATCATGCTCATTTCGTGCATTTTGGGCAAAAAGAGTACGAAATCTTTGAAGGTTCAAGCTGGCACCGAAATGGAAATGGGACTACATGCATAGGATGGGGTTATTTATGGAAAAACACCTCGGACAAATGGCCCCCACGGCGTTGCAGTTTTGCTTTTGTCGAAATCGTTTGACAATTCTGCATAAATGCGTCGGAATTGCATCGATCCAGCGTTTAATTTCCTCCTGAAATGAACGGGTTGTTATGGGCTTGTTGACATAGACCTTTGACTTCAATTTGACTCGAGCTGAAGGGGCCACTTATGATCACCGAAACGAGAGAGTAGACGACCAGGAAGTATGTCATGTGGTAATTTAATTGTTTCACGGGCTGTATGGCATGTGTCACCGTCTTCTTGAACCCACAATATATTGGTCACGTACATAAATATCTTCCAATTTCGTCAGAAAGAACTGCGTTATCACGTCGCGTTAGCGAGCACAGTTCAGGAAGTTACCACATGATTCCGACCAACAATCGTGTGACGCTCCACTTTACAAACCCCAAACAATAAGCTGTCAAATGGAATTTTTGTTTTCCAGCGTTTTAAGTGTTTCACTTGCCAGATGTTTAACAACACATTCTGCAGCGACCACTTTTTCCTTTCCTCTTCAATCATCAAGTCCATGGGAACGGCTTTTCAGATCACAAACGTAAGCCAGACCGGCCAACTTTCCCGACGAATGTCTGAACAAAAAATGTGCCCGATTTGAGCCACTAATCAACTCTAATTTCCGTAGACATTTTTTTGTGAATAGAAATGCGACGTGTGCTCATTTTAATTTCATATTTCCCGATTAGAGCCATCGATTAAGTCTGGACAAGCAGCGCTTTAGAATTCCCAAGTCATTGTTCGGGCCAATAACCACTCCATCATCGAAGCGCTCTCTGGCCGGGGGAACATCATTACTTGGCCATCACCAAGTAAGGTCGCATCTGCGACGTTTATGTATATTTCTGATTTACAGAATATTTGCCGCAGACCGGGACAACTCTATCCGCCGCTGGGTCTCACTAATTCGATGTGATGATGAAATCTTACAACCGCCTTACAACTTGCCTCACACGCTAATTAATAAAGAGCTGACTGCTGTTGACTTTTTTCCCTCTGTTCTCCGTTTCCTACTTTCTAGGGTAATGTCAACAATGGACCTGATTCTTCATCGGTCGACTCACAGCAGCGTGTAGTCGCGACCTACCTCCCACCTCAGCCAAACAACATCAGAGTGGCGTGGGGCGGAGGTGGTCCCCTCCCTCTGCCGGTCGAGTATCTGTAACACGTGATTGACAACATCCATTACCACGGACCCAGTGGAAGGGTCTTGACAGCAGCAGCAGCGAAAGAAAAAAAAAAGTGAAATAAAAAAACAACAAAAAAACTCATTAACGGCTCGTGGGTAAAATTTTAAATAAAATCCAAAGAAGCCTCAATGTGATCGGATAAAGGCACAGATAGAGGAGAGAGAAAAACGCTCGAAAAAAGACGAAGAAACTGAAAATCAATTTAAATTCTAATCGAGTGCTAAGCGTATGCATGTCTTTTGTTGGGCTGAGCTAAGCCTAGGCCTTAGACCCAAGCGCGCCTCGTCGAGACTTTGGCGCGAAAATATACAAAAAACAAAAAAAAAGAAAAAAACACAATTTTATTTAAATAAAATACGCAAAACGATGATCCGGTGTATGGGGTCTATTAACCCTAGGTCCACACCGCATCGAGCGAGAGTCTCGGCTCTCCACTTCGACTGCTGCTTCTTTTTGATGTGATCGTCGATCGTGGTGCTGGTGGTGGTGCTGGAGCCGGTGCCAGGGTTGGGCCACACTAGAAAAAAAAAGGAAATAAATATATAAGTCCATACAAAAAAAAAAAATTAAACTAAACGAAGAGTCAGTCAAGAGAAATAGAAAAGAACGCGCGCGTCCGTCGTGTAGGTATGCCTGCCCAGATTAGGATCTTCTTCTATAAAATATGATAATGGCACATAAAAATTTACAATTTACACTCGTGCTTTTGTGTGACTTTGGTCAGATGCAGAGGAGATACTTGTACACATGTATAAAAATAGATGTGTACGACGAGATTTTTTTTCGAGATGGATACGGCATACACATGTGACCAGGGGGCGATGGTGGAAATAAAAAGACATTTTGAGACAAGATGGTTCGAGGAAGATAGATCGAGAGATTATCTAACGACTTAGATGGCAGTGAGAGAAGATGCCTCAGCTTACTGTTAATCCGAGAATCCGAAATAAACGAGAAAAACAAAAATAAATATTTTCTGCGATTGTGACAGGCCGTGGAAAGCAATCAAAGTGGACGCGGTACGGTTTCATTTTGATGTCGACTCGAGGACTGCCGCTGATTGGAGATTAGTCTTGCTGTCAGTCGAACTGATCGGGGCGGATGGTGGTGCCTTGGTGGATCCTAACATTCAGATTGGGGCGACATAAAACCAGACCGTGTCCGTCGTTGACTTTATTGACACAAAAATGCCTGTCGGGTATACAAACCTGATTGGATATGATTATTTGGGCCTTGACATTCCAGCGAAGTACGGTGCCGAGCGAGGAGTTTAAGCCTTTAATCGGTTGATCGGATGAATAAACTATTCATTGATCTGGCAATGTATGCAGGGCTGGCATTTGGGGAATGGGCATTTCTGTCGGAAGCTTTAGGCAAGCCTCGTGAGTCACGCGCCTAGCAGTCCATCAATCAAGTGGGATGTGGGGTGAGCTAGGGTGTTTGTGGGCTAAATACTTTAACTGAGTTCTGGTGACGTTGGAGGGGTTCAAATGCCAAACAGTGGTTCAAAAGTCGGAAAAAATACCAAAAACGCAATTTGGAATATGGATGTGTGAGGTACAGAGCTCTAAGTTTACCCTCCCTTTTAGTTTTGAAATTCATGTGGTTTCTGGCAATTTGTCTTTAGTATGAAAAGTAGAATATTTTAATAACTGCTTGTTGGAAGCTAATTTCCGTAAGAAACATGAACTATTTTATTTAAGCTTGGAAAAAAAAAATTTGTCGGCTTGGACCTAGTACCCCAGAATTGATATTTTATTATTCTTTCCCTTGATCTGGGTTTTCACATACTTAACTCTGTAGTAGAAACATCCCTTTTCAAAACCCCACACGCATACATCAACTGAAAATCCACAGACACGGCTCTCCATGAAGTAGTGCGTCAAAAGAGCAATCGATAAACTATAAAGAATACACACTCGCCACCTTTATAGACATGGAAGGAGTCCTCAGTAACGTTCTTACGGATGCGATCCTTCAATGCTTATCCGAACTTGGAATAGAAAACTTTCTATGCCAATATAATCTAACCATGCTTAGCACGCGGTGCATTAAAGCAACGCAAGGAAACAGCCGCATAATCAAATTCGCCAGTAGAGGTCGGTGTAATCTCTCCTCTTCTCTCTATGAACAAAATTCTATTCAGACCAGGCAGGGATAGGATAAAAGTACTAGAGTACGCGGACGATATGGTGATCTTGGTCGAGGGCAAAATTTCCGGTTGCGATCAGTGAAATCATGGCGGACGCACTTAAGGTAAGCACCTGGGCTTAAAAATGCGGCCTAGGCATCAACTGAAACAAAACGGAACTGATGCCCTTCACCACTAAAACCAAAATACCCAACTTCACATTTCCCCGTCTGAACGGTCAACCATTTTCTCTATCTTCTATCGAGGCGTTATATTGGATCCCAAACTCAGATCGAAGCTAAACGTAGACCAGCTGGTAAAGAAGGCATGCATCGATTTTAACGTCTGCAGTAGAAACTTTGGTAAAATATGGGATCTCCAACCAAAGTTGATCCTATGGATGTATACGGCGAGGCGGTGATTCTCCCGATTCTACCATACGGATCACTAGTATGAAACTAGGAAAAACATTTTTACAATATTAACAGAGAACAGCATGCATGGTCACCCCATGCGCTCTACGGTCGACTCCGTCTGATGCTCTTACGGTGATGCTACAGCTTCTGCCCTTGGAGCCACATCTTAAAAACACTACCCCGACAGCGGCATCTAGCTCACAGGGTCTGGGTGCTGAAAATCAAAACCCTATGGTCATAGAACTATCCTTGATCTTATACCAAGAGATCTGGTATAATCCCCAACGGACTGCACGGAATAAATCCATCAAATGACTTTGAGATTGGGTTTATCCGCAGAAACAGCGGAATGACAATGTAGGCAGATGTGCGGAGAATTTAACTGGCTCTAAGACGGTGCGGTTGTGTTCTCAAAATAGCCTGAACATCCTTAAAGCCTATACACTGCTTGACAATTCCAGCGTGTTGCAAGCGGAACTATTTGCAATCCAATTATGGCGCAATTTTTAATAACCACCGAGAAGACCAACTCCTCGTGCGTCGGAGCAAACATTTCCCTTACGCCAGCGCTAAGGACATACGGACAAAAGTATTTAGCGACGATAATAGCGGACCATCTGTAGACACAGATAAGCGAAGGTTGCGTGACGCTGGGCTCTTTGGGCATATTTTAAAAAATAAGCCACTTTTAACTGAGCGAAATCGCAGGAACATCATTCGAATGATTAGAAGTCATTCGATTGAGTAGAAGTCATTCGAATGATTAGTAGTCATTCAAAGTATTAGCAGTTCGAATGATCATTCGATTATTAAAATATCTCAATTACTAAAGTCATCACTAATTTGTACTATGTTTCAAATTTGAATTTAAAATCGCTACACTGGCTTAGATTTTAGAGACTCTTTTTCCGCGCTCCCATACTTATTTCTCATTTCATAACTCACTGCTCCAACTCTTTTGAGTCGTTGAAAATGCTCAGCGAGTACTCCTGCCAAGAAAAAACTTCGCAAATCCAAAGAAGTCCATCCAACACTTGTGGTTCCTATAGAAGCTAGTCCCAAATCCACCAGAGACTGCCGTGCAACCCATAGTATCAGTGTAACGAAACTTAACGAAACTTAACGAAATTGAGCGAAATCGTCGCTGAGATTGTTTCACTTAGCGGAACTTGACGAAATTGAACAAAATCGTCCCTAAGATTGATTCATTTGATCCCCACTTTATTAGGCATAAAAGGGGGAGAACATAACGAACTGTTCGAAGTGGTTATTTTATTCGCCGTGTAATTAATTATTTCTATATATGTGTATTTGTGTTTATGTATTAGGTTAATTCCATAAGTTGACTACAGTCCATCGTGGTTGCTAGGGTTGGGCATTTCTAGAGCAGATCTTGGATTTTGGAGTTCTTGCTTGCTTCTTGTTCAGATTCTACACACGCGTACCTGTACCAAAGTGCCCGGTAAGCACTCCTATTAACATGCTGACCCGTGATGATAACCTCTTCTTGGATGGGCCTTAAATTTGCTTACTCCCTTGACTATGAGGAAGCCCGTCGTCTCCTGTGTGTGTGATCAGTTTTACATGCCAAGGACAATTTTGCTATTTTTTCTTGGAGTCGGTCTGTAGCACTGATGATGAAAAAGATGACGAGCTTTCACGGTTCATTGGCGGCGGATGAGCCCACTTATCTTAGAACGATTGCGCTCATATCCTCGTCGAGGCTATCGACATCGAATACATCCCACATTAGTGGATACAAACGGACGTTAGCATTTTGGATTAGACCCGCTAAGGTTACGATAGAAGAAGGAAGAAGTGAGAATAAGTAATTTAAAATTATAATCGAGCGCATAGTGGCGGCTGCTTTCAAAATGTGGAACCGTGACGATCCTTGTCCATTGTGCTCCCACAAAGATTTCCTTGACCAGTGGGTGGCCACTTTCCACCACTCCTTCCAGTGATGCAGCATAAAGTTCCCATTTGATGTATATTCTGCGCTATAGCCCGTAAGTGTTTTTGAGGAATCTTACCTAATCATCGTCGGTGGAGCTGAAGGATAGTTGGAATCTTTTTTAAAAACGAGTCTTCGACCCCAAACATGTGACAACGCATCAGAGGATGCCCCCGTCTAAGGTGGCGCACCCTAGTGGAGAAGGACCTCAGCCAGTATGGCGCGCGGAATTGGAGGCAGCTAGTCAGAAATAGCGCTAGCTGGAGATGTTTGTTGGTTGAGGCCTAGGTACACCCCGGAATTTAGCGCCGCACAAAGAAGATGAAGAAGCATACGTAACCATGACTTGATTGCTCTTAGTGAGAACAGTGCCTTTGCCGCAAGCCTTCTCAGCTCTAGCTGGTTTGCTACACTCTTTCGTTGCCCGGGATAACCGTGCGGCAAGGGAGTCTTCCCAAACATTCACTCTGAATGAACATATTTTCCCAAAATCCCCAAATCCAGTGGCAGAGGCCTGTTTCTAAGATCGATCGTGTATGAGTCCCAAAAAAAGTAGAAAGTTACAAGAAACCAGACGTTGCTTCTCTCCCTTCCGTCGCTCAGAACAACATTAAAATATTGTTATACCACGTCATGGAAGTAAGCGCAGCACTTGGCAGACTTTATTGACGCTGTTCGCATTCGTCAGTGAAATGATTTGAGCACTAAACACTGGGAGGGCTCGTGTTTTATTTCCCGCTGCAGTTAAGCGCTAGGCAACGAGAGTTGGATGGGGAGAGGGAAGAGAGGAAGAGAGGAATTGGAACGATTTTGTGTTGAAAATATTTCCTAGTCCCCCCGCTGAACAGCGACGATGCAATAAAATTTTAACATATTCGTGGATGGTTTTATTGGGCCGGGGTTCCGACACTAATGTGCTTTGGCTCGTTACAATAAAATAGAAGAAAGATCGTATTCAGCAATTGATTCAGCTGTCAAGATATACACACGCGTACGCACCATAGTCCGTGTGTGTGTTGTTGTTTAGAAACACGCTTTTGATTACCGTCGCTGCGTGCGCGTGCAGTTGTAACCGATAAAAACGAAAACAACACCGACAACAGCAGCAGCAACACAACAAAAAGAAAACATTCAACGAAACAAGTTCGAAATGCTGGTCTAGTTAGTCTAGTCTGCTCGTGTGCAGTGCACACATTTGCTCGTACCGACAAAGATTTATAAGATCAACCATTCTTAGTTAGGACAGGTCAACGAATTTCTGTTTCCGGCCAACATAACCATTTTCAGATCGAAATCGTTTCCCGGTCTAATTTAACTGATCTACGATAATCGGATGTGTGGTTTGACTTTCGCTTCGGCTAGCAACAGAACTGGTTTAATCAACTGAAACCAGAGAGCGACAGACTGTGCTTCGTTTTGAAGGGAATAAGTGAATTTGTGGTACATTAAGTGAGTGAAGTGATGAAGTGGAGCATGTGAACATCGGTAGCACTGTCGAGAGGTCCGGGTTGGATTGGTGAAGGGTTATTGCCTTGGGGCTGGCTTAGTTTCTTCCAAGTTGCTTAATTAGGTGCTTTGGACGAGCAAGAACGGACACTCCATTGAACGGGGGCAGTAATCAATGGATGAGACGTCTTAGTACCTAGAAAGGCACGTCCACAATATGAAAGCTCCAAGAAATAGTGATTGCCCCCGGCATGTCTAGTTTTGATATTAAAGCAAGGTTCGCCTGGTTCAGCTGGATGTGGCGACGGACAACAACGGTAACGAACGCATTTCCAACAAAGGTCCTACACTGGGCGACGCGCTGCCATGTGACCTCTTTGACATCGTTCTGAGGGCACGATGATCGAGATCGAGGCACCGACACAACACTGACAGACACTGATCGAACAAAGCGTGTATAAGGCGTTTGCTGGCATTAAGGTGGAAGCAGCTAAAATGGATTTAGAGGACGAAATGCGACATCGACGACTTGGTCAGAACAGAATGGGCATCTATGAGTTGGAGATGGACAAGAGCCTGATTACTTCGAAGAAGTTACCCAGTCACGGTGCCTTTATGCTCATGAGTTAAGTGAGCAAACTATCGGAGGATCAAGCTGACATTCTACAAGACCAGTCCTGATCTAAGGCGCGGAGGAATAGGTAGTTTGTAAATCGGATCAAGATTTTCATTGATTATAAGAGATAAGTTCTACATGGGCCGGTAAGCAAAGATAATGTAAGCAGGCGTCTGCAACCAGTGGCTGTGATCCTCGAGGTAACACTTGCGTGGGAGTCCACAAGATAACCAACGAATCGAGCGGAGAGAGAAGGCCATAGCATCGAAACTTGTCAGGTTATGCAGATAGACATCATTTGTAAGTATTTACCCTGAGTAGAGCATACGGACACCCAAGGAGTCTAAAGAGCGGCAAAAAAAGGAACTGAGCTGGGAGAAATCTTCAGAAATCTTCAGCTTAGATGCATAAGTAAAGAACTGGAAAGCGAAGCTCCGTATAAAGTCAGAACCTGGGTTTGCCTGGGTCTTTGGGCATTGGTAGCAACAAGGGCTTTATGGGCGACGCTGAAAAAACGACATCATCATCGTGGCTCTGTTTCGCAAGGAAGGGTGCATGTTATTGGAGTCCTTACCTGGCAGTCTAGGAACAAACAGATCTATCAAGGGAAAGGAAGGGCAGTTCCTAGGAAAGCCCGTCGTCGTAAAGCTGGAGGACTTAAGCGTTCTTAAACTGGTGCATGTTATTGGAGTCCTTACCTGGCAGTCTAGGAACAAACAGATCTATCAAGGGAAAGGAAGGGCAGTTCCTAGGAAAGCCCGTCCTCGTAAAGCTGGAGGACTTAATCGTTCTTGAACTAAAAAACGATAAGGTTCTTATATGAAACCAGTTGGTTTTAAGAGTAAAAGAAGGTGTCACGACAACACGCTGGTCTATGTGAGCCTCGGCCGTAAGGGCGTCAGGGCATCCATATACCTAAATTTTGGTCTACCATAGCCATTCATAGCTCATAGATACAGTCGCGGTTAAGGAGCAACATCATTGTGGAGGAATACCTCGACTAACTTGGAATGTGTGTGGAACGGAAGATTGCTTGCAAGTGATCATGCCAGCTGACGAGCTGGAGTTGGACACGTCTACAGGTTTCCTTATTCCCCACATCGACGGCTTCCTGACTGCAAATAGTTGAACTGCCAAACCGCTCCGCGTGGCAGCACAATGGATCACTACCACCTCCCTACATCTAGAAGTACGTTCCCGAGACTAACAGTGAACTCAAATGACTGAAAACATGGCCACTTCCTTAGCCAATGTACACTACACACTCGTAGATTGTAGATTTTTCACTTGGACACGGCTCAATTTGTCCGTTCTCCATTGAGAACGATTATGACATTTTTCTTATGGCAATCGCTCATCCATGGCTTTGCATACGACCGTGTCTTCGAGTAAGCCATTTGCATTTTTTCCATGGTGGAAATGTGGTTGGTTTAAATGTTGTAAACGTGTCTTGCATAAGCACTCGGCGTGTGACATAACAAATGTTCTGCTGTCCCTTTGTCCTCATTGCGCATGCGACAAAGGCTTTCTTGAGCAGAGAAGCACGTTTCCGCAGTCGAGAATGTATGCACACCGAAGGGCAAGTGGCAAAATTGAATTACCTTGCCGGGTTTTTTTTTCTTATTTATGAGTGAAAACTATTCATCCATTTACATCGTCATTACCACAACTTGTGGCCCACATGTTAACTAGCGTCGTGCCAAGTAACGCCGAATTTCAAAGAGGAAGAGTTTGCCCTTGTGCTGGTACAAAGCTGTTCCATTATAGAGGATTGATGGGCACCACGTGTCTAACTTCCCCAGTTAGCCGGCTTTAACTGGAGCACAAATGCTCCACGAAGTTGCTACCACAAAATGGATTGAATCGGTATCCCGAAATTACACGGTTGGGTTGTTTCACGGGCTGTAAGGCACGCGACACCGTCTTGCTGAAACCACATTTTAGCCACGTCATCATTATTCAACTTTGGCAGAAAAAGTTGTTTTATCATGTGGTGCGCACTTAAGCCCACGCATCCCAGGTTCGATACCCGGGACGAGCAAAATCATTTTCATAGCCCTGTCACTATGAGTCACTGACAATGCTTACAGAGTATAAATGCCTAAAAAAGAAGCTTCTCAAATTGGCCGTTTGGAGTCGACATAAAGCTGTAGGACTATTCCACTAGTGAAAGAACAAGCACGCACAATACAAGTGGTTGCTGAGAAGCTAAGACCTGGCCCGCTAGTGCAGTAGCGGCACCCATGTTATTAAATCTAAAATCCACACAATCAGCGTTGTGGACGGTCCTTTTTTACTCACCCTAAACCAACAACTGCTGATAGAGGTAAGAAGGAGCCCGGGTGAAAAGCGATCAGGAAGCGAGGAGATTGGCAAGGAATTTAGTAAAAAAGTGGAAAATTTTCTGCAACTCTCGTTTGAACGAAGAAGTTCAGTTCATTGTTCTTTCAAATTGTTATTTCTTTTTTCCAGCGTTGATTACAATTTACTGCTCAAATGGCGGCACATTCAAATCTTGCGTTCATTTTGAGACACCCTTTATATGGTTCTGAAACAAAGAAATAAGACGGTCACATATCATGGGCATCAGTGTGAACTAACAAAAAAGGCCTAGTTACGTCTGTGGTGTGATATTTGTGTGGGCACATTCGCCAGATCATTTCCATACGCTCCACAATAAGTGTCTCATTCAAACACTGAAATTGACTTCTGTCGTTCCGGACATGTTGCGTCCCGGAACTATGTTCTCTGTCAAAAACATCTTATCGTTCCGTAAACTTAACCTGAACAACTAACCTAAGCCAAATTCACAGCGGTATCAAGAAACGAAGCAAAAGACACAATTTGTATGCACAAATTCTACATAAGCCACACATGGCAAGCACTGGCATGGCAGATACAAGCACACGCAAGGAACCACACATGGTTGTACGCACCTGAGTGGGAACAATTTGCAGCCATACAAGAAATTGTGATATGAGCCCATGTGCACAGCCACACACAAATCAAACTATAATACATGTTTAAAAAAAAGTCAATCGAATTTCATACACACATCCTCGAACTAGGGGTAACATCAACAACAAATCACTCTTCTTCAATCGGTGGGAAGATAAGCTTCATATATAGTTCTATGGACTCCTTCAAAAAGTTCCGCAGACATGTTCAAAGCATACATGGAACTAGATAATTTCGCGAACATTTCCCCGGGAAACAGTTCCGACTGCGAAAGAATCATTCCATGTCAACTCTACATTAAAGAATCATATCAGCCATAAGAAATCGTGCGAATACACAAACATTTTACACTCTGGCGTCTATGCTTGGCTTTCGTTAAGTTTCGTTATGTTCCGTTAAGTTTCATTAAGTTTCTTTAAGTTTCATTATGTTTCGTTAAGTTTCGTTAAGTTTCTTTAAGTTTCGTTCAGTTTCGTTAAGATCCGTTCACTTTTGCTAACTTAAACAAGAATGCAATGAATCGCCCTCTAAGTACATAAATCACACCATGTGTTGCTTAAGCGGTAAATTCCCAGCGGCAACAAGGGCCTTCTGTGCGCAAACAGGTGTTGCCACGAATTGATCTGAATTTTACCTCGATCCTCCTGTTGCTTATAAAGGACAACGACGTCAAACGATGTTCCAGACTACATCGATATTATACTTGTCCACTGCGTCGTTCCGGTCAGGTAGTCACAGTTGTCCGTCCTTTCCTGAAGACCTACATATGCTTCATGTTGCCCCCATTTGTGCTTAAGAAGCTTCCACTTTAGTCCCTTGCCAGTAAACGTCTCATCTCTTGCGCCCGCCCACTCATGTCAATGCGCGCAAAGCCGAACGGATTGTTGCAGTATCGTGCCCTTCCTGTTCGCCTGGGAGTTTCGCATGATTCTCTGGTTGAAAAAAATCCGTTCGTATATTTGTTTATAGTTTACAATAAGCTTTTGAACTATTGCCTCCATGACGACATCATCACAATGAGTATGACCTATTGGTGCAGGGTAGGTAGGCAGATACGTGGAGTGACCACATGATTAGAAAGACAAAATGACCATTTTGGCCATCCGGTCCATTGTACTGTCACATTCGGCTTTTTTTTTAAAACCCTTTCACTGCCTTGACATTGTCGTAATCCCTCTTGGGCTTGGTTGGTAATTTGAGATTTCTTCTGACCCCTTTTGTAGCCATTTAGTGGCTTAGAGAAATTGTAGAATGTCCTTGGGATGTACGGTATTCAGATCCTCAAGTAATATTTGCAGTTTACTTCTGGTTTCCGCAAGCGCAAGGCATGTTCCGAGGTAGTATTGTTTCCTCTTCTTCTTCTTCCCTGCAAATTCTGCAGAAGTCATTATACAGTGCCCAAAGCCTTCTGACCCGGGTGCCTATGAGTCAGTGGACAGTTAGCACCCGTATAACTTTACTGACAACCTTTTCTAACTTCAGGAGTTAGTTAGTCTTTCTTTAGTTCAGGCCCCATCGCTTTCAATGTCCTGCAAGGGTCCAATTCTGTTTATTTCCGGTGTGTAGTGTTAATTGTCATCGTCATCAATCGCGATTTTATTGTTTTCAGCGGGGGTAGTGTGTTTCCTGGGCATGCCAGTCCCTTTTCTCGCTAGTTCCTCAGATCTTTCATCGCCCGGAATACCCTTGAACCCGGGAACCCAGCATAGGGTAAGATCGTATCTGCCAACTGTCTCCCTTGGAGATAGAGGGCAGAGTTTTGCCATCTTGGAGTTGATGAATGGCGGTTCAAGAGCTTTTATCACAGTCTGAGTGTCTGTGTATAGAACAATATATCGTTCGTCTATTGAACGGCTGGCTGCCCATTGAGCAGATTTTACTCCCGCCTGGAAAACACTGCAGTTCGGTAGCCGGATTACCATAGAGTTCTCTGGCGAACTGGCTTAAATGTCTGATCTCGTGCATTCTTCCGATTTTGACTCGTCAATGTAAATTTCCCAGGCATCTGGCTTACAGACTTTATCTTCGCCCCATTCTTCTCTCGTGAGGATTAAAGTCTTGTGATTTATTTCACTGTCCATGAAAGGCGTCAGATTATCTGTTTCCTATGGCATCGCCATGTGCCCTCTTCCGTGGGCTTCGTCCCATCGGTTACTCGATGGTCCACTTATGGCAACGTGGGCATACGTTCGCCGAGGTATCCATGGGAAGGAAATGTGGTATGATTTCCAGGGCGGCTGTGGGTGTAGAACTTAGTGCCCCTCTCGTGCCCCTGTAATACACTTGCAAGGCCGTCCACCAGACCAGGACGGCATACATCAATATTGTCCGTACTACTGCAGCGCCCAACCAATGTGTTATCCGACAATTTTCTTGAATGTATGAACTACAGGGCTTAGATATAACACTTAGTTGACAACCAGCGGGCTTTTGGGTAAAATTAGTGGTCCCGTCAGTCAGTCGCCTACAGACTCCAAAAGCATACCCGAATTAGCGATTATGCACGATAAGCGAGCCTAATGATTTTTCCATTTCAACTTAATAGCAAGCACCCCGGCGCGAAGTCACACTCAGATGAAAGAGCCCTTCAACCGACAGTACGTCCGCCCCTGGAAACCGCGGCCAAAAGGTGCTAATGGTGGGGCCGAGCAACAGATGAAGAGATCATCTAAGGCTTTCGGTTTAAAATCGATTCAATGACGCATCGGATTTTGGATTTTCCGACCACAAATGTGTAAATTATTTGAATACAGCGTTGTAGACGAGTGATTCCCCAGCATCTTTCTGTCGACAGAATCACAAGTTCACTCGACAGTCTTGGCTTGGCTTGAGGCAGATAATCCCAAAATCATCTCCCAGTCTTGTCCTGAATGTCATTCCAAGAAAAGAGCACATCCCCCATGCCAGTGGTGGAGCATTTCAAACCACTCACGATGCAAATGCGCCGCATCCCCAGATGTCAAACATCATCACTCCACTTTAAGAGCAAACATCCAACTGGAGGTGTAATGAATATGCCCATTTCTCAAAATCACTGAAACATCCCATAAAACACTTCTGAATCGTGACCTGCTACTCTCGCATGTAAAAGGGCAACGAAGCATGTACAAATTACTGACAACTCGTGTCAACATGACAACCAGCTCCGCTCCGGTCCGACCACGCATGCGTTGGCCACATCATCAGCACACGCCGCCGCCGCCGCGCTGCACTGCTGCCGCCTCCGCCAACGTTGCCGGAGTTACGTCCCAATGAAAACGAATGATCAAATCTAATAAAAAAAAAGCAAGAAAGAGATAATTCTTAAGCTAATGGATATTATTTTGGGTTTGGTTGAAACTAATTCCGTGTCAGTGTCTGCAGAGGAAGTACTGGATCAAGTCCACCATCCGATCGTCCATCCGTCCGTCAGTGCATGTGGAAAACGGCGAGCGCGTTTACGATGGAACCTAAACGTCAGCATATGAGTTATGATCGCGCACTGCGCTGGGGTGTGGATGGGCCGGTTTCTGTTTTTATAGGAAATACGATTTATAATTATCCCCTGCGGCGGCTGTTTGTGGACAACGGTATTAGAGGTGTGTTGTCTGATGGTGTCGTCAATTTGGGGCTCCCACTCAGTGGCCTCTCGTTTGTTATCACGCGCACGCCATCTTTAGTGCGTGTCTCACATGGGCCAATGGCAGATGGAAAATGTGCTATGGAAATTTTATGATTAAATAGTCTTCTGCTCAAAATCAAAACAAAAACCAGAAAAAAGCAACAAGTCTCAGAACAGCAAAACCGAATCACACTCTCGCGCTTGACATGGTTCCTCGGCCACGGGCGTGTATCCCCATCTATGAACGGTTTTACGAGCCTCAGCACTAAATTAATGCAACAGCGAATAAATGTTTTATTATTGCCCGCGCCTTGGGCAAGTGATATGGCGCGCCGCTTGGCTCAATTGGCGATCGGACGGCTGTAAAAAGAGTGTTGTGATCGATACGTACTAGAGTTAACAAGTTTGTATCTGCATCTCCTGTGACCCGCAAATGACGACGCAGATGAGACGCGCATAAATCAATTTTTATTGGTGAATCATTAGTCCTTATCAGATGTGCTATTTCCGTTGCTATGGGCGATGTGCGATGCGGGATCTGGGATCGTAAAAATTAATAAGTGATTTTGCGGGACAGAATTTTAAGCATTTCCTTTGAAGAGCCAAGCATTTAGTGGTGTCGAGGTGTCGTTGGTGGGACGAGACGATGAGTTAGTATTCCGGCAGCGCTGAGGTTGTTGTTTCAGCAAGACTCAAGGTTGACTGGTTTATGAGAGCGGCGTCAGAGTTAGTTAACGACAGATTTGGGGCAATGAGTGATCGAGTGATTTAGGGCCTTTCCTTCCTGCCACGCCGATGTCCGACACACCTATTGGCGGTTGTAATTGAAATTCGAATGGGATCGATGGGTACTTGGTCTGAATTCATTGGAGTTTTACTGCCTTACATGTAACAAATGGTAACAAACTTGATTTATTGGCACTACGTGGCCGGGGGAAGCCCTCTGTTTTGTTGTGAATACCAGAACGCGGGTGCTTACATATTCCACGCATGGCCGCCATTCACCCACGGCAAATGTCTGCCCTTGACACTAAGGCCCGCTCAATTGGTATCAGAATTGAACATTAAGGAATTTGAATGCAAATTTGTCGTATTGGCTGGGGACAGGAGAGAAATTCTAAATTTTTGGATAGACATTCCTTTTGGGTTGTGGAGTCAAATGAGAGTACTGTGTGCTCGAGAACGGGCCTAGTTGGACCCATCAGGCTTTCTCTTTACGACGGCAGGTTTAAGGCAGTTCGACTGCTCTGTACACACTGGGCTCTGTAAGGCCTCCCACTAGCACGCGTACAACCTCGTGACTAAAACTGATCATTGATGATGATCTCTTCTCGCTCAGGGTCAAGTGCTGAGCCGACTCTGATTGGTTGGTTGGTCTAATTGGTAGGTTAGGTTGCGTTCTATATGACAGAACAACGCGACGCGTACAGTTTCCAAGGAATTCGTAAATCCTTTCAGGGAACTGCAGAGTACATTGCATAAGCCCAAAGGCGCAACCACAACTGATTCAAGTAAACTTAAGTTTATGTCATAACCGATCGCCAGAAATCGGAAATCCTGATGGATTCCGCTCGCACTTACATTACAGAACTGAACGAAACTTAACGAAACTCAACGAAAGTGAACGACTTGCTTATGCTCAGATTGTATATTTCCGGGAATTTTCTTGATTGGTGGAATATATTGTCCTCGCTCCGAATGAAAAAATTACACAACAGTGCCAAGAACTCGGTGCGGTTTTCATTCAATTCGTAAATCCTTGCAGCGAGTTGCACAGTACATCGCATAAGTCCTAACTCGTATTGCCATAATTGCCTCAAGTCAACCCATCGCCAGAAATCGTAAATTTGAAAGGATTACGCTCGCACTTAAATTACAAAACTGAACAAAACTTAACGAAACTTAGCGAAAGTGACCGGATTCCTTATTATGGTCAGAGTGTCAAAGTCCTTACACAATAACGAACAAGACACAAGCCCATACGAGCTAAGGGAGCAACGCAATACATCACATCGTCGAAAAAATTAAAAGTGTAGCCACCATTTACGCGCAGTACAGGGCATTGAGAAGTTTTCGGCAGATATCGCATTGAGAAAATAATTCACGGTTCAGAGAAAGAGGAGAGGCTCATCTCATCTTCATTGACTCACATGATCCAAACGGTCGCCTACCTGGTGGAATCGCATTCATGGCACGCCTTGAAAGTACTGATGAAGTGGACATTCGTTTCGTTCCAACAAGCAGTTTCTGGACATTGAGCTCCTCGCGCACTGCTCATATCGGCAGCTTGTATTTGCGATCTTATTCCTTCGGTCTTTACAATGAGAATGCCTTTAAAACGAAAACTCCTCAAACTTCTGCGATGGAAGTTGTCTTATATCTAAGTCCACCTTGGACTGCAGCGCCTGTCACCAAAAACTGCAGCCGGTAGTCCACAAATTCACTGCAAAAATTACGATCCATATGCAGGAAATGTTACGTGCAAGTGCCTTGTTCAGTTGGACAGAAAAGTTGCCTGTGAGTCTGTGCACAGCACCTAAGTTGTACATATTCCTACGTAATCAAGTTCTGCAAGACTTTAAGTGCCTCAAGGTGCTCATGTTTCTAACCAAGCAACTTGAGCACGTGCCTTAAGATTCGAACGTCAGCCAAAAGGTGAATATCGCTAATAAGACATTTTATCTGATTATTCAGGTTCGATGTTTTTCATTACCAATATTTGTTTTTATTCTCGAATAAAGTTTGACGTACGACCCCTCCCTTAATTCAGTATACATGCGTATGACTACAGCGCTGGCCTGTTCGATGCACAAGGAATTTATTTATGTTTATTATCGAGGGCGTGGCAGTTTGAATTTATTGATCATCGAATTGTTTCCCAAGGTGTGACAACCTTTACTGTGGCAACACTTCAAGACTCAAGCCAACGATTTTACGGTTCAATCAGTTAAGGATAATTTGTGACTTGATCACACCCGATGACGGTCGGTTGGCAGTTGAGAAAAATTCATAAAATCATATTTGGAGTTTGTTGAATTTATGTGTGATGACTGTTAATGGGTTGCCTGCTGTACCTACGGTGTAACGTGCTTACCGGCAGACGGTTCGTCATCAAGAATGGCAACGTGACCTCTACTGGTATATTCCAAGTCAAAAATGGTCTCCAACATGGTGCCGTCAATTCGCCGATCCTGTTCAGCTAAGTGAATGTTGAACGACCTGATAAGTTCTCTTACTCACGTGAGCCGACGACTTAATCGTGTACAGATCATGCAAAATATCAAGGAAATCACAACTCTCGCCCAGGGTGACTTCGATTCATTCGGCGACTTAATTGTGTACAGATCAGGCAAAAAGATCGTGGAAATCACTACTCTCTCGCAGGATGACTTCTATTCATTGCGATGACAGGAAGTTCAAAATCAACTTTCAGAAGTCACAAACTATACTGTCCAGGACGCCGTTTTATAAGAAACGGAGGGGGGAGGGAGGCGTCGTACGAAAAAAAATTGGCGAAAGTCCTCAATTGTTGGGCGACACGGGCGACCACTATCGCAAAGGACTGTACTCATATACCTGGAGATCTGACTAGACCAGTATCTATATTTTAACGAAAATGTAGATGCTGCTCTGGCCAGGGCCCGAGGCGCATTTGCTCTTGCAAAGAAGGCCAATGCTCACCTATGGCTGTCCCGTGTGGTTCAACGTGAGTGAAAGCTTTATGGAAATGATTCGGTTGTTCGAGAGGGCTTGTCTTTAGGCTTGCCTTCGCCCTTATAGAACTTCAGAGTCCCAGTACAGAAACTTCTATTCCAATGAGGTCTTATGCAACAGACCAAACCTTATAAGAGTGGACAATTGCCTGGTGAAGTTGATTCGAGGTCATACTGCCAGAGCGATGAACTCGTCAATACCTTGATCTCGGGGGCTTAGTGCCCCAATTCACAAATCTACGAAAGGCTACGTCACAACGGCTTCTTCCCCCCAGAAGCATTTCACCATCATGATAGAAGACGTAAATGCAATCGCAAGATCATATGTGGATGGGCGACTCGACCACAACCGTTCCGTCGCACAACGAGCTGAGGAGGGGCACCTCCGGTTCAGTACGGCGGTAACCAGGCGGAACTTTCGGGATGTTGCAGCACTATAAGTTTTGGTGGCTGGGAGGCGAGGGAACTCCTTTTTCAAATCCTTTAGACCCCGGTAGTTCAGACTCCCGCATTGGGAACAGTCGGTCTTCTGTCTTGCAGTGGATTGGATACGCATAATAACTTAGCTTAGCGTTAAGCTTTTTAAGGGTCGAATAGAACGACATAATAGAACAAGATCAAGTTTAGCTTAGAGTGCCGGACGAGGGCCAGTTAGTTAGAAGTATTCACAACGTTCTAGTTTTAAGAATTTTTTTGTCTAGTGTGTAAGTTGTGCAGAATCGAACAACAAAAATGAATTTAAAAAAAAACTGCCAATGAAGTAAGTTTTAAATCGATTTAAACAAAAGGCCGACTGCTGGCAGAGTGTGATTCATGAGTAGCCAATAGGTGACGGGAAATGTGAAAGTGCGTATTTCGCGGTAGAAGTCGATGAGCTTATTCACTTTTCCAAGCCCACAGTAGCTGAAATGTTCTGTAATTACAAGCACCTGCATTATCATTCACACTATTGGTGACACTTCTTATCCCACCCTTCCCTTCTGCACCCTTAAAAAGCAGAAACATTTGTTGACGCAAGCAGCTGTACAAGATCCGTTTTCAGAACTCAACACCTTGTTTTCCACTTATAAAGAGTAACTTTTTAGCTATTATCTTTTTGGCAACACTATTTGAAACAGCTGATGCACGTTTCGTCTTACAAACGAACAACGCTTGCAAATTATTGAATTTTATTATCAAAATGCGTGCTCTGTTAAGAAAGTTCATCGCGCGCTTCTTCCATTTTATGGTCAGTTTAAGGTGAAGCTCAGTTTTGGCTCAATGGGTACGTAAATAAGCAGAATTGTCGATTTTGGAGTGAATATCAGCCAGAAGCATTGCAAGAGCTACCAATACATTCAGAAAAAGTCACAGTTTGGTGCGGTTTATGGGCTGGTGGCATCATTGGACCGTACTTCTTCAAAGATGATGCGAATCGTAACGTAACTGTGAACGGTGACCGCTACCGTGAGATGATATCCTTTAGACTATTTTTTATGGGGCTATGTTAAAGCTCATGTCTATACAGACAAGCCCGCTTCAATTGACGCATTGGAAGTAAACATTGAAGCATTTATTCGTGAGATACCGGCCGAAATGTTGGAAAGAGTATGCCATTGAAAATGTTGGACTAAGCGGATGGACCATTTGAGGCGAAGTCAAGGTCATCATTAAATTATATGGACCGTACTATCGATTCAAATAAAGATTTCATGCATTTTTCTGAATTTTATGTGTTTTTTTTTTTTGAAAAACTTTCCTATAGCTTTTAAAAAATCTCCCTCTAGTTCACTGAGCTCCTCTCTGCCTTAAACACGCTTTCTTATGAAAAAATAACTCGCTTTTCTTGGACTTATTTTGTGAATCTCTTTATGCCCGTTTGAAAAATCTCTACAATAAAGCGTTATTGGCTCCGTTGGCGGTGTGGGTTGGTGCGTTGCTCATGATCCTCAGCCCGGGGCAGACACAATTTTTAATAATTTTTTCAGACACTAAACGGTTTCAACATATACCTATGCAAATGTAGGCTGAGTTAGGTTGAAGTGGCTGACTGCTGTACGGAAAGACAGAAAGAAATCTTGGAGATCTTGATGAACCTGGAAATAGATGTTATTGGCCCCTCTGCTAAGTCTTGGAGATCTTGATGAACCTGGAAATGTATGTTATTGCTTCCTCTGCTAAATTTTGGAGGTTCTGGAAAAAGAATTATGCCAGTGTTCTTTGTCTCACTATGCAGAGGCTGGGGCATTGACAGAGGTAGTGAGTGGTGTCTTCAATATCCTCTTCGTCCCCATAGCTTCTGCATTTTTTATCATGGGTAAGTCCCGTTCTTTGTTCGTGGTATTCCAGGTGATTATGGCCAGTTATCGCTCCGACTACCATCCGCAGCAGTCTTTTGTTTGCTCTATTGTACCTAGGCCATAATAATCGGGGCTCTCCTTAACATTTAAAATTGTCCACGCCACACCACTGCTATGTACTGGCGGTATTTCGTTTGTGTTAAGGCAGATGGTGCCTTCTAGCCATTTGTGGTTGGTTATTTCGGTTGTGTAAATCTTAAGAAGACAGTAGGCTGTTGTGATCCACATAGAGGGTGGATTTCATCCTGGTGCGAGAGAACAGGTTTGCAATACTTAGCGAGTTCACCGGCCGTGTGGTCTACCGGTATGACAGTGTCCCAGCATCCAGATCAATTGCACTTTAAAACGCTCAGCCATCTCGTTAGGAAACTGCCGGAGAGTAATGCATGTTTTTGAGTTGAAATTTACACTTAATGGCGGCCTGTTTGAGCAAATAATGACTACGTTGAGCCAAGAAATTGTATTCCCAAAACCCTTTTATACGGTCTTTACGATTCCACTAGATGATGCACCCCTCACGTCAAACCTAAGTGCATTCACATTCAGGAGCATTTGAAACGAGCTTAAGCAACACCATAGAAAGGCATTTCAGGAAATATGCACATACCACTGTTTTAATTCTTAAACATGGTCTACGAGGTTCTTAATGACTTCGTCACGATTTCTCACCACCGGCTGGAATCTGTTTTATGGATTGTAAAAGATAATTGTATGCGTTGGGAAATTGCGATCGCATGCAGTTTTCGTGAGCGGTTGAAATCGATTGGAGTTCGCGCAAGAACTGAAGTCGAACGACCCGTCACCGCGTCTGATATTGGGTGACGCGGGCCTTAGACGAGCGATTTGGGAACTTCAGACAGCATAAGGGGTGACAATGCACTCGAACTACAGGCACTCTTTCGTGCAGTTTATGCAGTTCACCGGATCCATGATAACCATCGTATCAACTTAACCGTATCGTCCAAGATGAATGAGGTAAACCTAGTCAACATGTGGTTACAGCAAAATGGCGCCACATGCCGCATAGTCCAGATTCTTGGGGCCGATGAGAAATGAGTTCGGTGAGCAAATTATCGGCAACCTGGGTTGATTTGACGGGTTTTGACCATCGCCAGCTGCAGGGCCAACAAGCTCTTTGTGCAAAGCGTGCGTGTCCAAAATGGTCTTGTGTGCATTTAAGGGTTAAAGCGTAGTGTTGGTCAAAAGTCATATGTAATGGCCCTTGAAAAGCAAATGGCAAGCCTCGATTTATGAACTGAAATTTAAATTTGTTTATACTTTTGCAATTATTCTGTGAATTTTTTTAATACGAAAAACCAAGCACTTGAAGCCTCGCTTTTCCTAGTCCAAGGCAAAGGTTAGGTAAGGTTGTCGTCCATACAACACTGAGGCCAATAAAGGTCCATTATGCAACCAGCCGGATCAGTTAAGACCTATTCTCCAAAACCAGTCATGCGAAGGAAGTGGCTGCCGCGTATGGTGCTCATTTCAGTCAAGTTATCAAGTTATCGCGCGCACAAGAAGTTGCTAATGTCCGGGGTCAAGACACAGCACGGGCCGAAGAATGTGAGAGGAGGTACCTGTGCACATTGGTCTTAAATATCTGCGGATTGTAGTCTGTGGGAAATATAAGCGTGGGAATTCCATATTCGTGTGTTAAGGCTGAAGAACGGGTCTCTAAATGTATGTGCGTCCGAAAGTAGGCTCCAGGCTAAACGGATGAGCTTTCCTGGCGAGACGGGTATTGCGGGTGAATTTATGGAGTTGGCCACCTCACTTGAGCATCGTTTGTGAATATAGCGATAAAATACGGACAAAGTAGTGACGGTCGATGTTCGAGCGAGTCAAGTGACTCTGCAATATTGTTGTCTCCTATAAGTTCTATCGCTCGCTTTTCGATGCTATCTAGTAGGTCTTGGGTGCACCAGACCAGTTATGAGCCTTGTACTCAAGTTTGGGGTGGATGTACGCCTTCTAAATTAAAGCCAAATCAGAGGGGGTGAAGTATTTCTTGCATCGATTAAGGAAGCCTAAACATTTCGCAGCATTTTTGGCGACCTCAAATATGTGATCGTTCCAACTAAGTGGAAGATGGACAGTTTTCCGGTTTCATCGACATAGGCGCCATACATGCTGACTATCAAGGCTTCGCTTGAGTGGCAGCAGACAGCATTGAGTTTTTGAAGCATTAAAGTCCACTCGGTTGTGCCTTCCCCAATTAACTATGCTGTCAAGATCGAAATTGAATGTGCTTGACATAGGCTGTCGTTCCAATTCTACGGCCGAAGGGCGGGGTCGTGAGTCTTAGAAGGAATGTGAAAAACTGAGGGTGCTGTCATCAGCGAAGGAATGGATTGGATTAGAAGTAGCAGACAAGAGATCGTTTATAAGAATGAGAAAGAGTGTCGGAGACAGGACAGAGCCTTGTGGAACACCAGCATTTATTTGGTGGATATCAGACTAGAACCCATCCAAAACAACTGGAATTGAACGGTTCGAAAGGTAATTTCCAAACCATTGAAGAAGAGATTCATCGGCACTATAAGCACGCATTTTCGACAAGAGAGTTTGATGGAAAACTCTGTCAAATGCCTTAGAAATCATTTGCAACGATCTTGCTTTCGCCTGCACCAGTGGACCTGCTGCTGCGGAAACCCTACTGCCGGTCATTAAGAAGCTTCCGCGATTCAAGATATTCCTTAAGCTGACGATTTATCAGCAAGACCTTAAACAGAAGTGACGTAAGTGCTATGACGACTTTTTAGGGACAGGCTGGACAAATGCTGTTTTCCGTCGGCTCGGAAAGAGACCTAAGGATAGATGAAAAAGCTTACGCAGTGGTTTTGCCAGCTCAGAAGAACACCTCACCCCAGGGAATACCATCCGGGCCAGCGGATTTTGTACTTATCTTTAAGTACTCTTGCAAGTGTACGAGTCCGGAAGTGGACCTGTCCCATGGTGAAATCAACGCTCTCAAGTACAGGTGGAGACATATTTGAATCTGGCAGCGTTGACCTGGCTGCAAAAGGCGCCGCAAGCAGACAACTGGCATGTCGTCGTAAATGAGCGTAGGGCGGAATTCCTTTTTTTTAGAAGTAACCAAATCTTGACCACTTTTTGCCTCAACTTTTGCTCATACGAGAATCATTCACACGTCTGATAGTGGCCCATCTGCGATTCATTTGAGGCAGTGTTTCCAGCCTTAGCAGATGTTTTGTAATAGCGATAGGCACGCATGGTGGGTCTCCACCCGGAATGAGTCCTGAACGTGTGCAATTCTCTGGATTGGCACAGTGTCCCGGCACCCACACAAATTGGATGTGAAAGTTCTTGGCCATCTCGTTAAGAGATAGGCGGAAATTAAGGGAAGTCTTGCAGTTGAAAGGGACTGAAGTCAGGGACTCGATAGCTGCTTGGCTATCGGAACAGATGATGATGTCTGTGCTTAATATTACATTGGACAGAGCTTCCTTTTGCCTGAAAGACGCCACAGTGGCTGGATGTCTAGATCCTTAGTCCAAGGCTTAAAACTGCGAGTTTCTTGCACTGGTGGATGGAGAGAAACCCCCAACAGCACGAGTCAACTAAAGAGGAGAAATCGAAAGAAGATTAATCGAACAGAGTGCTTTTGAATATCACTTCGTTGCCAATTCGAAGAGTTGGCAATTCAAAGAGTTGGTATTACCTAAGATGTTCGAATCACAGGGATTCGTTGGTCGAATCGGGCAGGTTTTTCCCAAGAACTTGTGCGATTCGCATCTAAGCTGACGTTCATCCGCCCTCGGTAATGGAGCAGTCTCCCAAATCAGAGCATTGCCTTCTCAAGGGACAACAAGATTCCGAGATCTATTCCATTTAAAAGCGCTTAAGTGGTGGCACTTTCTTCGATTAACTATTGGGGCTCACTACCAGTGTAGTGGTCTAGGGCAGATAAACTCGCCCAGAACCCGGTACTGACCCAACGATTAAACAGAACCGCCAGCACGTGTAAAGTTTCTTGAACTGGTTATAATCGACCACAAAAAGTCGTCGGATCTGGGCCAGACAAAAGGAAACTGGTTTCTCTAACGCGGCCACAGTAGGCATTTTCACTGATGACTGTTGCACGCAGCCGGGCTAGGCTGGATTTTTTAACGAACCACAGAAGACACGAGCCAGCAGAACTCTTTCCAAAGTACAAGCAAAAGACACGTACCCAGCACGGATTGAGGCTATTTTTGAGATTTCGTAAAAATAATTCATCTCGCGATTTATGGCTTTTTAATGATGCCGTCTAATTGAGACGTCAGACTCGCCCACAAGATGGATGAAGATGGGACGCACTCTTTGGTCTAGACCGCTTGGGTGGTAATAAAATCATAAAATTTCACTTCGGCTGACATAAAAGTTTTGTTTCCCAGCAAAGTGGAAACTTCAAAGGATCCTGCCTCGGCAAGTGTTTCCGTGAGGTTAATTGTGTTCTCATTCCCTCACTCGTCTGCCGTGGGTTGATGCCTTTCAGTTAGCTTCCTGGCCGGCGAAGACAGCCAAGCAGATCACCCATTCGAAATATGAATGGAAGAAGAGTATTTTTTTTGAAAGACAAGATCGATGAGAGCGATGGCGGGAGTGCATTTCAATTTATGTCGCGTCATAATTGATTCATGATCTCCGGGGAGTCTTTTTGTTGGCCGAATGATTTATTAACTAGTTCTTTCAAGTTTTGTGTTAATGTATGCAAAATAGAGAAATTTCAATGAGTCAAGCGCGCGGCGGCGTAAAGAGGCGGAGTGTAGTCAACGTGAGCACAAGTCCATATTTCATGTGAACCTCTTGGGCGGTTAGTCATTCGTTAAGAGACATTAAACAAGTGATTCGTGATGAGCCTGTTTGACTTTCGAATAATTGCTGAATTAGTCATGGTCAGCAGCGTTTCATCACTCGGATAGTGCTTGACTCGGTTTGACAAGTTGCTGTTTTTTATGGGTTTTCCTTTGCGCCGCGACATTTATGGGTTTCCTTTGCAGTTTGTCCTGTTTTATGACCATATTCTGATGACCTAAGCATCGGCGTAATTGTAAAGACTGTCCCAGAATTCACTCAAGTCAAAGGTGTGCTTGAGTGGTGCCAGTGAATAAGAATAAGGACATTCTGGTGGGTGACTATTGAACGCGTTGGGAAATTGGGAGCGATCGATGGTATCGTAAACAGGAGAGCTGAATCATTTGTCACCGTGATGGATGGAACTATGGTAGAAGGTAAACCGAGGGGGCAATGTTGCATGAGTCAACTAAGTGAATGAAGATCACGTGGAAGAAGGACCCCTTTTCAAACAGATTTCCAAACATAATCGGCGGGTCTAGATGAGGAGACTGGAGAAAGCTGGAGCGTCTTCACTTTATGCTTCGAATGACGGAAATATGCATAAATCACAGCTTTCTTACTGACGGAGTCGACACACGGCTCCCAAGCGGGATGAGTTTTATCAATCGGCAGGCTTCATCCAGGGTGACCAGATAAAGACGATAGGAAAATAAATTTAAATAAAACAACAACAGTCTGAGATGTGAAAGTGATTCTGGCTTTATTTTGAAGCTACGTTCCTGCCTTTATATGGAACATAACATCACTCAAATGGACGTATCGGGTTCGCTTACAATGCTTGGTTTAAATATGTTTGACTCGGTGCAGTATGTGCGGCGTTATTCCGGCAATAGTGTCTCTAGTGTTGGCATACAGCTCATCCAAAACGGTTGACTTGATATAGTAGACTATCAACTTTATTCAGAGAAAATATTCGAGTGGTTTCAAGGCTCATGATCGAGTCGGCCAACTTATGAAAGCTCGCCGTAAGATAACCCAGCCCTCATAGTTCTCCTTCCCAACTTTGGGTGGCGAATCGTTTGTTGGAACCACTGTTTGGTTAAAATCGTCTTATGCCTGAAATGAGATCACTGACGGTAACGGTGTCTTTTTCCTCGTATAGAAAGATACAAGGTGCTGGAATTCTGTCATGCCACAAAGCTCTCCAACAGTCAATCATGCTCGGTCTGCTCTGTCAACATTACAAACGCCGATTTAGTGTACTCTCGGAGAGCATACGAATATAGGCCAACGGCAAAATAAGCCGGGTTCACTCTCTGGCGATGCTCTATGCAGCTGATCGGCGCCAAATCCACATTTCTGGGTCTTCCTTGAGACTAGTAGCTATGGCGGCTATGTTTTCTTAATTTCGCAACAATCTCTGTCTGATTGGTGGCTTAACCCTTCGTTCCCGGAGGTGTCAATTTTATTTTTTTTTTTGTATAAAACACAGATAATGGAGGATAGAGATATCTAACTTTTACTTCCCTTGCCCTGGATTTCATCTGACAGCGTAAAAAATCCGATGTCACGATACGTGGTGGAGCTGGGAACTTTGTAAGAGTATCCTTTACTTATCCTTTACGGTTCAATGCTGACATGCACTATGGGTAATAATGGCCAATCTCTGTCCTCCAAAATCTCTGGTTATGATTTAGCTAACTTTGCCTTTTTTGGTTATTTAGCGGAAGATAGTATCGGCTTTATAAAAACACGTTTCATGTCCTCTTGATTCGAAACATAAGTTATTGAATTTTTGCCGTTGTTGCCCTTTTTGCCCATCTTGATTTTTTCTCGATGAGGACTGGTAAATTCGGGGATCGAACCTGCTCACCTTTGAGCAGAAGTGGCGTAACGACAACCTGCTACGCTACGGCGACCCATATTTGTGTTTTTTATCGACAAAAAATGAAAACAGATTCTGAGAGTCCTCCTAGTGTAAATACCAAGTGTTTTACAATACAAAAAAATGTACACCTCCGGGAACGAAGGGTAAAGCCACCAATGTTGTGACCAATGATATGGCGATAAAATGTTTCTCAAAGAATGTGAGAAATGTGTCTCAAAGAAAATGTTTCAAGAAACGTCAATTCGGCAAAGTTTTGCCGGTTTTAAAGAAAAATGGCAAAAGGGCCGAATGTAAAGGAATTCCTAAAAAAGTTTACTGTCGCTTTAAATGCAAACACACGACTAAAAACTATTGAGTAGATTGGAAAGGATTCCAAACTTCCTGAGAATATTGATTTTTTTTACAATTGTGATTTTGACTAATACAGTAAAAGCTCCTATTACGGACAACTCTCTTAGGCGGACAATCCCCGTGAGCGGGACAATTTCTCACGACCGTTGATCTTCAATTGAAGTTCCCTACATTTTATATTCCTTTTAGCGGACACTCCGGATGCGGACAGGGGCATCAGCCGCAATTTGGTAGTTTGAATTCTCTTCGGCGGACAAAATGTGTTCCACATGGTACCACTTTAACTTACTTTAGAGCTCTTGATGTCCGCATACGCGGGTATTACTCGGTTACCAAAATATCGGGTACCCGTATGGTTGTGGGTACCCGCAATTTGACGAATTTTATCTTCTTACAAAGAATTCAGAGGCATTTCGTAGGAGCTCAATGCATGCTAAAAAGACATCAGCCTTCTATAACTTTTAAGGGGCCCTCCACCAATGACTTACGTTTTCATCTGTATTTTTCCTTTCTTCGCTGTGGTGTAATATTCACAAAAAATGTGTACTTTATCAATTTTTGTATTGAATTAGAGCATTTGTTGCCCTGGATACAATTCTTGGTACCAGCCCATTTGGGTCTTACCCGCATTACCCGGCTAAACGGGTAAATGTCGAAACGGGTCTTACCCGGGTAAGATTAAAAGCGCTAAACAGCACGTGTGTGGTGCACGTTCCATCAAATCATTGTCACTACTCAAATAGATAAAAGAATTTATTTTGCAACTCCGTTTGATTATTCTGTCTTTATGTTCACTTTAGTTTGATTGCGAATTTCATTGTTCAGGAATTTTTCATCCCATAGACCAACAACGCCCTTAGCAGGACAAAGGTGCTGCTATTGTCGCTGTCCGTCTTTGGGTGTTTTCACTGTAGAAAAGTTGAAAGCACTAAATGGGATCCACTCGTTTTAGCTGAAGTAGAAAGTTTAGCTCCTTAAATGCGCTTCTAAGAGACAACCGGAGAAGAAAGTGTCAAGAAGCTCTTGGTAGTTCCTTGCTACTAATACTAAATCTAAGTATTTTAGTCTGCCTTTTTTCAATTTTTTAGATCTACAAAAGCCGGGCACTGGTCATTGGGGGCCCGAAGGGGGGCAAGGTGGGTCACTTGCAGCTGGATATCATATGTAATTTTGACAGGTGCTGAAAAGACAATTAGAAACATTTAAACTGAATATTTTATGTTTCGGGGTAGAAGACCTAACAACCCCAGACAATGGTCCGGTGGATGCTTGAATGGTAAAGTTGGTAAACTTCTTCATCGGATTTTGCATGTGTCCATTCATCTGCACCTTAGAAGAATCAACGTTTTGAATCAAATCAGCTTGATCAATTGCATCTTCTGCCCAAGGAAGATAAGAGTGTATCTGCGTATGATCTCGCTGCTAATGTTGTTGGTCCTATTCACTGCGGAGCCTATATAGAGTCTCTCATTACCTTCCAAATGTGACGCTTTGTTCAAGACATCATGCAATATGCCTTCTCTTGAAGGCAGGCTTCGTTTCCGCTCGTTCACCGCCGAACCCAATTCAGCCGCTTTAGTCCCAAGGCTAGCAAGCGCTTCAATGACGGTCCCATGCTTTCGGCGAATCACGTCAATGTCACCCGCGTATGCAAACAGCTGAACCGATTTCTGGAAGATCGTGGGTATAGAGTTAACATCTTCTTCATATCGGTGTTGAAGAAGTCACATGGCGAGAGTCTTCTTCTCTGACGCTCTAAAGGTCTCGATGAGTTCATTACCGACCAGGAAGAAGCAGCGAGAGTTCTCCATTGTCATCCTCCAGAACCTGACGAGTTCGTTACCAACCAGGAAGGAGCAGCGAGAGTTCTCCATTGTCATCCTCCAGAACCTGACGAGTTCGTTACCAACCAGGAAGGAGCAGCGAGAGTTCTCCATTGTCATCCTCCAGAACCTGACGAGTTTGATAGGAAAGTCAAACGTATACACTAGAACTTGTCGACCTGCAATTTCTTGGTTATTTCCTTGATGTACAAGCCCTGTACTTAACCAAGAATAGTATATTCTTAAAGACTGAGAGAGAAGAGATATTAGGAAATAATAAATGAAGAAATGTGACTGAATGCAGCGGTCTGGTCTATTGCGGGCTCTTCAGGTGAGCACACACAATAGAGGGGTCTTCTTTCATGGGGAGCAGGCAACTGAGTTAAGCGATACTGAAATTCTACTCTTCCACTCGCATACTTTCCACCGATCATAGCTTATGGCTGAGTTGGTGCGTGCGGCCAACAAGATCATCCACAACCCCTTTAAAGATCCACTATTTAAATCAATTGAATAACTTTCAAGTCATCTTCGTGTGTGGGCTCCTGTACTGTCCTGAAGGAAGCATGCTTTAATGTCATTTAATTAGGACTACGAGAAGTCATTATGGTCTGGTTGAACAAATGCGTCCATAAACCACGTCCAGCAGAGATTTATTGGGGTTTAACGAGGGCTTAATAACGACTCACTTCGCGAGTGGAGACTGTATTTACCGAGGTAGTTCTTCACTCCTACGTCTTGTTGTAAAAATAAGCTTCAGGAGCAATCTAATTCCCACACAATTCACTGGACGTACAACATGGCCAATTATGAAACGAGTTCAATTATTGCAAGCAAGAGAAGATCGCCCAGCTTCCAGTCCACAATGACGAATCGAATCATTAGAGTTTGTCGGGAGGATTTGCCCTTCGTAGCTGCTGATACATTTTATCCACTCATTCCCGCGTTGCGAAAGTAGTCTGTTGCCATTTCGATCGCGATGGTCTCCAAGTAGATGGCCAATCACCCAATTACGCGACCTACCTCCCAGCCATCACATTCGGGTGATGCTGTCCAAACCATCGCATGATCCATCAAAAGTGGTCCTTAAGCGTTCAAGGCCCTCAGTTTGTTCGACGAAATGTGCGGACAAATTGATCCACCGTAACCCAGCATGTGGTTGCAGTCTGGTTTCCAGCAGCACATCCGTTTGAATCCAATTTCACTGGTTACCTGGGAGATACTTCCAGCATTTGATTGCATTCCCAGGTCATTCAAAACCCACTCGTACGTATGTTCATCAAATAAAACATCAATATTTAGGGACATTCAATTATGAATGACGACGCTATTAAATTGATAGTTAAATCAGCTGGTTATGGCCGTCTCCGCAATGCACCAACTTTGTTGCAGTCAAGAGTAGGGAATTGAGTTTGTCAGCTCGATGGGTTGTAAACGACTGGACTTATAAACGTTCTTAGTTTACGATTGTGTCTTAATTAATGTGTAAGATTTCATTACTCACTCCTTTCCCGTTTAATGCGATGTATTAAACTCCGTCTGCCTGAGCTTGGGCGATTGAGTTTCCTCTCGGACAACGCTTCAAAACTGGCGACTGGCTTAATGGATCTGGGAGTGTGATCGGGGTAGAGTATTCGTATTCATTTGATGGGCTTGGCTGTTTTTAAACCCTTTTTCAAGCTTATGTAACGTGGAATGAACGGTTCAACTCCTTTCACTTCGTCAGACGAAAAGAAAACCTTTGAAAGGGGTGAAATTTTTAAGAACCAAATAAAGTGATCTTTGGACCTTCGACAAGGCGTCTTGTCATTTGTCAATGTAGATACTAATGTGATCTCAGTGTGGAGTGATTAATATTAGAGCAACTTGGCTGTAGCGGACATCCGTGAGTTACATGTTAGTAAACCTTACCAACGTCAGACAAGCAGCATCCGCATCTCTGCACTCTTCAGGTATTTTTTTTCTTTTCCTCTCATTCTCCTATTTTGACAACGTGTCATTTTAACGGTAATGCATACCAGTTGGGTAGAAAGAGAGAGAGAGTGCATCCGATGCATCACATTTACACAAAAAAAATACAGGACAAAAAATATTAAAATTGAAACATTCTTTAACCTCCTTAAAAGGAAGTGTTTCAATTTGAACTGTTGTTTGAATTCTTTCTCAAAATCTCTAAAACTACTCATCTTGATCTGCACATGCTCCCGACCGCGATGATTTTTTAACCGTCCACGGTGGACGAACAACAGTCCCAACTAAACGAATCGAAGCGAACACCAAAACATTTGCGTGGCTCTGGGGAATGTTGTCAAAATTTCAAGTCAAAATGAGACACGCCGACTTGTACAAATCAACGTGAGATATTTTATTTATATAGAGACGGACTGGGTGTTACAGCGAACCCTAGGCCATGAGTGTTTCACATTGGGAGAGTTGAGGGAAGTCAGTCTCCACTGGACATATTTCTGCCTAACATTACAACCACAATCTGAACAGCCATCAGCGATATTTTCTTTCGTGGGCAAGATATGCTTAGTCGCATCACTTTAACGTTGGCTGCAAAAGCATCAACATCAAGATGCGGGCAAACATTCATTCATATTCTCTAAGTTAGTTTCAATTTAATGGTATTTTATACATTTTTAATTTAACAATTTGAGAATAGTAATAACATCTTATAAAAAAAAATATAAAAAAATATAGTGTTATGTGCTACTTCTTTAACAAAGCAAAATTTAAGTATGTAAGGGGTGATTTAAACATGCGACCGTAATGACTTCAATTCAACAGGTAGCTTATCAAATAATCTGCATGAAACAATGCAACAAGTATTTCTGTAAAACGTAGGGCGAGATGTGGGGAAGTTGACAAATAAGCTATGGTTTCTTCTGAGATTATAGCGATCAGAATATCCACTGTTGAGGTAGCCACATATTAAGAAGAACATTTTTAAAACTCTGTAGTAGTATAAATGCCTTAGAGGAAGAATTTTCAAGTTAGTAAATAATGGCATGGAATGATGATATCGAATAGTCAGTCAGATTTCTGAATAGTCAGTAAATTTACCATTTTAGAGCGAGACGCACCACCCCAGCAGCAAATACCATACTGAAGTTTTGAATGGAAAATTCCACAGTAAATCATTTTTAAGACCTGTGAGGAACGTGCATTCTTAAGACGGTAAGAAATACGCGTGCGTGGAGTAAAAATGTTGCTTCATTGACTTCAAAATTTATTCAAACCAATTCAACATATTATCGATAATTATTCCTAGACACTTAAAATGAGTAACAACTTCGATTATAAACAATCACAGTCACATGGTAAATGATTTTGAAAAAGTATGCTTTCCCTATTTTCTTACAAATGTTATCGACTGATTTCAGCTTACCACGACACAGTTTGGGGCTAAGACAAAGGAAAGGATTAATTTATTGGGCCTATAACTTGATTCGTGCGGTTCGCTAAGAGATGGTGTAACTTGTATAGTTCCATTGGAGCATGAGTTGGAAAGCTACTGTCATTGTACGTCATCTCAGTATATGTCATTCATTTCCAGCGTGAACAATAATATACGTATCTCGCCAAGAAAAAGCACTTTAACATGTTAAAACACTCTTCTTCAGTAGTAAGATTATATTATGTTAATCATATCTCTGTGCAAATAATGTAAATCATCTATCTATCTATCTTTTTTTTACTCAAATATATCGAACTTTGTGCCTGAAAATTCTGATTAGCGGGGAGTTATTCGTCATTACTTTAATATAAAGAAAACTGTTGCCGAAAGTCATCGTATTTTGGTGGAAGTTTATGGTGAACATGCGCTAAAAGTGGTTTTGAAACCCGGACAACCAGCCAAATCAACGGCAAAGCCGAATATCCATGCCGCGAAGGTAATGCTCTGTATTTGGTGGGATCAGAAGGGTGTGCTGTTTTATGAGCTGCTAAAACCGGGTGAAACCATCAATGTTCCGTTTGAAGAGAGCAGTAACCGAAAAGCGCCCGGAATATGCGACCAGACACGAGGCAATAATTTTCCATCAAGACAACGCTCGGCCCCCCGTTGCTACTCCGGTTAAGAACTATTTGGAAAACAGTGGATGGGAAGTTTTACCCCACCCGTCTTATAGCCCAGACATTGCCCCTTCTGACTACCATTTGTTCCGGTCGATGCAGAAGGCCTTCACTGAAATACGGTTCACATCAGAGCAGAATATCAAAATTTGGCTTGATTCATTCTTGGCTGCTAAGCCGGCTCAGTTCTTTTGGGATGGGATCCACAAATTGCCAGAAAGATGGGAAAAAGTCATAGCTCCAGATGGGCAATAATGTTTTTCTTAAATAAACGTTCAAATTTTGAAAAAAAAAGTTAAGTTATAGACCCAATATAAATGACATAAGTTTCACTGATTTCAAAGTAACTTCACAAATTGCACTTCCACAATTAGAGCTTATTATTGAATCCGACTTCGAAGATTTATCGTACAAGTCCTTAAACAAAATTGGATATACGGGATCAATTTATAAACAAAACTATTATTTATCTTCTTTTCCATATTCACAGGAGTTAGAGTCGACGGCGGAGGATAGAGTGGCCTGGAGATCTGTCGTGCTTGCTTTGCCCCCACGCCTCTTTTACTGGATCATGCTGGTCAATCAAGATGGGGATGGTGAAGAGATTGAAAGAGTGCACCAACATTCACGTAGGAAGACGAAGAAGTTTTATTATTTTATTATTTCATAAAGTCTACGGTTTGAGGCTGTGTACGATGTTGTTCGTGTATCGTGGCTCTACTGACTCTCCGGCACATACGTGAAATTTTGAATTTGTAATTTCCTCTTCGACTTCCTCGGCCACTTCACATGTAAAGAAAACAAACACAAAGGCAGTACTTATTTAATACAAGTCAGTACAAGCGTTGTGCTACACAGGCGACATAAAGTTCATTTATTTTCCCGTGACAAGTCCAGAGTGACAACGACAGCTTTCATCGCGAAGAACTATTCGATACGATACCCGCGCCAAGGATCCTGGGAAAACTTTCGCTAACACATAGGAAATGCACCGCGTAGGAGTAGCACCGCGTAGTCAAGGACTTCCGAGACTATTCAAACCTTAATTTCGGTAAGGTTATGCCCTGTTGTTTGGTTTCTTTCTTGAGGCGGGCAGCTCTCTTCAGCTAAAACTTCAAGACAGTCCAATTTTCAAATTGACAGCGTCACGCGTTCATAACGTCCCTTAGTGGAAGCATTCATGGTAATCGAAGCAGAGGCTTTGCGAGCTAGTCTTAAGATCAATGATGACAAACCGAGATAAGAACCGTACCGCAATACACCACCTGCGATAAAACATACTGATCGGCAGCTACAATTTCGAGGTAGAACAGAGTTTGTATTCCTCGAAGACGAACTGCAAAAATGTGAACTGAGTAGTGATGCGACATAGAATTGCCAGTGACAATCGCTGCTAGTTTGGTTGGTCCAAACAACTGGAACTCGAAGAACTAACAACTGAATTATTCGACGTCTCGAGAATTGAAGCTAGACAACCAGCGCAAGAGTCGACAAAATTATGCATGTCTCTCTGGTTGACGAAACAAAAACCTCAGCCATCAGAAAAATGCCAAGGCACTTGGTCCGGTAGGTCATTGGTCGCATTTTCTTTAAACAAGGTCATGAGGGCTACGTTACTGTCAATGGCGGCCGCTATGGTTTTTTGATTTCGAACTTTGTTTGTCCACGATGCAGGACCCTCGAACGACCCAAAATCTTGTATCTAGAATGACTGCGGCGGGGTAGCACTCGAATCGATGGAGACCAACTTGTCTGGGGTCCGCAATGACTTGATCATTATACCGGAGATTCGGAGACCAAATCTTTGTGGATGGATGACAGCTTCTTCTTAATGACTGCGTGTCCACCGACGATGGAAGGCAACTATAGCCGACGCTCAAATCTTCATTTTGCCTCAAGAGAGAGAGAGTGACGAGATGAGACATCTTGTCTTCGAAGGTAAACGACTGGGATTTGGCTTGGTTGAGGACAGTCTTGAAGTAGTACTCGTAGCTCCTGCTACGCTCCTAATATTCGCGAGTTAGGTTGCAGGCGTCTTAGCTCGTGGTCTACATACAGCCTCTCAAATACAACGCAGGCTAAGTTTAAAATTGTTCAGCTACCCCGTCTGGAGATGAGCAACAGTCGCGTACAACCCTGGAGGTAATCAAGATGGTTTTCTGCGTTATTATGTTAATATCTATTAAATTAATAGCTCCGTGAAAATGCTAATCAGTCTGAACATTACTTCAGCTTGAAAGACTCTGCAATAATCAGGAAACCGCGTCGCATCGACAGTCTGATGCTATGATCGTTGGAGCCACTCCCTACTTGTTCTTTTGTTTTCGAAGAAGAAAGTCTCCTAGAGTCTGATAAATAGAATTATCAGACTCATCATTTTGCTTTAAATTTATGACTTTCTTTATGAATGGTGTGACTACAGTTTAGTGCTGCAAATATTAATGGACGTCGTCGTTGCAAATCTGAAAATAATCCAGCGCCAGTATTTAGCATCTGTTGACAATATTTCTTCCCTACGCTAAGACATTCATGTGCTCAATGTAAATTACTACGAGATATGATTCAGGTTTTTCTGAAATTTGGAATTTCTTCAAGGTCTTAGCTCGCAATTATTTTAATATCTCTCCTTTTTATTTTCAGCGCCAAGAGAATAATTTAAAGCGAATGTGATTGGATGGGAATTTTTAATATTTTTTTGATTCACGATCAATAATCTTGAAAATATTTTATTTTATTCCTTTCTTTTTTTCACTTTCATCGTGATCTCAAAATATCGGGCTTTATTGTAGTTTATGATGCGACGTTGGTCTGAAAAACTTTGGCAGTCGAAGAGAATTCCGTTGACGTGAACCATTTTGACGTTACTGGATGTATGTAGTTGTATAAAGGGTGCAAGGCGAACCCATATGACAAGTGCAGTGCGTATCACCACGGGACCATCTACCACGGGAGGTTTATCCATCGTCGAATCGACGGACGTGGTTGTTATTTCTGACGATTTCTTCTTAACTACGCATCCCTTTGATCGTCTCTTCTTACAACACCAGTTGGTAATGGTTTCTGCCACTGAGCGCACGGATGGTTTCCAGCGATCATTATGTGTAGGCGCCTAATGTTGTTCGTCGTAACGACGAAGTATTGCTCATGTGCTTTTTTTTTAATGGATTTGTTACTCAGTGTGTATGCATTGGTTGTGACTATGGACACATTATTGGTTTAAATTTAAAATAAAGAGTCATTTAAGCTTTTAAGCTGAGCCTTTAAGCGCACCTTGAACTCTTGTGGCGGCCGTGGCGTTGTGTGCTGGTACGTCGAGCCTTACGCACTTGAGTCTACGTTGCTAGGTTCGAACCCCGATACGAGCACCTCTTTCGAGTCACTGACATGCTTAAAGAGTTGAAGTGACTGGAAAAATCTTCAGAAATTGTGAGAAATTCCCACAGAAATGCGAAATCAAAAAGGACACAAATGCTAAACGTCTGCATTTTGTTACGACCTAGAACTAATGCCGTTATCTCACAAGCATTGTATTATCATCGAAGACTACACATTTGTCTTGTCATTCTACAATGATGACAGAACTCAACTTCAAACAAGCCTCACGTGACTGAGTTTAACTACCAAACAAAGGGAGTCGTTGACACATTCAATCAGGTGTGCAATGAGTTGCTCTCGAATCGACGGCCTATGCGTCAGCGCAATGGCCTGTTAACCATTGTGTCAACACTCAAAAATGTATACATAAGCATGCACCCAACAGACACAGGTGTGTCGTACTTTTTTGTATGTCCTCGGGCGTCGGAAGGAGTTGGTTGTTTCTCTCAATTGTGTACTTAGAATTGTTTGAACTGCTTTTCCAGCCAAGGAAAAATCTTACTTGCACGGCACCTTCTGGAGCAGAAGAAACATATCAAGGTGAACGTTTGTGTTGCACTCTGTTTCGTGGAAGTGCTCAAACATCGCATGTGACAACTTTTGTACAAGCTATAATTTGGCTTCTACTCTGACGGTAGACTACATTTTTTCAATACTGGAAACTGTAATCAAAAGACGTATGTTTGTACCGATTTTCCAGTCCAAAAGGAAGATCAGTAGGATCATCAATTTTTTGACGCACCAGCAACATAAGTAAGTGTTCATAAATTCCAAAAAAGAACACATCGGTTGCTGTTATTTCCCCTTCCCATTATAATATCGAAATTTAAGGTTCTAAAAGAATGCCAAAAATGGTACTCGATACGGACGCAAAGCAGGTGCTGACAATATGGACAAGTGCCTTGGGGAATACACTACGAAGAGAAGAACGAAGAGATGGCCTCTGGCTTTTTTTTATCACATTGTGGATGTAAAATAATATTGACCTACATGGAAAATAATTCACCCTTGAAGGCATCAACAAAGCGTTGAAGTTTATTCCTACAACGGTTGAGTGAACAATTTGCCATGGCCGAAAACCAGGATCGTTCACAAAATGCCCAAATCATGCGAAATTTTCCATCACGTAGTGCGATTTAAAGTGTGTTGAGTGGCCAACAATTTACACCGACTGTTGAAAATCTTCCACTAAGGACCCGAAAATTCACAGCTATTTATGGTCGTCGTCAAAAAGGACCTGACAATTCTGGCAGAATCAATTAGAAAGCAATTTGTTGACTCAGAAGAAGGACAACACGAAAAGTCCACAAAGAATGCAGAAAACCAGCTTGTGCTCAACATTCAGTGGATATAACTCAGTGTGATGGATGTCCATTCTAAAATAAGAATTTTTTTATAGTGCAATATTTTCCTTTTTTTCTAAACAAAATAAATAAAGTTACGTCAAATGAATAAAAAATATGAGCTTTTCTGCATATCTAGCTAACAATTTACATAAATTTTTCCATGCACACCCGGGTGTGTTGGCTGCTGATAGAAGAGATAAATTCGAAAAACTACTTGTAAATCTTGACCCAAAAAGAAAATTTAATATATTATATTTTAGGAGGCTATCGTATATTCCAAGTCACACGGCGCATAGAACTCACAATATACCTATTTGAAAATGAAAAACACCCCGTGTTGGCACGAGGGTTAAGCAGAGCATTTATAAACAGCGTTGCCAATGTGGCACAATCGTTCGATTATGGCACTTTGAGATTGAATATGGAGCTCTGGTAAAAATTGCACTACCTTCCGAAAGAGTTGAATGTTTGTCCAGTTTTGATGAATATATGGAAATATGAATTTATGTATGTTTGATATTCTGTAAAATTTTACTGGTGTTGATTAAAATACACAGAAATACATTTCTTTGTTTATTTCCATTTATGGCAGCCTGAGCCTTAGAATGGCACTTTTAGTCTAAAATTTATGAAACGACCTAGTTCAGAAGTACAGTGAAACTTAAGGCTGACTTCAGCGGGACATCATAATTGCTCGGGTGTCCATTCTGAAGGGGTTGAAACACTCGACTTTCTTCATGACGGGACCACGATGAATGGAAAGAGAGATGTCCATCAGAGAGGGGTGCCCCTAAAGAGAGGCGCCCCTTATAGAGTTTTGTCCGTAAAGAGAGGTGTCACTTATAGAGGGGTGTCCGTAAAGAGAAGTGTTCCTTATAGGGATTTGTCCGTAAAGAGGAGTGTCACTTATAGAGGGGTGTCCGTAAAGAGAGATGTCCCTTATAGAGGGGTGTCTGTAATGAGAGGTGTCACTTATAGAGGAGTGTCCGTAAAGAGAGCTGTCCCGTATAGTGGGGTGTCCGTAATGAGAGGTGTCCCTTATAGAGGTGTCACTTAAAGATGCGTGTCTCAAAAGAGAAGTTTAATTGTAGATACATATGTAGTTTGATTCGTGACACGATTACGATTTCCGTGGAAACGCGTTTGGAAGACGCAATTTTTTTCTCGCTGAAATAAGGACAATGTACAGTAGACTCTTGTTAGCGTGAACACCGGATAACATGAACAAAGCAACGCGAAGAAATTATAAACACTCTAAAACTGCTTACAGTACAGCTGCATTTTAGCTGGAAATTCCTTATTTTTCGTACAATATTTCGTCTTGACCGTTTGCTGCACATCAGTTTGGTTTTCGTTGTTCGTTAAATTAATTGTTTTTGATTGTCCTGTCTGCTCGATTTTTGCATTTTACTTTGGTTTTTGCCATCATACGTTTTATACGCGTTATGGTTGTGATCTTTTAGTTCTTTGTGTCAACATGTGCTCAAAGAAAAAGCCATGGAAACTAATGCTATTTCTGGCCTAATATTTCGCACAGATATTTAAGACCAGCGTGTACAGGTACCACCTCTCCCTCTCCCTTTCTACCTCTATACCTTCGGCCCGTGGTGTGTCTTGACCCCGGACACTTAAGAACTTTTTAAAAAAAAAAATATAGAACAAGTCTAATTAAGCGATTTCCATTTTGAGCAATGCTTTGGAATGGACTGAAGGTGAGCTAGTTAGCCAAAATGTCATTAGTGTCTTAAGGCGCCTTAATGAACAAGGAGTGACATACATTTTGGAGAAGAAGATTTAACATCTCCAACAAATGACTGATTTTGTCATAAAATTTCGGTAATGCCCGTTAGCTCAGTCAATATTTAATGTTAACTTGTATCCCACAACGTTTTATGTTATGTTTAGGTGCTAAAAAAAATTGTTATTTAAAATTAAATATACTTTTATGCTAAGAAAAAACGCTTTAGAATGAGAATCTGCAGTGGGATTCACGTATTATTTTATTAGAATTTGAGATTGTTCGGTTTGGTTTTTAATTGTTCGAGTTATAAAGACTTTACTGTATAAAGAAACAAATTCTTGTGATCGCTTATAGTTTCAAGGTTTAAATATTCATTTGTTCCTATGTAAATATTGTTTAATTTATTTTCATGTAATTAATTTGTCCACTTTGGTAAACTACATCTTTCTACATTAAACAAAGGGAAATGATCGTCGAGGGCATGCTGCCCTATATAAAGCAGAAATGAAGCATTATAGAGATGGCCTTCACAGCTGATTGATTGATAGTCCATCGACGTCAAAGGCTTTTTGACAGTTATTCATGCATTTTTGATAGTTATTCGCTTTTCTCTGATTGGGCAATTCTAAAGCCAGAAAACGATTTAAAATGTTAACAATTTTAAGGGGCGAGAGGTGGAAGTTGCGCGGCATCTTTATCGTTTCGCTCGCGAACATGATTTTAACACTTTTCTCTGCCACGCTACTTCGTCGCGCCGCTAATTGTATGCCAACAACTGTCAGACAGGCGCCTGGAACTTAAGTTTAATTCCCATATTTAAAAGGAAGTACGGCCAAACTAAATCAATTTTCGACTTTAGGTGGGTCTTATTTCACTCAAGTCAACGATTTGAGATAGGTGGTGAGTGGTTCTGTGCATTCAAAGTATATTTTAATTCACGTTCTCCATAATTTACTAAAAATTTATATTTAAACCTCGACATCTCCAAAAGAAGACAAAAACGATGATTGTGGTGCTTTATATTTTGTTCTTAAAACATCGAGATCAAAAAAATACGTTTTCAAAAAATGAAAACACGGCTGGTTAACTGGTTTGCATAGCTCGAGTGATGCCTTTTACATATATAAGCAAGTACAGTCCAACTCGAATAATAGCACATAGCACACTACTCCAAGGCATTTGTCTTTTTTGTACATGTACCGACACAAAACCCTTTCATAGCACATCGCTTAATGGCACAAATCCGCTCGCTTTATATCACACCAAAAATATGACAAAAACAAACAGGCCACGTACAATCGTGCAAGCTTATTAGTCATAATTTACTTGATTTCCAGAAGATTTTAGTTTTGAAATTGACATAAAACTCAGGTTAGTTAGAGTTATACTTTACACTGCACTTGACATCCCACCTATCTGGGAAGTTACCCACTATTTTTATTTGTGTGCATGTATGCGAGGTTGCTAGAATTTGGGAAGTCAACACTTTTATTTCATTTTCGCATTTTTAAAACAGTTTGTAAGTATGATTGGATAAAAGGACAAGCCGCCTTATGTCACAATATTTCACTTCACGGTTGGTGTGCTATTAACCGGGTTCGACTGTATTTTGTAGTTCATGTGAACTTCTAGGTTAGTTAGTTAGGTTAGTTATAAATCTGAATTATATTATATATTAAAAATTGTTATTACAAAATGAAGACATAATTCATTGTAACAAATATAGTTTATTCTCTAAATAACATATCCAGATGTTTTGCTTAAAAGTTTCATAAACGAAGTTTCACAAGTTCAAAGTGTCGTTGATTTAACGAAGCATAGTTAGGACTTCAAATTTTCAAAGCGTGGTAGTTAACGGAGAAAATGAGTGGTAGATTTGAAAAAAAGAGTGGTAGACCTCGTTTACACACACAATTTACAAGAAATGTCGCACGACAAGTGAATGCTTTCATAAATGAAATGAACGAGCTCATCACTTTCCCATGTGTTCATATTTTTGAAGCACCAATAGCTCTTCTCTGTAATTTTTTGCACTTACTTCCTTTGAAAAGAATTTCAGAAACAAAAAACACCAACAAATGGCTTAAAAAGGAAGAACTACAATGTGTGGTAGATTTTTCACTTGGGTAGTAGATGTGGTAGACGTAAAAATTTCGTAAAATAGTAGATCTACTTCAATTATGGTGAAGTCCCAACACTGATCATATCCCTAATATGCGTTAAATATAGCACAACTTCTCGAATTCGTGGAGTGACGGGCTGGTTTCACTTACACAGCGTCTGCTTCACAGGCATTAGACTTGAACTTTTCGAAGGAAGTTCTTAAGCCAAAAAGGGTTTAAACTGACACGGATACAAAACTCGTAGGCAAGTCAAAAATTATTTTATGGATAAAATGTTAAGGTAATTGATTGCGAAACATAATTCCTGCAACACACACGCTACCAGGTCGTGTTACATATTTCTTTTTATCACCACTGTACGTATTCATGGTCAGAAATAATCGACACTTATTTGGTTTGATGGAGAAACTGAATTTCATGTCCCCACCTCAACTATGCGACGAATAGTAAAAAATGTAATGTACGAGAAATTCGAGGAAATTAATATAATAAATTTGAGTTGTATATTACAAATTGTACGAAAGGAAATCAGTAACATGTTTACACTTTGTTTAATCCTTTTGGAGATGCCCGCAATATGCGCCTCCAAAAACCAACAAAACATTAGCTTTCTTAGAAACTCTCCTTTTAACCAGAGCCTGACAATCTCAGGCTTCGCGACTCTACTCATGATCAGAAATTAAAGAATTCATTTGACCACTTGCATTTACATTCTACATCCGCCACCAATCAATTGGTCAAGCTTTGTGTATAAATTTGCTTCATTTCATGTCAACACAACAAGAAACATCAAATCGTTAATTGGCATGATCACTCCCCTTCCTTCAATCCATTCGAAATAATTAACAATCTTTTCAACTGCATCACAAAAGCACATAAAATAAATACTGTTCAGCCACCAGTTGTATTTTTGTTCTAAATTTTATACAATTCCCATTTTGGTCAAGACTTGATCGACTCTTTTTTCGTGTTCACTTCGACTCTGCGACCACAACTATCGGCTTTGATTTACATTTAATTCCTTTTCTTTCTTAAATATAATTTACAATAAACAAAAAAAAAATTAAGAGCAGTTTCTAATCAGGAGTCAACACATTTCCAAATTAGCCACGTGACAACAGTTATATACACATAATCCGAGACGAAATAAAACGCACGAATCGTTGGTTTGGCTTTTTTTTAATGTGACATTTAACACAATTGATGACGTCAACTAACAGCCAATGAGGAGCAGTTTTTTTTATTTAAAGGGAAAACAGTAAATTAGACATGACAACGGCTGAACATAAATCACTTTCTTTTAATTTTGAAAAACTGCAGAAAAAAAAAATAATTCATTCATCGTGTTGATCATCAGCTCTCCAAGAGCACGGTATGAAGTTCCTACAATTTGTATAATACACGTAGGAACTCTATACCTCGCTTATGGCAAAAAGCAGACATTTTCGAAAAATAAAATAAAAATTTAAATTATACATAATCCTTTTATAATTCACTTCAAAAGGATACACAAACAAAAAATAAATAATTCTTCACAAACACTTGTTATGGGTCAGTATATTTCTTCTCGTTTTTTTTTTTCTAAGTATCTAGTCATTTATAAAAACCGAACGCATGCGTATTTTACTATCCGCGATCTACGAGCGATCACTAACCGAATTCAACTGACTCGAGTGAAATAGACATTCCGTTACGCTAAGCCGCCAACAATCGACTGAACAACCCAGCCGAGTGGGCATTCACGACAATTCTGCTTTCTTCATTCGTTCGTCGGAAAAATCGTCGCTGTTCGTAGCCCAAGATATTGCTCTTTTTTTTCATTTCTTTTTATTTCGAAAATTTACTTTGAACACATTCCAATGAGGGAGGCGTTGCGGAGAGCCACTGGAAAGCGAAACACACACACGTGCACTTACAAAAAAAAAAAAAAAAAACGATTAACATACACAGAGAAAATATAATAAAATCCACCAACGAAAGCAGTCAACATTCACCAACAACGGTCGGCAGTGAACTGTAGAAGGGACCATTGTTAAAAGTTTGAAGGAAAACCAACCACCGCCGCCGAACGAAACCGCACGCAGAGACTGCAACGCGACAAGACACAACACCGCACAACAACCGACAACCGACAACTGAGGCAGCGACTGACTGTTGATTTTGTTGTTGATTGTCGCCAAGTGTTTCCCTTGTGTTCTTTCTCGGCGGCTCGCCTCATCTCTCTCTCACTCGCTCTCTCGCTATCACCGCACACTCACTCACACACGTGCAGGGAGAAAGAGACGGAGTCACATGTTGGTTGCCTGCATGGGCGACACCGACAAGCTAAACCGATAACTGAACACGTATACACCGTTGTTTAACTGTTTTCTGGCTGCTGGTGCTGCTTTTGCTGCTGCCTCCCAACCAAACCGAACTGTACACGCACACTCACACTGGTTTACCGTTTTGTAGCGCGCGCGTTGCTCTATCCGCTGTCTCGCTCGCTTCACGAAACCCCGAATGTGAGACAGAGAAGGATTGCATTTGTGGCTTTGTGCATTTTGTAGCTTTGTAGCAAACCACCGCCCCTTTTTCGCCACGCCACCCCGTTCAGACCAACAAACTTTCTGCTTCTTTTCTCCCTGCCCCTGTCCCTGCCCCCGTGTCAACGCCGTTTCGCTCTTGTGTTCCTCTTCTTTACCAACCGCCTTTGACATACGCACTGTATTTCGGTCGCCGCGATTGACGTTTTTTTTCTTCATTTCTGTTTGGTTTTGGTTTCTCTGCTTCATCCATCGACCACCACCGCCGCCGCCGCCGCCGCCGCCAACACCAGCCCGTTGGCCAGCGTCATCATCGTCGCCGTCGTGCCTTTTCTTGTTTTGTTCGTGCGTCGCGCTGGCTCTCGGCCGTTTCAGTTCTCACTACAAAATGTTTGTATGTTGTTCTGCGTTCGTGCCGCGGGCTAAATTCGGTTATTCGGCCTCTGGCTGCGCGTACGCGTACCAAAAAACAGGAGAAATGCTACTGGAAAAAGAGACAAGCCAAACAAACAAAAAAAAAGACCAACAACAACCGACGCACACAACACCTCAAACAAGATGAAACGTACGAGATGGAAAAGTCGTCCACCGCGATGTTTTTGGGGCAAACGAAAAAAAAAAATCAACGACACAGAAGAGAAGCTTCCACAAGTTCGATGATCGCTTGTTTACGCGCGGACGTTGTATTTTTTTTTTTTTTGCCTTTTTTCATTCTTTTTACGCTCAAACCTCGTTGCTGTCGAAAATTCAACTGTGTTCACGTACACAGTTTTTTTTTCTTTTCGCCGCCGTTTCGTTTTGTTGAATCCGAATCTATTCGATGATTTTTGGGGTTTTGTGTAATTTTTTTTTTGCGATTTTACACGTTCAGGCATTTTATTATACATTTATTTCTTTTCCCTATTTTTAATGAATTTTTGTATTTTGTAAATTTTTGCCTTTTTGATGATTATTACGTGCTTCACGTGCTGCTGGCCGTACCGTAGCAATGCTCTTGGCCTCTCTCGGCCGATGCTCGTTGCTGCGTCGTCGTCGTCGGTAGCCGAACGTTATCCATTGAACTTTGCTGACTCTGTGCTCGGTTGTTTTTGTGGATTTTGCTTCATTTTCGTTTTTTTTTATTTTGGTCACAAAATTTCGTTTGTACTTTCTGTTTACACTTGGATGAGAGATGTTATTTTTATTTTTGGCGGGCGAAATAAAAAAAATGAGCCACAAAAACAGAAAAAATCATCAAAAAAGAATTCCGTTCAAACAGACGCGGGAAAAAACCGCGTTAATTTCTACGCTTGATACCTACTTCTAAGATCGTAAAAAAATAACGATATATTTTTAACTGAAAATATGCATAAATTTGTGATTTCGAAATTTCTTTTATGAAAAAAAAGCGCTTCGGATATAAATACCGCGAAATGGCCACACGAGCGGTGTCGTAATTAATTTTTGGCAGAACGTGTTTTATATTTTTAACAGCTTTTTTTTGGCTTTTTTTTTTTGCCTTCTTTGGGCAGACGGGAATAGGTATACCTCGAATGTGAATGGCTTGGGACCATTGAAAATGTGTACACATGTGTATGATTTACGAACATGGAAGGGGCGTGCCGAAGAGCCTGACATTGAACTATGGGCAACGCTTGTAGTCCACGTGTATGCAGGAATGTCTTTGGGTGGCTTTTGCACATATTTGACGGCTATTTGAATATCGGCCGCGATGGAGTAAACTGATCAGCATAATTTGTTTCTTTGAACAGGTTCAGTTGATGGATATTTAAGGCATACCTACTTAGGGATCGCTATTGCGTTTGAATGAGCATACTAATGTGGCATTTCTTTTGTGAGCTCGGCAACTTGTGCTCAGTGTCCGCATTTGATTGCCTGGCGCTTCTGTCAAATGGACGAAAAAGAAAGCATTTCACAGTGGATCCAGTCAAACGTCTTGGTTGTTAACTTCGAATCAACTTGCAGGCACTTCAACAAGATGTTCCTCTAGGCGACGTTACACGAATCGGCCAGAATATTCGACATCACTTTTCGTAAAGTATTCAATGCAGATGGAATTAAAAATATTGAAAGTCATTCTGATGAGCACTCAGGTCAAGTTCCGTAGAACTTTCTTCAGACACTCAGTTTCAACTGAAATGGGAAATAAGAGTGTTTTCTTACAAATGTCAGATTAACAAAGGCCTGTGTTGGACATGTTCATTAATGCAGCTTGACGATCGTACTAACTTAGGTGAACTGGAATACCTAGTGTCGATATGTCACCGATGTCCGGCAGATTGTGCAGTCATTACGAATACAAGTTTTACTTGGTACTTCCCTTGACAGATTTTTTGCAATTATGGTAATATTTTTGGAAGTAGCTCAAAAATCAAATTCCGAGCCATGGACGTTTACGTATGATCAATGGTTGACGACAATTGTACATGATTGAACATATTCCGCATCATGTATGTGTTCAAAAATACGAAAAGAAATGCTATCAGACTAGCGCAGATTTCCAACGTTTATGAAAACACCCCTTCGGGACAACACAGCAGGAGGACCCTCGGGTTTAAGGTGGCGCAAACAAGTGAAGAAGGAGCTCCACCTACTTGGTGCGTTAGGCTAAAACTAGACATTACGCTAGCTGGATAGGTTTTCAAATCACCAGTAAACCTCTCTCAACGCCGTCGTATGCTGTGAGTGGAATCATGGTTAAAAGTGTAATTCATTGCTGTTTGACCAACAGTAGCCACTCTGCGGCAGTAGAAAAATGGCAAACGCCCACGAAAAGTATGGCGCACTCAAGTGGAGAACGAACTCATCCAACATAGCGCGCACAATTGCCGGCAACTGTAGAAGCTTGTTGGTTGATGCCATTGAACTTGGGGCATGAACTTCGGACTAAAGTGCCATCAGAAGAAGCTGTAGAAACAAAATGTGGATGTGTGTCTGGATGGTTACCTTTACTGGCTAAGCCCAACGGGCTCCGGCCAACGCCAGTAGACCGAGTCTGAGTTATAAAGATTAAGTAATTGTGGAAGCCAGACAAGTTGGTCTTGACCAGAGTTGCTGGGACCCCCAAGAATGAAAGCCAACTCTAGCTCAGGGTGGACTGTTGTTCTCAGAACTAAGACACTTTCCTAGGTTACGTTTACACCGATTCATATTGTCGTTGAAGGTTTCTTGACATACCTGGACATACCAAAAAACACTCAAAATGGTGGCTTGAAGCGATACCTACAATGGCCTAGGCCTACCTAAATTTTTACGTGAATTTGCATTTAAACTAACGTACATCTGCACTCGTCTTTGCATAATTACACGCGCATTTAGATCGAGCGACACAGGTTCTCGTGCAGACTCTGAATCACAGCCTCGAATAATATCTGCCGCCACCTCCGTGAAAAGTTAAAAAAGTGCCGGGCAACGAGTCCGAATTCTCCTAAAATCTAGCGTCCGCCGACTGATTCGCTATTTCTTCTGCTCACATGCAAGGCCATGCTCCTATTACATCGACTTATGACGTGAATCCTAACGTCCCATCGTGACCGTCTGTTCGGTGTAGCTCTTCCTGTAACATTTCCTCAGAGTAGTTGGCTCCGTGGGCAGAAAGAAAACACAACCATTTCAGATTCCTTCGCTCTGTTCGACGACTTCCGTTGCGTTTCGAGCAACATCACTGGACGGAACGAGCACTGAATCGCTTCAATTTGACCTTCGAACGGTTCACACACATGTGCCTGCGTTTGGTTGCCGCTTCGAAATCTGATCTGAACAATAGCAAGCTCACTCTAATCACGTTCATTCATTTCGAAAACCAACAAATAGAATCCACAACACTGCCAATTAGCCTCACATTCGCTTGGCTGCATTGCAAAGATTCAATTTAGACTGGAGCGCTGGACAGAGGGGCTGCAGAAGAGGTAGAACAAGAGGCAGAACAAAAAAGTTTGACATGTTTCCTTTAACCCCTTTGCACATATGTACAAAGCAAGGCCATTCATCATTCGAGACCCCGCGCATTGCATTTCTGTGAGATCATTCGTTGCACACTTGAAGTTGATTGCATGTTGCCAACCCCCTTCTCCCACCCCTCACCAACTGGTCAGTGCGCTCAGTGCTCACTGCTCATTTGAACTCAAGATATTGTATCGCATAGCTCGTCGGGAAGTCATCTTTCGCGGCACTACCGTGCTGCATCTCATCCTCATCATCATCATCATCATCTGTCGGGTGTGTTCGCGCAGCAGAAACACTGAACATCATGCACAGCACACAGCTACACAGGCGTACATATGTTCAAACATCCCTGGGGCACAGTGTACGTAAGTAAGTAAACACTTTTGTATGAATACCAGATACATGCAATTATTTATTATCAATTAACATATTACGTGACTTAATTCACATTTTAATCACAATTAGCAATCTAGCACATTAGTCAGCTCAGCACTCTGCCGCCGCGCCGCAGCCGCCCGCTCGACTGGCACAGTCTGTGGCATGAGTGTGATAACACTTCGATCGCTTGCTCACGTTGGCTGACAGCTGGAGTGCTGGAAGAGTGCCCCGATCTGTCAAACGTGGACACTGCTGAATGTCCTCTCGCGCTGCCAACTCCAAATGTGTCGATCTGACACTTGACAGGTGACAGATGTAAAACTACCAGATCTCAACTTGTTCGCTTCAGTGTTCAGTGAATATCAATTCACGTTTTGTCACGAAAGTGTTACGAATTCTTCTTCGCTCGATTTAATGGAATTCAATATCGAGCGAAACTGGGATGTGATCTAATGGCGTTCCGAGCATGGAAACTGCGGTTTTTCTTATATAAAATCATGAGGTTTAGCTTTGTTTCCGATCAGTTTCTGGTGAAGCCTGGGTCTGAGTCATGGGATCTGGGAAAAGCTAGGTGGAGGTGAAGTTGATCTTTGACAGTTTGCTTCGAGAATGATTCGGTAAGATGAAGTGCAATCGTAGTCATGGACTGTGCGCCGTCATACAGGTCATATGTGCTTCGTGGAGCATGTTGAAAGTCGATGAGCTGCCAGCAAAGTTACATTTGATATTCCGTTTTCAATTTTGTACTAAATGTGTACTTAATTCTACTGGATCCCCGGGAGCATAATTGGCTCTCACCTGACTTAACAGAGGTCATACAGCATAGTGTGAAAGCGAAATTTAAGTCCTTCCAGCTGCCTTCCAGAGATGCACTTCAGGAGCAGTTTCATTTTATTTAGTACAAAATGTGTTCTAAATTGTACTAAAAAGTTCTCAATTATGGACTCACATAACAGGTGGTTGTGCACATGTCAAGAGAATGGCTAGACCTTAGTCCAAATGTCTACGTGAAACGAAGAAAAAAAAGCCGCATAACTTGGCTGAATTTGGGCTACAATGAACGGTCGAAGACTCACGTCTTGCAGGATAGCAAGGTTATGCTTCCTTTCCAATTCATTTAATCGCCCCACATCAAGTTCCATTTGGGCATGAAGCCAAAAAGAAACCAAATCAAAACGTTGGTGCTTAAAATTTTCCAAACCAACCAATTTTGAACAGTGCCGTCTTGCCGTTAATGGCATTCTCGACTTGATTGCCTTCATTACGATGGCCGAGTCAAGTCACGAGCGAAGGAGTTAACTTTTCTAAGGCAAAGACTTCGGAATACATAACTAAGCTTCGCTTTCAAAATAATAAGAAGTAAAAGTCCAAAATAATAAACGCCTCGAATGGTGTGCCATTAAAAAGAGCTTATTCAAAAAACAAAAAAAGAACGACAGCAAACAAAGACGAAGGAATGGTTTTGACATCTATAGATTCAACTTTTAGCCTCTTGTGAGTATCCAAGGTCTGGCGCACTTAAATATTCTTGTCTTCACGTATGACTTTTTAGAAGCGTGCTGCTTGTAAAGGCCACAGCATTAATTGAGTTGCATGCCAAGTGATGATAAGTCTTGGAAAAAGAGAGACACAGCCACACACGCGCTCTGACGCAGGCGACGACGCACTGAAAAGGTTGAATTCAAAAGAACTATCGCTCGTAAAATTATTTTTACAGCTCTTCAAAAATAAAAAAAAGTTGATGAACTACACACAAACTGATTCTTTTCTCAAAAAACAAAAAAAACAAAAAAAAACTACACTCCATACCGGGGCAATGAAATTTAACGATAGGAACGTGCTCTTGACGCCTTGTGTCTGCAAGCCTGCCTAATAAAACTAGATCCAGACAGACAACATGGCAGGTGGATGGATGGATGGACATTCACTTCGGTAGCCCACCAGAAAAAAAAAGAAAAAAGACAAACACAAAAAACGCGTTAAAAAGGTACAAAAAAGTATGCTAGATCGAACATAGTACTTGTCGAGGTGTGTGTCATGTCGAGTGGGAGCTTTTGGGAACAATTTGAATTATTTTCAGTCTGATTGCGAAAATAAATCCACAAAACAGTAAAAAAAAAAATCATCAAAATGAAGCAGATACTTTCACGAAAAAATCATAAAATGCATCGGCTCGGCGGCGTGTCGTTAAAACCGAGCCGAATAGGCCGCACTCTCAGCCAAATGCAGAGTCATTGAACGTTGAATTGCATTCACGGGCTTCGATCGTTTATTTGCTTCATTTTTTTTTTTTTTTTTTTTTTGATTTTTTTTATCCGAATTTTATTATTTTTCAGCCCGTTTCTGCATGGGATTGTATCATTCTTTATGAATTCATTTCATTTCGAGTGTGTGCTGCTTTTTGCTTTCTCTTTTTTTTTTTGCCAATTGGTACGAAAATATTCATCTTTTTGTGTCGTGGATCTCAACCACATACGAGGGCACAAAGTATTCCCCAATCGAGATGTCTATGTGAATGTGGTGTCGAAATGAAGTGCAAGAGATGCATTTGTTGGAAGCGATTGATGGTGCTGCTGCTGGCTTGTCAGAGATGCATGCCTTTGGGATGCAATTTGGGAATCAATTTGGGGTTCATTTTTTCCAGGCTGTCTGTGTGTCTGTTCTCAGCTCGCCAATTGATATTCAGAGATACTTTTGTACTTGTTCTCGAGCTCAACGGCAATTGATACCATATAAGTACGTGCACGATGAGACTGATTGCGTATGCACGGATGTGTCTTTTAAGTTTTGGACTGCGGAATGTGCGCTCGTTTCGATTAACTGAAGCTCTGTAAGGGGACAACAGTAAACAGGAATGATGGATACGTCCCGGCGACGGTGATGACGGCGATTGCTCGTGATGGGGGTATGTCTGACGTCTGATGAGTGCCTTAATTAATGAGAAGCGATCCCTAGTAAGCCTTGAATTGTTACACTATGTACTCTCGAGCTCGACTGCGATTACGCGAACTCGCGAGTTCGCGTAAATCCCATGAATTACGTGTCTCTTTGATAATTAGGACAATTCATGCAAATGCGTTTGTGTTTTGCTGCGCCAAGTAAATTACTCATAATTACCGGGGCGGGGGACACACGATGTGGCTGTGTTTCACGCGGAGTGTGCTGTTGTGTGTGCTTAACCTAATAACAGCGCGCAACGGAAACAATAATAATGGCGTCGAAGACTACTGCTACTCTCACCTACACGCCTACTACCCTTCATAGTTTTTCGGATGACGACCGCGACGGGACAGCAGGAAAAAAACACAATTCAGTTTCAAAATCGATTTGGTTTCGATGTCCTCATTCGAGGACACTTCAGTGACACACACACAAGAGCCACAGACCATATCCTATGACTACGAATGTGTGCTGCCATGTATATGGGCGGTATCCTGTCGCCATGCGTGCGTACGTAAGTGTAGCAATTTGCTCGCATATGTGAATCGTCGCTAAGGGTAGCGAGAGACCACGTACCTACTTGTTTCAGTGATCCGCCCCCCGAAATTTCATGCGTAGAAGGAAACGGATGTCGATTTCCTTCGGTTGTGTACCTACAACAGGAAACTAGTCCTTGGTTTTTCCCTCAATTCCATGTATCGATTTGCTCACTCCAGCGACTAATCGCGGCGGCACTAGGGGATGTCTGTCTTACGCATGCATGTGCGTGTTTTCTTGAAACAATAACTCATACAGAAAACTCAACAAGAAATACAAGAAACAAAACTTTGTTATGACACACCAACCCTTAGAGCGGTGATTCGGGTTCAACTTTTCCGTCTCTAGTTACAGTGGGTACTTGAAAAAGCCAACCAACCCACACACGCACACGGGAAGTTCGTAATAAAATTTATTACTTTCACTTCGCATGCACCCCCGCAGTATGGTGGCCACCATTTTTTTCGTTCGTCTTTTCATATTTCATTCGGGTTCAAGCAAAGTGCGTGAGTCGGCTTCTTTTGCGCGGTGAGCCTGACATTTAGCGGGGGATGGTGGTGCAGGTAATTTACGAGCGGATTTGAGGCAAACCTTATGATTGCTGAAGGTGTATGTAAAATAGCTCGTCCCCCCTGACAATCGCATTGCGAGATGAAATTATCCTTAAATGTGTGGTGGATTGTGGCTCATTTCCGTTTCATTGAGGATTTGTTGTGAACAATTGAACAGATGGTTAACTGCTGAGAATTACTAGAGAGTCGTGAGAAGAAGATTGGGGCAACGGAACGCATGTTTTTCTTGTCACAAGTTAATCCTCTTGTAGTCCATGAGAGTTGTGAGAAGAAGATTGGGGCAGTTTTAAGCCAATGCTATGATACGAAATCTGACAAGGAGTTAACTTTTGTAGCAACGAACGTCGATAGTTTTTCGAATGTCTTCAATAACAGTTGCGCCACAAACATGGTGAACGGCACAACACTTGTGGTTCCAGAGAGTCTTGCACAGTCCTCAGAAGTCATCCGCCTTGATGCGACATCGATTTCGCCGGGACATCCATTCATTTAAGCAATCCGAGTTAAGACCACATTACAACGACCAGCGCCTCATCTCTCACGAGGTCCGGCTTAGAATGCACTTACAGTTAAGTGCATAATAACCCGCGAAACAGTCTGAAATTGTGTGTGGTTTGACGGGTGGCAAGTGCCGGCAACACAGTGAAGCCAGCTTCACTAAATAACGCCATCTATTTTCAAACATGGGAACTTACTGATCCACCGTGGCACGAGCATGATCAAATTTTTAGGAGTTTTGCTTGAATGCAGGTTTCCACACGAGGAGTTTAGAGAGAGAGAGAGAGAGAGAGAGAGAGAGAGAGAGAGAAAGAGAGAGAGAGAGGGAGAGAGAGGGGTGGACATGAGGAGTGTATTCCAAAATGACGTTATGTAAACGACACGGTCCACGACGGAAAAAGTTGCGGACGCGATCCTACAACAATTCCTGAATTCACCTTTTTGATCACCAGGCGGGCCTAAAGGCCTCAGCACATTCTGTCCTTTCCCTAGCATCCACAGTCACTTCAGACAGCTCTTCACGAATACCTCCCCTACACCTTCAGATCGAGCAGGGTTTGGACTTCGGAGAGTGAATGGAATTCCTCCTCCATTCCTTCGTGGTTGAATCTCATCTTTCAGATCAAAGCGAGCAATGAAATAGGTCTTCCAAAAGCCATGTAGTGCGTAAATCATCTGAACACGTTCCACATTGGCCAGAAGCATGCCTCCAGGCCGTGTTTGCGATCGAAGTCGATCTCAAGATGCTCCCATGATTCACTGCATGCCATTAAGCCGACTAAGCATCCAATGTTTGTGGGCGCAACACCCAGGCAAAAACACAAACATTGACCGAAGACAGTTTAAGCCCATGTTAACTGTGCAATAAATCATCAAAAACCAGGGTACCCTAAAGACCATCAAAATCGAACAAATCACTGATCCACCATGACACCTAATGAAGTTGTAAGTTTGTAAATCCTAAACGGACCACGTTGCCCCGTCTTGTTTTCATTTTTCAAGTCAAACTAAAACAAATGTACTTCATGTCCAGCAGCCCACCTTCCCCATAGATTCCCAAAATGCCTGCAGGCTTTCAACAACTAATAGACGAACTTTAAAAGATCGTTAATCACTTTCTTAAAAACCGTCTTATCTGCGAGGAAATATTATCATAAATCCATCGAAAATGAAACAAAAAAAAACGCCGCAAAAGATTAATTTGCATCTTCAACGTTTCGTTTCCCATGCCAACCCAGAGAAGGAAAAAATCAAAAAAAATCATTATCAAATCTTTCTAACCAAAACAAAATACGTCATCGCATGGCAATTAATCTTATGAATGTCTAAGAATCGTTGTTAAACACTTTTTCGAACTCTCTGGCCCCTCACCAATGTGAGGAGATAATTCATTTGGGTTAGGCCAGCGACAAGAAATCCTACTAACTAACGTGAGCGCATGTTGTGTGACTTTCTCGGTGATCTATTGTCTTCACATCGCTGAATAATGCAGATTATAAATATTTGTTTCTGGTTTTTTTTCTCTTTCTTAGTCTTCCTTTTTGTACATTTTTTTAGTCGGGACTAAATTTAGAATTGTTTTTTTGAACTTTATTCAGAAACATGTGTTTATGGAAACTTATCTGTGCGCTGTTAAGGTGACTTGATAATGACTGTGTTGTGCCCTACTGGCTGCTGAGGTGTTGCCTTTGTCTCTTGGGATTTCTGACACTTTTGAGGCCAAGTTTTGTTCAAAATGCTCGCACTTAAGTGTGTGTTGATGGACATCCAAGAATTCAGATGCTCACAGATCTCCTCGAAATGGTCGACCAAATCAAAGGTCAACAGGTATCAATCAACACGCGATAAACGTATGATCAATACCTCATCCACCACACTTCTCGGTGTTGACGACAACGCAGAAGACCACACTCTACCCTAAAATGAGAACAAAATCCCCCCAGTTTTTTGCGTATCGTATCTATGAATGTGTATCGCAAATGCGAAATGCGATTGAGAGTCAAAACAAATCATTCAGAGACATTCCGTCTACATGTGGTATCAGAGTAGATACGATCCGAGTTACACCAACAAGAGCAGGCCACAAATCACAACAATATCTGATGTCACCTCGTCGGAATGATGGAGCTAAATAATTGCTTTTTATGTGAAATATTTAAATTGGATACAAGGAGTGGAGTGTAGTCTGTGGAGTGTTCGTGTGTATTTGTCCGCACGCAGGCGTGAGTATGTGCAATTATGTGGCGTTCTGTTATCTGTTTCGGCGCGTAGTCGACGACGCTGTCTGCGGATATGCGAGCGGTGTGGTCGGCGGCGGCGCGGCGTTTTGCCGTCGCATCAACGATAGAGTGAGAGGTCTACCTACGCGGACATGACAGAGATGGAAACTGGGTAAAGTATCTAAAAATAAAATAAACAGTTTGTTTGTATTTAAATTAGAGCTCAACGTGTCCCGAGTCATTTTCTTTTTGATTTTTGCGTAACAATTCAAAATTGCGGAATTTGAATTGAGACTGGTGCCTAGGCGCATGAGGATTCCGAGTAGGATGTGGGGGCTCACACACACACACGCATGATGGAGCAGAAATTTGACCGATTAAATGAATGCATGTTGCTTTTCTTTGTGAGATGTGAGTGAGTTCGTTGACGCTGATATGGTGTGCAGCGGCGTCGTACGTTGCACATACAGATCGCAGATTCAGAACTCACAGAACTTGCATTCGTCGTAGTCGAGTTGTTACAATTTGTCTCTCAGATATGACAAGTATTTATTGCCAAGCACACCGAACGGCCAGTCATGGCCCCGCATGGAGCAGATGGATGTGGATGGGGAGAGAGACAGAGAAACAGAGAGAGAGAGAGAGAGAGAGAAGGGCAGAGTGAATATATAGTGCACATAATAAACATCTGGGGAATGTTAAGGCTAATTTTAGACAATGTCTAATTTTGCAAATTGCCATGACAAAATGTCAAAATGAACGAATGAGTGTAAAATTACTGCAGCAGCCCATATGATGTGGCATACTGGTTGATGATGACGAAACGAACACACTCTGCTGCCTTGTTGCTGTTGCTATACAACGGTGTTATTTCAGTATTTTTTTTTTGTTTCTGCTGTGCTGTGTGTCGCTCCCTTGATTGTCAGTGGAATTATGTTGTGTCAAAGTGTGTGCTATGCATGTACATACGTACGAACTCTGTGCCGGGTGGGTTTTGCATTGCATCGCATTGTGACATGTGAAACAGTTTTACGTGATTATTTTCTGACAGCGGCTGTGGCGGCGGTGACGGTGGCAATGGCGGTGGCGGTGGTTGCGGAACGCATGTTTTTCTTGTCACAAGTTAATCCTCTTGTAATCCATGAGACTTTGAAAAATTCACCATGCATACACATGTTTAGTTATGATACCTATGTGTGCATACTTATTCTTTTGATGACCACATTTGTTGCGGTATAGCTGTCATGTGTGGCTTTCAGCGTTCGCTTTGATTGTTATGATCTTGGCTGGAGAGGGAATTTGCATTTGATGATTGCAAAGGCTCGCTGCGATACGATGTGGTATATGAACATGGTAGGTGGGTATCTGAATCTCAATCAAATTGTATGAACTTCTACTTCCGGGAGTCTGTCAAGAGGAAGTACATATTTCTTTGTCAATAATCTGCACTGATTAGATAATGAAGTTATCATTCGAGAAGCCTTCGATCCCGAGAATCTGACACAACGGATCAGAGTATGCACAGACGAGGTTCACCACTAGCCACAGGTGGGCTTAACGAGGGACTGTAACAGGACACAGAGGCGAAGAAGCCAAAAGTAGGCTGCTCTGCAATAAATTCATTCATATCTGGTTGAGCAATTTTACGGCAAATCCTGTAGGTTCCTATACCAAATTTGGTCAGGAGGATGTGTCCCATGCCTAACTTGGATTGCGTCCGAGTTAAATGACAATAAGTGGCAGTGGTCGGTGCAGGGTTTAAATCTATGTTCAAATTGTAACCTCGGAAGTCTAAATGAATCACACTTTGTGGAGCTTCAACAGCCATGGTTGCTGTCAATGTTGTTTAGGGTTGCCAATCTAACTCCAAACTATTCAGATGTGCTATGAAAGTTAGTGTTCTGTGGAAGATGATTTAAACGATTTTCGTCCACAACATATGGTGTGCAGCGTGGAGTTTGTTGTTGGCTTTACCATCCGCAGTCTAGGTACGTTTGTGTATAATACGTCACGGAATAGTCACACGTCTTCAGCTACGATCATAGATTGTTAAGCCACCAACATTCGTATGTGCCGCTCGCGACACTGGATGCAGTAATCCATAATTGGACCTTGAAGCCCTGTGCGGCGTTGGTTGAGTTTATAATTGAAATATTGTTGCCCCTGCACTGCACAAAATATTCTCTCAACACGGTTTATGTGCACGGATACTGCAGCAGGTCAGCATTGTCAAAAAAGTGTTCATAAATGCAACACATTTCGGCGATACAAAAAGTGTTTGATTAACGTTTGTAGAATCAGAAATGAAGTATAACAGAGATGCCCAACTTCCCTAGAGATAGAGATGCTGACTGACCCCTAGAGACGTCCAACTTAACAGCAGATTAACCCCTAGTCCATCGACGAATTTCAGAGGCTTTTTGGCAGTTGTTCATGAATCGTTGACAGTTATCCACGAAATAACATAAATGCCGTTCTCTGATTGGTAAATTTGGTTTTAGAAAACGAAATAAGAACTGGTTGTCAAATGTAGAGGTAGAAGGTTGGCGGCATCTCTATCATACTTCCCTTCTGGCTGAAATGAATGTCTACATCATGTCTGAGAAAAGTATAATACTAGGTCTAATTTTTGAAACATATAATAAGCTTACCAACTTTCAAACATTTTCAAGAAAGAAACAGTGGCAAAAAACGCAGCAAAAGGGCCATGCTTTTAAATAAAATGTATTGGACGTCAAAACATGTTCCAAATAACAGAAATGTCTTGGGAGAATTTCCGTATGATGTTCTTAGGAACCACTTTTCTGTTTCCCTGCAATCCTGCAACAAAGCAAAAATCACTGCCAACTTGATCGCAGATTAACTGCCACTGCTGCTTTCATGAACGCAGTTGCCAACTGCTCTCATGTATAGTGACTGCAGTTTATGTACATTTATGAACGCAAATCTGAGAGGTCTGCCACAGTGTGACGTTTATGAACTCGGCCGTAGTCGAGTCCAACATTTACACTAATTACCGATATTCAAAAATCCATAAAGTTTCCACACTCTGAACTTATCTTATGTGTTTCATTTAGAATTTAAAACTAGGTGTTAATGACCCAGAGTTGAGTTTCGAATTTGAATTTCTTCAGAAATCAAAAATGTCTAGCGACTTTGAGTGGAGTCAGGACTAAATTTAGAATCGTTTTTTTGAACTTTAGTCAGAAAAATGTGTTTATGGACAATTATCTGTGCAGTGTTAAGGTGTGCAGTGTTGGCAATGACTGTATTGTACCCTACTGGCTGCTGAGGCGTTGCTGATATTGGCAATGACTGTGTTGCGCCCTACCGACTACTGAGGCACTGCTGATATTGACAATGACTGTGTTGTACCCTGTTTCGAATTTGAATTTCGTCAGAAATCCGTCCAGCCACTTTGGGTAGAGACATTTTTTGTGGCGCTTGTCTCTAGGTATTCAAAACGGTGTTTCGAAATTTGTCGAAACGACATCCTTCCTTTGGTAAAGTGGTCTAAAGTTTGACCAGTTTTTGGGTCTTCTTCAGAAAATCCAAGCCATGATTTCGATGCATGTCTTTCTCCACGCGCTCAGAACTGAGTTTCGAAAATTGCAGAGTCGCTCGCCTTGCTTTGGTGGACATTTCAAATTTTCTACCAGATTTTGAATCTGAAGAAATTCGGTAGGAAGTATTTATGACGCATGTCCATCTCTACCCTCTAGAGAACGATCGCAAATTTTGAACAGTTTTTGAGTCAGAATTTCGATTCAAATACAAAACATACTTTCGTTGCATGTTCGTCTCCAGGAACTCGGAGCCGTGTTGTAAAGTTTGCCTTGGAGAATCAACATAATTTAGGTGTTTGGTAGAAATTCCGATATTTGGACCCGTTTTTAATTCTGAATTTCGTTCTAAGCTGGAGAAAATATTTTGGACAAGATAAATCCTGATCCCTTTATATTTTTAAGCATTCTCCAGCAGTATTCTCAATTTGATTGAATCGTCGGTCTTAGAGAACGATTAGGAATTTCGAAATTTTTGATCAGTTTCAGACTTTGCCTGCGTCGACTACCAACTGGGTTCCATTTGGAGTCTGGCTCTCCTTGGGGAAAAGTGCACTTTAGGCTTTACTGACTCCTTCCTGGCCACAAAAGATTCTTTGGGCGTTCTCAATCGCATTCCTCCAATTTCCAAACTTACTCCGGCGCTAATCTGAACAGAGTTGAATCGTCAGCCTTGGAGAACGGCCAGGACCCAATATTTGAAGGAGAAATCGCCACGTTCTCTTGTGGCTTGCATAAATGATTGACTGACTGACGCTTGGATATCTCAAGAACAGAACAAAATCAAGGACTTGTCAGGATTTTAGTTTTAGGAGAGCTCTGTCGAGAAGAGTTGCCCCCCTGTGACAATTTTGCTATGTCCGCTATTTGAAGTTCCCAAATCAGCTTTCCGCACAAGCTATCTATTTTATGACAAAATTAGTTGGATTCGTGTCAAAATGTTGTTAATGCCAACAGAACCCACTGAATGTGAAGCACTCGCGTAACCACAGGCATGTCGTGTAAGACTCTTTTCAATCTTTAAGCATGCATATCATCAAACAAGTACAAAGAGTTTAGGAGTATTTTTAGATTGAAAACCATTCCTCAATCGCACTTGCAGCGCGCATAAATCCAGCCAGCAACAAGAGCTGCATTCAGCGCAAAAGAACACATAAATGTACCACAATGCCATTTCGTATCGTATCTCACGATTCACGATTTTGTGGGCGTGTGTGTGCGTGCGTGTGAGTGCGCGCGGGCATCCGTTGCTATTTTAATTCACTAAACCGCGATACCGTTGAGTGTGCAAAAGTTTGAATAAAAGTCCAAAGCCGAAGAGAATGACATGAAAATAAAACTCTGCGTTCAATTGAATGCGCTTGGGCACCCATCAAAGTGAACACGGCACGGCACAGTGCCCATCTCCTGGCAGGGCGGCCGGGACGGTGCGCGGCGCGTCATTTGGCGTTTGGCGTTTGGCGTTTTCCTGAATGGATTCATTCCGTGATATGCAATTGTGCTGTTATTATTGCTTTTGTGTGTAAATTGCAATTCAATTATGACAGCTGACAGTGGTTTCTGCCGAGGAACGATCGTTCGCAGTTCGCCGCACAATTGCTGGCTGTCTCCTCAAAGGGCAGCAGGCTACATTCCTTCTAGCGTACGTACATATGTCTTAAGTGATTCGTTAAATGCAAATCAATTGACATTTCTCGTCGACGTCGGTGCCCACAGTTTGAGTTTGAGTTTCTATCCCACTTACCCGTCAAGACGGCGTATTATCTTCATTCTCTGCCCCATCGTTGACTTGCCCACAAAAGGCTGAAAGTGAACACAATTTTCACACTAAACTACCACCGAACCACCACAGCACACAGCGACGGCACACTAGACAAGAGCGCATGTAGTGTGCATAGAAGTACAAATGAATTATGACATCCCTGACAGATTCTCCTCTAGGGTATGTCATTCTCAAGTGGTGACGTGAGTGTGCACTCGGCTATGAGGAATTTTCAAGTTTTGCTTGCAATGCAGAAACTATCCGCTCATCTATCTCCACTTGATGTGAGAGCACAAGTATGTTTGTGTGTTGAGAATTGATTGGCTTGTAGGTTTTCGATTGCATAATCGATCATGAGACTTTTGCCTCTAATCGTGATTGTGCTTTACGCCTTACCCGCCGGCTACTTTTGTGCGATGATGTAGTTTAGCTGGTTCTGGTTGCATTGCGTTGTTTTTCCTTTTTTCTTCTGCTTCGCCTGTTGGCCGGCTAGCTTCTGGATTAAGTCCAAATGTGTGAATCTGCAACGAGAAATGAAATTGACTTGATTAAGACATTTGATTCTGTTTTGATTTGGTTTAAGAATGAGTGATGGGGGAATGATTGAAATGTGTCAGGCCAAGTAGGAAATCGATTATGATGTGTAATGCGCAAAGCTGTCTATTTATAATTGTATGATTGATGTTACTGGCCGCGATGAGGTTGTCATATGATGGAGTTATTTCTGTTTTTTTGTTTTGGTTTTTGACAACAAGAGGGTGCCTAAACATTGTGCATGACAGTATGAACTCACTGGTGCGTTCGCGAAGTGGTTGCCCATCAAACTAGGCCTGCCATTCAGCCAGTGACATTGTCGAGGTTGCCTTTCGAAGGAGTCAAGCTTAAGAGGGTCAAAGCATTGAAGAGTCAAACCAGTCCCGGGTAACAACTGTCTTCAAGGATGAGATCCCTAGATCGGTAGATGATCCTAAGGGTAGGTAGGAAAGGGGGCTGCTAGTGAATTCACAAGCACACTAAGACCATGTTGGTCCATTGTGATCCCCACAGTCAGACTGCTACCACCGATCCACCAATCCAGTGATAGAGCCGATCATTTGATCCCAAGGGCTTTCACTGAGATTCGATCCGGGGACACCACTAACCATTGACAGGCACTTAACCAACTGCGCCGTCCAGTTATCTAGAAGCTCCTGAGTCCCGCGATTGACTCCTCAAATTGTAACCATACTCGTACGCACCTCGACTTTGGTGACACTCAGCGTATTGAGACTTGCTTCCTGTCGAACCTTCTTTTTTCGAGATCAGAGCCGGGATTTTGGGCCGACAATTCCTAAGAGTTAGCCTCTGACCTACGATATGTAGCGACGCATTATGCTGCCACGCACGAGCAACTAGCTTCTCCAGAAAGATACTAGTGAGGACTCAGCTCGAGGTGGCGATCCATTCACAAGGATTCCTTTGTTGTTGGGCATATCACAGAGCCGGACAATGACACAGAAGATAAGACCTACTCTCAATTTCTTCTTGATCCATGAAGCTGCCGCAGGAGTCATTCTTACGGGCTGACAGAGCTCATTCTGAGTAAACAACTTAAGCTCGTAGCTTTCTGTATTTGAGTCCCGACGGAGATGGACATTGCCGCATAAAATGTGAGACCTTCGCCATATCCTCTTCGGCTGGTAGCATGATCCGCCAATGTCTGCTGGCCGTGTGGTCTAGTAATGACACCCACCCCGAAGCTTAGAATGGGTCAGTAAGGGGGCAGTAGCTCTTGGGAGTGCTTTCAGTTGAGTGGCCAGATCATTTCTTGTCTTGTCGGTCATAATAGTAAACAAGCGGTGACAGGGATCCCCATGCACTCTTCACGGCAGAGGTGGTGGCGCATGTTCATTTTCCTCTCTCTGGCCTGTCCTAGAACTGTATACAGAATCCTGAGCACGTTCCTTCTATTTCTTTAAGCCAAGATCCTGGAGGACTTTTCCAGCCTGCTGATTCTCGTGTCGCAGGCTACTACTTCGCCTTTGTTCAGCTCAACGAATTAACCGAGAGTCTGCGTATCTTATCTTATCGCGATCAATGACGCGTCTTACACTCGTTTGTTAAGTTTTTGTGTGCCCCAAGTCACCAGTTAAGAAACAAGCTCAGTCTGTAAAGCTAAGGTTGGTGGACCGTTGGTGGTTTTAAAATTTAAAAGATTACTCCTTAATTGAATTTCAAGGCATAAACACAAGGATCTGTTGGTTCAAGGGTCCTACAATCCATCCAAATGAGAACATTAACCCAGCCTGAAATTTGTGTGACCTGAGATAAAGGCTCTGGCGTCTGATTGGCGGTTCTTGAGTTTCCCTGAGCTCAAACATGAATCACTCCGGGAAGCGCGCGAAACACGTTCACAATTTGCTTGTGGATTTAAAACCCACTTAAGAATAAGCGAGACGGCTCCACTTATTTTGTTCTGAAAGATGTCGGGAATTGAACTAGGAGTCGATGCTTCTAGCCAATACGCCATGTCCACAACGTTGAAACCCTCTCAGATGGGCTCCATTGCAGCCCATGGGTATATGGCAAGCGTCTGCACTGCTATTCTGGACGGCTCGACGTGAGTTTGAGGTGAGGTGTGAGTTTTCAACAGGGTTCATTTATCGGCGGAGTGGCGGGAGATGGCCAAATACTGCGTTCATCGAATCCGATATGGGGCAGAGACTTGAGTGGATTTCTTGGTTGAGCTTGCTCTGAGATGCTGTACAAGGCTTCGCTTAAGTTAAGACGGATCGAGTTCTGAAAACGATGAAAATATGAATTTTTTACTAGCCACACACACTAACATGTCTGCCCATCATGCACGATCTTTTGCAGTCTGTCTTCGCCAGCTCAGCTTTCCAAATTGCTAGACCTTTTCAAGTCAGTGCTGCAGACCTCTTGTCCGAAGACGAGTCAAATAACTGCCGACTTCTGAAGACTGCTATCAGGTGCTAGGTGGTCATCGCTTATTTAAGAACTCTGCTGGATGGAGCAGGTGCCGCTTTACGTGGTCTTGAGGTTTTATTCCCTGGACGTCGAGTCCCCACGTCTGCCCAACAACGAACCACAGATTCACCCTCTCACCAGCGACCAGTACGCAGCTTCCTTTGACGATGCCCATTACTCTGCACGATATTTAGACTCTTGATCACAGATTGAAAGTAAACGGCTTCTATTTCCATGCAGTGATCGGCAAATCACTCCTCACACGGCTCTGAAATCCGCAAATTCCCCATCGCAGGCAAATTCCACGAAAGTCAATCAAATTGTCATTTGTTTGTCGAAGATTATTGGATTTACGTCTAAGAACATGTGTGGCTTGGAAAAACACAAAAAAAAACTGCACAGGAAGCCTATTATAAGATTAAACCAGCTTAAGCAGCAAGCTTAATGAATGGCCTCCCAGCGGGGGATCTGTTGAAAGGAGCCACAACGGTCCTGAACAGCTTGTCCGACCTGAACATAGATCCCCATCAACATTAACAACTTCCTCTGCTGGCCACCGCTCTAATCCCCAGTCGACAGCGAGGCTGTAAAACTCCACATGCTAATTAAGCCATCATTCACATATCGCTCAGATAAGTCAGTCCGTCCGAGTCACTTTTGAACTGAATTGCAAGCCATAAACCCATTATTCCCGCTCAATAAACTCAAAATATCTCCCCATGTGCATACAGACTCTAGTCAAATGTTCAGTAAAAGCGATAGAAAAAGGCAACACTCCTAGGCCAACTGGCAAAGGGTAATAAAATTCCACATTCACCGAGCCCGATTTGAGAGCGCAATCAAAAGCCATGCGGTTCTGCGACACACAGTTCTCATGAAAAGCAACAAACCACACGACGACGACGAAAAATGAAGTATCTAGCACACTAAACATAAATTTAATTAATAAATTGCGCAGCTTGTAGACCGCAGTGGAGTGGTGCGGGGCCTCGCAGTCCCTCTCACGAGCATAAGTATAATAGTGTAATTACTGGGTTACTCAGGAAGGAGAATGCAAGAAAAAAAAAGTAAAAGTATCTTTTTTGCCTGCCTACGCTATTCCCCAGTGTCGATGTACCCTTAATTGCTTAACACGTACTAGTTCCAGCCGCTCTCTCGCCGCTCGCGTTCTGTCCGCGTCATTTGGCCGCACAGTCCGGCCATATGCTGGCCTTAACGTCAAGGAATATAGTTCATTAATTAATAAACCCACTCGTACCTCTGTGTCCGCCACTTCCACTTCTCACACTTCGAAAGGGTTACAACTACCCGTGTAGCTGCCTCCTTTCGAAGATTATTCTGACAGATAACTTCGAAATGGAAATGTCAACGTCTCTGTCTCTCGCATCGCTGACGTTGCAAGTGCAACACAAAGCTTGCATCGAGTCTGGAAATCAAATTAGATTTAGCGGGACGACAGAGCTGCGCAGGCGAGTATCCAAACAAAATGACATTCGAATGACAGATCAGAAAACGAAACGACAGAAGAAAACCCCAAAAACAATCACAACGTTTTATGAGGGCAAGTGTTGCAAAGAAACAAACAAACGAAAAGAAAGGGGGCAGGGGGACTGCAATTGATAGATTTGGTGAGAGGGTAATGTTTGCATGTCCTCTGTGTGCGCAATTATGCAGCGATTCGTATCTAAAGCGGGCAAAATGTGAAAATTGTAGAGTGCACTAGTGCCGATTGGTGCCAGTGGCAGTGCCAAATTGAGAAGTCTCTCTTTCTCGCTCTCTCGCGTATTTCGTTTTGGACATGTTTTGACATTTGTTCGGTTGTTGTTTCTGTCTGCATTTGCTGTGTTTTTCCTTTTTTTGGTTTTAAATATTAATTTTCTCTTCATTTTCGGTTTCGCTTTGGTGGGAGCTGGTTGTAGTTCTGATTGGCCATGCATGTCGATGTAAATGATTATACCTATATTTAACACACTTAATGAAATTACGTTTGGTTTTCTCCGTGTTTATGTGTCCTTTTGGTTGTTTTTGACCGTTTTTTTTGTTTGTGTTGTCTCTGGTGCGGACTGTGGAGTTGGTCTGTGCTCTGCTGACACTTGTGGGGATTCAATGTAATGAGAAATAAATGGAAATTAATGAAAAGGATAACATATGAGTGTCGGACTTAGGGGAATTAAGTTACTCGTACTGTGTTGTCATTGTCGTTGTTTTGGAGAGGATTTCACTTTCAACTCATGCGTGGATATGCTTGAATACGGTGTTGTTCGAGTTTGGAATTTCACCCATTCATTGTTGGAGTTTTGGCTCTTTTGAAAATCTGACAAGACCACTGTATTGTCGTGAAGACCGGTTTGGGAAAGAGAAGTGTGATCTGAACAGGATTTGGACTGCAATTACATAGTTGCTTGCGTTAGAAAATTACGTGTACGCCAAGCATGTGAGTGGGTACACCTTCTGAATGTAGTCTTTTTCGATCATGTCGAGTCGAGTGTATAGAACCGACGCGTCGGAATCGCCGTGACGACTGGATTCAATCAGCTGAATATGCACTATCAACAAAAACGTCGACGTCTCTGTCCAGCGTACTATGTCAGCACCTGGCAAGTATGAGTGTGACCGTGGGCAGCTGTCTTCAGCACAATCTTTCTCAAATCAGTCCAACTGTGGGGTTACGGCCGTAACATCGACATCGACATCGTAGAGTGTTCCTAAGCCGCCGTGGTGGTGTTTTCACGGACATGGAAGGACAAACGAAACGAGCTTGTCTTAAGGTTAATGGGGACAAGACACATTGCATGCAGTCGAACAGGAAGGAATCTGTCACTGGCGAAAAAAAAAAAAAAACGTTACGATCAACTGCGAATTTTGAGCTAGTAAAGGAATATTTCTATCTTTGGCCTTTGTATCTACGTAACCCCAACTGGTGGCTTTCGAATCCGAGCCTGCTGATCGAGAAGGAAGGGCAAATCTTGTAGATCGAGATGGTTATGACTGGATGCGGCATAGTCGGCACTGTGCGCAACGGAAGGCAGCTTTGACTCTCAAAGAAAGTAAGTAAAGTATGTTCAGCTTCATCAGTTGGACTGGTATAAGGTCTAATTCCTCTGACAAGTCTTACACGTCTTTCTTTAACAAGCATAAAGTCTATCAAAGGAGGACTACATCGATAGCTTAGACCTTGTTGGGGATTATGCACGCTGTGGTGTCACAACGCATCGAGCTGCAACTAGGCCTGATGCACGTGGTCTACGATGCCTCTAAGCTACCCCGTGTGGCTGCACCACTTGTACTTACTTTCAAGAGCTCGAAGAAGAACAATTACTTCGAACAGTCGCCAAGGGTATCATATTCGATGCACTTCAATAAACCGCTAAAATGGCTTGTGGCGTGAAATGAATTCGCAGGTTGATACGCGCTTGTGATTGTTAAGAAACAATCAAATGACTGACTGGCAAGAATGACGGCAGGAGATTCTAGGAGCGGCCAAGTCTGGCAGTGGCTTGCCATCTACTTGAGCAGTGCCGCGATTCTGGCAAGTTGTGCAAGGCAAGTGTTCTCATTGTACTTAACTAAAAGCATCAATTGAGGCATTTTTCCAAACATTTTGTGCTTTTCTACACGGGGTTTGAAGACTATGTGCCCAACCTCCGCGCCTAGTGCTCACAGTCTGCACTTTGCCGGTGAAGGTGATACATTTGTCGTGAAGATCACTTGCAATTATTGCATTGTTCTACACATTCCGAACATTCACAGTCGTCGACGACTGTTTTCGTCGGCTCGAAGGTCGAGGATTCTGTGAACTGTTTTGCTCAAACACTACAGTTGAACTGTGGTTCAATCATATCCGCCTGACTAGACGAATGAGACTGGATCTCTTTTAAAAGTCTGTTGAATTGGACTTCTCGAATCGTGAATGGAATGAGAGAAAATACATGACACATCAGGGTTTTTCACTCGAACACGAGAAAGGCATTTGGAGGTGGTATCATTAAGTATGTCTTCCTTTTGTATGTCTTAACTAACATGCTAATTCATACCTCTTGCCGCCTTAAAACGCATGTCTTTCAGCAAATCAAACCGTTTCTTATGGGAGACCGGGCATTTTAAGCACTTCTGATCTTCTGATCCTGAACTTTAACTTTTCCTTGGACTTCCGTTCCACTGGAGGAAAGTGGCACAGCCGTGACTCCAAAAGCACAACCATGACCTGACAGATCAGGTTCTGCTGCTGGTGTATGCCCGAAGAGTACTTGACGAAATCAAGGCCATCCACCGACGCCGCAAAGATATAAAGTCTCCATCGAAAGTTTCTTCGTCAATATTCTCCGCACAACCTACATGGTCCTTCGACCCGCATAAGATCTCAATTAAAATTCCCATCACTCAGTCACTCACTCTCTCTCTCTTTCACTCTCTCTCTCTCAAGATTGCATCTGACAGCATATTCAACCTGCATAGCGTCTTGTTATTCGTTCGTTTGTCGTGTCTTATGAATTTCCTGCTGATTTCATTTAAATCTCACTTAAAAATTGCATTTAACAGATAGCCCGATCGCCGAGTGCAATCGTCAAGACAAAGCAAAGAATTCTTGTGGTGTACCGACAACAATTCGAATTAAGATCACGTTCACTTGATCGCCAATCTAGATCGTTATGCAAGTGTTTGCACATGAATACGTATGAAATTTTTGCAAACAAAAAAAAAAAAACAAAATAATAAACCATACCCCCGCCCCCAGAGGAGGGGATCGAAACAATGGCGAACATAACGAAAAATGGTTTCAATTTAAGTGGATAATTATCAATCTTAGCCGTGTTGAGAGTTGTTAATTAATTTAATTTATTTTACGTGACCGCATACCGCACTCATAAATGTGTTTGAGTGTGTATTTGTTCACTCCCTGTACACCCCGGCCCCTCTGGCCATCGACAGGTTAATTAAATATAATACATTGCTTCATTTAATGAGCACTCATGCCTTACAAGGAGCATACTGCATGTCAGTGGCAAGCAACCAGCACCAGCAGCACCACCAGCAGCAGCAGCATTTGATATTTCAAAATCCGTCCGAACAAAGAGCGCTGAATTACAGATCTCTGGCTGTTCTGTATCCAGGGATAGCTTGTTCTTTTGCAATTAACTCGAATGCCACGACTAGTTGTTAAATGGGGCGGCAGTAGTTGCCACTATCATTCAGTTATAAATTAATTACCATAGAAGGAAACAATGCGTATCTTTGAGAGACACACTCCCTCTCTCTTTCTCTCTCTCGTACAGCGAGCGGAGTGCATACCGATTGACTGCACAGACAATGACTGACTAGTGGTCCGCTGCTAGGAAACAACAGCCGAATTGATAAGCATGAAACATTCCATTCTGCTGCGGCTGTGTGTTCTTTGTCTTCGCTCCATCAAAACCGTCACTCGGTGCCGTATGCCGTCAACCAGTGGAGGCGTCGGCGAGGGGGTGGCACATCTCTGACATGAAAGTGTTAATTTTTTCCTTGCTATGTGCCCCTCTGTGTAGAGCTACATAAGTAATCGACCGCGAAAAAAAGAACAAGACAATAAACACACAGAATGAACAGAATTACTAATTTTATTATCATCATACGAGCAGTATGTGCGAATGCGTTCGCATGTTGTTTTGTGTGTCGTCTGTTGTTTGGTCACTCGTCGCTGGCCGTTGATCGGTCGCGGTCGTGGCCAGTATCTGAGAAGTTGAATCTTATTTTAGACGAACTAATTGTGATAATGAAACGTCTCAACGAATACCTCCACTTTGGACTCGATTAGCATCGGATCGCGTGAAATATTTTTAAATTCGCATTAAGTGCGGACCGCGGTCCAGTGATGATGCGCGCGATGCCAATGAACGGGCTCACATTTGAGCACACGAACGCACAGAGATATTTGCATTTGTAAATTCTGATAAGCGCCATACGAGTGAGCCGCGTGTATCTGAAATTGTATCTCTTTATTATTTTGATAATTAAGTATGGTTGTCGTTCCTGCAGATTAACCATAATCAATTTTGTCCTTAATTCTCGTCGCTGTCTTTGTGACATGCATTAAACTGGTTTCCGAGGCGAAATTTGATATTTATTTTGCATACATGACTTTTGACCAGAACACAAGTGTTCGACAAGTGAGTGTTTTGTCCATCGGAATGGAAGCGTTAAGGTAAAAAACGCTTTTCCTGGCAGTGAACCTGATATCGGGTTGAGATAAGTTAACGTGTGGAGGATATCGAGAACATGTTTTTAATGAGAATGCTTGCTTCACACAAAAGATGTGTGCATACCGTTTAAATTCTTCCACTCGAGTCAGACTGGCATGAGAGGAACACAGAAAGTGCATATGGTCCTTCGAGCCGAACCGAAACAGACGTCGTATGAGGTCATTAAACACATCGAAGTTTACGACTGAGCGTCCATCTCTTGATGGTCAAAGCTTGTGTAGAGCACTGACACCACAGCATGACGAACCATACATTTTTCTTTGACATTTTATATAATTTGTCAAATATTTTGACACATCCAAGAGCGATTCGTTCTGTTGATTTTTAATAGCAAGCAAAAACAATCCGGACACGATTAAGAGTGAAACGAATTTGTCATCCGACCGACGTCTGTTTTGCAAAATGTGACAAACTTTATTTAATTAAAATGGTAAACATTTCTTTTGCTGATGCTGTTGGTCTACCGGAGAGATTGGAAATGAAATTGAAAAATATCGTCTCGTCAGTTTGGGAAATTGGAAATAAATCTGAGCAAATTTGAGAGAGATGAATAGCGGCGGCATCATGGAACAACAGCATGCACGAGTCAATGTTACTTAAAAAAAAAATATTTATGCAGCTGCATTGATTGAGAAATATAAAGAGAGGTCTCTAAATGAAGCCTCAGCAGGGCTCCCTGAACCCTATTCTCGAATGGAATCCAGATTTTCTCGACATTTTTTTCTACGGTTATTGCTGAATTTGAAATAAACGAAAAGAAAGTGTCACTGACAACCCTACAAATCATATTAGATTTGATTTTTGTGAGAAAATGAACATTTTACTTTTTTTGAAAGTTGCACTCACTTTTGTTTTGTTGCTGCTCCGCGTTTGAAGTTAAAGTGAGCTGAAAAGGAAAGCAAGGTCTTATCTTGGACATACGAACCATCTTGGAAATCCGACATCCAGGAAGGTGTCAAAAATGCCTCCTCCACGACCACAGCCTCAAATGCTGCACTGGCTATTCAAATCAGTGGTCAGACCCATATTGCTGTATGAAGTCGCTCCATAAAAACATCAACTTCAAGACGCTCTATAAGGTGCAACAGATGGGCTGCGGAGTGGTAAGAGCAATCCCCTCTGAACCTTCTTAATTTTCCACCGAAAGACATAATCGGCAGACCTACAGCGGGGATCAGATTGAAATCGTTGCACATGTGAGAAGAACTCCCTTCTGGACACTTAACTATCCGTGGCAGATATATATGCGTGCCCGAAGACACCGATCCATTTCTCAACCAGCATTCTCCCGCCAGATCATACTGGAAGTCTGACCCTCAGATGCTGGATAGTCTTCTACGAATCTTCTCTTTGAAATGTCCACTCTAACGATCTAAATCTTCAACTCTCATTCCGGCTATCAAATTATTGTAGCGTCTTTCTCAGTCAGAAATGATAAAGGAAGCTCTGTTCTGGCAAAAGCAATGTAATATGAAGTGCAGATATTATCACCTGTCCGACAGCCAGGCAGCGATCACATCTCTGATTGCAGTCACTTTCACATCGCCTATCTCTCAAGGAATGACTCAGTATTTAAGCACCCAACTTATGTGGGGCCGGGATACTGACATTTCAGTGAATTGTGTTGCAAGGGCACTGGTACACTTTCCGGATGGAGATCTGCTATCCGTGCTTGTAGCTCTCGCAAAACATTGACTGAATCTTGAAACACACGAAATACAGATGACGTACTATAGATGCATGATCAAATAGTCAAGTAGCAAGCCAAATCGTAGACATCTGTCAGAATCGATAACTGTGCGATTGGAACTCACGCTTCCAGACTAGACCCTGCCTACTGCATCTGACATCTGTCAAGCACTGTGCCATTGGAACTCACGCTTCCAGGCTAGACCCTGCCTACTGCATCTGATATCTGTCAAGCACTGTGCCATTGGAACACGCTTAGAGACCAGGCCCTACCTACTACTGTCAACCGGCAGTTAACCACTCTATCCTTACCTAACCTAAAGTATGTCAATGGAAGCAAATGTCTCCTGATAAATCCCCACCACTACACGCCAGCAAAGTGGAACGCAGTCTCGTCCTAAGCGACTATAGGTGTAGCAGTCAGGAGAAACTGGTAAATTAATGGTCGATTTGACATGCGAACTCTACGCACTTGAGCCCACGTTGCCTAAGTTCGATACCCAGTACGAGCAAAATACTTTTCACGGCCCACATCTTTAGAGGCACTGACAGTGCTTAAAGATTATCATCGTCTAGAAAAAGCTTCTCACATTGGCCGTTAGGAGTCGGCATAAAAATTCGGGCCGTTCCACTCGTAAAAGAACAATAGCGCGCATAAAACGAGTGTTTGCTAGGAGCCTAGGCCCTGACCCTCTACAGGCTGAAGCGCCACCCATATTATTGTTATATTGTCATGACACATTCGCAGATATCATCAAAAGGTAGAACTTTTTAAAAATGCAATAATTTCTGTATTTGTGGCGCCATCTGTATGCCTAACAGTGGACTCTTCTAGTCTCATCGAAATCATGCCCCTGTTTAAGGTTAGTCACAGCTTAAGAAAACTTCTCGGATGAAAACTATGTACAAACGGTTGTTGGTCTTGTTCATCCTGTTCCTTCACATGTGCTTTCAAAATATGCGTGTACAGTTACGTGATCAGAAGCCTATGTTGGCTACTTCTACAGCTAACCCCAATTAGAGTTTCATAATTTGTAGAAATGTTCAACTCGCGTGTATTTCGTGTCACGTGAAATTACATCACAGAGTACGTATACAGTACGTACACAGTACGTGCCATTAAGTGTTCACATACGCATGTGAAATCTTTGGCTCTAGTACAACCCAGAGATTTCTGCTTCCCACGGCACTCAGGGCGACAGATCCAGCAGTCATCCAAAACTGTGCTCTGTGGCAGCTGTTCATCTTGCCAAATTCAGCACATACATCAACTTCTCTATGCCGACAGGGGCAACTGGGAATGCAGCACAACTAAGTCCGATTCAAAGCAACAAATCGAGTGATTTAAGAAAGACAATATTCCATTAACCTTTCAAACTCACCGTAAACTGTCGGTTACATTTTAGAAAAAATTCTAAAAATACACACCGCCTATCAGCTTGTGATTAACATTGCTCAGTGAACATTTTTGCAAAATAACGCAACAAATTTTGCCGACATCGCCAAGGTAACCGCTTAAGGTTACCAAAATGACTCTTATCAGTGTCCCAGGCAGTGGCAGAAATTCGTCAGATTTTCAGTCACCAGTTAGTCTAACGAATGAATTTTATTTTATGGAAAAAAACGAAAATGATCTTATCGACAAAAATACACTTGACAGGGTCTTCTGTGCAGCAAATATGTGCACAGTTGATTCATGTGCGAATGATGTCATTTTGCGGCTTCAAGGATGACTGGCATTGGCTGATAACAGTGCTCCAACTATTAATCACTAATTTTTTTGCAAAAACTTTGCTCAAGTGAATATGACCGAGATTAAAAACGTTGAAATTAATTTTTCAGTGTTTTTTTTTTCTTGCCAAGAGCTTTCGTAGTGTGAAAGTTTTGAAAACGTGGACATCAAGTGGACACTTTCCTCAAGTGCTTAAGTTGTGCTGGAATCGTGTGCGAATCTCAAGCCAGGCACACAAGTTTGTGTGCACCGAGTTCATAAAGAATGATGTCAGGGTTTCGAAATAAGCAGCACTTAGAAATTCAGTGGTTTTCGTTTCGTAACAAATGAAACAAGCTTGGAACTTCTCTCGTGCATATCACAGATTGCCTCCAAGAGGGCGTATTTTTTTTTTTTTGAGACATTTTCACACATATTCACTGGTGCAAGGGCGCTTCCAATTAAGGTCGGAAAATGGTTGATTGGTTGCACTCAGAGACATTAGATGAGTCATCGAGGGGATTCTGATAAAATATCTTACTCGATTAAACACTTTCTGAGCCAATAAATCGTCCCTAGCCCATAATATGTTGTTTTTAAGCCCCGTACTATATAACTTCGTTGGGGTCTCTATGGTTCGGTAACCGCTGGTATATTTTAAGCTGAAAGTCGTTCTCGCCGAGAAATAAGACTCAGGCTTCTACTAGTTAAGGGTTTAACATCGTATCCAGAGACGAGCTAACAGCGGACCCAATGTCAGTCGATCTTGGGAACTTTTTTCGAAAACTCGACGTAGACGATGTTCATTCGGCGTCAACTGTAATTACTACACGTGCTTGATCTTGGTGACCTTCAAACTAAAAGATGGAAAAAGCTCAAAGCACCTTTACGAGCGACTTCGTGTCTCTCTAAATTGGAACCTTCTTCAGCCGCACTCCTAAACGTATGCAATGATCTCTTCATATATCGTTTGCACTGCAAAATGCAGAGTAAATGTGCGTGAAAGTTAAGGAACGCAACGAATAACGGTCTCAAGTCGATTATGACTCGAAGAAGTCAAACACATCTTTGTGTCGGCCGGGGTAAACCTGGGCCACGAACAACAAGACAAAGTCAAAGTGAGAAAAAAGCCCCCACGATCTTGTATATCCGCTGTTAAATCGATGTTCCTTTCAACAGTCTTCGAGTTATAGGACGTGAATCCATAAATGTTGCCCCACGGAAAAATTCACCACAAGCAGACGTGGTGGTCTACATGCGGCATGTAACTAATTGCAGAATACACTCTCTCGATTGAATACTATTTACAGCTTTTAATTAAATTGCATGTGCTTTGTTGAGACTCAATGACAATTTTGGCATTAAGTTCAAACGTCTGACTGCAAAGAACTAACCAACATATGCCACCAATGTCCCTATGTTGAGGTTTCGAAGCCTCACTTTAGTAAATCTAGGAAACACCAATTCCTTCCGTCCTGAGCATCTTTGTACCTCAAGGGCCGATCGAGCAGTCGCTGTGACCAACCTAGATCTCAACCAGGTCCATTACAATGATGCGTCTCCCATGCATTGTCTGAAATGGAAATGTCCCCGACTTACACATTCCAAACATGATTCATTAAATTTTGATTCTCAAAATTTCCCGTTCAGGATAGGATTTGATGAACGTTGGTCAATTCAAGTTCCGAGGCTAAGGCTGAGAGAGAAAAAAAGTGAAGTCTTCAGTCTAAACAGAATCGACCTCAGGCCTTGCTTTTAGGCCGCCGCAGCAAAATTATTCAAATTGAACCCTTATTCGGCATCACTCCGCGGTTTTCCTTGTTCTTTCATACTGCTTGCCACTCCATCATTCCGTGGGGGTTGTTACCCATTAGAGTGTCCTGCCTATCTGCCTATCACAATCCCCATAGTTACACCGTTATTCTTTGCTATATTTTGATGCATTTCTTGTGCCTCGGATGCATTTACTTCGAGATCATCGTTTGCTTGTTAACACAAGACGTCTTCAGTGAGACCAAGCAGCTGCGAGAGGCAGGTTTCCACATCAAAAGCGGATAAATAAGTCCCCTCTTTTATGAGTTAACAAGTTTGAGACCTAAGATGGAACCTTGGGGTACACCATTGCTTGCACCCTGGCTTAAAAGCAACATTTCAACTGCTTTCGACTGGAATCGTCAACTCAGTTTCATCTCGAGTACACACGTGCAGCTACAACCAAGACTCTGTGCATCCAAAGCACCATACCAACTGGCAGGCAATGGCTGGCTTAGCATGACTGCTACTGAATACCCTCCAAACAGATCCCTATACTTATGTGTTTAAGCGATATTTGAAATTATTTCCTCTGTATCTTCAATTGGAGGCCTGTGATTAAAAACGGGAGACAGAGAGAAACGAACTGAGCGTGCTTTTGTGTTTACCCTAAGCCCTGTTCTTCGTATCATTTTCGATGATGATTGCTGTGTGTTCATGATGACGGCAGCAACAACGGCAATGATGATGAACCGTCCACATGACAATTTCACTGCTCTCCGGGTCTCTCTCTCATTTGTTCCCCCTCTGTGCACAGTTCGTTCGTGTTGTTTGTCTCATCATCGTTTTCATGGTCGGAAATGTAGTCCTCGTCAAGTTGTCAAAAATTATGACAACCATTATACAACAGCAAGCGACAGCAGGAACAACAAAACAAGAAAGCAAGATTCCGTGTCCGCAACTCGCAACTCGCAGTTTGTAGTATGTTCGTACACTCAACTCACTCGTATTTGTACCCCATTCCCCCATTCCCATTACCATTCCCATTCCAGTGACAGATACACTCGTCGAGCTGTGCAGACAAAACTGAAAATTACTTGTAATTGTTTGTCAACAGTCATTTAGGAGTCCATCCATCCGGGGGAATACATCCATCCTCCTCCTCTCTTCCTCTTCCTCTTCGCCCTCCTCCTCCTCGTCTTAGTCGTTGTCGTCGTCACTGCCGGCTTGGCTTATAACCGTCGATGTGTATCTCTGGGTGGAATGAAAACTAAACATACAACAATGGAACCACCTATTATCGGCATCACATGCAATCCATCGAATGCAATGTGTCAGAGATGTTTAGCAGGTTTTCGGTGTTCCTCCTCTCTGTTCATTTCGTTTCCTTATTTTGGTCTCGTGTGTGTGTGTGTTGTTACTTCTTTTTTGCGGTCAAATATGACGAATGAAATTATTTGTTGAAAATGTTTCATTTTGAGTTCGAATTACCTCGAAATGCCATCACACAGCCAAGAGCGATGGGGGACGGGGTCGCGCCGCAGGCGCAGGTATGCGTGACAGTTGTCTTTCGTTAGAGTAATTGTTGTTAAATGTTATCACGAAAAAATAAAACGAAAAACGAAATTATAAACTGCATCATAATTAGCTGCACAGTCGGACGGACACTTGTGCGTGGAAGGGATCTTCCACGAATATCCTGCGATTGCGTGCAGTGGTGTGGCAGTAGGAATTCGATGAAGAAGATTGATGGCGGCGGTGGCAATGTTGACATATGAACAATTACGTACGTGTCACAAGGAAAGCGGACAAAACGCTGGTGTTAGCAACAGACGTGGAATTAATCTACGGGGACGTGCACGCTTCGGCGAAACCAAAAATCTCTTGAGATCACAATCCATCTTGAAGGCTGAAGATATGCGATCCCGAACGCGTTCGCTTGAGCCGTCTTATTATGAACGTCAATGTTGATCGATTAGCGATCGATATGAATGCATGTATCCCTCAGGGGTTTCAGGAGAATCGTGTGGAGGGACATTTTGTAGAGGAGTGTGTGTTGGCTGAGTAAGCGGATGTTGAAGCGCTCGCTCGCGAAATAGAGCTTCGATCAACAACGAGCAGGTCCCCCGATCTGTAAATGAATTCGCCTGTAGAACTCCCATACAACGCGGTTCGTTCGGGATTGTGCTGAATATTGAACGGATATTCTTCGTTTTCATTACAGTTGAGTTCTTTTAGGGACGGAATGCAGCTGGCTAGTTCATTGGAGCACTCCTTACAGAAGGAGCGATTAAACAATGGAATTCACGAGACATTTCGACGATGTTCCTAGGAGTATGCTTTGGTTTGAGCCGCTTCTTAGGTTTGACTAAAGCATGCGATTGCACGTGTGTACGCGATCACGTGATGTAAGTGAAAATCTAATGTTTCTTTAAGTGAAATGCTCCGTGACACGTGGAAATAATTACACGTGAATTTAAGATTTTTCTTAAATGTTTATTATATCCATATGCCACTTCCTAGCGGTATTTCACATAAGTAGGAACAAGTATCATTGCATTAAAACGCGCTCATGTAAGAGGATGTAAGAGATCATGTATCTCCTCACGTATATTTAGGTCATTGTTCACGTGATTATGTTGATTGACTGTAGTGTGTCATGTACGTGTCGCGTGATCACGTGTTATTAAATGTACGCTCAGAATCTGAGGCACACGTTTAGCTACGTCAGCTTGGACATGAGTGTTATATTCCAGTTGTTGGCGTATGTACGCTTCATATATCGCACGTTGAGCACAAATGTGACACTGTACAGTCCACACTCCATAATTTGTAACTTAAGGGACCTTGCGAGAGAAAACAAGAACGAGAAAAAAATGTCGTATTACTGAGAGGACATCAGCTTCTGATTTCGAATTACAGCGTGTCCGCCGGCAGCCCCAGTGAGCACTCACTTCGTATTAACGAGTGTACCAAAATGCATAGGTTCTGTTCGATTTATCAAAGATTTTTCAAGGGACCTAACAACGAGTTGGAATGATCGAACAATTCGAATTATCAAGTTTCGAAATATCGAGAGTCTCCCTGTATAGAATATTACCTAAATATATACCACCACGTAATGTGTGTGAAACCTTCAAACATTTTGTTTAGAGCCAATGACCACTGAATTAAATCGAAAACTTAAATCGTTTTTTAATAAATTAGGATTCAAAATAGGCACCTAGAATGGGCTTAGCTACCTTGTCTTGCTTATCGCGCAGCTTGCAGAAGAATTATCAGAATTGTCAGACACCAAAGTAGCAACAGTTGCCAAGGGCGTTTATGCTCCTGATCTCCATCAAAATGTCCGTTGTGTAATTCACGCCTTTTCCGACGTGGCAATCTTAGCTGTCGATCGTCATGATTTGATTCAAGTTTATTTTATATCCACAAGCAGTTGCATTTTGGCCAGAAACGAGCTCATATTAATTTTTAGAAGGTCCACTCAAATTAACCGTGCTGTTGACTCCATCGATCAACGATCGTGTTGGCATTGGAATGCCCGTTAATGTTTCGTGTCACATGGGTTGGACTAATTTGAATCAGAATAGAATACCGCTGTCGGCAAATTTAAGCCCCGCTCAAATACAAACGGATCACAGCCCCAAACGATGTTGATATTCCTACGTGTTTATAGCTTCGATCGAGTCTTTAAAAAAACGAACAAAACGAAATCAAAGCCCCTTAATCCGATGGAGAACCATAAAACTGCCATCCTACCCAATGTGGCCATCTTAAGTAGAAAACCTCGTTCCATCGATGTCCCCCACACCACACACGAGTTGGTAAACAATATCACAGCCGATTACACCCATTGTGATAGCCATGATCGTAAATTTGTCCGAATCTCTCCATCAAGCCATCTGCCCGATTAGATAGAAAATCGCATAAAAGATGGATATCGTGTCTTAAACGCTCCCCATCAGAACCGCAATAAAACTGAAAAAATAAGTAATTCCAATTAATTTAACAGCCTTCAAGTTCAACAAAGACTCTCCCCATAAACTGAGGTTTTATATCTCGAAATCGAGGGATCCCACCGAACTGTAAAGTAGCTCTTGCCATATGAAGCGTGATGATTTTTCCAAACATATACAAAACCCATTAGCTCGCTAATGAACCACGAAATATGACCCGACCAAGTCCATTTATAATTCGTTAACCGCTTCGTCAACACTGCTACCTGTCTGCTGGCTAGTTAGAAGTGAAGAGGCGGCGGCGCGCATCTAATTTGCACCCACTCGCAGTTGCTGATTACCATAAAGCAGCACGAAACAGCCAAAACTGTTTCCTTGGAGAAGATCCTACTTTATGATTGAGTAGGCCCCGCCGTAAATGGAAAGGTCGTTCTAGAGCGTTGTTTACATATGTGCTCAAACACGGGAACATAACCAACAAACGAAGAGCAACCACACTCACTAAAGGACAGCCAAGGACTGAAGGGATGCCTAGCGATCACCACCGATCGCAAATGTGAGCGAGATCAATTCACACGAGCTTGTTGCGAATGCCAATCGGATTTTTACGAGTTCACTTGGCAGTATCGGTAAGTGCCTCTGAGGGCTCTCAGTTCAGTGAACGGTCGTTAAGTTGCGGCAATCTGGGAATCGGGAATCGAAATACGATCCACGGCATACGGTATTCTCACAACAAAACAGTCGTAAACGCGATCATTGATACACTGAAAGACCTGTTTATGGTTTTCTGTTTAAGTAGCGAATGTTATGTAGTATCTGCACATGTTGCCGTTCGGACGACATGCGCGTTGAAAGAGATTTGTTTTGAAACAAACAACAACAGCAACAAAACAAAATCGAAGTCGTAAATCCGATTGAACAATGCTGTCAGTCAGTCATCGACTCCATCGAGAGCAAGTTTATAGAGGGAGCTGTTAAATAGTAAAATCTGGGCGCCTTGATGAACATTAAATTTAACAGTCTATCTCAGTCTCTCAGCTGCTGCATGCTCCTCGGGGAATTGATACTTATGATCGCACAATGAACGGTAGGATTTTTTTTTTTACTTTTTTATGCTTTTACTTAAATGCTTGCTGTTTTATTACGATTTCCTGACAACCGCATGAGCTCGGGAAAGGGGTTATTGATGACCAGCACTTGAAAAATGTATACATTATTAAAAAAAAAATATTATGAGAAAGAAATTGAGGCGTCTTGTCTTGATGAAATGTTGCTTCACGGATGTGGGGCGACGATACGAGCTTAAGGTCGATCCAAAATGGACTGTTCTGGGCTCGCTGATGGCTTTCGAAGCGGCCCACTGGCTTCGAATTAAGGTCTCTCTCAAAGCGCAGTCTTCGTGGGTGTTCGCTCAAATTTTGATCAATTTCGTTCCAAACTTCGAATTCGAGCCGAGAAGCTGATGAAACTAAATATTCGGTATAGAGACCAAGTCATCGAGAATATGAGGTAACTTGGTCATGGCGATTGGCGTTACAGGGACGTCGAAAGTCGTGAAAGTACTCACATTGATTGCAACAGTCACTGCTAGTGACCCTATCTGTTTGTTAGTTAAGTAGACGTTGCTTTGGTCCTCGGAGTTGGTACCAGTGGCTGGCACAAACTGGTGATTTCGGTTTCTCCAGTAGTTAAGGCTGTACATTGCTAACAACGTGAAGATTTTTTTTTTCTTTGGTTTATCATTGACGACTCGACTTTTCATATTCTGACAGACATTTTTCCGCAAAATGGACAGGGAGGAAATCAAGGGAGACTATGTGCAATTCATCGACTTTTCTCTGGGTGTCTAGGTTCAATTTTCGAAACGGAAAACAGTGAATATTCCAAGAAGCCTCGACAACATGATTTTGTCGAAAAATGATCTGGGAGACAATGTGTTAATGTCAACCATGGCAAAGTGACGTCGGCTATTCTCCAGTTTCGGTTCCTGGCTCGAACTGCTTTCATGATTCATATTTTAGCTCTCTCTAGCCATTGAAATAGCACAGCTAGGGCATTTGTCTAGGAAAATGTTGCTCAACTTCGTCGTCCACAGTCAGTAAAAAACTGTATGGTCCTTCTACTAATTAGTGACCAATACCACGCACAACGTGAGTACTCTCTTGTAGAAGCTAGGCCCAGATCCATCTCAGATATTTGCGCCATGCATACTTTTGAAAGCGTTCATAGACTTTCTCCATCAATAAGTTGATTGTGTCGCGTATTGAATGGCATGTAGCCCCATACCATTTACGCTACCGTGCCATACAACAAAACAAGCAGCAATCATTTATTTATAGTTGCGCTGCACCAAGTCGTTACTAAGTAACGAGTACATTGTACCGAAACCACATGTTTTCGTTACTTGGCTATAAGAGAGGTCCTTGCTAGCAGCATTTGTTTCAAGTGCGAAAAGCGATGCAATACACAGTGACACCAACTAATTGGGTCACCTCCGAATTGAATCTCACTTCATGCATACACTCGGTTTCCTCATATGAGTGAACCTCTGCAAACGGGGCACTTTTAAATTGAACCATGGGCCAACGATTTTATTAGTATTTGCCCACATATGGTACCCAACAGGAAGGGGTTATACCCGATCATCAGCAACGACAACAGTTCGTTTTCGGGTAAGTAGACTGATGTTGCTTTTTATGGTGAATACCAATTGTAACGAAAGTTATGAATAACAACATTTTTGTAACGAGTAAAGTAAGTTGTCTATAAAATCCACTAAACAGTGAAAATTCCGCGCATCCGCGGCACTGCCTTATGTGTGCAGGCACCTCTTCGTCCATTCTCCTACAGCAAGTTCGATTCTTGCTTTGTCTTGTCATATAATACAGTCAAATAATACAGTGAAACTTCTCAATAGCGGACAGTAGCAGTACCATCATGATTGTCTGTGATGTAGGGGAATCCGTTCTGAAGGGTACTAATATCTTCATGCCAGGACCATGAATAGTCTGAAAAGGGAGGCAATGTCCGCAAAGAGAACTTTCGCTTTATAAAAAGAAAGAATGTTGAATTGTCTGCATACCGAAATTGCTAACTTGAAGTGACCCACGCCGCATAATGCTCTTCGACGTAGCCACTCTGAAAACGTTGCAGGCTCTCTTCAGCCCCATTTCAACACCATTTCACACCTTTCTCTCGATAATTTCTGATCAAATCTGGCCAAAGACCATAACCTGACATATCTAATCGACTAATCTCTCCGCAGCCAATCCACATAAAAGTCGCTACTTAAGTAATTCAAATAAATCGCTCATCACAAATCAGAAGGAAAATCAAAATTTGTTTGAAACTAAGCCATCCTCTGCTGTGGTAATGAAATCGCCTCCCACATCGAAGAACCTGTCGTTGCAACTTGCGTTCTGTCATAAACCTGCCACCCAAAGTCTCCCCCCGCCATCAGTGCCCCTAAGCAATTTCCCAAATGGGTGAAAACTAAATGACAACAATAAAACAGAGAAGAAGACGAAGGATATCTAAAGAAAAACGCCGCTCACCTCAGATGTGTCTCGGGCCCCGTAGAATAGCGACAATGCACTCGAAACTGTGCATCCGTGTCCCCCAAGTGACAGATATACGATCAGTGCACACGATCATCTTGAATTTATTTGATGATTTCAGATAAAAATTAAAGAGAATGACTAAAAGTCTCTATTATGGCATTCTGACATACTTTCTCCGTTTTATTTTCAACAAGCCAACGTCGGCGTAGATGGCCGTGGTAAAGAACAAGAAGTAGGTGTTGCACACGCGCACGTGTGTGTGTGTTTACCTCCTCAGGATGCAGAGGTATGGGACGCGCGCTTATTCTGTGCCCGATGCCATTAACACCACATCTCATGGTTGGCTATGCGCATAGCACCGAGTATTTTCGAATTCGGCTTTTTTTCAGTTCGAGTAAAAATATGTTTAATATTTATAGAAAATATCTTTTGGCAGGTGCTCGTGGTGTATCTATGCAATTTATCTTTATACACAGCTGCCGCCAACGTGTAGTGGTGGTGCTGGGTCGGTTGCCATTGCCGATGCTAGTTGATGGTGGTGATCTCGCCTCGAGTTGCCTGACTTGGTGGATCTCGTTTAGCCCCCAATTGCTCATTAGGCCTGACAAACACCACAGATACAGCATATTTTTGTTGGTTTTTTTTGTGTGAAAGTAATATAGAGGCGCGACTGAAGGAAAGTGGAACACGTTCAAAGGAATTGTAGGGTGCAATGAATACTTTGTATTTTTAAATATAAATTAACTTTGTTTTTCACTCTCAACAAACTATAAATAACAAAACAGAAAATTTCCACGCAACGATGGGCTGCAGAGCGCGAGAACGCGAACGTGAACGCGCTGGCTTTGTCATGCGTGCGCTGCATACGCCTTCTGACAGTGCATCATCGGATTAGATCAGAAACAACAAACCAACAAATACCAAATTAGATACTCTTCATGTGGAGAAGAAAACATAAACAACCTGAAAGATCGAAATACATCCCATCCCATCCCATCAGATGCATGGATGAGTTTATTGCGCACCGAAGATACTCATATTTTGCGAAGAACGAGTATATTTTGTGGTACAAATTTTTGGTTTGACACAGATATTCGCTGCCCTGTTTACTCATGTGGTTTCAATCAGAGCCGTGTGCGATGGCCACATGCTGGTGGATTTTAATTTTCAGATTTCGGATGGAATTGATTGGGCGCACCAATGTGCGCTGATCAGTGATTTAATATTGATCGCTGATGTTGTTGGCAAACAAAGCGTGTAATTGTGCCCGATGCAGTCGGTTGCAGTCTTGTTGTGGCTCGGAATTAATTTGTTTTGAAAATAGATACGGCATGAATATTAGTGTGGATTGGGTATAAGTGCGCGCCTCGACCACAGTGGCCACAATTAATTGAAGATCATTTTATCTGATGACGGGCTACAAGGATTTTCGATTTTGTTCTTGGTCGTTTAAACAAACACACACACACGGTTAGTTCAGCTGTGCGATGGCAATCAACAGATTTCGATGATTAAGGGGGGACACAGTGCCTCACTCGGTGTCACTTGGGTGAGAGTCTAATTCTGAGTAGATTTCGGTGTCCATCAGAAGTGGGGGAATGGGAATATTTGTTGATGGAGCTCTTACCGTTTTGTTCTTTCTGCCAAAGACGTGTGCCTGAAAAATTGAAAAAAAGAAAATTAGTTCAAATTTGTTGAGTGGCATGTTTTCCTTAATGGATAGCTTAATTAGATGATCAGAGTAAGATTTATTGACGAAGTGCCCGATGCCTGATGAAGTGGCATCTACAAAAGCCTAGTGTATGGTGTGCAAATAATCTGTTTGAACATGAGAAATTCTGGACTCCTATTAGGTCATCAGTATTGCTATCAACGTTTACCATTGAAGGTAATGTGAACGTCAATCACTGATGCCACATGTCAGAAAATTACACGAAACAATCTATGTGGCAGCTGTACTACAGATGACAGTAGTACAAGGCTTTTAATATTCCCAGTTTATTGCCGAATGGAATGTCGGCAATTTCCCCAAGTTTGGTGAGTTGCTGCATATACAAGAAATTTTAAAAGATCCTCGGGGATATGTGGTGCTTGGGCAATCACATCACTTTCACAAGCATTTGTTGTCCCAAGCGTGGGCAGATAAGTTGAAGATAAGGATTACTCAGCAAATTAAAAAGCAGAGGTCCAAGATGACTACCTTGAGGTACTTCAGATGAGCTTGCATTGGGACAGCTGAAAATGTGAAAATGTCTTTGTGAGACGAATTAATTCGGGTCTATTCTAGGTTGCCAGCCAAGCATTTCGAATTTAAAGTTAAAGTAGAATAGTTGACAGAGGACGTCAGATGACGTTTTTACTTCGACTCCGGACTCTTTCTGAATTTGGAAAACCTAGAGGAGTTTCAGGCATTGTGGAATAGCTCGCAAAATGTTGTTTCATTGGTTAAAAAAAATCAGTGTTGGCTTCCTGAAAACGAGTTGGTACTAGTCCATCCATCTTATTGAGATGAGAGGACATCTTTAGTGATTGGCGTCGGAGGTACTTTCGATTTTCCAACAGGAAGCATGCCATAATTTGACTGAAGTCAGATGGCGGACTCTTTCATCCTATGGCCCGTGCAATTCAGAGAAAAATAAAGCCTTTTATGAAATTTGCTAGGAAATCCGTTTCAAGATATGTTTGTACACAGTTGTATGGCGCTGCTCGTGTTGTCACGAGTCGAGCTGTAGTTTTAAACCGGCTACAATTTCCGTACCCTCTGCCATTGCTAGTGACTCATGAGTACCCATTAGGTCTGTGAAAGTGTATGGTTAGCGGTGGAAGTCGATGTGCTTATTCACTTTTCCAAGCCCACAGCAGCTGAAATTTTCAGTAATTGCAAGCATCTGTATCATCACTCACACAAAAGGTGACACTTCTTATCCCACCCTTCTGCATTCCTTACTATTTCAACGTCTCATCTCGAAACAAAAACTCGTAGTAAAACCAAATTCGAAAAGAAAGAAACAGAAAATAGCAGAGGAAGCACAGAAAAAAACCAAAAAAAAAAAAAGAACGACAACAGAACCTACATAAAATTGTTAAGTGTTTGTATTTTATTCCGGATGAATAGATACACACGTAGATACACCTTATAGCCAGCATACATCCAGTTCTGGCACAACCGTAAGCCAATACGTCGTCCCCGTGAACCGAACACTCCCGAAACGACTCGCATATTAATGATGTCGTAGATCCGTAGAACTGCCTAAAACATGGCATAAAACACGTCACCACCAACAACAAAAACCAGATACAAGAAAAAATAATAGAAGAAAATAAAAGAAAAACGACAATGAAGACGATGAAAACCCAAACCAAAGCTAAAGGATTTTGTGTCTTCGCCAAGGAATAAGATACTCAATCTTGTCTACTTAGTTTGGATCTTGCCCTGCGCTGGCTGTTGCGCTTAGAGAGAAGATAAACTATCAGGTTGCCCCGAAAAAGAACTTAAAATTCAAAAAACGGTCCATAACACACGTGTTTTAGGTTCTTGTATTTTTTTTTTGGTTGGCTATTCTCTGTCTCGTTTTTTTTTGTTGGTTTCTCTCTTCGTCGCTGTGTTGTTTTCTGTCAACGGAAAAGTTATTCAAATATTTCGCGCGTAGGACTGGAGGTGACTTCTTAGCCCGGGTGTGAACTCTTCCAAGTCTTTCAACTCGTTCAACTCTTCAGCCGGGTGAAAGCACGTCGTCGCCGGTCTCAGTTTACATATTAATATGGCAGTCCCTTAAGTCGAATAGATACACTTACTAGATACTGCAGTCAGCAGTCAGCACGTCTTCTTCCCCATACGATCTCTTCCTTCTTCCTCCGCTTCAATTTCGTGTATGTTTGTGTGTGTTGTTTTTTTCGTAATCAAAATTCGAGACAAACTCTATGTGGGGGTATGCTAATCACTCTGGAGTGTCGTCTCGTTGGGTTATTCAACTCTAATTCAATCTGGGTGTATCTTCTTTACTTTTTTTTTCCCTTTCTTTCTTGCTTTCCTATTTTTTGTTCGTTCTGTTTGTTTTTTGAGGTTGCGCTGTCGCTGCTGCCGCCAAAGCAGCTGTGGACACCGATTTTCCGTGGCCAGGAAAAGGAAAAGATACATACGCACCTATGGATACGTCTGTCGACCATTTAGCTGTCATAAATGTTATTTTTTTTGTTTTATAAAACCGTCTTCGGATTAAATACGCTGATTGTTTCTTCAGACGCATAATCGTAAAATTTTATTGTTCAACAAATGAATTTTTATTACCATAAAGTATCTTTTGGTTTTTGGATGTTTCGTTATGCTTTTCGGTGTTCCTTTTTTTCGTTTTCGTGTATGTTCGGTATTGGGGCTTCGATTTTGAGAAATTCGATCGTAGAGAAAGGATGTGGGCTTCGTTTGGTATGAAATGGATTTTAAAATTTTTGAGATTTGAGCTGTCTTGTTATGTGGAAATCTGAACATAGTCAGTGGAGTGTATAAAGGTTTGACCCTAAGCGTAGGTGAGTGTCTCTAGTGCCACCATAGACACAATGTTTCCGTCACGTTGACATCCAGGAGCGGTAATGAGACACGGAATCCCGAAGGTAATCGATATTTTAGAATAGGCGGACTAAGTGTGTGTTCTCGGCGCATTCACTCGGAAGAACCCTTTTGTTTAAGAAAAAAATTGGTCCCCCCGAGCCGGATTCTACGATAAAAGTTGCAGTGTGGACTTGTGAGTCCTTCTGAGCCTCGAACAAACTACTGTTCTGACATTGAATCGAGACTGTTTTTCTAATTTTTGAGTCGTTTCGGATTTCACATGAGCTAGTTCTTTGCACTCAAATGTGATCCTAAAACCTCACCCAATCCGCCAGCTCTCAGTTCTCGCTTTTTTGCTTGCATTCTGATCATTCGATTACATCACTGCCACGATGAGCATTCACTTTTTGCGGGAAACGTGTCACATATCGTTGTCCAACGCTCTCCGCGCTGCATAATAGCGACGATTAATTGGGTTACAACAACGGAAGCAACGTCTTATTTATTGGCATCCTCGCTAATTGCATCATCTTGCCACAGACATATAGACAGATACTCTCATGCATCTTAGCATTCAATCTATGTGCCCGAGTGATGTCCACAATGGATTATCATCCATTTATTACCATTGTTCTGCATCTGTGATCCATCCGCCACCACCTCCTCTCACCCTCTCACCATTAGGCCTGATCTATGACCTTTGCATGATTTTTTCCATTCAACTCGAAATAGACGCCAAGACGGACGGACACGCATCAGTATTCTCTCTTTCGTTCGAGTGAAATGTAAATAATCACCCTAGGCGATATCAAAACAAATACAAAAAGCAGATCGACTTTAATTGAAAGTACAACGACGGTGTAATGATGATGATGATGATGATGGCGATGCCGGCCCCCATCTTCAACCCGCACCACGCCTCCGCTGATGCAACTTCAAATAGCCGTAGGCAAACAGATTAATTTGCGCGCAAATGTTTTGACGTGTGATGTTTTCATTTAAAGCGAAAGCAAGAGAGAGAGAGAGAGACAACGAGGCACAGTGTACATTGCCGCTTTCCGCAAGAGCGTGTCACCGCGTGACAGGACGATGAGGCGAGAACCGACGCACGGTGGCGATAGCGGCGACAGCCCAAAGTGCTGCCGCAAAACACGGGACATCAAATGCCAAATAGTTTTGTGGTTTAATATATCACGGGTGTAATTAAAATTCTTCATCAATCAGTATTAACGCGATGGCGTGCCGCAGGGCTGCCACCTTTTTCTCGTGTTTTTTTTTTTTTGATTCGATTTTTGTTTTTGTTCGTATTTTGTCGAGACTGAGATTCGGTGCTGCTTGAGGTAATGATGGTTGTTCCTCAGAAGCGTCGTCTTGTCGCCGCGCGCCATGCCGCGTTGCCTTGGTGTGAATAAATCAGCGAAATTTGATTTTAATTATTACCCTTTCAGGTTTGATATTGATGTATAGGAGGCAAAATGGCCATAATGGATGGGCGGAGGTAATAAATAAAAATTGCTCAAGTCAGCTCCTTGGTCTTCGGCAAAAGATGAAAGCCACTTTTGATGTCAATAAATTTGATCAGTTCTTTTTTTTTCGTTTTCTTTTAATTTTATCGTATTCCTACCTACCTCGGCCGGTTGTTGATGGTTTCCTCCTTAACGTTTTTGTCTAGCCGCACGGCTAGCAGAAATAAATCAAAGCCACGGCCCGGTGATTTGATTACGAAACGTGTGATGTGTTTTTAAATGGATTGAGAAAAACCATTAGTCATAGTTGGATGTGTTGCTTATGTGGGAACTGAGAGCAGGCGTGCGAGAGGGGGGTTGGAGCCCCACTGAGCGGACTGAGAGCGGCACAATAGATTTTCATTTTATATCCATTCGTGATGAGCATATGAAGTGAAAATTGGATTTATTAGTATAAATCTGTGCAGAATCTTAAGAGGGAAGAGGTCATTCATACATTTTTGGTTATTTTCTTACCAAGCGTGAGACGCTGCAAAGGATTCTCACTGGTATAAGAGGGCTTGGCGTTGCACGGGAAAAATGCAGTTTTTTTTTTTGACAAGGCTACGGACGGAGTGATTGGGACAGGATGTTGTAGTGGGTAGCAACTTGGAACCGATTAACTTTGGCGACGTTGCGTTGGTTCCGCAGGACGACTAACACCTGTATAATGATCAGCGCAAAACCTTTTTGAATCCAGTGGCAGTTGAAAAACACAGCTTTCCATCTTCCATTCCTCTGAAATCGGATGGAGAAGTTCTTGGTCATTACCACATGATCATTGCGAGGTCTTAAGAGACATGAACACTTTTAAACGTCCGCCGATGCTTGAAATTCTAAAGTTGTTATATGTTGAACGTGTCCATCTCAAAGAAGAAGGAGGAAAGGAAGTCTAGTGACAAGATAACGATGAAGTCAAAAAAGGGAAGAGCACAGATCCATTCGCTAACAATTTGACTGGGACTGGATACTGGTATCGAATGACCGTGGAGGACTCTAGCCTCAGCTAGGGACGATATAGTTGGTTCACTTTGTATTCTCTGTAACAGAATATAGCGGCGAAGCCCTTGGTATTTTCGGGGTCATTGGTCCTGCCTGCGTTGCTTATTTTTGGAGATTCAACCATGGTACGGGCTGCACAGCGACATGAGCCTAGCCAGAGGTACTACTGATTCAACGCCAAAGATGGCTAGGCCATGTAGAGAGCATGGACAACACCGCTCCAGCCCGAAGAGTCTTCGACTCCGAACCAGTGGAATAACGCAATAGAGGACGCCCACGGAACCGATGGTGCACACAAATGGAGAGGGACCCCAGCCAAACTAGGAGTGTTTAATTGGAGACAGCTGGCTAAATACGGTGCCAGCTGGAAAGGCTTGTTGGTTGAGGCGGAGGTCCAACCAGCACTGTCTTAGAAGAAGAATTTTGCCTGATAAAGAAGAATCGAATTTAGGTTAAGGATTCAAAATACTAATTTTGTTTACAAATTTGAAAAAGCAAGTTCCTGACCAGTAGATGCCGAGCATAAAGTAAGCAAGGAGGCTTGTGCTTCTTCTCGGACAGAAACCTCTCAGGATGAAAATGTGCAAGAAGAGCCGATACTGACAGTCAGGTCCTTCTGCCAACTGAGGACCCAATTTCTGATAGATATGAATTTCCACTCAATCTGGACGATGATGGAAACGAAATAAGTGTTCTCGATCTAGACGAGTTCAAAAAAGCAATGTCAACTCTGACGTGGTAATGCTTCAATACTACTACTGAGCATCCTATGAAACAAATCTAGCTTACTCTCCCCTATAAGCGATCTCATATGTAGCTTACAACGCCTTCAGAATTAGCCTCTTTTATAACGTCATCTCTGGAATTGGAGTGATGAGAAAGAGGAGTAAGAGCCAAGTAGGTAGGTAGGTATGGAAATGGGCTGATAGTGAATGAAAAAAAATGAAAGTGTGCTGGTGGACACTTAGACCATGCTGGTCCATTGTGATACCCACAGCCGGACTAGTACCACTGATCGCCCACTCCAGTAACAGTGCCGTTAATTTGATCCCAACGGCAAATGGTGACGGAAGCAGATTTGAAAACCGGATAAGAGCGTATAAACTTTGCTTGGATTCAAACCGGGGACCCCATTAACCAACTGCACCATCCAGTCGTTTAAACAAAGACAGGCAAGAGTTTAGACTTTTGGCAAGTTACACAAAAGATCAGTTAAAGCGAATCGATATCGTCACAAGCCCGGATCATACACACGGGTTATTTGTACATTTTATCTCAGTTTGAAGCACATTGACTTCATACAAGATGTTGACCACCTAGACCTTCTCTCAGGCGCAGAGATATGGACAATTTCAAAGGCGGCGAAGAAAGTGTTTAGTCTCTTCGACAGAAAAGTTCACCGTGCGATCTTTGGTTGCTCTAAGAAGTGACGACGGTTCTTGTTGTTTGGCGAAAACGAAGTTTATAACCTCGACGTCTTGGACAGAGCGTCACAACGGGCAGCTATTACATTGAGGTGGTTAAGGACATCGTCCAGCGCAGCTCCGCTGTAAAAAGCACACAATATCAGTAGGAATTCAGAACACAACAGAGGACGACCACGTTTATCGTGGCGCACCCAAGTGTAGAAGGACCTCAACCAACTTTGCGTACGGAAGTGAAGGTAGCAAGGCAAAGATCGAGGCTTGGACCAACTCGGACTGTTGCGTTACAAAACGAAGACGAAGATGGTTAAATGTGCGATCTGAAGGATGTTCTCTACTGCAGGTCTACCTCGGACTGTTGCGTCACACAACGAAGAAGAAGATGGTTAAATGTGCGATCTAAAGGATGTTCTCTACTCTTCGCTGTACATCAGGCTGTACTTCGGCCGTGTTGCACGAAAAAGTTCGTTATCATTTTAGAGACATGAACTCTGTTAAAAGTCCGATGATGCTTCTGGGTCTTAAATTTTGAACTTCCTCAACATGTTGATCTCAAAGAAGAAGGATTTGGAAGAATCTAGTGGCAGGGCCTGTGCCGCTCACCGCTGAATGTAAGATTATTTTTTCATATGCGGTTAGCGGTGATTTTCCATGTAATAGAGTTTAAACAGTGGCTTTAGTTTGAGTTTCTCGAATTAACCGATGTTTTTCAAAATAAATTTGAACCATTCATTCATGGTGAATATTCAAACCAAGCTGGGACTGTCGCAGAAGTCACAAACAAATCAGTGGGAAACAATGTTAATTTGAAGTTCCCCGCGTCTAAAAGAAAGCCACCATTTGCCTGAAGTACACAGTGTGCTGTGACAAATTATTCGACGAATACCCCAAGACTAAGCCCAATCAATAAAACATCAAGAACATTTACTCAATCGCATTCCCCCGCCAGAAGAATCAATTCGAGATGGAGAAGACGTCCCCAATCTGTGTATGCACCACGACACCTGTTGCAGCGCATCGCTCAACCCTAACAACGAACAACTGGCAAGATGAAGAGAAACAAAAGGAAAAACCCGACAGTCCGGTTCCATTATTCAATCCGTTCATCTGCAACGTTCATGTGTGTGTATCCCTTTAATTTTCTCACACCCAATGGTCCTTAAACTCCACCTGGGTGCATCCAGAAAATGAAAACTCATGAAATTGGTATCCAGTGCTACCAGCCTCACCTCATCCCCTCTGCTCTCTAATTATGTTCGAAGCGGTAGACACCAGATACCCATCAGGAATGAACAGAAGAAAAGAGGTTAAAAATCAACTTCCGTCAAATACCTATTCAGAATCACCCCTAATCCAGGTCATTAAACCATCAAGCAGCTGATACAATCAAAATCGCCTCTTTTTTTGTATCTATCCCACTTCGGTGATTAGTTTTTTTTATTCTGCGTCTATTCAGAGGTGGGTACAGTGCGTAGTTTTTGTGTCCTCGATCGATGACCAATTTGAACTGCTGGCGGGTTGTAGGTTCGGTCAAACCCCGCATACCGGCCGTGTCACTTCCTCTTGTATAATTTATCACATTTGAAGTTATTAATAAATAGTCCTGAACTGCAATTAGGAGTGTAGATACTGTTTTTCTTTTCTCTCTCTGAAGAGGGGGCGCGCAACGTCGTCGTCATTGTCGGTCATGTGGGCTCAACGTTTTTCCACAATTTGAAAGAGAAAAAAACAGCGGACTTGTCCTTTACATTAGATAATTAGTGTCATCATTACCGGTGTGAATAATTAATGTACGAGTAGTGTTTGTTTTTTTCGTTTTCTATCCCTCATCAGGCGGACCATATGCATCGCGTAATGATGGGCATTTCATTAAGTTTCGGGTACCTGGAGTGATATCTATTAATTAACGTGAAACTACCGCTGCGCTGTTCCCCTGTGTCTAGCCCCGGACCACCAGCTGATTGATTGAACGATTAGATACATGCAAAGCAAACATACCCCGGAAAAGGTGTATCTTTCCTCACCGTGGGATGTGGGTCTTTAATTCATTAAGACACCGCTGGTATTTTAATGCCCTTTTGGACAAATTCCCTGCGACTGCCATTAGCTCCTATGATGCCATTTGGAGGCAAAGCCAAGCAATCTTAGATAATCTGACACCACTTGAGGCTGCAATCCCATCCACACCTGCTTTCAACGGACCCAGTCAGAATCTCACAGATCGTGCTCGTCATGATTTATAGCCCCCCACAGTGCCGTCTCGTCATCCGTATGCAAATCCAAGGATGTACTGCACCTCTAGCCCAAGCATGCAATTGACAATGTCGCTCAATCGGTGGGCACTTACACAAACCCACCAGTGTCACGACTTGAGAAGTGAAAATTCCACGCATTTTCGGGGGGCGCTGAGTGCCTCATTGATCCTTTGGTTGCTTGGTGTCGTGTGTGATCGCTCTCCCTCCACTCCGTCCACCACTTGGCAGTTGGCCCATAAATTCTTGAGAAAATCTCTGAGATACACTAAACAAGGCAGAAATAGCCAAAACAATTCCTTAAAATACATTCCTTTCGTCTCTCATGGGACGAAAGTGAATGACGACGATGTATTGTTGTTCAAGCAGAACCCAGAAGTCAGATGCCGCACGGAGTGTGGGTGCACATGCTGCCAGAGGGCTGCATCTGGGTGTTACGAAATGTGCCGCTGGGAGTGGGTGAATCGCTGAAATGCACTGCATTCAGAATGAGGCTGGTAATGGGGGGAGTTCCATCGGAAAGAAGTGGATGCAGGCGATGTGTGTCAATTGAAATGGATACATTTGCCAGGACCGAAGATTGATTCTTTTGCTTGAATGGAGTTTTCTTTGTGGCTTACTGTGATGATGGTTTTCAACCAGCCAGCAGACTGGTGCTGACTCTAGGGAAATGTGTGACACTGTGTGTCCATGGAACTTGCCTTATGTCCCTGCTTTGGGTTTGCTTAAATGGAAAATGTAGAATTTTCTAACTAAGTGTTCAAGATTTCAGCGTTATACGAGGACAAACAAAAAATGACGAAACGCCAAAAATTAGGGATTAGGCATGGTCTCGAGTGATGCTGATTTCTCTCGTGGAGGCATTGTGCAGGTTAACGACCTGGAGTTAGTGGCCTGTTGGTGTCAGGTTCGGCCTGTTGGGGGTGTCAGGCTCGATCCCCAAATGTACCAACTTGACACCTCATTCCAGTCCAGACTTGGATTCGGCAGAAAACAGCAGATCCCATCCTCTCGTGCGAAACGTACAACTCGAGTGGAGGCTGCAGAAGCTAAGCCAACTGGAAGTGTCCCGTGACATATCTCTTCCCCATTCCGGAGTAAAAAATGAATGCTTCCCGAGATCTAAATATTATGCCCCAAAATGTATCCAAAACCAGTCAAAAGAATGCTTACCTCATGATAATTTTGACACACATGTCTCCTTCGCTCATCTGAAAAGAGATAAAAAAGAAAACGCAATTAAAAACAAGGATCCAAGTCAAAATGCAGATCCAGAATAAAAGTCCAAACAATTGAATTCAAAAGTCAAAACAACCAAGTTCCCTGTCAGCGGCACGTACGCAAGAAGAATGGATACAACGTCAAATCATGTCAATACTCGAATATGCCTTGACCTATTGTCAATAATTACATTCGATGCGATAGCATCTTTAGTGAGAGCTGCGTACAGCGGAAACAAAAATCAAGAAACACTAAGCACACTTGAGCTAAATGATTTATATTGAGACATCAATCATTAGCGATCACTTTGTTTCGACTTTACGATCGTTTATTAGATTTAAGTGTTTTTTATTTCCTCATTCTCCTCCACTCTGCGTGCACTTCCTTCGTTCGTCGTCGACCAAGCTGCCTGTGTTTGTGTCTTTCAATTTGAAATTATAACTATGCTGTTTTTCACTTTGCTGTAAATGCTCATAATCTGTCATTGGGTTTGATTTATTGAAGGCCACTGCGTTCGACCGAGTGACTAGCCTTTTCCGTGTAACCTAAGGAGCTGCATTGAAATACATGCCTTCAGAGGAGAGAGAAGGAACAGCAAAAAAAGAATGTTAATTGATTTTGGTTTACGTTTGAGGAGCTGATATGGAACAGATCGATGCGGGCAAGCGGCAACCCTTCAGGGTTGGACGCAGACATTCAACTGTGCGGATGAACATCTGCTGCGATGTCATTTGCATACGAGTGTGGTCTGCGGAAGGATTCCCGATCGAACATAAAGGATTGAGGATGGAATTAGATTCGTTTTTATTTGCTTGATATTCAAATTTTTATCTTCAGCTTCCTGACAAACCGTGAGAATCGTTCGTTTCCCTTGAACATTTGTCAAATTCACGTTTCGATGTCAAAACGTATCCCAGATGCCTTTCGTTTTCCTTTTCGTAATCCCTTTTTTTTGCCTGTGATGGGAAGTCGATAATTGTTGTCTATTTGCTGTTGGACTTAAGGTAACTCAAGGAACGTAGAGAGCGACTTAGGAAGTACATTTGCATGGAGCGACATGCCCAGAATCTTATTTCGTGTATTGGCGGGTGAAGGCAATTTGTTATGGATGTGGTGGATCAATTATCTGTACCAATGTATGAGGCTGTGGCCTATGACTACCTTGGCTCCGTCCCGAAGGGTCTCCTTCTCCGAGTCTGTGAGACAGAGGCAACAGAGGACGCCCATGTCTAGGGTGCCGCACAAAAGTAGAAAAACGAATTTGGAGGCAGCTGCCAAAGATCGCTCTGGACTTCATGGTTGAGGCCCAGGTGCACCCCGCACCAAAAGAGGTTATATGTACCAAATTTAAAAACGTCTAGCTTCTTTATCGTGTCAGAGAATCTAAGAGCGCTTGAGTCTGAGTTGAGCTCTGCTTGGTAGGGCCGCAGATGTCTTGCATTTATTCAAACGCAATTGTTTTGCATCCATATGAAGTCTTCTTGCCGATCTGGTAACCAAGGATTTGACTATCTTCTCGAGACATCCGGCATTAGTTGATCTTCCAGATAAGCAATCGTGTTAAACTCACCTAGGAATCTTCTCGAGTGAAACATTGTTTGCCATGCACTAGATGCCTCTTGATCTGTGTCGTCAATGAATCCGTCCGACAGAACTGTTGATCATTCCTTAACTTGGTATGATCTTGTTTAGAACTCTTCGAACCCAAATTCTCCTCTTTAATGTTGAAACTGTCAACAAAATCTTCTTCCATTCACTTTTGGCTCAACCGCACTAGACGTACGGAAAAATAGGTCAACTTGTGGCACTGTGATCGTCATGAACATTTGCCCCCAGTTTCGTTGAGTTTCGTTCAGTTTTGCTCACCACTCTAACCGTTTCTCTTTTTCTTGAATTCTATGCATTCGCATGAAAAAAGAGGCCCCCTATAGACCGTTAGAGGATAAAGTGGGATTACTAATCTATTCTATACGACCGCAACTGTCAGTTGGTATTTAAAATCCGTGGAAGTATGTTCCAAAAAGAACCTTGACGATGCTTTTGGTTACTTCTCGATCGGTTCTTATAGAACCTTCAGTCTAGTCTACAAAACTCCACTAAGACCATTCATTGCGTGGCGAGCAGCTAAGCGGTTGGTCGATCAGTGATGGACGTAAGTATATGAGTGTACGAAATCCTTAGTTTGTCCCTATATACTCCTTGCTAGGCGATGGAGTGAAGTCGTTCCGTCAAAGCTCCTGATACCGGAGTGACCGCGAAGATGAATTTTTCTGTTTACTCTTATAATTTTCATCAAGAATACGATCTTAGTAAATTCATTTAATACAATTAGATTTTCTCAATCGCTCGTCCTTTGGGCTACTGATTTACATACAGAATGAAATCCACAACTGTGGATGGAAAAGACATTCGTCACGTTTCCCCTTCTCACATGCATGATGGTATTTATTCAAATCCAATCTGGGGAACCGCAAGGGAGTGTCCTTGGGCCTTTGCTTTATCTGGTGTGTACTTGAGATATACTGCCCGAAGAAGGACCCGTAGTAGACACATGCACTCATGATACGGCTTCGTACAAGCAAAAACTAAGAGTCAAGCTTGGGACACGAATCAACAATAAATTGAGGGCTCTTGCTTTACGAAACTAAGTCCGTTCTTATCAATTTCAGATTCCACGAACTTAAACGAACTGTTTACAGAAATGGATGACTCTCGACGTAAGAGGACGCAGCACGTTAAAAGGAAACATGCCTATCTTGAGACCAACTGTTCGGTGTACTGGTTGACTGAAGGTCATTGCAGGTTAAGTATTAAGACTTGTGCTAAAACCTGCTTCGTTGTGCTATTTCAGCTTAGGACAGTCACCCTAAGAGAAGCAATACTATAAGCTTTCCAGATTAAGGTCCTAGGAAGCATTATCAACGGGCCCTGGAAAATCAGAAATGACCATGGGAGGTGTCTTTGGTGACTATCGCTGGGCAAACAAAAAATTTATCCTCGCCTCGATATGAGTCGCAAAAATTACCTTTAGCTACTAGATCGCCCTTCTAATTGCAACCAGAAATGGGACACCCCCTTTCCGAGCTAAATTAACATGACAGAGCAGCATCTTACGGGCTGACAAAACTAAATTATCTCCGCACATACCCTTCACCCTCAAGTGTCTCGCACACACTCGCACTCTTCTCCCATTCACCCTTTTGGCAGCACCACGGCATAGGTAAAGCAATTTTTACCTGCCCGCAAAAATCAAAATCATGTGCGGATTTTTTTTTTCGTTGCCGTTGTTCCTTTTCATTTCAATTTTAGATGAATGCATGTTGTTTGGCTCTAATGGGATTTGCAGGATATTAAATCATTATATGAAAATGATGTCCTTTGTACCTTCCCTCCGGCGCGGTGCGGTGGTGTGGCTGTCGGCTGGGCTTTTGTTATTCGCAGACCACGCATTAAAAATGCAAATAACATGTCAATGTGTGTATTGTTTGTAAATTACCCCGACAATGGGCTGGTTATTGTGTGTTTATAAAATGTTTGTGCAAAAAATATAATATATGAGTAGCTGCTGAATGACGGTAGACACAAAGGGATAATTACATACGCGGGGACAATGTGCGTATAACAAAACCGCACAGGACCCCTGCACGTTTAGCAGAGACTGCGAGCGATAGTCAGATGAAAGTAAGAGGTCCCCTGTTGTCTGCGGAAAGTGCATGAAAGGACTGAGTGAAATTATCAACTGGTAGTCGTGCAGGAAGAATGACATTTTGCAATTTAAGGATATGCAGGAATCAATTGATTGATCGATTGCTGTGACAAAATGGATTTGCATTTAATTACGGCCCGAGTGGCGAATCATTCACTTTTCAGCTTGTGCAGAGGCCGAGAGCGAAGCACACGACCGAAGGAAGGAACGATGATAATGACAAACCTATAATCTTTTGACACCTGACTTAATGACTGATAAATTCACACCTTTTCTTTGGGCAGAGGACCCTTATTTGCATATTAAATGCATCAGATACATGCATGTGTGTGTCTTTTTTTTCGAGGCTGACATGCAATATTTTTTGTGCCGATAACGATCGGACAGGAAATGCATTCATTCAACTGGAGGGCGACAGTATGGCTGGCAGGGATGGGTGCATTTTAGGGTGAGGTGGAAGATCCTGGTCGGGAGATGTACATTTGATGGAGATGGTGGTCATAGTACGACCGGTGAATCCGGCTCGAAGGACCAAATATATGCTTTTTTTATTTAATCAAATTTACAATACAAAATAAAATTGCTGGAAATAATGAGCTCGAGGGTTAAAAAATACGCAATTAGATTGTCGTTAAGTCGGTTTTGAAAGTTTCGGTACGCTTTGTAAATCTCGAATGATTGCATCGACTGACAAGTCATTTCCCGCCAGCGACATGAAGACGATGTCGCAATTAAAACGGGAAGTGGTGTCACAAATGCTCTGGTTTTAAGAGGAAATATGAATGAATAAAACGAATTTTCTGTGAATACATAGGTTATGTCATGGTGCCTGAATACCAGCGTGCAGCAGTCACTCTCATGGCCCATTACGTTGCCACACTAATCTTATCAATTCTTCCCAGTTAAATAATGGGTGATTTTATCGAAATCACGAAGATGGCTGACACTAATGTCCTTTAGTCCGGTCAGGTTCTTGACTATGGTGGTCATAATGGTTCCCCGTTTTCCTTGCCTTTGCAATGTCTGTGGCTGTTATTGTAGGACAGACCGAATCAGCTGGCAGTGATAACGCCGCTCAGAGTCCCGAAAGCAGCTCCTTCCGATCAGGCTGTATGCTCGTCTAGGATTGAAAGTAGGTCAGATTTGCTTCGTAGTGGGGAACACTGGGTCATCAGACAATCTCCGATTGGTGTGTGGTTTGGAGTGATGTGAATTCTTTATGCACACATAATAAGTCCGACGTAGACCTCGATGTAGCTTCACAGCATCACTTGTGTGAGGGCCTTCAGATTCATACCGACTTCATAACGTTGTTCAAGACGGTTCTACTCTCGAGGTTATGGAGTCATGTGTTATGAAAGTTGCCTGTGGTGTGAATTAGTCATAGACACGTTGCTTTGGGGTCGACGTACATTTGCACTGCTATTGGGCGGCTCTATAGAAGGACTGTCATGACCGCTGCCACTCCCACTTAGCTGAGGCATTGCCGCTTGTTCAGGAGGAAAGTGGACATTGTTGAAATTACGAGAGGCTGGAAAAACTGTTGTGGCATTTAAAATTAAGCTCATCATTGACAATGCCACTCAGTAGAGGGAACATTGCCTAAAGAGTGTCTATTTCGAACGTGAATTAACAAATAAAAGTTTTCAGACATAATTTCATTTCCATTCACACTGTTCCCCCCGCAGGCAGCAATCAATCATCGGCCAAAGAGTCCTCTTCGGGTCTAAAGAGGATGAGTCAATTTTGACACTCTTACACGCGCATCTATGCTAAACGAACATTCATCATCTTCGTGTATCCTCACGCCACCAAGACCACCTATCCACTTGCAGCACGGAGCCCCTCTCCTCACATCAGCCCTGGACATTCGTCCTATTCACCAACAGCGAAGGTGCAAATAAAACGAAGGAACAAATATCAGCGGTCATCATCGCGAAGGAGTAGTCAGGTCAATCGTCTATCCTTTCACTCGGGCATATAAATTTCCATAATTACATACAATTCCCGTCGCCTCTCTCCCCCCTGTTCATTTAATCTTTATGATTACATTTTATTGCGTTTTTGATGGGGCACAATAAAAAGAAATCATAAAAACTCATAATTTTCAGCACATTGCACTCTTGGCCGAAACTGCCGACGGCAGAGTTGTCCACAACCGCTCGCATGGATGCAGAGCAATTGGTTCCACACTCAAAAACGGCACAAGCCTTGTACGCAAAATTAAGACACAAAATCGCTCTTTTTCCGCCGAAAAAAAAAGAAACAGACGGAAAATAAATGGTCGAATGGATATTTTATTTTGGGCTTCCCTCGGGTCCACCGTGCATCAGGCGAAATTTTATTTTCATATTTTCCTTTTTTTTGCGTTTTTACGCGAAATCTACTTTCGCGATCGTACTGCTCACGATTCTAATCGATCATTCTGGGGGCCACGACTGGAGACCAGAAACAAGCAAGAAGGAAAAAAAATGCACAAAAAACGTCGACCCGCGAATTTGTTTAACATTCCAATTTATTGGGGCGGGCATCAAAAGGATAATAATTACGGTGTAGCCTGGTGTAGGTAGGCATGTGCATGCGAGTGGGGTTGGAGCACAACGTAATAACTGCGTATCGGATGCACATCGTGCCGACTGATCGGTGCTCTTTACGATGTGCGAAAATCCATGTGAGATTGAATTGAATGGGCCCGATATACTGTGTGAGCGGAGCACCTCATTTTTTTGCTTTTGCATTTGGGGAGTTGGTCGTTCTTTTTTTTTTTTTTTGCATTTTGAGTGTTCGCCTTTGATTTCAGGGATGGGCGCGCACAATGAACGTGCATAATTGAAGGGAGGCACTTCGGTGTAGGCATGTATGCATGCACCATGCCGCGGGGACTGAATTAAATGATAAATTATGGGAATGCCGTAATAAAAGCAAAGTGAAAGCACGTTATGCACTTTAAAGGCCGTGTATGGACCTGAGCTGGGAGCATATATTTAAGGTAGGTGATTGCACTGAGACAGAGAAAGGGCGATGGGCACTCGTTGGCGCTGTGCCAGGTTGTTGCTGCACAAGGTGATTGCATTTGAATAATGCTTGTTGATAAATAGGATTCTTTTCAATTTATTTGAAGTTTTGCTCAAATAAGCAGAAGGATTTTGGGAAGGATTACATGCTAAGACATTCCGAGCGACCCAACATCCACCCGCAACTGGTTTGGCGGCCGCCTTCAGGCGACCTCAGCTTAATATGAGGTTCCGAGTGCGATCGTTTTTGAAAAATATAACATCAACTACTATTTTTGGATTTCGAATGACTTCATTCAACGAGCCACCATCTAGTGGCATTTAGCATCCGAACAGAAGCGGCAACCACGCCTGATTTATGCAATTTCCAAACGATTTTATTCAAAATAAAGCCTTCAACACGAAGCGATTCATAACTCTCCCCATAATCCCGATTGGCCAACCTATTTCATGTTATTTCAAAAGATTTGACAGCTTAATTTCATCTTTCCTCGACCCGATAAATATGCATACTTCCATCTACGCCAGGGAATTATTCAAATTACGTAACGTCGCTAGCCAAGTGAACACCGAGCCCACAGCCCCAAACAATGAACCGAATCAGGTTTTCCCACACACAGCATCCAACGAGCATAGATCACTTTTCGACACACCACATGTGGGGGTGTCCACCTCTCGGACTTGGCAACACAACAGGTTGTAAATAAAACATTTCAAATATTCCCCACATCGAGTGCCGATTCATTATCAAATTGTCGCCAGTCATTAGACACAAGAGAGCTCTCCGCATTTGAAAATTTGAATAATTTCTCGCCTAGTTGTGTGGTATCGATCCAGATACCCGATTTGATTTACTCAGTCACTAAGTGCTGAGCTGTGACAATCAAAGCGAGTCTGAGTAAATGAGTGTATGTGAGCGCATTAATGCTAAGATTTAATTTAACAGATACTTAGGCTGGTAATCAAGTTTGCTGGATATGGATGAAAGATTTCAACTTCTTTTCAAATTGAAAACTTGTACGTACATACGTCCATAACGAGTCGCACATGGGGAGTATTATTTATTCTCGTATCTCACGACAATCTGAATACAAATAGCCCTGATTGACCAGCTCCTGCAGCAGTGTGTCACAGCGCTGTCGGAAACGAGTGGTGGTCTACGACCACGAGTGTGTATGCATCGCCTACTGCGAATAAATCAATCGGCTAAATTATTATTAAGTGAATGGATATCGGTACTTAGCGCGGCAGTGGCGGCAGAGCTTAAGTCCACAGTCTTCCTGTGTGCAGCGCTCTGTGTGAAATGTCTGATGTGTCAGTTGCGCTTTTATTTGCCTCCTCGCTGCTGTGCTGCGCGCTTTGGACGCCATCCCAATATAGAAACTTGTTTCATAAATTACACGTATCGATAGAATTCTGTTAACTTCTTCGTATACGGTCAGATAAATGTTAAACTTTATTATATGACTTGACTTGGCCCCCATCGGCGAGTGGAGGAGGGCGACAAGCGCCGCCGCCGTGACTCAGAGGATGGAGAACTATTTTCGGATAACTTGTTGCATTAATTTACAAAATATGAAAATGAACAGAAAAAAACGAATGTAATAACATCGTCAACATCTTTATGCATTTTAATTCAACAGCACGGCGCACACAATCACTGGCATCCTTTTCGCTTGGATACAATCTATCTCTGCCCGCCACAGGAGTCTGGGACAGCGACTCCACACAGTCACAGGCGCGGACGAACAAGCAGGGGGGGTGGTCAGCTTGTACAAGAGTCTGAAAACCATTTTGTTGGAATTTTACGTTCGAACAGAAGCTAACACGGTAGCAGGCAGTAGTTAGTCAGTTCCTTGGGGGCAATTTTCACATGTACACGTTCACGTTCACGTTCGCATAGAATGTGCCTCTCGCTCGGCTGTTGGGCTGTTGTATTGCATTCGAAAGCAGTAAGCAGTATCTTGTTTGCTACCATAGGTTGGCGCCTAAAAAGTAATTTTACCATTTAGCTGGCCAGTAGATGGACGTGTTATAGAACAACCCCATAACCGACAGCACAACACATTATGGCTACTTGTCGCTTACTCTGTATCCTACTATGTTTGGTTAAAAATTCACAAAAACCAAAAAGAAAATGGAAAAAAAAGCAGAGAAACACAAGAATGCATGTATTTTATTCATACACAACATAAATGGACGGATGGATCTTGCGAGGTGTGAGGGAATTGCCGAGAAGGTGGCAAGTCAGGGTCTTGCGTGTTTTTGTTTTCGTTCGTTTTCACTTCAAACGGTGCCAAATTGACTCTTGGGATTGGTAGTTTATCAGAATTGATTAGGAAAACGTATACACACGAGCGGGGAAAATAGACGAGAGATAATTCGACTTTAATAGGATTAGAGCCTGAGAGTGTGAGAGGCGGATTGATGAGGTAACACATTTTTTATAGGCACGTCAGGGATTTATTGAACTTTTGCGGCTAATGCAATTAGATGGAAGAAGGTGTGAGTCATGGATGTGAGGTGAAACGAGTTTTGTTGAAGCCGAACAAAAGATGGGAACACTTTGATGTGCGTTGTTTTCTTTGTGGGATGTGTGAGGCGCAATTTTTGTTTATTGAACGACGCGTTGAACGATGGTGCGCGCGGCCTGCATTCGATTGTAATTTGTGGCTGTGCCTTTGTGTGAAAGATGATCAGACGCTCGCAGGTATGCAGTGTAGTCTGACAGACTCAGGAGTGTCCGAGTTGATTCTGGGATTCCTAATTTGTGAGCGAAATTATATGAAAATCTGATGAGGAAGCCGCAAACTTTAGTGACCTGTGCGTTGTTTGTGAGCCTACGTCGTCCAATTCTGTATGGAGTTGCATGGCAACCGGCCGCTGCGACTCATAGAATAGAAGAGGTGTTAGATAGACCTCGCTGTTTGTTATGGCATGAACTCAATGGATACTTGGTATCAACTGTAATGCGTTATCCTGACTTGAGTGTGAGACTCATGGTTCGAGGATACAGTGAAGAACGATGCAAGAAGATGCGACACGCAGCCGCAACGTCAATCACAGTCCTGATTGGATTTCAGCCTTGACGACATTTCCAGCACAAGGGGGGTGATGCCTTTGACGATCCCTATCGATGGCGAGTCCGGTACATATTCGCAGTATTTTTATTTCGCGAGATTAGAGACGGTGTGTCATATTGGGAAGCCGTAAGTAAAGATCGGCGGTATAAGCTGCTTGTGCAGCAGCAGTTTTGTCCTCTGGCTCAATCCATTTGCTTGCGCCTAGGTTGGCTCTAGGTTGACTGTTAAATTTGAACCTTTCCGTGAAGTTAACGCCAAGATACTTGACCTTTTCGTTTGTTGATATTTCTGAACCGTTAGGGAGCACTCTATTTATGCTTCGACATTTGGCATCCACCTCTGGATGGTCGACATTTCCACCACAGACCAACCGCCAGTCATGGCGAATTAAGAATAATTTTGGCAGAAACCAACCTCGGCTTAGCGTATACAGCAACCGCTTGTGGTGTTGGAGTACTATTTTCCAGGTTGAAGTTTTAATTGAACTTCGAAATTATGAACAGTTTTCGAACGGTGCTGCTACAGTTCGACTGGTCATGTTGACATTTCCACTCGAACATTTGTGGATTTCTGTTTGAAAACTTCAAGTCTGCCTATGTTCGATAAGCGCATGCTCTTTGTTGGCTCATATTGAATAGAATTGTGGATAATAGGATGTGTCCACGACCACTACGAACTCAGAGATCTACTGTGTTTGATGTAGAACTTGGGGACTATTTTCAGAAATTTCACAACTTCTCTGGTTGGAATGCATTGTTAAGTCAGAGTCTTATTAAGAATTTTGAGTCTCTTGCAGTCCCGCCATGTCCGTTCACTAGTCGATGTTTTCTTTAGCCTGTCCACATAGTCTGCATCTCGTGAGCCTATTTTGTGTGAGTTGTGGTGGCATGAAGTGCTACAGAAGTGGTGTCAGAGGTTCAGTGTCCATGTCAAAGGGGACGGATTGTCTCTTAAGGCATTGAAGCAATGTGCTTTCAGGGTCAAACTGAAGGTGTTACTCGGCGCTTTCGTGACACTGAGCGCAAGGGCCCGTGATTTTAAGCCTTAACTCTAGAAAGACGGCGGCGAAATTTGAAGTCTAGCGTTTTATTTTAAACCAGTCAAAAGCAATGATTGGAGTAAGATATAAAAAAAATTAAAACGTTAATAATTATGTTTTTGTTTAAAAATGTGGGTCAAAATACCCTTGCCGTCTTTTAAGGGGTTAACGATAGGACGAGAATCTCTTATGTGCCCTGACACTAGAGAGCTCTGAGTGTCTCAAAAACTGTTATTTTGGCAATTTTCGGGTCTTGTGGTGGAAGTGTATTAGTTTTGAAGTTATCAGTGCATGAGAGAATTCGGGCAGATCATCGCTGTCTTCGGTTTGCCGTACAAACTGTTCGCAGAATCGCTCGTAGTCCAACATTTTGCAGTAATTGTTTGCAGAGAAATCGGAATAATTCACATCAACATGTTGCACAATCGAAAAATAACGAAATAACGGACGAAGTGTCACAGCGAAGAACCGCATTTGAAGGTTTAAGCACATTGTGTCAAATTGACACCGAACATCACATACTACTTCTACAAGCCTTCAGAGCCCTCTGGTGACAACAATATTTTTCTTCCGGAAACTAGACGAGAAAGTACCCCAGTGAGCAGCAGAAATGAAGTATGGTAGAGAGGCCCAACTTCTACCTCACTTGCCCCTTAAAATTTTTGACAACCGTCTTTTATACCGTCTTCTAAAGCCAAATTCAATCACAGGACGGCATTTACGTTATTTCGTGAATAAACGTCAAAAAGCCTCTGAAATTCGTCGATAGAGTAGGGGCCAATCAGCTGTGAAGTTGGGCATCTCCAACATACTTCATTTCTGGAAGTAATAGACGAAGTGTCACAGCGAAGAACCACATTTGAAGGTTTAAACACATTGTGTCAAATCACCAAACATGAGATACTACTTCTACAAACCTTCAGAGCCCTCTGGCGATAGCAATTTTTTTTCCGGAAACTATACGAGACAGTAGCCCGGTGAGCAGCGAGCGCTTGGCAACAGCACTACAATTATTACGAGTTTTGCTTATTTGAAGAAAAAAGTCCGTCAAAGTGTCACAAAATATAGACTAGTGTTAAGTTGACTAAACGTCAATCAAAAACAAGCCTTAAAGTTTCCTGAATTGGTTCCCATTTCCACGAAGGGAGTGAATACTTCAATTTAACTCAAAATTGACTCCAATTAAATTGGCATTAATGCCAAGTCTAATTCAAAATTGTTTATGAGCTCATTACATGCCTCCACCCCACCCTCAAGGCTGTTCCATGTGTTCTTTCAACTCAATTCAGTGGCCTGCATCTCGATCAGAAACTGGTTCAAAGTCCACGCGTTTCACAGCAGAAAAGAAGTCTCTCATTAAGTGCACAAGTCGGCCCCATATTTTTTAAAGCCACACTTAGGCACTGTTAAAGTGCAGTATTTCTCATTTCGCATTGCTTCTCATTATCCCATTAAATTTGCAATCTTCTTATAAGTACAAAACAAAGATCCTCCATTCAACTCGAGTTAATTACATTGCAACACATTCTCTGCGATACATACTCGTTCGTCCTCGCATCTCATCGCAGAATCATAAAAATCTTACTTATTCTTTTTTTTTTTTTTTTTGTTATTTCTCATTTATTATTATAATTACGCTTCATTTAACTCTTTATTTATCTCTCACTCATTTCATGCATCTTCTAGTGGGGTTCTAGGAAACAAATTAAATACCAACACACACGAGAAAAAAAAAACCGCATTAATTCAAATTCCCTTCACTTAATTCGTAAACAAAAAGGAATCGCATTTAGTTTATATCATAAAGTGTGTGTGTGTGAATAACAAGAAGGAACACTGCAAAACAAGATCACACAAGAGAGGGGAACATCGCTGGAGCCACTCACTGTACACAGAGTAAACGAAGTCAACACACAACACATGTCGTTGCACATAAGAATATCTTTTCGTTGTCCACTTTACAGGAACAGATCCACAGAAAAAAAGGAGTGCGAACAAGTATTGGCTATTTGTGAGTTCCTAAGTGCGATGCCAACTAATTTTAAGCTTGTCTTGTTTTTCTGGATTGGTAAGATGTACGTATACATTTTTTTTGCATTTTTTGTCTGCCTCTTCTTCGTCAAAACCCTGAATCTTCCTCTGTGGTCAGCTCAGCATCAGGTGCATACTGACCACTGTCCTCTCATTTATTATTATCATTATTATGATTATATGAACCCGAGGAGGCAGGGGAGCGCACAGCATCACCACTGCTATGATTGTGCAGAGTTGATTTTATTTTTAATTTATCTTGACAGAGGTAGCAGGAGGAAGGCCTGCATAGTATACAGCACATAGTTGTCCTATTAATTTGCAGATACCCTGAGTGGATGTCGGTTTTTTTTGCTTTCATTCTTCTTCTTTCGAATTGTAAGGAATATTAAGTGAATATTGATGTGAAGTATTTTTGAGATAAAGTCAATGCAATGCGATGAATTTCAAAAGATACGCCAAATGAATTATGAAGACCGTTTAAGTGCGAATGGACGAGGACGAGTGAAATACGAGAGCGCGCGTTCTCGCCCATGTAGTCTGTCAGCGGAAAGTAAATGAATGATGATTAAAATGAATAGACCATATCTATCGGATAGAATTTCATACGAACAACCGCGTGACAAGTGGTCTGCCGCTCACTGACGGGGGCTGAGGGGGCAGAGTGGTAAATAATTACAGAACACCAATTTGATGACTTGACTTGACTTGGTTCAAGTCCAAGTTGTATAAATGAGCGCAGATACATTTTATAACAATGGATTCATGATGTCATTTCCTCTCGAATATTTATGGGTTTCTTGTTGTCTAACTTTAACAACGCTGGCTGTTCGTCGGCTAGATCTGTGATTTAAATGAGCTCTAACTGTTGGGGGTGGGTGGACAGGCAATCAGAAGCATTTGGCAGTTGCTTGATGTACATACACACCCTGGCCGGCATCTGGACTGGTTCCCTGACTGAGGTTAGTTGGTAAACTTCCAACTAGTAGTCCAAAAAGTGTGTGTGGGTGGGAACGATGACATTTAGTCGTCCAGCCAAGACTACATTCACTTTCTGGTGAACCGAATGTGAAACTTTGTACCTACCGCTAAGTCCATACAGTGGAATTTTTTAAGATTTTCCCGCAGCCACACACACAGATCGAGCAGTTTAACTAATTTCTTTTCGAACTTAATTGCCCAGCACAGTCGCTGAGGTCTGAGAAGGGGCAGAGATTGCACACATAGTGCACGTATGCGAGCAAGTATTAGCGAAATTGTTTTGCAAAATTATCGGCTGCGAGTTATTGCGCTATTAAAATAATAATGCAGATACTAATTGAATATCTGGAGAATTTTCTTAATGATAAAAATTTTTCAAACCGTTCGTATCAAAGTCCTGACTTCAAGGCATTCACACTGTTGCTAGGGTTCGTTTGAGATCTGTGCCCATAATTATCTAATAGATTGTTCGGATACAATGTGTGAATGCGCGTGAGAAGTGAAGGTTGACTGGCGAGGATTTAATGCTTTGCAAAGGTTAAATTGATTTGTGTGTGGTTCAGAGATTTCATTCGAAAAATCAATTATCGAATGATCTATGCGATGGACGACAGAGTAATGAATGTCTGCGTTACCGGGCAGACGGACATTAGACGTGGCTGATGAATGCGAGTCTAAGTCGAATGCTTCTCGACTAAGCAACTACTTTCGATTTGTGCGAACTGTTGTAGGACACCTGTGCGCATGCATGAAATTTAATGTTTCCGAGTATGTCCAGAGATACTCATACTCAAGTATTGGGTCTATAACTTAATTCGTTTAGAAAAAGAAACATGTACAATAGTAGTATTCAAAGTATTGCCCATCTGAAGCTATGACTTTTTCCCATCATTCTGGCAATGGTGGATCCCATCCCAAAGGAACTGCGCCGACTTGGTAGTCAAGAATGGATCAAGCCAATTTTTGGTATTCTGCTCTCATGTGAACCGTATTTTAGTCAGAAGGTAGTCAGAAGGGACAAGGTCTGGGCTTTAAGGTGGGCGGGGTAAAACTTCCGATCCACTGATTTCCAAATAGTTCTGAACCGGAATAACAACAATTATTGCCTCGTGTCTGGTCGCATATTCGGCTACTGCTCTCTTCAAACGGATTTATTGTGTTCGGTAGCGTTGTCCATTGATGGTTTCACCCGGTTTTAGCAGCTCATAATACAGCACACCCTTCTGATCCCACCAAATACAGAGCATTACCTTCGCCACATGGATATTCGGTTTTGCCGTTGATTTGGCTGGTTGGCCAAGTCAAAATCACCACTTTTAAATCGTGCAAACCACTTGTGGCACGTTCGCTCAGCTAACGCGTGTTCACCATAAACTTTCACCAAAATACTATGACTTTCGCAACAATTTTCTTCATATTAAAATAATCAAGAAGAACTCCCGACATAATTGAGTGAAAAAAAAAAATTGTTTACGCTTCAAATGAATGACATATACTGAGATGATGAGAACTCCCGACATAATTGAGTGAAAAAAAAATTGTTGTTTACGCTTCAAATGAATGACATATACTGAGATGATGTGCAATGACAGTAGCTTTCCAACGCATGTTCCAATGGAATAATACAAGTAACGCCATCTCTTAGCAACCTGCACGAATAAGTTTTAGACCCAATATAAAATAGTTACTAACGTCATCTACCTCGAGTCCATGATAAACAGCAAAGTTTTGCAAAGACCTGCACCTTCATCCCATTGGGAGGGCTCTACAGACTTTGGAACGAGTGATGGTCGGAGGTTGTCTTAAGATACTTCTGAGTGCGGTATTGTCATTCTCAGTGATTTTATTCAATTGTATAAAGCTGTGTAGATCTGAACAAAGAATATTTGGGTGGCCCATCCTTTTTTGAGACTCCATCTTCAGTTTTCATTGCTGATCGGCATCATCAGCTTTACCACTAAAGTGGTCGCGCAAGCAAAGCATGCACGAGAGATTTTGAAAGTCACTCGATCTTCCACTATCTCTAGGCGCATCAATTTGTCCATTGGAAGCACTGATAAGTGCATGGTGTGACTTTCCACCAGTACCAGGTTGCTCGCACCTTCATCGGCCTAAGCAAGACCGACTGGCGAGCGAGGGCCTGATGGACGGCCTGTCCACCAGGCCCTCGCATACTACCACTATTCAAGCGTGGACCTGAGTACACCCATGGGGGGATAAGATGGAGTTCCGAAAACAACGTCACTTCACTGATATGCAAACAACTATCTTAACCCTATCCGTCCTGGCTCTCCGAACAGTGATTCAAGCTGCAGTGTATGCTCTAATTTTTAGCACAACTTCAAGTAGACATTTCTGGAATTTAATTTGTAAGAAAACTTGAGAGAAAACTGTCATGTACTTTATCGTCTACGAAGTAAGTGGATCAACAACGAAGGAATCCTTGCTGAGACTGAAATGGAAGCGGTTGAAGTGAGCCTGGCGGTAGGTGTTAGAAGAGTGGGTTTATGGATGACCTACACCAACCACACTCCCCGAGTGGCACTTCTCGCTTACTGCCCGAGTCGTATATGAATCTCAGGAGTCTCGAACTGACCTAAGTCATCTAAGTCATCAAATTTGTCAAAGAGGTCACCTCTGGACACTCGCGAGCAAATGCCGAACAGATTCTAATTTGTTTTCTTTGCCTCTATGGGGGATGCTTAGAGGTTGCCAATGACACAGTGCCCGGTCGCTACTGTAGATCTGATCATTAGTGATGACTGATGATCCATTCTTATTCATTGCCGACCACACGGTCACAGTTGAACAAATTTCTAGACTCCAGAGATATCCAGAGATAAGTTGCTTCATGGTCAGGTTATGATTCGGTTCCTCTTTCGCTCGTTTGTATATTTGTGTGGCCTGGTACCCAGTAGACAATTAGTGGCGGTAAACAACAGCAAAATGAAGTTCTAGCTCAACTGGATGTTTATATGTGACTTGCTGTCTTAATCGACACGAACTTTACGTCCGCCGTGCTGGAGATTTTCAAGAAGTTCATCAGTTGCTTAGTGGGTACCGTGGCGTTGAGGGTTGGTGCGTCACACCCCTACGCACTTGAGCCTACGTTGCCTAGGTTCGATTCCTAGTGGAAGCTAAATAATGTCTACTCCAGACTATAACTGCCTGGGAAGAGCTTCTCAAATTGGCCTTTCGGCGCCGGCATAAAACTGTAGGTCCCTTCCCCTCGTGAAGGCATAATTGCAAGCACAGCACGAGTGGTTGCTGAGAAGCTAGGCCTGTGGCGCCGCCCATATTATAAATTATCCATCAGTTGCTTGCCTGATGTTATCAACGCTGCCACAACGAACTATAATATTTCCGGATTCCAATTCGAGTGGCATTCCTTCCTTAACAGCGCACATTCTTCATCGGTTCGTTCGGCAAATTTTTGTCCTTATCGTAACAACTTCTCGAATTTTGCTACATTCCTCATAATTTTAAAATGCAAAAAAAAGCGATTTGTAATCTCTGAGAAAAGCCATGTCCAGTGAATTCTCAGAGTTTGAGTTATTTTAACTCAACACCGAAACCTGACTAATCACGCCAGTACCTCAGTTGCCCAGCAGCAAAACATTCCAAGTCAACGTCGAGTCCATTGCTTGTTGGCACGGGCGGTGGTTCTCCTCTTGTACAACGTACACACGATCTGAGTCTCAGATAAACCCCTTGGCAACCACCACCAAACGTAACGAGGCGACTGAAATAAAATGAGTAATCAAAACAATTCCACTTACTGGAAGGATATAAAACGATCGCTGTTACGTTCCTGCAGCTGTAAGCAAGCCCGCCCTCATCTCGCCAATTGGGTTTATAGCAATCACAGCAAAGAAGTGAAAAGGAAAAAACCAACGTTTTATCTGTGAGATTTTATTGACAACACTATAAAGCAGATGATGTCATTCTCAACTATTACCTTGGATACTTCGAAATCAAACACGACCTCTTAATAATGTGTAATTCTGGATGAGTAGGAATAATAAACAAATAAATAAATCAAAACACATCACCAAGGTCAGGCTCAACAGATAGCGGCCCCTCTTTGTCCACGACAAGCCAATAAATTTGTCCTTTTGACTGCCTTCTGGTTGCGATTTAAGTACCCAATGAGATCATTAACTCACTGACCGACTATTACTCTCGCCTGTTGGGGGGCACCAACAGGCTGAAGCTGAAACCATCTGTGTGCTGCATGTGAAAACAAAAATAAATCAAAACCACCACACATGCTCGTTAAATGCGAATATAAATAAATTATAGTAAAATTCATTTGCATTTAAAAAAAAAAAAACCAATGCGAGGACGAAAATATATCTCAGAGCGAACGAATGCAAATTTTTAAACCTCTGATAAGCGCAATCGAATGTAGATACAGCCGCGTACAGTGAACTGCGATATGTTAATCGAGTGAAACAATTAAATTTAGCCTCTTTTTTTGTGATGGAGACTGGACTGGAAGATATTGCAGATTCAGTGGCAACAATAAACGAGTGTTTTATTTTCGCTGACGAGTTGCCATGACTTAAATAATCATTAATTGAGAATGGCTGCGTCGTCGTCGTCACAGTCACACATCATCATCTCTGGGGACGGTTGATGGCATTAATGGCTAACAAAAATTAAAATTACACTCATAGTCGCAACGATTAGCTTTATCATTCTTTCGTTTTTCTTTTTGTCGACGACCCAGAGCATGTGTTGGGTGGTTACCGCGGAGACCTTGTACATCTCGCACTGTGTGTCAATGAGTTTAATATTTTTAATGCGCCTCGAGTGGCTATCGCTTGCATGCGCGCAGAAACTATCCCCCAAGGGGCGAAAGGTCGTCGGACATGTAAGTATTATATCGCCATTGAAATTCGAACCAAAACCAAGTACACACTCACGATGATGAGATATGTATGCAACCCGTCATATTACTGAGTCTATTTACTGAGTAAAGTGGCTGGCATGTTTACCTCTAGATAAATTTACTTACTTTTCTTCCCTTTTATTTTTTTTTTGTTCATGTCTCTTGTAATAAGTCGCACGTAATACCCTTAAGATACGAGAACCTGTGACCAAACTTTGGAAATGCACACGCACCGATGGTAGACAATATCAGTATCAGTGCCACCGTGGATTGTAGCTCGAGAGTGAGGTACACAGTAGTTAAATGTTCCCTATTTATTTATATTTTGCTTCTTAAGTAGCAAAAGAACAAAAACAAAAAAGAGAGTGAGAAAAAAGCAGGAGGATGACGGAGAAGAGAAAAACACCAATCTAATCTGGTGAAATCTACAATTATAAATTATCTTTGCTTGTGATAAACAATCTCTAAGCAGGTGAGGGCAAACAAAAGTCGATTATGATGTGCTTGTGTGTGGATCATTGTTAAGGCGGGTATCTATCTGTTTTCTGTTTGAGAAGCTTTCATTTCGTTTGCTTCGTTTTCACAGAAAGGTGAAGTGACGAGAGGCACAAAATGAAAACAACAACAAATGTCATGTGAAACCGATTGAAGGAAGGAGCGATAAGTAAATATAAATCGATAATGGCTAATTCAACTTGTACACTTGACAAATTAATTTGTACTCATTGTGATGTGTATCTTAAGGGTATGGAGTTACAGCATATGCGTGCGTCTGTGCCCGTGCCTGTGTGTATGTATATGAGAAAGTTTAGGTACTCGAGCTGTTAAGACAGATAAACAAGACTGTGTTTTTATCTTTCTGGTTATTAAGAGGCATTGCGTGTGATTACAGATCGTTGACATTACATTTTTGATTTGATATATGAAGCCATCAACAGGATGTTGAACTTTCGAGTTGAAAGAAGCAAATTACACCAAGTTATACAATCATTTGTAATTTGAATATTTTGGCATCCTTGCGAGAGACCGACACTTGTCAGTCTCTGATTTCATACGAACTTCCACTAACTTCCACATCTAAGAAATTGACTCACAAGCAAGTTCGATACCGGAGTCACCAACTTCCATTTTCTCAACACCGCCTCTGTCAAGTCACTGTCAAGGTGTCGAAAGTGGAACTGTCAAAACACCGCCGCTCTCTCGAGTCACTGTCAAGGTGTGGAAAGTGGAACTGTCAAAACACCGCCGCTCTCTCGAGTCACAGTCAAGACGTAGAAAGTGGAACTGTCAAAACACCGCCGCTCTCTCGAGTCACTGTCAAAGTGTAGAAAGTGGAACTGTCAAAACAATGATTCTCTCGAGTCACAGTCAAGACGTAGAAAGTGGAACTGTCAAAACATCGAATCTCGACAGCCACTGTCAAGGTGTAGAAATTGGAACTGTCAAAACACCTTCCCTCTCTCGAGTCACTGTCAAGGTGTAGAAAGTCAGGGTTCTCTCAAGAACAAAATTGTCTGTGTCACGTGGTCTTACAAATTTAAAGGACTTGTCCACTCCTGGAGCGTCTTGGTTCGATTGCGTACTCACCAACTTGCTCGGCACCACTTCTGTCGAGCCAGTAGCAATATGTGTTTTGTTTGTATAACTACCAAGAGGAACCTATTAAATTTCGGTTCCGCCCTGAAAATCAGTTAACGTGAGCTTCATGGTTCGATCCCCAATGCACGAACATTCATTTGCTCGACACAATCCTACTGAGTACAATGGCAAGTCTTAGAGAGTAGAACTTCCAAGCAAAGCTTTCATGTCGACGTGATAAACGACAAGCACCCCCCACCAATAGCAGGGAGGTCCTTGGTTTAATTCCGGACTCATTGACATCAATTTTCTCGGCATCAAACTGTAGGTACCTCTTAGCAGAAGCGCTACTCTAGTCGTTGCTATAAAAACTCAGCTCAAGAGGACGAATGTATAAACTGCTGAAAATACCCACAAAAGGAATGACCAGGAACTCTAAACGTCGTCTCCTCAAAAATCTCTCTCAGTTTTCTGATGAATTCAATGCCGCCAGTTTGGTGAGAATCAGAACTTCCCTTGCGACTTTAAAGCAGTCCTCATCTCGTAGCCTTGTACTCATGTGCACAGATCATTATCTGCTTTTATCTAAAAGAAAATCCCCAAGACAAGATTAAAAGCTTATCTCTTGAACAGATTTAACTAAGAGGATAAGTCCTGCAACTTGTTTACACCCCAACCACTTAGGCTTGGATCAAAATGTTGTCTGACACGTTTAGGTAGCCAGTGGTTATTGGCTGTCAATCCGAGAATAAGTTATGATCACTTGAGCGTGCGCCTTGAGCGGTTTTAATTAAGATAGAGAGCTGAGATTGATGACTGGTGTTTTCTTGTTGATTTAAGAAAAATTCTAGTTTCCCGCGAATGCAGCCTAACCTGTCGAACTTGTTGAATAGATCGTAATGATGGAATAGCAATTTATTTTCTTTCTTCATTATCTCGCGTCATTATCTTCGAATCGATTGTCTGCAGCTTGAACTTACCTCGAGACTGTACAGCGCTTTGGTAGTTTTCGAAAAGTCATCGAAAAATCAATCTGCAAGAAAAAAGGAGACAAGAGGATAAGTATACAGTGGGTTGTTTTGTTTTTAGATGCTTAAAAGTGAAAGCTGAGATATAAAAAATCAACAAAAATCGTAAAAGTAAATCAACACCATAGCGAATAAAAATCACAACAGATTTGTTTGTGAAATAAAGTCCAACCTCCGGACAGGAATTCAAGACCAAGAGTATCGGTATCTCGACGTTTAATCTGATTGGGTTGCTCGTAAAACCGCCGACGATCCATAAATAAACCAAATGACATTCGATAGAAGCCATTAATTGGTAATTAGGCTCTTTTGTTGTGACTAGAAAATTCAAAAGATAAAACTAAACTGTACACACATCGCAAATGTGTCTTGGCCCATCAGGAAATCTTCAGCCGCAACTCAGACGTTCGCATTTGAATTTGAGAAAATCCCCCCCACGTATTTGTGGACACGCCGAGCACACCCAAGAGGCACACATATTCCCCCATTCCCCAAGTGTCAACCTAGCCATCATATTTTTGATTTTCTAACCATATTCAAAAGGCGACGGTGTACATACAAGGTGCGGCTCAAATGAAGTTGTCAAATCAGTAATTCTTACACACTCTTTCTTCCCTTCTCTGGGTGTATCCCATCGAGATTGATTTTACATGCCGTACGCACTTATTCGCTAGTCGCTCACTTCTGTACCCACCATACACCGGCGACACGAGAGCGACTGAGAACACAAAAACAAAAAAACAAATTTAAAAAGTTGTTAACATGTACATAAATACGATGGTCATCGTGCTTAAAGATGGCGATACGACAGCGAACGACTGCTGCGTTTGATGTCTAATAAACGTGCGGAGTGATTAAGTGTTAATTGAAAATCTGTGTGTTCTGACACAAATGTGCGTGCTCCGGCGGCGGGGTCGGTAAACTTTTTATGCAGAGACAGTGATTTTTAATCACTCTTGCAAGCTGTTGTAACAGCATGTTGACATTTTTGGACATCGTTTGGAGAAAAAAAAGAGCAAACAACGCCTGAATTTCATATGCACGAGAGACTGTTAATGATGATAATTAGAAAGAAAACCCTAAAATGGTGTCCCTAAGTCGATTCAAATGAACGATGAAACACAAGGCCTTTCTTGCGTCAGAATTGTTTTGATTTATTCATGTGTTCTCTTCACAGATTGGAAAGGGGCAAACAAAAATGCTGGCCCGTGCCCCGCAAACTATTCCTACATGGCTTTGAAGTCACTGATCTTTTGCTGGTGAATGAATGCGAAAATTGACGGTGGGTTGTTCACGGGGGTCACTGACATTAACATGCAGTGCGTTAAGCTTGGACTAGAGAGACAGCCTCCTTGTTTGACTTGCGACTGAGTGGGCGATAAGTGCGTATCTTCAAGATGCATCCATAGAAGGAAAGAGCGTACTAAATTCCCCCATTTGAGCCGCTCTTTGTATGTATTCCCCATGCCATGTAAATAGTCAGACCGACTTGCTTTCACATACTCAGCTGGAAAGCAATTTACTCCTTTGACTGCACAATACAAAAAATAAGACTGTTTTCCACGTATTATGCAGACCAGGAGATAAGCTACGGATAAGTTATGGAACGAATGACCGAGTCGTTGAGAGTACTGCGAGTCTGAGCTCTCAGACAAGAGGCAGTAGTTTTGGCCGAAATCATGGTCCATTCCAACTTTGGTTTCGGTCCCGTTAAATGTCGGACGTCCAATCGGACGACAGTTGGGACAGGTAAGGCTCAGTTCTTCGCAAAGCTCCGGAGGATGCAACACATCCTAGCTGCCTTAAGAATAAAAGATAAACCAAAGAGCTGACTTTTTTTTGCTTTCGAAAAAAAAGTTCTTCGGCGGAGAAGGTGAATGAAGATAAAAACATTGCCGAGCACCCTGAGAGCACTGGTGTACTTCTTGAAGATGTACTTGGTGAAGGAAAGGTCGGTAGGCTGGACTATTTCAGTCACACTGAGAAGAAAACCTGTTTGAGCATGACAGGAAGACCGAAGCTTTGCTTTAAGGACCAAGTGATCACAGAGTGATTCAAGGCAACGGCCGCCAAGCATACGTTGCACTTCACGTCAAGCAAGAGCGGACCAGGACCATGTAAGTCCCCTTTACTCATAACAGGGAGGTTCATGGTTCGATCCCGGACTCACTAACTTTCATCTTTCCATCACCACTCCTGCCGAGTCGTTATCAATGTTTAAAGTATGACTGTCGAGAGAAGCTTAAAAAACGCTCGCAGTTAACATTGTAGGCTCACGGACGAAGGGGGCCTGAACTTAACGCCTGGCACTGTGCTCATCGAATTGGTGTGGAGCTAGCCTTTGGCGGACTGGTCTGCGAAGTCAGGCTGGCTGCAGATAAGCCGGAGTAGACGCCTGGCACTGTGCTCAACGAATTGGTGTGGAGCTAGCCTTTGGCGGACTGGTCTCCCAAGTCAGTCTGGCTGCAAATAAGCCGAAGTTGACGCCTGGCACTGTGCTCAACGAATTGGTGTGGAGCTAGCCTTTGGCAGACTGGTTACCTAGGTCAGGCTGATGAATGATGCTGATGATGGTGCTTACATCGAAGCGGTTTAGCTGGCGTATGCTGATGCCGTTCGTTTGGAAGTATGCCTCTAGATTTGAGTTCCTACGGCTAGGCGGAAGGCTGCAAGAGCAGATAAGGTGATGTACGGTTTTCAACCCTATGGTGCACCCATTCTGGAGTCTTGCGTGCCAACTGCGCAGTGCAATGTTTCAACGCCGGTGATAGGCCGGAGTCCTTCTTGAGTGGCTGTACATCACAAAGCGGACTTGGTCCTTAAACAACTAGGGTGATGATACTTTGTCTAAATTCGCATAATTCAAAAATAGTTTCTTTTTAAGGTTGGCGATGTTTAGAATTCCGTCGATCACGGTTTTTATGAAAATATGCATGTCATCATCTGCACATGAACGATGGCAACCATCTTTTCTACCTTCCTTCGTGTGAACACGTGAACGAGAAAAAAAGAGGAGTTCCCAAAAAGGCCGGGCATTCCTCTGGAAGCCAAAACTGCGACCATCTCAGAAATGGATTGATTTTCTATCAGACTTCCTCACCACCTGGTGCAGTTTGAGGGATTATTTCAGAGGAACTCCCTCCCACCAAACAGCATTCTCATCCTCCACTTCATTCTCCGTCTCTTATTGCAAGCATAATTGGTTTATTCTTCTCATCACGCAACCATTTCAACTGTCAGATGACCCCCACATCCACTTCAATAAATTCTAATAAAACAGCAACATTCCCTCGTCCATAACTCGTATTTTCTTTCAAATCAATTACCTATTTTTAGTCAATTTGAGACAGAATTCACCTGCACATGTGGCGCCGTCGCTCGCCGCTTCAACCCACACACACACTGACACACACCCACAACCATCCCTCTAAAGTCTCTACAATTTGTTTTTTTCATTTTCCCTATTTCATATCAGTTTTTTTTTTTCATCCTCTTTTTTGTAGAAAAACAATTCTGACATCTAAAACTACACCTTGCACTCTTGAGTGCAATTTACGATCACAACTTTACAACTTTATCACCACTGTCCACAGAAGATACATCCAGTCACCGAGGAAGACAGACCAAACAAAACCAGAAAAACAAATACACGACTGAGGAGGAGTTGTAGAGATACTTCCCTAAGAAGGACCTGATACCTATGCAATAGAGAATAAGAGAATAACCAACAACCTACACAATGGTGGGCACACAGGTGAAGGAATGAAGGCAGAAGAACAAGCAACAAGGTCTTCCACATAGATTGTTTTCATCCCATCCTCGGCTCACAGTGTGCCTGCCTTCAAAGCAGTCAGCAGCGGGTATCTTCATGTCCTCCCTCAACCTCATGCAGTTCCGCCGCCAACTCAGGTGACCAAGTGCCATCGATCAAAATGCTTATCTCGATACAAACGATCTCCTTTCAATTACACCACAGAAGTGTATTTTATTCTATGTTATTACAAGTCATGTACAAGCATCCATTCATGTCCATATGTACTCGGTTTTAGTTCTTGCCCCCCTGCCAGAGTGCGGCTGGTATATGCTCTTCATGGGAATTAAAATATTTGAACTGAGATGCAGAGGCTGACACCTCAGAGAATTATGTTTCCTTTTGATGCTGCTTTCACCGAATTAGACATCAATTACCTAATGAGTTGTGACCGAGTATGAACAGTCAAAGTCAAAATAAAATATATTTCTGATAATTTACAATCAATTAAGTGCCGAATAACAGAATAAATGGCAATAAATTTTGTTGACAAAAACGAGAAAAAGCAATCAAACGATCCTCCGCGTATAGACGGGTGCATATGTGATGTGTGTGTGGGTCTGTGTGCTTCCTTAAGGAAGCGTCTAAAGATAAATTTTATGGAAATAGATATCCAAGATGTGAGTAGAAAAGACACACAGCCCCTGCCGCATAGCTGAATGGTGTGGATAAAGGATAAAAAATCGTTTGCACCTGTTTCTTGTGAGGCAAGATTAGGCGATTACTCTGCCTTCGTCGTCCGCGTCGTCGTCATCGATGCACATGTACCTGTAGATGAATTTCATTCCAGTCTCTCTTTCCTATTGCCAGAGGCATTTAGCAGGTTTTTCTTTTCATTTTTTTTGCTTAATTTTCTCATCATGATCATACGATAATTTCGTTGGCTTTTTTTTTTCTCTTGTGTTTGCATTTTTTGCGCCTCTCCTGCTGTTGGCTTGCTTCCTTTAATTTAGTTAAACTCTAGTCAGTGAATATGCGTGCACATCTGTGGGCAAAGTTTGCTGTTCAGGTTTTTCTTCCTGGGAGCAGTGATCCGCGAGACGGGGGATCATAGATACATACATATTGACAAGATTCCCCGCGTGCTGATCGGCCGTAAATAATCTCCCGATTCGAAGTGAGATCGTGCAAAGAGAGCGGACAGGGATCAATTCGTTGTTAATTCATTAACTGGAAAGAAACAATTTCGTATGCTTATTCTAACTCAGCACAAAATCAATACGGTCAATGGATCAAGACGGGTTAAGTAAATTAAGCCATCATTCGGTTGTGTGTTGCCGCACCACCATCAGCCGGCAGTGATCGACAAACGAACGACAACATTGTTGATACAATTAGGTATCAAGACCGGACGTGCTGAGTGGCGGCACTCGGTCCTTTGAAGTAAATACACGCTATTTGCTGTTGCCTTCATCGATAATCTTAAGAACCTTTAAATTAGAAATAATTAGATACGGAGTGCTAATGCATAGGGAATTATGCAAGTTAATTACTGTCTGGTGAAAGCTTGAGGGCGGTAGCACTTCGACTCGATTTGACTCTCAACACTCGACGACGACTTAACGAGTGATTTAGTGATCATGGACAGCTGCACTGTTTCAAATGGAAGCAGAACTTGCAAAGCACTCGAGAAACAATGTGGTTCGACTTGGGAGAGATGACGTGTGATCGAGGATGTAATTTTTCGCAATCGATTCTTGTTTTTGGCATTCACCAATCATCCGAAATGTCAAGATGTTTTTTGCAAAATGTCATATACTGCTTGCAGATGCTGACAGTAGCCATCAATAATATTAAATGGCACGATAACACACAGAAAAGTCGATCGTGTATGCGCCATACTTGGGCAAAGAATGTTGGCCATAACATCATAAATCACGATCAGCAATCGATTTCAAGGCTTTCGAAGGCAATCAGGTGCCAGAGCGATGAAAACAATTTTGCGCTTCTCCTAGGTTGAAGATGAAATATGAGGCTGCGATCGTGCGGATTGAATAGAAAACGAGTGACGGGCTTGTGTGCAGTTCGCAGGTGATGGTGAACGATGATGACGTGTGAAGTTTTATGATCGGAGGATGATTTTGATTCATTCATCTTATTCGAGTATGTTGGCAGATGAGGGGCCGAAGTCGATTTGGGAGTAAGTTGGTTTAATTATACGAAGAAAGCTGTGCTAATGGCGAGCAACACTGCCACTTGCACGGATTGACACATTTGAAGAGGCGCCCTGTTTTTTGCGGTGCAATACATTTAATCTAAGCCTAAGCTGCGTATGGCGACACTGGCGAATGCTTGGCCCATTAGGTTAGAACTGCTTCAATTGTTCGTCCAAAGCTAGGTTAAGACTTTTGCACAGAAGATACTGAATTGAAACAATTCAAATGCGTTGGAAATGAAAATACATTTTTCCGGTCTCGAACTAGTACACCGCCTCCCAAGATCTTTGCTGTTTTACACAGTAAACTGGATGCTGTGGCTCTCGTCTTGTGTATCTCACTTTCATCGTGTCTATCATTGAATGTGTGGTATCAGTATTATTTTATTAGAATTTTGAAAATTTGTTTACTTAAGCGTCATTTTACAAGTTGGCTCTCCATCGGTTGGTAATCATAAAATAGCACAAGTTCAACACAAGTGCTCTCGGCAGTTAGGTACATTTTTACGAACAACGTATCTACTCAAGCAATTTTCCATTTGAAAGGGTCAACGTATTTTAAGTAATATTTGTGCTCAAATTAAAGTCTCTCACTCATTTAGAACCTTTGTTCAAATCAGTTCAATAAGCATTCTCACACATCGGAGTCGAGTTTGGGAAGACTTTCATGACTGTCCGATTATTGTCACTGACTCGGAAACGCGGATTGGGCATTAACCTCGACCCAGCGAGCAACGATCTACACTGCTGTTAGGGCAAGTGGGAACAATAGGGGTCATCCAACAAGAGGTGTCATCTAAAATGAACCTGAGTTTGAATTTTGAACCTACAACATGCCGCCATTGTTAAATGATTTTAGATAAGCACAAGCTGAGAGGTTGACAGCAAATACGTTAAATTTAACCGAGCCGCCCAAATTGCGGTTACCCGAACAGGATCAGAGTCTAGCTGAACGATTTCGCCATATACCATCAGTGACAGAGTGGTGCGGTCGTTGAGTTGGTGCCGCCATTAGAGGTCATAGTCTTCACTTAACAGATCTTAAATTGGTTAAATAATAGGCATGTTCAACGCCCGCCTCGACGCTATTCTATTAGGTATGCGACCGCTTGGCAGACCCAGGACGAGATGGTTGGACCAAGTCCAAAAACTCGCCTGGCTACGCTTGGGCATAACTCGGAGTCGATGGCGGAGGATGGAGTTGCCTGGAGATCTCCCGTGCTACCAATTTAGTGGAACATGCGGGTCAGAAGATGATGATGATAATGAATAGGCATCGTGACTCGTCACTCAATAATCGACGAATATGCAAGCCGATTTAATGTACACTTCATAGGCTTTTGTACAGAAACGGTTGTTTCGGAACACCTCCTGTCCACGTTTTTCGGTAAATCGGAAACTACAACATCTAGCAGTCCCCTTACATGACGACTCAAGGAATTTAAAGAATAAGCATATACAGTGGCGGCGAGATAAATAGCACCCAACACTTCTATGAACTTCATCTAAAAAGTAAGTGTACTCTGGACTGACCTCTCGACCTTTGGGGCGATGAACATATACATTTCCATTCGATCGAGGTCTATTAAAGATATTTTTTTCAAAACTGAAGAGGTTTGTTCGAATCCTCTTTTTGTTTGAGAAACTTGGTTTTTTCAGACTATGCAACCATGTAGGCCTGCCTCTGTTAAACGTTAACGGACAAGTTTTGCGCTGATCGAATTCTTTCCTCATTTCAGTTGAAGTCCTACATGGGTCCTTCCTTCATGTTTTTCGAACTCGATTTTTCCTCGGAATATTCTCAAATTTTGAATGTCGCTTAACATGATTTGTGAAACACTTTTGTAATCAATTATTCTGTTTAACAATTTCCTAGGAATTTGCATTTTTTTTACGCAGAACAGTGAACTGGATGTAATAATTTTGTTGTTTGAAGTATGGGGTGCTATTTATCTTTCAGCTACTGTAGGTTATAGAGTTTGCTACATCGAAAGGAGCAGCTGTTTTTCTAACTGTAAATAATTGATTTGACATTCAAATCAATCTACGTGGCAACATAATTGACCATACCCAAGTGCATTCATAAACCTCTACTACTCCAACGCAGTTGTCTAAATCAGGTTTTTTGCCTAAACATTTTAGTGTCGACCTGGGCCACGTTTATTTTCTGCAAAGCGCTGCCAGAGTCTGAATTCCACAAGCATGAGTGTGTGTATACACCGTGCATGATCTAGTTCCGATTTCGACAAGCGTGTATTCAGTGGGCGGGAGTAAAAAAGTAAAAAAGAGTAAGAGTGAACACAAAAATTCAGAATTGCAACTTTGGCCTTTAAAAAGAATACTTTCATGTCGTTTTGTTTACTTTCTTTTTGATGCAGTTGACCAAAAATGCCATTTAACATTAACCAGCCAATATTTGTACCAAAACCTTTTTGTAAAAACAATTCTTTGACTGGGAAATTGTGTTATGTTTTCATTTAAGTTCTTTTAACTTGGTTGGTTAAAGGCAATGGTATGCCTTGTAATAAATGTTTGGAAAAAAATGCTAATAACAAGAATTGCATCAAGAAAAAGTATAGAAAACGACAAGGGAGTAGAAGTATTGTTTTCAAAGACCAAAGTTGCAATTTTGAATTTTTTGCTATGTCAAAACAGTTACTGGACAGCCTATATACAAATATTCACGGTGAAAAACCCGGGAATGCACATTCTGACTTAAAATGTCAAAAAAAAAAATTATGAAACAGCGGCTATAATGTGATGACGACGGTCATTAAACTGTCGGCATTAATTACCCGTGCGGAATCATACTACTTCCTTTGCAGCCATGTCAATTATTAAATACACGACATAACCGTTCTTCAATTATCTCTGCATTTATTCCTGATACTCAGCCGCAATCATGTCGAAAAGTGGTGGAAATTTTGTAAGAAACTCTGATTTATGGGAGCCCAAGATATGTCGTGAATTCACGTGTATACTTGAATTTTTGTTACACGTGAGTATTTAAAATGAAGTGGTACACTCTCTAGTCGGCTAAATCGATATGTAATAAGTCAGACACTGCTATAAGTATGTAGAGCATATACTCCGTTAATCCCTACTAATTACACGTGTAGTTATGTTCGTGTATATGGTCTCAGGTATTACAATTTCACGCGAATGCGCTAAATATGTGTCTCAGCTAGATATAGGCTATGCAGCGGGTGGCATTTTGCATAAGTTCTACTTCCCTAGTAACTTCAGAGAATATGCTGAGGATTGCACTAGAAATATGCCAACATCTCATGAAAACATTGACCTCTCATTAAATGGCAGGGTATTTGAACCTTCAACTGATTTCAAATGGCACCTCTCATTGAATGGCAGGGTATTTGAACCGACATTTACGATGACAGAATGGCAGGGTATTTGAACCTTTTTTTATTTTCAAATGACACCTCTCATTGAATGGCAGGGTACTTGAACCGACATTTACGAGGCAACACAAAGGCGGCGGACACTTCTTACTAAAAATGAAAGAGTCTTTATGTCAACACGATATATCTATGAGAAAGTTCAGTGCGCGGCCTGTGTATAAGTTCGTGCGAGTCATGTTCAACCTTCCGAACTTCCGTCCAACTCAGGAGAAGATCTATGTCCAAATGAGCTCTGATTCGCCATTAGCCTGGGTCTAGCAAGTGGCTTCATTTTTGAGACAAGCGGGTTGGAGGACTCAGGAAGTTCGCCTTAATTTGTGACATTTTTTACACGGTCGACAAGGTTAAGAAAATGGAATATTCTACAACTCAACAACTATCTAATACAAATCCTACACACATCCCATGCGCCAGCTTAATCCATCATTCCGCCTCTTTTTTCTCATGGCATGAAAACAGAACCAGAAACAACAAACGGCACAAGTCACGCTCTCAAAAAGGCATCTGAGCGACTGCGCCACAGCGCCTCATCGAAACCAGATTACAAATTCATTCTTGTCCACACCATTTACGTACAATTATCGCATGAATCTAAACAAAAGGAACACATATCATTTTACCAGAAATACTAAACAAAATTAATTACATCTGTCATTACTGTCGCGAGACAATGCGCTACTAAATGCCAGCCAATCGACAAAACGACACAACCAGTCCGCCGCGCCGGTCGCTGAACAACTAGCCAAATTTGGTAAGGCCTTTCATCAGAAATCGAAACGCCAGCGCACCGAGCCGCCGTCGCTTCGCCATTTGGCTTCAAATGCAAGCGACCGAGAGAGAGAGGAGGAACCACACAGAGTCACACAAAAGGAGTTTAACTAAGTATCTATCTGTTTAAATTGTGACTTTTATTGAGTCGAGCGATAGAATAAAAATTTGTATCTCTTGTTCGACTCACATGTACCACGATGTGGTTTTCGACTTTTTGCTTTGTTTATGTCTTAAAGTGAGGTTTGTTGGTTGATTAAAATATAAAGTCTCCAAAACAAATGGTCAGACGATAATTCTCGTTCACTTTAGATCTGTTTTTTTGCTCATATGCGGTTTTTTTTTTAATAAAGCCAAGTGCGGACACAGGCACATGAAAGTTTTTCTAGATGGATACAACTATACCGCGTGTATGGATGAAATTGCATTCACATATGTACATATGTACAGACGATTGAGTGGGGGGTAGAGGCCTTTTGCATCCCCTTACCCCACATAAGCTGCACACACAATACAAAGACCGAGAGAGGGAGATGGAGATGGAATTGCATAAATGAACGCGATTGTAAAAGTCGGACCCGTACGGGAATATACGTATGAAATGCCACATATTTCATTTATTTGCTCGAAAGGGGGGGATTGTTTGTGTTATTATTTGATGTTTTTGATTTGTTTTTCATTTTTCCAGTTCAGTGTGAGTTCTTCTCGATTCTCAGACGTTGTTAAATTCAAAGTGTATCGCTCTTTGAAATGCTCTTTGCTACTGTTGTGCTGTTCGCTGGCTATAGCTAGTGCTGCGGCTGATACTGACGATGATAATAACGATGGTGATGTTGGAGCTGATTGTAGTGGTGGCACAGAGCCGCCATTTGATATGCGAAATCGTGTACAAAACGAAATCTCCACTCCACAACATCAAATGTTAATACAGACAATTCCCAGTTATTGCTGGCAGTCGTGGTTTTTTTTGCAACACTCCGAGATGTGTTTGAACTAGATACATGTTGCGGAACGAAGCAAATTGCATAGTCAACATAAATACACACTCTATGCAGACTGGAAGAACCAAATCAAACAAAAAAAAGCACAGTTTTATCCGAACAATGCATTTAGATGGAGACCAGCAGCAAGCAGTAGGTACACACACACACACACATCCCGGCCGCCCCCCACGTACTCTCGTACCTTGCATATTAATCACAATTGTGAAACTTGCTTGAATAGATTGATAATAAAATTGCTAGTTTGCATTTGCTGCTGTTGCTTTGCAATTTTGTTTTGTATTCGATTTGCTTGCTGGCTGTTTTATTTAATATTAACTTGTTGACTTTCGCGTTTCTCTTTTCTTCGACTTCCCATCTCCCTCTATCTATCTCTCTCTCTCTCTTTCTCTTCTGTGCAGTTCTATGATTTTCATTTTTATTTTGTCCCATTCCCACGTACGTAGAAGTCCAACAAAAAAGGGTGTAGTAGGTACAGCTTTTTTGTTTTTTTTTTTTTTGTTTTTGTATCCACTGCACACATAAGATACTCATTAAGTTGGATTTAACGTTTTGCAAAATTCATCATGTATGACCGAGACTGAATCGAAAAGTATCTGAGAGACAATACTCGTACACATATCCACAATCCACCATCGAACAGCCCACGACGTGACAGCAAACGTACACTCTTCTGATTCTGATTCTGATTCTGAGTCTGAAGTGTGATTTGTTGTGAGGAAGTTGTTCTGCTGACTCTGGGGGTTGGGGGATGTTGATTGGAGAAAAAAAAAAAAAAAAAAAACTGCTGTTGAGTGCGACTGACTGGCTTGATGAAAGCGTTAAACCTTGACAGACGTCTATGTATCTGTGATTGGACGAGAGAACCTTAGTTAGACACAGATGCAAGTGCAGAGATAAATACATACGTTGTGTGGAGATGTGTTTAAAGTAATTCGGGGCTAATTATTTAGTTTCTGAACTTGTTCTACGAGCAACTACTTTTTGAATTAATTTCGTTTGTTGGCTGGGATTGGTAATTGTATTCTTTGTGCATTTTTTGCCATCAATCAAGTGGGATCGTCGGCAAAAGTGAATGTATCCGGGTTGGAAGAGATTTAGATGATTGCAATGCTTTTTTTTTTGTGCTCTTTTAGAATACATTGTCTGTCTTGCTGAACGTGGTACGAAGTGAGTTCTGAAGTCGTTTGAAGACGTCCTGATGACACCGATGTTGACAATGCACCAGGGGAGGCTCGCTTTAAGGCGGCGTTCACAAGTGGTGCATGACCCTGAGCAACAACTGCAGGCAGTACTTGCAAGTAGAGAGGCTTGTTGCTTCGGACTCAGGTCCATCCCCAGCTGTAAACACACCCAAAGAACAGCTAAATTGGTAAAAATGAAACAGAAGGCGCACTATGGTGGACCTGGTCCTAGCTTCAACAGCAATCACAACTCATGTTTTGCGTGCTGTTGTTTCTCGCTTACATGGAGCGGACCTAGAGTGTTATGCTGACTCCGAACGGTGAAGTTTGAGAAGCTTTTTCTAGCATTGTCAGTGACACGAGAGCGATCGACAGTTGCTCGATTCGGGGATTGGACACAGAATCCCAAGAGACTCCTGGACTCCTACGCACATATCCACAACGTAATCGGATCCCTATGCCACGACGCATTCATTTAAGACCAGACCTTCCGGGCTTAGGTTAGTTATGTTATAGTGACTGCCGTCCTCCGAACTACCCCCATTTGGTTCTTGAAGTTTGAAAATGTTTCGCCGTGCACAAATGTAACCAAATTCGAAGAGCCGGTCTCTTGTGACATGTGCCTTAAGGAGAATCCATCAAAAAAAGTCGTGTATTTAATGAAAGTGTCAATTTCTCAGCGAGCTCAGCATTTGCGTTTGTCACGTTGAGCCGTAATTTGCATTTCACTCGGGAATGAAACACGCCTGACAAGGACGCTAAGACATCAGCGTTTCGATGGTTGACTATATTCACAACAATGAGGCTCATTTTTCAGTCCGTGGAAATGTGCACAAACAAAACTGTCGAATATTGAGGAAGTGCCTGTTGAAGGTCCATTGCGCACTCTTGTGGTGTCTTTGGTTCGTGGTGTGCAGCAGTAACTGTCTCATTCTTGTTCTCATCGCGATGACCAAATATCAACCGGCAATTTGTTTTGGAGAACTGTGAGTTCTGCAAAACGGTGTCACATCTCACACAAGCCGATTCGTTTTGGCTTTATTGCTAGTCTCATTTTTAGACGCGTTAATTCGCCCCTTCCTGTGTGTGATATTTCCAAACTGACTAGTGGCCAAACAGATCGCGAGTTTGTTGACGCCGTTAGATTGGAACTGCTTTATGCACACGCGAGTGTGCATTTTATTGACGCTTCAAAGTTATGGACGAATGAGTTTAAGAGGTTATGGAGGGAAAGTCGAAAATTGCATTGTCAGGGCCACCGTGAGTGATGTTACATTCCATTCACAATGGCAAGATTCAAGCAGTGCACTGACATTCAAATTTGGTCGAAATCTAAATCATGGCTGTTTCGCATTTAAATTTGCTTTTAAAACCACAAAATGAATGGCTCAGGGTATAAAACGGAAATCAACCTTTGCGATGACAAGGTTTGAAATGATTTAAATTCAGTTTATAGAGATGTAGCGTTTCCATTCTCTCTCTTCTTATCTGCTGCATGTCGGAAAGGAGCCGATGCTTTCCGCGGTCTATTAATTAAACTATGCCCTCATATGACATTGAGACGCACGGCTTATCACCCGACTATTCGGATCTTTGGTGTTGGTGTCTAGGTGTCTACTTGTGTCACGAGTTATCACAAAACTCAAGATTGAAGAAATGCCAGTGACATCAAAAATGAACAAACTGAAAATCGGCCAGGAAAGGCGGACAAAATTCGAACAGAACTTTGTTTTTCTCAAAATACCGACGGCAATTGGAAAATGAAACCACAAAATACAAGCGAATCGTGTAGCAAAGAAGTTCACCTTAGCATTTAACTCAAGTTGCTCGTTCCAATTTATTTCGTGTCAAAATTATGAATATTCCTGCTCTTTTGCTTTTGTTATCATTTTTAAATATCAAATATCTTTAATTTGTCTTACAAGAATGTGAAATATGACAGACACGTACAGGTGTGCTTACATATAAAAACAGAGAGAGAAGAGAGAAAACAAATAAAAAATCAAAATCGTAAATTAAATCCGCAGTAAGCATGTCCACACTGAGTAGAGTAAGTCTGCAACAAAGCGAACATCCATTGCCATGGATTAGACATCGGATACGACGTATCTGCTTATAGATCGTTTATTAATAAATTCATATTTCGATTCATAATGAAACAAATGCAAATATCCTTATAAACATTTCTTATGCATAAATCGACATCACGCGGCGAGATTAACAAATTGTTGAGCGTAATTTAAATGCTATAAAATTAATATTTAAAGAAGAGATATTCTTACGGTTGTTTTTTGTTTTTGTGAGCACAAGGGACAACGGTTAAATCGTACGTGCAAAAAGAACAAGAAGATCCACATTCAGCTGAGGCCATAGTTATTTTTAGTTGGACCGAAAAAAAAACAGCAAATAATTTCTCTCATTTCATTTTTGGGATAGACATTTGAGAGGAATCATAATATGAGACGACCTAACTTCGGTGCAAAATGTCAGGTTGAATTTATATTTAGCCCGACCGCGTCCGAGTGCATTTTTAGATATTTTTAATTTTATGTATATTACTCGGTTTGCAAGTTGCCAAAATGACGCAGAGACGTAGAAGTGATGACGTAAAATGAGCATTCGATAATAATGTCTGTCTCAATGAAATGAAATTTTATTATTATTAATATTTCAAGTGACCACAGAATACGTATAGTCTGTGCCTGCGTGTGTAAGTGCATGGCAATGGAGATTATTTTTAATAATACCCTCGGTGTGCATTAAAATTGAGCGTTAAATTAAAATCTGTTGGGAAATTAGATTTCAGTCAAAATTAGACGAAACGATGGCAGAATTATGATAATTTATCGCGCTTAGAGAACAGTTACGTTAGTGGAAGGTGGAAGGCATCTTGTAATGAGAACGAGAGCAACGCGATGCGGAAGGATGGGATTTATGCAATTGAATATTTATGAACATTTTAAAATTTTATCCACTCGTTGTGGCGCTGAGTGTGTGTGTTGGAGGACTTGTGATGACTCGTCGGGGGACTGAGTGTATGTGTGTGGGAGGACCAATGATGATTGTTCTTAATTAACTAAGAGAGCGTTAAAAATGAGGTTGAGCAGGCACGTGTTGGATCCATTGGCAATCGGAAAGGTTAGTCCGCAGGGTTACTCTTACAATTCCAAAACATCAGTTTTACGCATCTGGAGTGTTTTTTTTCTCAAAGCACATACGATTCTTCAACACAATTTGACATCCAACAGGTGGCTACATGCCAAACGATGTACTTCCTGAAGAGTAACAATATTTCCATTTTCAGCCCATGTCTAGACTTGGACAACTAGACAAACTGGGACCTCTTAATGGGCAGCAATCTTCAAGTTTTAGTCGTGTCATGCCACACTGACCGTGAGTGTGAACTAAAAATGTGGCTGAATCTGCTTCCAACCAGAGAATCAACTGTCTATTCTTTCTAACCCTTGGAAAAGACAAAGAACTCTGTCTCAAATGGAAGTTCTGAAATGACTGTCTACAGCGTAATAGCCATTCTTGAATGTTCTGGATTTCATCGGAGTTCTCAAGTGAGGCAGTGGATTAGATTCCATCATGTGCTTGTCCATGTAAAGTTTGATGAGCTGAAATTGCTACAGTCACAGCCACCAATACTATTTCATGGATTTTGTAGACGTGACGACCCAAACGTTCGGCGTCTCTTGTCACGACACGACCCCACTGGAGCGCTGTAAACCAGTGAAATTGACGGGAGTAGAGTATTTATCACCGCCTCTAATGGGATGGATTTTTACGCAAAAACTAATGCACAACATTTTGAGGGGTTCTCTGCTTTCAATAACTACCAGACACAAACTAATGGACGCAGCTTGCTCAAAATAAGACAGAAGGCTACAAACAGTGCTGCATTAATGGTAACTGACTTATTAAACTGCCCTCCAATCTTTGTTTGATTTTTCGCTCTTATTCGGATTTGATCAGAATTTTTAATAGAGTGCCCATTTTCTGTCCAAAACGCCACGGGTTTGAAAATCGAAGTGGTAACATTTTGGAAAAGATGGATGTTTGTATCGATTCAAAACCCCTTCTTCTTCTGCTGGCGATAGTAGGGCGTAATCCTGGCCCTCAGCCACCAAGCCTCTTCAGCTGGCACGATCTGTAGCCTGGTGGCACCAATTAAACCCGCCAAGTTGGCTGAGGCCCTTGAGCCTCCTTGGAATGTATCAAAAGAGAGCAGTTGAAAGGACTAAAAATTCAAGACTCATGGGAAAAGTTAAGACAAGGAAAATCCTCAGAAAAACCTAACCCAACCAAACCTCCGTCACCACAACCACCACGACTTCAATCCATCATCACTCTACCGCTCACGAATAAACTTCAAATTAACAATCTATTTTCCGCCTCCTTAGTTTCTAATTATCAACACTTTTTTACTGTTCCGTGACACTGCCCGGTTTCAGGGTCGACAAAGGTAATTGGAGAAAAAACGCAAATAATGAATTCAAAGTCAAATTAAAATCTAATAACTTTTCAACTCAAACCGCAAAATCATCCATAAAGAGTCTTGAGGTTTTCGTGATCATGAACAGAGTTCTTGTGGTTTTCCCCATTTTCCATCTATTTTGTGCACAATTTCGACTGTGAATTCATTTGCACTTGGCCCTAAAGGTAGACCCACCTACTTACAAACTCATTAACAGCACATGCTATGCTTTCTCGTTCGCCCTACGATGTCTTCACTTCCATTCCCTTCCTCCCTCTGCTCTATACCTCATTCTAATTGCAATTTGTCTCCATGATGAAAAAATGAAAATGTATATGCATACATATGTGCTTAGAGAGGAAAAAAAATCATTTCAACAACCACTCACTTATATTGCATGGCAACACACAACATTCTTATTTTAAACTCTTCTATCGGTTGAATGTTTTTTTTTTTGCATTCATCAGACTACCAGCGAAACAAGAGTAAAGGAACAACTTGAAGAAAATTACATTAAATTGGCATCAATTATTGTATTAATTTTTTTGGGTTGGTTCACCATTTTTATGCTCAGTTTTCGTGTTGTAGTTATTTTTGTTTGTCTCGTTTTTTCTTTTTTCGGGGCGAACCCATTTCGTGAGCGCCTTTTTTTCGCTTATCCTATTAACGCCCTATTGCTTTAATTTTGTTTTTGCTTGTTCTCACTCCTTTCGAAGGAGTTGAGCTGGGAGGATGAAGTAATGTGCAGGAGGTTAAAGAGTGAGACTTTATGCACGGTAGAAAATTCAGAATGACACGATTTTCAGGAAAAATAAAAACGAATTAAAACAAATTAAATATTGTTGTTTTTTTAAATTACCTAAATGAAATATATATATTTGTACTTTTTGTTCAAAAACTTCACATTATCTGTCTTATCCTGGGATACTTCGCACAAATGCTCATTCAAGTTTTAAAACAGAATTCTTTCAAATTCACTGTCACTGTCATTTTTTTTTTTAATTCGCACAAAATGATTTTTTTTCTTTTGTAAATTTTTTAAATTAGCATAAATTATCGAAAATATATTCCAGCACATGTCACAAAAGTCAAATGAGTTCGCCAATAAATTCGATCGAGCAGAAATGATTTTCTCGTTTGTCTCGTTTTTCAAAAAGTTAATGAATATCAAAAATAAAAATAAGTCGCGTTAAATAGTTGTCCGAAAATTGAGTTGTCTGTTAAGCCACCGCACTGAACGAGCGTTTAAAATCGAATGCGACTCTAACTAACGATACTTCATAGACGGAGCTTAGTCTTATAAGCATTTGAATCGGATACAAGAATTCACAATTCATTTTATTTTTTATTTTTTATTTTTTTTTTGGTTGCCTTCTGTTCGCTGTACAGAGTACCTAGAGTGAAATACACCACACAGCACTGAATATACCACTTAATCTCGCACACTGGTTATGTTACTACACCATGCAGAAATAACGAAAAAAAAAACAGCAGAAAATATCAAAAAAAGAAACAGCAACGGCAGCAGTAAGAGACGACGACGAAATAACAACAACGGAAAACAAAAAAAAAAAAAAGAATTAAATAAATTGAAATTCGTATCGCTCAGATACACTTTTACTGAGAGAGAGAGCTTACTTCTAAGCGCTGTGTACACTCTGCCTGTTTGCTGTGTGTAGTTGCTGCTGCGGCGACGGCAGCCGCGGTTCTGTCTTTAGATGAATTTTTACTCGAACCGTGAACCCGAAATGAGGTTGTTTTCAAAAAGCAAAATCCAAAAAAAAAAAAAAAAAAACCATCAGCAAATATATCTTTTTGCATGATTCCACTTTGTTTGAAGTTAATGTTACACTCTCTCTCGGTATATCCGAGAGATGATGACGATATGATGTGCTTGGAGCAAGGTATTATGAATTTAACGCGTTCCACACACAACCGTCATCCACGTCACTGTGCGGTGTATTGAAACTTTGATGGAAACTTGATGGACATTGAAGTATCTTTTGCATGTTTGCCTCTTCTTTTCACTCATTTCTATATCAGAAAAAACAGCAGCACACAAAGAGAAATAAAAACAGCACACAAATGCAGAACCGTCTCGTGATCCTTCTCCTCCCATATTTATCCAACCTTATGTGGTAAGCCTGTTGTTTTACGAACATACACCATACCGAGCAAGTACGAGCAAAAAGAAGCGAGAGAAAAAAACGACTGCAACGCCCCGCCACGATGAGGAGCAAGGCAAATTCACCACAGCTCCAATGGATCTGCGCATTAACTGGTGTATCATGGTGTGTGCAAAAGTATCTCCCCCTATCTGAATGCAGTGGGGCTGGCTGGGGACTGATTTGAGCTCTCTACTGTGGAAGGTATGGTGAAAAGTCATCACACAACATTTCATCGCACGACGTTCAACAAAGCGGAACAGTCGTCGTCGTCGTCGTCGTCGTCGCTGTGATGCACGTATTTACCCACTGGAGTGAAACACATGCATTCACTTGCTGGCGGGGCCTGCGGGGTGTATCAACTCACCATACCACGTCTGCAAAAATTGGCGAAACAAAACAAAAAAATATGAAACGCGGCATCCCGCATGTTGCCTCTTTAGGGTTGGATAGGCAAAGCTCTTTGTCTTCCATCCCTCATTCGTGTGTAATCATCCCCCATATGCACACACATCCTGCACTGAGGTGATGGAAAGGAAAAAAAAAAACTAAAAACCGTGCAAAAAAGGCAAAAACACACAACCTTGCATGCAAGTGAATGGAGACGTGAAACCGGTCTTCGTCTCCTGTTCCTCTCGAAGGGGTAAGTGCTTTTGCACCACCATCTCCGAGTGGTAGCTGTGACTGTGTGCGAGTGTCGAGTGCTGGCTCAGAGGGGACTCAGAGAACAACGCATTCTGCGCAAAAGTCACCATTCGACGAGACGACCACCACTCTCTGCAGAGGTGACTTTGTTCAATTCACCAGCCATTTCTGATGTGCTGCCCCTGACACACCCACCAATCCCCCGCTGGCACAGCGCGCCAGATCCTTATTGTTCCAAATGGCATATCAAACGGAAAAATGATTTTCATGTTCTCATGTCAACAGAAAACGAAACAAAAACCGAAACGAGGGAAAAGGAGAGAAAACAAAATGAAAAGAAAAATTGTGGGTGTTACACGTATGGGCTATTAATATCACATGACTTAAACACTTGATATCTAGGGGTGGAGTAGAAAGGCCCCGAGACCATGCGATTGGAGGGAATTTTCGCACCAATTAGTTCGTTGTGATGGAAAATAGAATACTTTTTTCCTTTTTTTGTGTTATTGTTGTTTCGTTTGAATGTCTCCCACTGTCACCGCCACCGTCACCACCACCAGCGCCCGTCAACGGAAAGTCAGTCCTTTGTGGTCTGGTCATTTGAGTTTGAAGGTCAGGGTTAATTTTAAACATTTATAACTTTATAATGATGAATGAAGTATGCGCCGTAGCGGAGAGCCGCCGCCGCGCCGCGCCGCCTTTTGGTGAGATGACGACGAGGAGGGGTTGTGTTGAAATATGCAACCCCTCGTGTTTTTTTTTTCTGTGAAATTCTTGTGGATGCTACTTTTAAATTGAATAATTGTGGGAGAGAATTGCTCATTTGGCTTTCTATGGTCAGTTCGCCGCTGTGGAAGCGCCAAACAATAAAGACCATAAGGAGGGATGTTCTTTTTATTCCCCCGTCAGTGTAATTTCAACAGGACGAAAGGATAAATGCTGAAATCTCCATCACTTGTCACAAGCTATGCGAGATGTGGATACGGATGAGTAGAGACGAAGTTTCTGGCCTGCGGATGGGTGGTTTTTAGAGGGAACTCATTTTCAAAAAGTCGCTTGTTGCTTGTTCTTGTGGAATATTGTATTCGTGAGATTATGCACATTTGAATGATTGCAATTAGATTTAAGTTTATATGGGATTTTTTTTTTGCGGTGTCCTGTTTTATTTTTTTGCGTTTTGCAGGAGAAGGAGAACATGTAAAATTAGATACGCTGCTTTGAAGAGATTACATCGAGGTGGGAGCTCAAATTAACATTTCTGTCGACGGAAAATAAGTGGAATAGCCACGGGAACAAATATTTTGTTCGATTTATGGAATGATCGAGTTATCGAGTGTAAAATATGGGAACATTTAAGGCTAAGTTCTGAAACTTTCACAAATTTTCAATTTATAGAAAAATTAGTACATAAATTAAAATATATATTATTTAATCGTGTTTTTTACTTTCTCGTAATTAATCGAAAACAGGTGTATTTCAAATAAAGTATACAGGGAATTTATAGAAATTAGAAGGTCTTCAGTTTTATTTAACGAAATGCTAGCCTAGAAAAATTATTATGGAAAGAGAGGATATTCATTTTTTTATTTTTAAGCACTTTCTTTTAGCGAATAAAATGTACATTTCAAAGAATACACTTGTATTGTGCAAGCAATGCACATGGGAAAAATCACAGAGTCTTTAGTGTGATTTAACGAAATTCTCGTTAAAAAAATCTATTTTAATGTTAAATGTATTTAATTTTTATGTTTAATCCTCTAATTAATTGAAAAAATGTGTACTTCCAAAAAATTGGCACAGGGAATTTATGAAACGTAATGTGCTAAGATCTAACGAAATTCTGCATTTCAAAATTATTTTGATAAGTGACGATATTTATTTTTTATTTTAATTTACAAATTTAATCAAGTCAAATGTGTACTTCGAAGGATGTGTATCGAGTACTCTTGTTAAATGGAAAATTTTCAGCATTATTTAAAAAGAATTCTATTTTAGAAATGTTATATTGGAAAAGATGCACATTTATTTTCGATTGTTAATTATGTAATTAAATCGAAAAAAATTATACTTCATGTGTGGTTTTTTTTTAACTCAGGCTGTATTAGTTCTCGTTTGGGAAAAATTTAAATTAGGGATGAATACACCTCCATGCATTATTTTTAATTATCTCATTTAATTGAAAATAAATCTTTATTTCTAGACACAAAGCTCGTTAATTCGGAATGTTTTGGGAGGAAAGTCAGTCCGAATAAGCGCATTTCCGAATTAAGGAGAGTTTTTCGTGTGCTCTAAATAGGTATTCCTATTGTCAACGTGTGCAAGAAGAAAGTGAAGGAAGAAATTATGTTATTAGCACAAAAGACTTTTGAAGGTGAATTGCAGGGATTTCCGACTTCAAATGAACATTGCCGGGGCTACCTGAATCGAAATTTTGATGATTCTATCCGAGATCAATCCTTGCGTTATTTAATTTTTGTTAATTTATATAAATTTTAACTTAAACAATTATAAATCGACGCTTATTTATTCGGAAAAATCTGAAAAAAAAATAAAGTTTTCCGTATTGAAGGATTCCGAATTAAAGAGCTTTCACTGTAATTTATAGAAAACAGAAAGCGTTCAGTCTTGTCTAAAACTTCATGGTTTAGAAGAATTTTATTGAAAAGCCATGACAACCATATATTTTTTAGTTTTTCATGTAAATGTAAAGACAGAGAGAGAGAGAGAGAGAGAGATGAGATATAACAAAAGTATTACGAAATTGCAAAAATTGAGCTTCGGATTGTGAAACGATTTTCTAAAAAATTTGATAGCATAGAAAATCACAAAAATCAGATCAACTCAAATCATTGATTAATTTTCCTCTCAATACATGGTCAAATTAATGAACGACTGATACTCTTCAATCTCAGACCCAAAGACATGTCCAGCCGAATCGTGCAAGCTAATCCTGTTGCAAAGAGTCTCACGACTCATATGGGATCCGTTACATGGGTAAATAAGAACAGACGACAAAATACCACAATTAATTAAATGAAAAATTGCACAAGATCTCGAAACAAGTAGCATGTCCAACTGGCATAAGACCACCCTTCTTTGATATAGTTTCAATTAATTTCAACTTCTATAGCCAAACATTATCGAACACGATCATGCGATCTAGTGTAATTGAATTGTATAAACTTGCAAAATTATATGACAACTCTCAGCCGAGAGTCACATTTCTCAACGGTAATACCATGTTTGCATCGCTCTCCCATTGCAGCCAAAGAAAAAACACCACCATTAAAATACAGTTCAAATAAAATAGTACAAGTGATCGCAATGTTAATTTTGAAAGCTGATACTTTTGCTACAATTCGGAGACTTGTTCTCGCCAAAAAGCCGTACACACAAGAATTCGTAACATGATGTTAAGATTGAGAAAAAAAAAGGAAAACAAACATTTCAATTAAGAGACTTCTGTTTTTTCTTCCTTTTTTGAAAATGGAAGAAAATGGTTGCAAAATCATCGGGCGCACACGATCGAAGTTTATTGCACACAGGGTGAGAGGCAGAATCGAGAAATATGCGCGATTGCATGGATGTCTTCTTGTTTTTTTATTGAACTGGAATTATTGATATTTTATTACGAATGCTGGCATTTTAGATTGTCACAAAAGCTCTCCAGACAGCCCAGTGAAGAGAACAAGTTCGATTAGTGTACGATGTTGCAGTGAATTTGAATGAATAAGTGGTTTTAAATAACGAAAGGCGCCAAGATGAGTTATACTTCTTGTTCGTTTTATTTTGCTGCGGTTTCGTATTCGAATTTTGTGATTAATAGACTGGCTGATTAAAGGTTGGAGTTTGTGAGAGAAACGTGATATTTTTTATGTCACCAAGGTTTCTGCAAACATTTAGTCGGTATCTTTGTCTCTGATCGGGCTGTAAATGCGGGCTACACAAAAATTGCTGAGCTTGGAGCTGTCTGTATCAGGTACTCGCAGTAAAATGGATCTGCTTTGCATTCCAGTCTTAAAATATTCAAGGAATCTCAATCCCCCAAAAAATGCCCTCAGACACAAGTCAATCTACGCGCAGATCTCTGCATTCCTGTCTGCCAGAGACAGAGGAAGCGTCTTTTAAATTAAAATTTAAGTAATTTCCCTCGTGCAACCAGTTCGGTCGCTGATTGTATCTTCATTCCGTGCAAGACATATCTGATCGGTTTATGGGATACGAAAAAAAAAATGGGCGCGTACCCCATGTTTACCGAAATAAGCACCACCAGGTAATAAAGTACTGATAGCGACCACCACTTTTTGTGTCCGCAGGGAGGAGGAAATTTACGAAAACTAAATCATTTTTTGAATTAAATCCAACCCAAATCCACGAAAGAAAAAATCATCGAAGACCTGAATTACACATAATTGCTGGGAGAGTTCCGTTTTTCGTCGATGCCTTCCATGAAACGAAGGAAGAAACGAGCGAATCAAACGAACAAATTTAAGGGTCACCTGTGCCAGTCCATCAAGCGGTCTCGCGGAACTTTCTCTTTCCAACGAGCCGTGGCTGTTGACAAACTCATTGCTTCCAAGTGCCCCAATTTCGCACAGATCAGCAACAAGACCCGATTCCCTCAGCCCATCATTGAGCTGATTATTATGATTATTCTGTTTCCGTGCTGTGGCCTGCGGAATGGAGCGATTGCGATTGCGATTGCGAGTACGAGTCCTTCGGGGCCCTTCACGTACTTTTTTTCGTTGTGCTTCCCTTTCATTGCCGTCGTTGCGTGCACTTGTACCGTTTTGAATGTTTGTGTTGTGCTGTGGCCAACATCTTTGATTCGTTGTTTTCTGGACCAGATTTTCTGGCTGGTGGCTGCTTCCAACTAAACAGGTAAATCGCAAAAGAAATCAGATTTTTCGCCATAAAACCGGTTCCTGTTTGTTGTTGTTGACTAGAAGGACTGTGTGTAGTGGAAGGACCCGAAACGTGTGTTCTCGTTTATAGTTCACAATCTCTTTCTCTCTTTCTGCCTCTGGGATCCCCGCTGACACATGCACTCTGATGATGGTTGTAAAACATTTTATATTGGCCGAACGGATATGTGTGACGAAATGGCCGGCAAACGACCACGGATTTTTATCCTTCGTGTAGTTAAAGTTTTCATGCTTCTTTCTTTTTTTGTTAATTTGTTCGCTGAACGTTGCATGAAGAGGGAATCCAAAAAACGTATTTTGTTCCATTCGATAAACGAGGAATTTCTTTTCGATGCCACAATATGTGGTACCGAGGTGGACATAAACAAGATTGTGTGCAGTTTTGTAGCCGCCACTACGGTCACAACAAGAGGACGTACGATGGCCAAAAGATGAGAGCAACATGAAAAAAACACTCGAGAGTGTTGGCCACAAAGGAAGAGGCTTTTAGACGGAGTATCTGTCGCCAGTCCCAGGAGTCGTCTTTTGGTGTTTTATGTAACCAATAAGTGGGTTCTTGTGTGCTTATCCGCAAAGTCTCGTAAAATACAATGTTGCATTGATAGGTTCAGTTCAGACTTGCCGCCTACCCGCCGCCGATCGGCGCGGTGGCTGTTTGTGTGCGATGTGTTTCGGTTTGGGATGCATTATGCGTTCGGTGTTATTGACTTTGTTTTGTTTACTGATTGTTGACTCTTAGCTACCGAATTCGATCGACATTCGTACGAGCCATGCCATGGAAGCCACTATGGCTATGGCTGGCCTTGGCCAGGGATGGCAAGATGTTATGTGATTTTATAGCCATCGAATGGACACTTGGGGGTTTTGTTTTGATCGGAGGGCTCTCGTATGATTGCGTTTACAGTGAGCATTAAAGTTCAGGAGTTGAGATTGAGTCGAAGGACACTCAGAGTTTTTTATAGTAAATCAGCTGCTTATGGAATGTTATACACCTCGGAAGGGGGGGCATGAGCAAATTGTAAAAGCTGTGAGCCCTAATAAGACCGAGACATACCTGGGTGCAGTGCAAAAAGTCGCAAAATGAACCAAATTTTGATGATAACCTTTTTCTCATCAAGGTAAATAAGTAAATTCCCTTTCGGTGGCAACGCGGACGATACAAATATGAGCCAGTTCCATTCGATCGACGATCCTCCAAGCCATCATATTTTTCATTTTATTTTTCAATCGTTTACAATTTGATATTTTCTGCACAACTCCCTTGCAGTACATTTCAACACTTCCCGATTGAATCACATTCGAGCGCGAAAAAGTGGATCAAAAATATTCAAAAATAGTTCCAAATTATTCCTGTTCCAGATGAACACAGACATGACTCTAGAGGGGTAAGAATATTCACGATAGTTAGCATTTGGAATACATTTATTGTCGATATATTTTGGCAACTTCAGATCAATATTAGAAAATGTGTCCAAATGTAGCGTTGTCCGAAGTGCGCAAGGCTAGCAAAAATATGAACATCAGCTAAGGTCCAGTCGTACTTCCATGTGCATAAGGGTAGCCATCTGTATGAGCTTCAACTTTAGTCTAGACTGAACCAAAATGCTGATAAGCAACGCGAACAACACGAACAATTGGTTAATCACAACCAAGGTGAACCAAGATTCTGATGAATTTCGACATTCGGGAAGTGGCAAAAAAGACAGAGACAAACCGAACCAAAATTCTGAGGAATTTCGAACAAATGCAGTCAAATGACGCGAGGTTAATCTAGTCCGAGGCGGCCCAAGAACACGTTAAGAAGCAATTTGAACAATGACAAGGGGGAGAGACTTAGTGTAGTCCAAACTGGATCAAAATTCTTATAAATTTTGAACAGCTGAAGACCAACAATGGTGACTGTGCACCACGGTGTGATTGCACATCTCCATCACAACCGGTGGCCAAAGAGGTGTGTACGTTCCTTTAACTAGTCATTTCGAAATCTTTGATGATTTTGGAACGTCCGTAAGCTTGAGCAGTCTTAGTCAAACAAGAAGCAACTATGCATCACCTCAGTTGAGGCTTGAATCTTTCGTCAGCTGACTGCAACTGCAAGTCAATAAATACACACAATTTGCACAACTTCACGAATCGCAGGAATACCGCGCATCACCGGCACAGGCTTTTGTTCTCAAATAATTGCGGATTTCCATCCGAAAAGAAAAGAAAAAAAAAACTCATTCAAAACTGCACTTGATTTCGAAACAAAAACTACTGAAACCAATAAATATCCAATCTCTCTCTCAAAGTAACAAAAAAAACCCCTTCATTTGTAACCTCGTTCTGTTGCTTCCCTTCTTTTTCGCGAATTATTTGCTGTTTCGGCTTCTCCCTGTTTGCCGTGTTCTTTATTTGACGCACAAAAACAAGAAATCACGATCGGGATCATCGCGAAACATCTTTCGAATGCCGAATGCCACGTTAAATAGGTCAGCAGAGGCACGAACAAAATTTTATTTCATTTCATTTAAACCTTATTCGCGTTGCTGTTGTTGGTGTGATTTTGTTTTTGCTTTTGTCAGACATGTACACAGGTTGGTTGGTTGGTCGTCAGATGCACGATTGGGTGCTGTTTTATTTTTCGTTTGATTTTTGTTTTTTGCCTTTTTGGGTGCAGACAAAAATAGTGGAGAATGAAATGAATAAACAACAAAATAAATTAAATTTGTATGAAACTTACATTCGATGTCGATGGAGTTCACTGTTCACTTTTATTTTTGTACGCAACTTTTTGCAACACACTTGTTCACTTGTATATCTGTGGATTGTGTCACTTGGTATTTCTGAGCGGGAGATGAATCTATTTAGCGCGCAATCCAACCGAAATGTCTCGTCAACGACGAAGGACTACGAAATGCTTTGAGCTGTGGTTGCGGTCTTCACTTCGAGTCGAGTTCTCTCGCATAAATCCGCCAAAAATGATGAAAAAAAAAAACACGCATGCACCGCCAGTCCTAAGGAACACACTCTCTCGTCGTGGGAGGAGAGAGATTTTAAGTCTTTCAGGACGCCGTCACGGTTAAGGTGATGATGATGATGAGGTGGACGAAAGTGAAAAACGCGAGTCACGTCGACGAGGAACTTCGACAAAAAATGAAATAAGAACAAAAACGAACGTGAAACAACCTGACATTGAATCAAGTGACGAACGGTGTCATTCACATTTCTTTTTTTCAGAATATTCTCCAAGAATGATGGTGTAACGGAGGAAAAACTACTGCGTAGACCGGCTGCCGACTAGAAACTGGCTAAAACTCGACAACAGGATAACCCAAGGAGTCTCTTGCGCTGATAAATCATAGTACGAAACGCATACAACCTTATCTGCACCACCAACACGAGCACCAACATCACCATCGCGGGCAGCAGCAACAACAACCACCATCGTCAACATAGCGAATCCCCCCATCATTGCCTCCGTCGTCGTCGTCATCATCATCGCCAACATCATCATCATCATCGTCATCATCAACATAGTCGTCAGCATTACCATCGCGCGCGGTTGTTGTCGTTGTCGTTGTCGTTGTAGATAGAGCCGACAACACACCATGTGCCACCTTCGGTCCGCATTGAAGGCCATCTCCGGTGGGCCAAGAGCTCTTCTATGCAAATGCAAATGCACACAAGGAACAGAATAGGGCAGGTTGTGCCGAGAGGGGTGTGCAGCTGTTCGCCTCATGCCAGTCACTATGGCCTCGCCGCTGACAGAGACGGACTGTGTGTGTGCATAGCATGCTGCAGACATTAAATTTCCACCCTCATTCCACTTGTAAGTGGGAAAATCAAGGAAAAAAAACACCAAACCCCTTCTTGTCCTATCCAACCCTCCCCAGTCATCCCTTCTGCTAGCCGCGCGATGTTATTTAGCTTTGCTCCCTCTCATGCGGCCGAGGGTTGATAGTGGAAATTTCCAATATGGCTTGAGTTAAGGGAAATCTTTTTTGCTGCAAAAAAACTCTGAAATCTGCTTTCTTGGTTGTTTTTTTGCAAAACAACTTAAAAAAAACTCCGCCTCTTAGAGGCGCTTGCGTATCATGTGCCCACCACCGGCGGCGGCAACACGACCCGCGTGTATTCAGTTCTCACCCCACCCCATCAAGAAAGAGAAGCAATTTTTTTCCATTTTTTTCACCCCCTCCAACCGTGCTGGTGCCATTTTTATTTCACAAGAAAAAACACAATTTTTCTCTACTTCCACACATATACACTCATGCACACTCACGCACACACACTCGCACCGCTCTGCCGGCTTATGGGAAAATTGTACACCGCACTACTCTCCACATTCCACTTTCCACCATTTCACCGCAAAAAAATCCATTTATATCGCGAAGAGCAAAAAAAAAGAAGTGAAACATCGCGTGAGACTCACTCACACCTTGCAATACATACACTCGCTCAAGTGAGACTCCCCTGTTTTCGTGCGAAAATGAAAATATAAAAAAATACCGCCCCCTACTCATACTCGATTGTTCCCGCCACGGGCACCACCAGCGCGCTAGGTACGGTCTTCTCGGCTTGTCATATGCATGAGCACGAGTCGAGTCGAGTTGGGTCCCCCTGCTACCGAACCGACACGATAGGCTGAGTAGGCACACAGAGAGCCGACCCGACTACTACCAAAGTACCAACAGTTCGACGTGAATTTCTTAAGGAAACTGTGAGTGAGCGATGGAAATTGTCCCTCTCTACCCCTGGGCTGCTGACGGTGAGAAAATCCCCTTCGAACGGCGTGTAGAGTGTAGTATGAACGCGAGTGAGATAAGTTCGTCTCTCTTCAGTTGCGGGTGCGCAAAATCATGCTAGGGGTAGCAACTAGCAACACGTCGTGGTGTGGCTGTGGAAAGGGGATGGGAAATTGTCACCGCCCGGTGAGCTGGGTGCAATGCAATGCTGAACGACGGCAGCGATGTTTCCATGTTCCCGACGGAGTGACTCTCACTCCGTTGCGGCGAGCTCCGCCCTTTTTTGTTTCGTTTTTGAGTAGGGATCGACCATAGAGTTGGGCGACATCTAGTGGTGAATGGTGGGCAGTTGCTGAACTGTTACCAAGGGGAAGCAGTCGAGTGGCATGAGTTTGTACTAAATTCAAACGTAGAATGAGTGAGTTCGTTGCGATGGTTGATGGGTTGGATTGAGCGGCATTTCGGAAGGAGAAGTGGTTCATGTTTGGATGGTAAGAGATTTTTGTGAGTTGTTTTTGTTGTGTTCCTTCCTACCTGGTTGGACGTAGTAGGTATATGGCAGAATTGGGAGAAAATTGACTGTTCTGTTCAGCAAATCCATTGTAAATGCTGCACTGCTTGTTTATTTTTTCCTTATTTTTGTGCGTTTTGTTTTGTTTCAATTGTGCTTGCAGTGCCAACTTTTTGACGTGCCTTCCGTCATTAAAAAGTAATATGAACGAAATTTTTTTATAGCTTGGGCTGAGAATTACAGAATATACCAAGAATAAAGCTGTGGTCTTTCTGTCCGGCAGGCATCTGCCAATAAAATATACTGGTACCTATCTGGCAATCGTGTAGACATACAATTGTTGCCATTGTCAGCCGATTGGGACTTTGTTCTGTACATTCGTTTGCCAAATGAACTGTGAGGACTTTTGTAAATTTCTTCATTCTCAGTGACATGTCATATTTCTGTGATATCGCTTAAATCGGGGTTTCATTACATCACATTTTGAATGTTTTAATTTTATTGCCGAAATAAGTGGCACAAATTATGAAGATTTTGACACAGATTCATCAAATCACACTGAATTCGGAGACAGCAACGCAATCACCTGCAAAAAGCAAGAATTCAAAAACGATATCGGAAGAGAGTTGACACGGAAATTAAGTGAATCCGGGTGCACCCCAGAACAAAAACTTCGAAAGGAAGCGACTCTAAGCGACTGCAAAGACAAATCGACGAAACTCCAGATCACCTTCAAAGACAAACTTTACAAATATGACATCTGGGAATGACAAATTATTGGTATGCTAAACATCTGACAATGAACATAATCTGTCAACCGTGTGAACTTGTAATTTAGCATTTTAAGATAGCCCGCTATGAGGTGACAATCATTTGCAGCTCCTTGTGAGGACATTGGGAGACACTCGATTGACAGACTGTGTTCATTGCTTCTAAGTCATACAAGGCGGCAAAAAACCTGTTCAAGATGCACGAAGTTTATATTCGTGGGTTGGTGAACAGTGCTAGCACAATTGTTGTGGATCACTTCTGTTTTTCGAAATTCTCAAATCCACTACTCTTCTACCCAAATTGTACGACCAACTTATTGTTGTTTGCTGTTTGCCCTTCCAATTTTTAAGAGTAGTCTTTACTTACAGAGTTGTCAGGACTGCATTATGTCTGAGCATGAAGAATAGGTGCCTTTCATCGTTGACGGTCCTGGATTCGATCTTGCTCTCCTGTTCAAACCAAGAGGCTGGAACATTGGTGTCCCTACACTCAATGTGGTTGAACCAGTGCAACCGACGAATTTTTTCGTACCATATAAAGGGTGATTTTTTAAAAGCTATAGAAAAGCTAAAAAAAAGCTAAAAAAACACATAAAATTCAGAAAAATTTAATGTTTGAAGACTATTTCATGCAAATGTTGACCTTGAGTGCGCCTCAAATAGTCCATCCGCCTAGTCCAATTTTGTCATACTCTTTCCAACATTTCGGCCGGTATCTCACGAATAAATGCTTCAATGTTGTCTTCCAATGCGTCAATTGAAGCGGGCTTGTCTGTATAGACATGAGCTTTAATATTGCCCCATAAAAAAAAGTCTAAAGGATATCATCTCACGGTAGCGCTCACCATTCACAGTTACGTTACGATTCGCATCATCTTTGAAGAAGTACGGTCCAATGATGCCACCAGCCCATAAACCTCACCAAACTGTGACTTTTTCTGAATGTATTGGTAGCTCTTGCAATGCTTCTGGCTGATATTCACTCCAAAATCGACAATTCTGCTTATTTACGTACCCATTGATTTACGTACCAATTGACCCACTGACCATAAAATGGAAGAAGCGCGCGATGAACTTTCCTAACAGAGCACGCAATTTGATAATAAAATTCAATAATTTGCAAGCGTTGTTCGTTTGTAAGACGATTCATGGTTAAATTATAGACCAAACTGAAGATGTTTGACAGTGAAACAAAACACGAAAAGTGCGTCTGCTGTTTAAACCAGTGTTGCCAAAAAGATAATAGCTAAAAAATCACCATTTACTCTTCCCTTTTTTTCCGCTATTTACATCTTACAAACTACCTTAACACACTACGTCTTACTAAACTATGTAAGACGGCCATAGGTTGCGGCTGCTCATCTGCAAGACAGTTACCGACTACTACTCCCATGCGGGAGTCCGCAATACCCTTTCTACCCAGGGTCTAAAGGGTTCGACGAGGATGCTGCATTGCAACATCTCGCACATCCCGCCTTGATACCGCCATACTGAACCGGAGGAGGCCTTCCTCAGCTCGTTGTGCAACGGAGCAGTAGTGGTTGAGTCGCCCGTCCACAGTTGAACGGGCGGTATGAAAGAGGAGCGGTACCGCATTTATGTCTTGTGTCAGACCGTTCGAATCCAAATAGAGGAATGCTTCGGGGGGGGACATATCCGTTGTGACGTACCCTTTCATGGTATAATTAATTGTGGTAGTAAGCCCCCGAGATCAAGTTATTGACCAAGTTCGTCGCTCTGGCAGTATGACCTCGAATCAACTTCACGAGGAAATTGTCCACTCGTATCAGGTTCGCCCTGTTGTATAAGATCTCATTGGAATAGAATTTTCTGTACTGGGACTCTGGAGTTCGATTAATATGAAGGCAAGCCCTAAGACAAGCCCTCTCAGACAACCGAATCTTTTCCATCAAGCTAGCACTCACGTTGAACCACACGGGGCAGCCATAGGTAAGCATTGGCCGGGTGACGGCCGTGTAGCAGATAACCTTAACCCTCGCATTGAGTTGGCTGTTGTAAAACAGTCTCTTTGTAAGGGCAAAAGCACCTCGGGCCCTGGCCAGAACTTTCGCCAATTCTTTTTCCCATCCGCCGAGGCCTTATACAACGGCGTGCTGAACAATATGGTTTCCGACTTCTGAAAGTTGATTTTCAACTTCCAGTCATCGCAATCTCTCATGAATAAATCGAAGTCACCCTGCACGAGAGTAGTGATGTCCTCGATCTTTTGCCTGATCTGCACACAATCAAGTCATCGGCGCACGCAATAACGTGAGGAACAGAATCTATCAGATCGCTCAAGTAAATGCTGAATAGGATCGGCGAGTTAACGGCACCCTGTTGGAGACCATTTTTACATCAAAAATACTTGTGGAGGTCACGTTGCCATTCTTGACGACGAATCGTCTACCGGTAAGCATGTTACACACTAGGTACAGCAGTGGTTTGCTAATGCTCAGCCGATTGAGCTTGTAAAAGAGACCTTCTAACCATACGATGTCAAAGGCTTTCTCCAGATCAATCAGGCACCCGTACATTGTTTCTGGCTCATGTTCCATTGTATATCCGATACCAGTTTCGACGCGGATGACAAATATCATCCGCGACTATGTATTCCACTCATGGGCAGCCTTTGCTGTCTCTCTTCCTCTCATTAGGGCTTGTGAGTTGTCAATTTTATGACGGATTCTATGGGTTTCGGCCTCTAATCTGACAAAAGTGTTGCGACCGTCGATGCCCGCCTATGGGAGCTTTTTGAAAGTTGAACAAAAGTAAATTCATATATCAACTTAACGTATTGTATAATAGAACTAATAAAAACACGGGCCTGTTCTCTATGTCGAGGTTGTTCTCACATCTAACTGAGACTCTTTGAAATACATTCCAACTAAATCTGCATGCTTTCACGTCCAATTAATCAAACAAAATGAATGTAGTCAACATTTTTCGTTGCAATTATCAAAAAAAAAAAGACAATATTTATAAAACAGAATCAGTATCTTATTTCAGCATCTCAGTAAAAACCATTCATCCGTTAAAATAAAACCGAACAAAACTAATACATTTCCGGACTTAAGAAACAAAACGACAACCAATTGAATCTGTGCTTAAATAGTGGATCATTTTCGTTTTCGTTTTCTTTGAACTTATGTCAATTAATATCGAATTTTCTTATAACCTTTAAAGGACCAAAGCACCAGTATGTTCCACTTTATTGTCTGTTGCCCATTCAAGTGCATTCTCAAATAATTGGACAGCATCTCTAGAAGACACTGAAAAAATTCGAGGATCTACCTGTTGTCTGGAAGGCAAACATTGAATCAGGGCTACGAATTGGATGGCAATTTAGCTGAGAAGTTAAATCCATTGAAGAAACGCTGATGCAAGGCACATCTTGAAGTATAAGAACATATGTGGAATCTCAAGGAACCTTGACTCAAGCGCAGAATAAGTAAGTTCGTCTTTGCAAGCCTTGGTTGATTGCCTTGCATTCAGATGAACTTGACTTTTTGGATTATGATAATCATTAAGCTTATTTGTATGCTAATAGAAAAAACCTGGCGCCTTGCGATTTGTAACATACACTGCTGCATTGTGTTTACGAATGCAACTCGAGAAATTAACTAAAGAAAGCTTTAATAAACGGCTGTCAAAACAAGCGAATCAATCATCCTAATCGACATTCAGTATTCGATCACATTTTGCAAGAACGAGTCGACGAGTGATCGCATTTGTTTGCACTGTTTTGGGTAATTACATCAAATGCAGTTGAAATTATTAATGGCACCTATTTGTCGAGGACGTGATGATTTCATCTCCTTTCAGACATTAGGTGCTGCTTACTTCTACAACTAGCGACGACTTGGACGTCCATGTCCTTGTCTTGCTCATTATACATCGATAACATCGAAGACATCAATGTTTGCTAATCGATGTATCGAAACATCTGATGCATCGGATACATTCGATGTTAAACGATATATTTCTTCGATGCAGCGAATGAAAGCACGCTCTATACGTAGTTGAATTTCCACCTTCATACTTTTGGGCAACTTATACAACGACACAAAAGAGACGAGGGATCACGCCCCCCGAGTGACATAAAAGGGAACAGACTGAATAGTCATATTTTTGATTGCGGCACAGGCATTTGACAGAATTTGGCATCAAGCTCTCTTGTCGAAAATGCGTGCCTCTCTTCTTCTATGGATTAGAAATTACCTTTCGAACAGTTCAATTCAAGTTATTTTGGATGGGTTCAGGTCTAATATCCACCAAATAAATGCTGTTGTTCCCCAAGGCTCTATTCTGTCTCCGACACTCTTTCTCATTTTTATAAATGATCTCTTGTCTCCTACTTCTAATCCAATCCATTCCTTCGCTGATGACAGCACCCTCAGTTTTTCATATTCGTTCCAAGTCTCACGACCCCGCCCTTCGGCCGTAGAATTGGAACGGCAACGTATGTTTAACGATCTTGACAGCATAATTAATTGGGGAGAGGACAGCCGAGTGGAATTTAATGTTTCAAAAACTCATTGCTGTCTGCTGACACGCAAGTGAACCCTTGTTAGTCAGCCATTATCCATCAATGGCGACTGTGTCGATGAGACCGGAAAGCTTTCCATTCTTGTTATATTTATCAACACAACACTTAGTTGGAACGATCACATAGTTGAGGTCGCCAAAAATGCTGCGAAATGTTTGGGCGTCCTTAATCGATGCAAGAAATATTTCACACCCTCTGATTTGGCTTTACTTTCTAAGGCGTATATCCAACTTGATCAAAACGCTTATATCTGTTCTGGTATACCCAAGATCACCCTTCACCCACCATAGAATCAGATGAACATCGAAGTCAACAATATTGCAGAGTCATTAGACTCGCTTGAACATCGACGTTGTATCTCTTATTTGTCCGTATTTCATCGCTATTGTAACAAACAATGCCCATGTCAGCTAGCCAAATGCATTCCTCCTCCCCATGAATTCACCCGCAATACCCGTCTCGCCAGGAATGCTCATCAGCTCACTCTTAAGCCTACTTTTGGACGCACAGTTATATTTAGAGACTCGTTCTTCAGCGGCACCACACGAATATGGAATGCTCTTCCCAGCCTAATATTTCCCACAGACTGCAATCCGCAGATATTTAAGACCAATGTGCACAGGTACCTCCTCTCTCTTTCTTCGGCCCGTGCTGTGTCTTGACCCCGGACACTTAAGACCCAGACAACCCTAAGACACAGTTCGCTCGCAAGCAAGCTCTTTAATTCGGAAAAAAAAATAATTTCCGAATTAAAGAAATGTTTCCGGGTAGTCCCCGCAATACACATTTGGAGTCCGAAAAAACCTTTCAAAAAGTGGATTGCGGGAGTCCCTGCAATTTACATTAAAAGTCTTTTGTGTTAATAAAATAATTTCTTCCTTCACCTTCTTCTTGCACACTTTCCTCCAGTGGAGCTCCAGTGCTGATGCTGGGTGGGTGATGGTTAAGGTCGGCATATCAGAGGTTGTTGTAATTTCGAGACCGCCCGTTCAATGCACCCTACATGTCAGACTACATTGAAGTGAGTGGCTAAGTCGCCGGATCTTTTTCACGAGTGATGCGAACTTTCCTGTAGGATTGGTCAAGCTGGTCGATTTTGAAACAGCTTGGAAGATCTGCAATCAGGAAAGCCGAGCTTAGTATCAAAGCCAAGTTAGCGGTTTTCAACTCAGCATTCATTCCAACTCTCGCCTAAGGTCATGTAATTTGGGATATGACCGAAATAATAAGATCGCGAAGACAAGCTTCTGATATGAAATTCCTTCATGATGCTGTCAAAATTACTCGCCGGGATAGGATGAGGACCTCAACATTGAGCAGCTGCTTCTTCAAACGCAAAGCGCTATGCTTCGGTGGTTTAGTCACGTGGCACGAATGTCGCCATCATCGCGACTTCCGAGGCTTTGGATGCGAGTTCATCAGGGAGGCGACCGCTTGGCGGACCCAGGACGAGGTGGTTGGACAAAGGCCAAAACTCGCCCGGTTACGATTGGACATGACTCCCGATGAGTTAGGGTCGATGGCGGAGTATCGAGTTGCCTGCTGATCTCTCTGAACCATGTTCATCCAGTTTATGCTGAAATCATATAAAATTCATTAGAGTCAACTTCACGTCTTAATTTCTATTCGAAACTAAGATTTGTTTATTCCAATTAAAATGCCTTTGGAGTAGGAAACGACTCTCACGACTCAACCCTCCCACAAGTACTCCCACGATACCCTCCTAAACAAGCATCAACCTGCGAATGGCATCCAGTAGACTTACTTACAGCCCATGCAGGTGCAACTTCCCGCGCACAGTCCCTCAGGCACCATGTATGATTGATAAGCGTTTGACTGCTGCGTTTAGACAAACGGATCAAACAGGCAGACAGCCAGATTCAATTTAATTTGTATCCATTGGCTCCAATCAATTAAATCACATAAACAAACATCGAGGTACAGAATTCAATTAAATTGAATCCGCATGTTCGAGCAACCCAATCCCCAGCTAACCCCAAGGTGCTTAGTTAAACTGCTGCTGCTGCCGTTGTTGCTGACCACCTGTGGCGAGTTATTCAAAAGTTTTCGCCTAATGCCAGCCTCATGCGGCGGTGAACGCGCGTCCCACTCGCCGCATGATCCGCCGCCAATCCACGGCGTTCGGCTGATAATTATGCACCCTTCTGCAGTCAGATTGCGCGCCGATAAGACTGCCATTAGCTGTCAATTCGTCACCGTGTTTGCACAACGAAATTAAGATTTAATGAATGACTTCGCGAAAATTCCCAATCCCTGAGGTAATCGATGAGAATTTCATGACACGCGATGTCTGGACGCCCTGCATTCGGGGGATGATAGTCAGTCAGTAGCTGATGCTGATGATGATGCGAAACAATTCGCCGGTGTCATGTTCGGTACTGTGACTGTCGAACAGCCAGTACCGGCTCTGAGCTGGTTTGGCGACTTGAACAATGCACCCAGCGCTGACGGTTTTTATGGATATCTAATTGGACAATTAGCCAATTAAAAATATAAATTGTTAAACGTTAATGACGTCGTTGGCGGTCATTAGGAAATAATCCGTATTCCTATGCACCGGCAATGCCGGTAAGGAGGTCTTATCCGGTTAACCGGAGGCATGTAATTAAGGGGTTAACTCAAAGGTTAACAAATGGTCGCTGTTTACATGGAGCGGGTGGGGACTTGAATGCTAATGTCGAACCCCACCCATGTCGTTATGGTTTTATCGCCGAGTAAGTAGGTGCAGTACGCGGCGGGTGTCAACCGCTTGACTCTGCTCGAATGGTAGCTGTTCCGATTCAGTTAACCCTGAAGCAGGTAAATATGTACCCTTTCGGTGATTAACAGTCACAAGTTTAATTTGACCGAAGGCTGCTTGATGGTGGGGAAAGCGAGGGCTCGTTGGAATTTGAATCCTGAAGCAATTCAGACCTCTATGCTTGATCGAATAGAGTGAAATACAAACGATACGCGTTGGGAAACTGGTTCCTACTAAATTGTGTTGTTACGTATAGGTCCACTGAGGTCCACGGACACCTTGACGTTGAGCGGGGTTTAGGCCGACCCGCAAGCCTGCTGAAGGCGTGACTCTATCAAGGGGAACAATGATCCATCTTGGACGAAGGTGCTCTGATCAGAAGGATGGAATGATAGCTGAACTAAGTCTATCATCCGTCTAATCCAGGGTGTTAAGCGGACTACTGGACAGTTCTTAGTCAGGTAATTTTGGCTGCGTTCTAACGGTGTCCCGTAAGACCCCGGAGAGTAATAATGGCATTAACACGCCTATGCGAGGCCTTAGAGTGGCTTACCTCTATTTCCTTAGCTGCTGGTGGGATCAGAATTAAACCAAAAAGAAGACGAGCTATGAGCACCTCGGGCGATAACCTCTGATGTTGCACTGAGCCGCGTTGAGCATGGGCTTAAGAAAAAAAACCAAGTGTTTAATCTGAGCCACTGCAATTACCAAGAGTCCACCAAATGGCATGAGCATGCACAGCTCTAGCTTCCCAACCTCTAGTTAAGGCAGTAAAGGAAAGAAGACTGATGACCACTCCGAGACAACCTGACGGAGTGGATGATAAACTGCTCAGTGGAGCTGGCAGCAGGTATATCTTGAAAAGGGCTTCGCACCTGAGGAAGCGAGGAAAAATGTAGAACAGCACAAGGCGAAGTCTAGGTCGGAGCCTTCCACCACGGGCAAAAAGGAGCAGCAGCTCCATTTCACCATCCGTGCCTAATGCACGAAAAAAGACAAAGCTGGACAAGTCGCAGGCAGGACCCTCAATTCCAATTGTTACAACTAACGGAAGAAGCTGTTCAACTTTTTCAAAAGGAACGGGCGCTGGAAGAAAGCTGGCGAGGGCAGCAGAAGTCGAGAGGCGAGCAGTTCGCCCTTGAGAATATCCAAGGGAGATGCTAAGATGGTCAAGGAAATAACTCTAGGGAGCATACGCTCAAATTCCAGGGTATTCACTTCAAGTCTGGGACGCTACTTGGGAACTTCGCAAACCTGGGGACCGCGGAGTGGCTAAAACTGGTAGCACCCAATCTAGGTAATTTAAAGGAAGTGCTCAACCACGTTCCCTCTTCATTACCGGACAAGAGTACAAGACTACAGTTGGTCTCCTAGAGGCACAAAATGAAGGGATCAATACAAAATTACGGAAGGTGTTGTATGGTCGTGATAAACGGACTGGGCGAGTGATGGGCCTCGGATCCACAGTCCTTTGACGTGATAAAAAAAGTAAAGCAATTTCCTTGAGTTAGAGGCTCGGCAGGGTTGCAGTCTCTGGCCTCAAGAAGTCGTTTTCTGAGATGAGTCCGTCAACCACTCAAAACCCAACCTCCTAGATCCTTTAAGGGCAGAAAGACTTGCTTCCTAGGAATTTATGTCTCTCTCTGAGGACTCACTCTCTGAGGATGAGCATGAACTGACGGCTGTGCCGATGAGCATACTCCTTGAGGAGGAGAGAGGGGCACCAGCCCCTAACGAGTAATAGCTCCATGCTCCCCTTTACATTCTTAAGGTCGCCCCGGTGAACATCCAAGCGCTGTAATAGCAAGGATGTTCACCACTGACGATCTGGGCTGCATTTTGATTCAGGAGCCTTACATTCTGAGAGGAGCAGTCAATGAACTGACATGCAGGAATGCAAAGTTAATTAGTACCCAGTCGATGAGCCTGTATTCTTATAAATAAAAATATTAATTATGTTCTTCTTGCATAGCATGCCACAAGGGACCATGTGCCCATTTTAGTGACACTAGCCATGGCATGAAGTGGGTAGCAAACCGGCGTCCTAGCATCGGTGTTCTTTGCTGGAGATATGACAGCAGTATCAACATCCATGCAACAACTGGTGGGGCACTGCAATAGGCTCCAACTCATTGGATGTGGCGCATTTGCACACAATACCATCTGGGATAGCACCGAAAGAGGTGAGCACCTGCTGCAATTTACCTTAAGCTCGTCACTTGCCCTTTTCTATGTCGGGAATTTCCCTAACCATAGGCAGCCACAGGCCTATCGCCTTCATTAAAGACTGGGAAGTGTCCAAAGAACCGTCCATGTGTGAGCACAGAATGGTCCGGTTCGATCTGGACAGCTGTGGCTTAGGGAGTAGAAACTGAGGTCTCCTTAAATCACTTCTAGGAAGCAGTCTGGAGCACATTGATATCAGAAGAGCTCCCGCCCCCTTTCTAGAGTTAGAGCATGTTATCGAGAGTACAACAAAAGCTATCACAACAGCGTTCGAAAGTTGTCCAAAAAGCAGGGACATAAAGGGATAGAGAGTACCATCGAGGAGCAACGAATTATCCAATCTTCGAGCTAAAACCACACAAGCTGTTCAACATGGCCAAACGTACAAAATGTCACTCACCTCGAAATGAAATAAAAGCAAAAAGGAAATTCTTAGCAATTTCTGAGAGACAATCACTAAAACTCCGGCTGCGGCTAGACTCCACAAAGTGCTAGCCAAAACAGGGGAGATACAGATGTCTCTAAAAAAAAGCCTGATGGTCCCTGACTGATTGTGAGGAACAGGGGGCAGACTTCTACTCCCTTGCGAGCGCCAAAAAGCAGTCGGCCACAGACCAAGGGTTGAAGACTGGAAAAGCGCGAGGGAGATTTTCGTTCTCCTAAGTACGTCTGGAATGGGAAATATGCTTATTTCAGCTCCAAGAGTGGATGGAATCACATAGCCCGTCTCCAAAGAGGAAAGGGTAAATTAAGAACATATCTATCATTGACATTAAGAGCGGTCTGGCATTGGGCAGCATACCAATCCAGTAGAGACTGGCAAAGGTAGGTTACGAGGAAAAGATTGAGCGCGAGTGCACTCTTTTGGACCTTAAGTCACCAGCCAGACCGACATTGATGGAAAATGAAGAAAACGACCGACATTGAAAACGGAAATGAAGTAGCGGCCAGCATCGACGAAGACCCTGAAATGTTGGTTCGGGATCAATCAGCTTAATACAACACGGCTTATATTGAAAACTGATTTCCAAGGAAGTTTACAAAAAAGAACTTCAACCATTCGGTCACCAAATGGAATTAATCTCAGTCCCAACCGGACTGTATGCTACCACTTCTCATTGGAAACCATGTCCTTTAAATTTGAAAATCTAATAAGAATTAAAAAAAAACCTCTTTTAGATTCCAATTGTGAAAGAATTCCCCTTTGGGAGGGATGAGAATGTCCCTTCTCATTATTCTAGGATTTTTCTATGAACAGACTACTGCATTATCGACACATTCATCTAGTGCCATCTAGCGGTGACTATATGTAGCTACTTTCTGATAGTTTATGCATACATTTTTAATTTTTTTTAATTTTGCTTAAAATAGAGAAGTCTCTCGGTTTCTTTAAGTGCACGGACGATTTTGATGAACTGGGCATGTTTAAAATTGGACAGAAATTGATTTCATTTTTGAGAGACTAATGGCTTGACCATGTGTGGTGCGTTGACAGTTTAGACGCTTTAGGGCGACAGGATACCAAGTCAAACAGAAAAGAAGTACTGGTGAGATATCCGATTTCAAATTGTTTTTCCTCTTGTCCAACGATAGATTTGAAGTATAATCACACATTTTTGACGGTTATTCTTGAATTTGTTGACGTACGAAACATCGAACACCAGTCTCAGTACACAGTAAAAAGTTTGTCCAAAATGCTTTGAGGCTAGAGTGTTAAAAGTCGGCCTCCTTTCCGTTTCTAACTGTGAAATTATAACAGTTTTTGTGTTACGACTTGGCTGGGCACGAAACCCTGCGATAGTAGGTACTTCCTAGGGCTTTGTTTGTGATTTTCGTTTTTTCGTTCGATTTGAGAAAAAATGTGCTTGACTTTTACGTTTTCTATCAGACTCGTATTGGCTCAGTTTTTTTCTTTTCTAATTCTCAAAATGACAATTATTTGTTAGAGGAAAAAAGGACAATTTCGGAAAACGTTGTAGTACATTCCGCGGCGGGGTTAAAAAGAGGACATGTCCTCCAAAAAGAAGACGCATGGCAGCCGTGGATATTGCACAAGTGAGTAACGCGTCTAGTGTCTAATACTCTGGGACGTTATCTAAGTATAAGAGTTTTGCGTGACGTAGGATTCTGCTTAAAACTACAGTCGAACGTCCATAAGTCGAATATTCACGGGAACAAATATTGTGTTCGATTAATGGATCGTTCGAGTTATGGGGTGTAAAATATGGGAAAACTTGAGTCTTAGGTCCCTTTAAGCCCTGAAACATTCGTTCAACTTGTAGACTTTGACTGTATATCCAAATGTAGATCAAGAATGAAGCCATTAACAAATGATGAAAGTGCGATTTTAAGAGATACCGATGCTTCAGCGACTGCGTATTTCTAGAGATCGTTTAAAATTTTAACATCAAGTCATCACATGAACTGGAAGTATGGAGATGTACAAGCACACGAACCTGAGTACGCTTTGGATGAAATAATTGAGTAAAATTGGAATAATCCTCATAGAATGTCATTGGAAAAGAAAGTATGTAATTATGTTGTATGATCCTGGATGTCTGCTTCCAATTGTGGACGCCAAGTTGACTGAGGTCCCAAGACAATTGTGTGCCTGCGATCACCTTAGATGCGGGCGTCCCCTTTTGGATTGTGTCACATGCTTGGACTCAAGTAAGAACAAATTACACTTCGTTTTTTTTTAATTTTGTCAATCATTAATTTGGCCATGTTGTGGCCGGACTTGACTGTTAAACATAATAATAATAATACAGTACAGCCTCGCTAGCCCGGACACTCGCTAGCCCAGACACTTCAGTAGTCCGGACACATCTCGATGTCGGACAATTCAAAATCTTACCTCTACAGTCCGGACAGAGTATTAAAATGGGTACTGTTTACACATTCCCCTACTAATTGTGTAGCTTGCAGTCGGCTATAGAGTGTACCCATTGTCTATTGTTTTTCATGGCCTTTTCACGGCTTTTCACTCATTTTGAATTTAAAAATAAAATAGGTCGTGGTATTTTTTGTGATTCAAGCTTGAATTTCTCGTTGAAATTTTTCTCAAAGATAATAGCACCATTAAGTATTTATTATAGCCTCTGCAAGAAAAAGGATCTATCTGTAATAAAGGTGTTTGAAAAATTGTCGGTAGTCCACTTCATTTTACTTTTCCTCTATAGTCCAGGCTTTTCGATATTCTGCAAGAAGCCTTGTGTGTCCGGACTAGAGAGGCTGTCTACCTACCACTCGAGTTGCAGAATTTAATCCCGTTCATGGGTGTACGTAAATATTATTCCTTTACACCTTGGAGAATGGGAACGTTGTTGCTTGAAAATATTAAAAATATTAAATATGACCGTGAAATACAAGGCGTCATCAGCGGAGGGTGCTGTCTGGGTCCGTATAATACAAAACGTCATCAGCGGAGAGTGCTGTTTAGATAGTGGAAACGCGTGAAGAGTACAATTCCATCTTCTGCGACTTTCGGCTTCGCGTGAACGCGAGAGTAGTGGATGTGGTCTTGATGAAGAACGGCCAGTGTGATACTGCAAATAAAAATCAACCTATGAATCAGTGTAGCACATTGTATTGCGTCGTTTGACAGATGGCAGCAAACGACAGCATCACCAACTTCTTCACCTCAATACCCCAACAAAGCTAGCATTTTCCTTTGAAAATCTCTCTGAAATCCTGACTTATTAAGCAAAAAAATGTTCGAAATGATTGAAGGCTTCCACCTCGATAACAGTCCCCGCTGAGCTTGTCAAGCCGCCAAATCAACTTAATCAAAGTTCAACCACAGCACAATTAGTTTAACAGACAACGTGAACTGTTCTCGAACAATCGAAATGCCCACAATCTCAGCGGCCTCATCCGTAATCCCCTTACGCGCTCAAATCTCATGGAATCCTCTTTGATTAATTGAAGGATAATATCTCATGGGTCACCACCGATCACCCTTTAAACGCAGTCACCCAGCAAACAATAGCAAGGGCAACTTGAATTGAAAACGATCCGCGCCCATGAGCATTTTCCGACGCAGCCCATTCCGTCTGCCCTCTTCCCGATCGTCTTGATCTGCAGACGTCTCCGGAAGTGAGAATCTTCGGTGAGACCACATCTCGTCTTTCGATTCTCATGCAGATAGTTTTCCCGGCGCGAACGGTGCAACGACCTCTAGGTGCGGTGAACCCGTACCCCGGAGAAGAGGGGAGAATGGAGGACTTGACAGGGCGGAAAAGGGTTAAGACACCCATGGCACAGGAGTTGCAATCGGGATAATAATGAAAAATCGTCCTTCGGTTGATTGCATGTGCAAATTTTCCGGCCGATATTGAAATTGATGTCTGCCTCCGAGTGGGGTCGGCCTGCGCGCCTATCTTTCCCGTGTGCTTCCCGAGTTTCCCGGGTGCGTGTGTGCTGGTTGGCATTGTTTCGAATTCGCAACGATCTTTATTCGAAATCTCAACTCATCCGTAAAGTTATGAATAATAAAACAAATCCGCTATTATATGCCGCCTTTTGTTTTCCCTCGGCATAGACATGTGTATGCATGCAATTCCCGGAGTGGGTAATCTGTGCTCTGGTCGGGGTGCGCTTGAATCTCGCATATGTGTGTGTCTTCAATTAGCTAAATGGGTAGGTACGCGAAAAAGGGAGTCGTTTTTTTTGTCTGCGTCTCCATCGCCTTGGCGCCTTGGGGTCGCGCAGCCACTGCTGGTGGCTTCAAGTGGATTGGTGCATAATCGAATATCCTTAGGGGGAACAAAATCAGAAAAATCAGAAGTGGAAAACCCTTTTAGTTTCTCCCACCTCAATCTAATTTGTTTGCAGCGGAAGGGCGCACGCGATGGACTTCTCTCTTTTTTCCGCTTATTCCTATCGTGCGACATAATCGGGTTGGTTGGCGACGCGCAGCGTGTGCGTTGTTCTAAGAGGATTCCTTGTATTCAGTCGTGAATGGAAGTCACATTTCCTTTTTCTGCTTTCAATTGACAAATTGAATTTTAGGTCTAGGTGGCTTTTCGGAACGATGGAAATGATGGTGGCATCGAAAATGGCAATTGGGTGACGCCGTGCGGCGACAAGTCAAGGCGAGCAAGTCAGAGTGCTTCTGGCATTATTTTTTCCATCTTTGGTTGTTTGAATTTAAGCGCGTTGGTGTTTATTTTTCTCTGGCAAATGATCAATGAATGGGAAGATAATGTCATTATGGCTCTATTCTATTTTGGGAATGTTTTCGTCTTGAGCCCGTTTTAAACGGCTTGGCTGCCGTGGAGAGCTCGTGCAAATGTCATTCCTTTAAACTTCGATCACGTGCAGGGCTTCTGTCCCTATCTGATTTTAAATCAATTTTAATGCGGTTCTTAAGAATACGATGAACATGGCGTGGGGGTAGTAAACTGTCAGCTCATTTGAAGCGATGTTATTAAAAACTTCTCAACGAATAACCATGGTGTATCCAATTGTTCAAAAATAAGGACTTTCCAAATGGCCAAGGTCAAAGATTTATCGATGCTCAGTGGAAGTGCAATTCTCTTTATTTTGTCGCGCTTATTGACTTTAGGAATACCACATGCGAAACTGTATTGAACAGACGAAATAGTTTTGTCCTAAATTCTGATAGGTTAACGATGAAGCACCTAAGCATCACCGCACAGTGCGACAGAACAGTGTGGGGACATAAGTCCACATTTGATTTATGGACTTATGACCCACCTAAGTGGGATTTATGTCGAAAAACGTGTATTTTTGAAATAAGGACTTGCGGGCCTGATAGTAACCGGTAAGCGGGTTTCAGTGATTTAAACTCCTTTCCTTCCGCTCAGGGTAGATGCCTTTCGCCTGGGAGGCGCCTATATAAATAGTTTTTCAACTCCCACAGTAAAAAATGCTTGTTTTGGCCCCTCTACTTTGGCGCCAAACTTATCGCACTCGTGCCGGACCCGAGATAATTATTTTTTTTTTTTACTTTATGGACTTATGACCCTATAGTGAATCCAAATAAGTTGAGTTTCGATCCAGGAGACAGTGCGCGAGTACACGTTTGACGCGGGTGTATGATAATGCAACGATATTGTAACATTTTTTAACCCTCCTTCTATGTTTGTAAAATAGGCCCCTGTCGCCACTTCCTTCAGAATTCCACTGTTTCGATGTTTTCTTCGCTCCTGTTGTGTGTAGGTGCGTCCACCAACATGCCGTACAAATTCACTTAAATTGAGCTGGAACTCTTCAATCCAAAAGCTCACAAGAATTCGTTTGTGGTCCTTGTCAGCAAAACAAAACAGCCCATAATCCACTGTTACGAGCTATTCCAAGTTAACAATTGTTATAGTATTTAATGTTGTGGAAAGTTTGCTAGGAAGCCACACAGAATATATAAAGACATTGAAGCCTCTGTAATTCGAACATCCATAACGCGGACATTCCATAACTCGAACACAATATTTGTGTGAAAGTACTACAGTTGAACCTCCATAAGTCGAATAGCCATACTTATGGAACGACTGTAGTATTTTCGGTTTTTTTTTTTTGTTAGATTGTTGCAATACCAAACGCGACGATAATCAGGAATCGACCGTCATGCCGCTTTGTCTTGGAAAACCCCAGAGTTTTGATTCGTCTTCAGACAAATTTTAGAAAGCACTCAGTTCTAAAATAAGCTCTCAGAAAGAACTGTCGTTGTAGCTGGGTAGTCAAAATAAATATTTAATAAATAAAGTTTCAATATTGTTTACAAATTTATTTGTTTGTTCTTATTTGCATCAATATGCATTTACGCCAGTGTTGACGCTGGGAAAATGTGAAAAAACAGGAGATCTCCTGCTTGACAGGTAACAGGAGATTTTAATTTATTTTACAAACAACTAAAAACGAGTATTTTAATAAAATGTATATGTTCATGCTTATTAAAATATATTCAAATCAATTCAAAAATTCAGTCGAACCTCCATAAGTCAGATAATCACGGGAACAAAATATTTGTTCGATATATGGAATGTTCAAGTTATTAACAAAATATTAACAAATTTTGTTTGACTTCAAGAAAAATTCGTCATAAAGATGTCCGTCTTACAGAGGTTTGACTGTATTTAAAAAAATTATCCTCTAACCATTTCCTTCTAAGATTCTGCTCGTACCATACTTTTTTCATATATTTGACCTGAAAAGGAATTGGAAGTCCAATATGTAAACAATAAATACCTGACAATGTTTAATGATAATAAGCATACAATCGCTGAAATACAAACAATCGCTGACCCGATCGGTTTCTCAATATTGAAATTTTCATTGATTGGGAGTGCGTACGCACTAGGCTCATACATTGCAAAATGTCAACTACAATTTACTGAAAATTTGGCGATAGCAGCTTTTTTTTAACATTTCATACCTTTTCCCGGTTTTTTTTTGCTTGAATACCAAATAAATACAGACCACGTTACACCCTGCACACAAGCAGTGTTTGATCCTTCACAAGACATGGTGTCTATTTTTTGTATAATAAATACCATAACTCGGTCCATAACTTAGTCCATAACTTAATTCGTGCGTTAGCGTTGTCCATTGATGGTTTCACCCAGTTTTAGAAGCTCATAATACAGCACACCCTTCTGGATATTCGGCTTTGCCCTTGATTTGGCTGGTTGGCGGGGTTTCACATATGATTTTTTGTGCTTGGGGTTATCGTAATGGATCCATTTTTCAACATCAGTAACAATCCGATGCAAAAATGAGTTCCTTTTGTGGCGTCGTGTCCCCGCAAAAACACTTTTCAGGCACAAAGTTCGATATATTTGAGTGAAGAAAAATTATTGTTGTTTACGCTTCAAATGAATGACATATACTGAAATGAGGTACAAAGACAGAAGGTTTCCAATACATGTTCCAATGGAATAGTACAAGTTACGCCATCTCTTAGCAAACCGCAGGAATAAAGTTATAGACCCATCAACATACCCACAAAAAATACATCAAAAATACGAAAAACGGAGTGCCATCCAACTCTAATCAGCTATACCATTTGTGAAATGACTGAAAACAGAGGAAGCCACGACAAGGAATTTTCAAATGGCAGTGTCACTTCACTTCTAATTAACCTCCTGGAAAACCCGGGATATTATTCCATTATGGGCTTGCATTGCTTATTGATTAATGCACTTAGTACAACACTGAGATGGGCGACTTATTGTAACTACACCCTTTCCGACATGGAGTAGAATACTGTATTTCCACGTTATTGTTGAGCAATCTCAAAACTTCTGGTAGCCGAAAAGCGATGCCACTCCCTCGTCTTTAGATTCAGGAGATTGCAGTCGGTGACTAGGAGAGTGCGACGGATTGTACGTAAACATTTCCGCTGTAACCTAACTAACTTAGGTTAGTTTAAGATAGTTGTGAATTGTGAATAGTAATAATAATGAAAAAAAAAAAAAAACACAAAAAAGGTAAGAAAATGTGTATACATACAAAACAGACCAGAAACGAAATGTTGTGAAATGAAGTTCTCATCGAGAGAAATGTTGGTAGCAATATTATCGAAAGGCAAATCGTTACAAAAAGTATTCTGGAAACCATCATTAAGGTTCAACAATGCCTTTCGTTTTAGTTTCTTGAATTATGCCATGTTTTTCAAAATAAATTGTGGCGGCAGTGGTATTGTGAGTTGGTGCGTCGACCTCTAAGCACTTGAGACCACGCAGCCCATGTTCGATTCGCTGTACAAGCAACACAGCCCCACCTCTTTCCAGTGCCTGACAATGATCAAAGTGTACTCCTGTCTAGCATAAAAGGTGTCGGCATAAAACTGTAGTTGCTGAGAACCTAGACCCTGGCTCTCTACGGGCTGTAGCCCATATTATTACAGTGCGTTCTCGATAATGATACAAAAATTCAATTCAGCTGTTGTGAAAATCTAGAAGTTGAGTTAATCGAGACCATACTGTATTATTATATTTCAAAATAAATTAGAACAATTTGTAGATGTTGCTCCTGCGTGAATCTATTTATGTTGATTTGCCAAACCAGACTAACCTCAGAACCAGAAATAAACTATCAAAGCCAACTTCGCAGCTGATTGCCTCCTGGCCCATTGACGAATTTGAGAGGCTTTTTGAGATATTCATGAATAATAGGTGTATTATCGTACCCAAAATAAACAGTACAAAACAAGGAAAATCTATGAGACTGTTCCCGTATGCGAAAAATATGGGTTTTTATGTCAAACGAGTGCTCTCTAGAGAGAACAAACAATTTACCCAACCTGTCCATTTTAACACCAGAAAATTCTGCGGGTAGTTCGATATGCTTTTGTCAAATCAGTTGATGTATATCAATACACTCACAAGTCTAATTTAATTCAAACCAGAAATGAGTATGATAGAGACGCCCAACTTCTACCTCTCTTGCCCCTTAAAATTTTTGACAATCATTTTTTATATCGTTTACTAAAGCCAAATTGACAATCACAGAATGTACTGGCCTAATGTGAATACCTTTGGTTTGAGTGCTAGAAGTTGGTTATCTCCATGTCTGCTCAAAACAGCCGTGAACTGTCAAATCATCTGTTACAAAAAAACTGCTTTTCCAAAGTTATCCGCTTCTAAGAAACCATTTAAAAATAAAAACAAATAATCAACGATTGAAATGTATGAACTTAGTACTTAAATAAAAATGGGCTTACGTGGCGTAGTGGGTGGGTCCGTCTACAATTACGCCAGGTATGTCAGGTTCAATCCAACTGCACCCAGCTGTCATAATTCACTGCGCCTGCTCTTTCACTTGCGACAACTAAGTCATGAACCATGACTTAGAATCATGTTCAATTCATTCTTCATTCGTTCATTTCCATTCGTGAATTGTAGTTGTAAAGGAATATTAATTCGAGGCAATACAAAACATCTGTTAGCTTCTCTTTCATATCTTATCTAATCTCATCATCATTGACCCGCATGACCCACGAAAGGGGTCGCGGAGGCAAAGCACGAGAGATCTGCGGGCCACTCTATCCTAACTCATCAGGAGTTATGGACAAGCGCAACCAGGCGAATTTTTCGACTTGGACTTGGACAGCCATCTTGTCTTGAATTGCATTTAAGTCACTCCTCTGAAGTCGTGATGATGGGTACATTCGTGCCACGTGACCAAACCATCGAAGCGTAGCTCTTTCCGTTCGAAGAAGCAGCTGCTCTCATCTTTCTTCCGTGCTTCTCACCTTATCATGGCGAGTAACTTTCACAACAGCACCAACAAATCTCATGTCTACCAGAGCGATTCACGATCTTCTTTCGGTTATTTCCCAAATCTTCTGACCATAAGTGGGAGTTGGAATAAATATTGAGAATAAAACCGTTAACTTGGCTCATTAACACCTAGCTCAGCCTTAATGATTACATATCGTCCAAACTGTTTCAAAATGGACTCAGTTTGGCCAATCCTCCAAGACAGCTTATTACTCGTCCTTCACATCATAGATAAATTTCTTTCCAAATTCAGGTCGTTGCTAAAAGAATAACTATTCAGTGATCATATCTGAAAATCGAGTTTGCATTCGGGGCGAAACAAAATCTCCAGACTGGCTTGTCGAAGAGGCGGCATTGGAAAAAGGCGTATTGTGAGTCTTGTAACACAAAACAAAATATGACCAAATTTTCCACATTTTTATTTTTTCCTAGGTCTTGTTAGGTTATAGCGACTGACCCAACTTCTTTTACTTAGAATTGATGGATACAACAACAACGGTGGGCATTCTTCTTTAAGAAATTTGCGCAATTTACGCATCACTCTATAAGTTCCATTCACATTTTGCACGGCACCATAAAACAGTTCACTTAAAGACAAACATTACGTACACTTCCACTATGCCTCTCGAGGCCACACGATTCACATAAAACCACATCTGATGAGCATCAGCCCTCCAAGAGCACGGTATTAAGTTCCTACAAATTCAAATTGACACGTAGGAACTCTATACCTCGCTGATGGCGCAAGGCGATATATCCAATACACAGCACAACGTCAGCATCGGCGTCCTCTTCCGCTTCGGTAATCACTTTTTCACTTTCCATTTTTATATCCCATTCATCCTCAAAGAGTGGCGCACGGAGGAGAACTGGGGAGGGAACGAACAAATATAATTACAAAATCCAAAACCGTATACAATTAGATTGATACTCACCTCAAGCCACAGGAGCAGTTCCTTCAAGGCGGATTGCCGAAAAATGAGAGAAAAAAGGAAAAAAAAGAAAATCGAAGGATTATCCGCCATTGAATTGGACAAATTGTTGCGCATAAAACACATTTCGGGCATAAACTCCGTATTACACAATAAAACGCCTCCTTCGTGTCGATGGGTAATCCTTTATTCGCCCATTATACTCTTATCGTTGTCAGAAGTCCTTTCGCATCGGTTGTGCTCCGCATCTTCGTGAAGCGCATCTTCGTTTGCATGTCGTCTGTCAACATTAAACCGCTCGCACTTTTCGATTAACAGTAAAAAAAGGCAGAAAGAAGACACAGCTAAACGAAACTCCTTCAAATTAAATGGTCTCTCAATTTTAATATCCTTATTTTATTAGTGAGCGATCATAAAAAAGGAGCAACGACAACAAAAACGTACTGTTTGCGCTACGACGCGACGCGCTGTTGAGGGAGGGAAGCGAAGCGAATATCTTTTAACGATGGTCGTAGCTGTAAGACTTTTAGCCAACATTAAACCAGCTTACAGGCTATTCCCTCAAGCACACATGTACATACAGACACCTACTACACGTCCTATCAGCGAGGACGGCCAGGAGCAGGAGGTTGACTGGTTGCGGATAAGAATCCAATCATAATGGCAGTCACAAGCATCGTCGTTGACGTTGTCGCAATAAAAGAAAGGACCTGGGTGAGGTGGGCGAGTGTGCGTTTGCATGGACTCCCTCGATTACTGTAAACCAGATGACGTTGGATTTTGTTTACATTTCCGCCAATGCAAACAGTAACGGATGGTCTGCATGATACGAGCGTCTATCTATACGACTCTAATCGCTGTCTGATTGAAAACGTTGACGACGGGCAATCGAATGTTGATTGCCGGCAGTCACCTCACCGAACAGACAGACTTCTCGATTTAGCATGCAACTCTGTTGCAGAGCTATGGGGAGCGGTGGAAAATGAACGCGCAGGCAGTCAAAAGTAACGAGCGCAAGCGCAGACTGCGCAAGTTGTTAACTGCAAACCGGGGGCGGGAGATTGTGGTCCAGAGATGGTTTCGACTGGAGCCCAAGTTCTATGGGCACTCCCTGGTGAAGGATTTTGATAGAGGCATTTTGTGTGTAATTTAAGACCCTCGTAAGCCGTTGAGTGGTTTTTATTGGAACATGTTTTCGAGAGATTAATTGCTCGTTAAAAAATGCATCCCGCTGAGCCAGGCCTGAGTGGAATTCCTCTGATGAGTTTCTTAAGTGTCGAGCTAACATTGTAAGCAAGCTCTGGCCGGCTCGAAAGTACATGCAGAGGTTTTAATAGATTTGTCTTCACGATCATATTGGAAGCTGTTGACATACGGCAGGCAGGTGTTAAATGGAAATTAAACGGACGTACGTTAACATTCATGGATGGAGTTGGAAGATATTAAATGGTTGTAAGATGCTGCTTTTATGATAGTCATCGAAGATGTCATGTAACTTGGCATGCGGATTTGGAGACAGGAGGGTCGTCAATAATGACAAGAAGGGATGTGGCACAATATTGGCAGCGGCCGTTAGATTTGTGCCTGCTGTTCGTCATTCATGACGGGAGATGGGACCCACATTTTTGATTAAATTCCGAGAAATTTGACGTGACATCGACGTGACCTACAAGCGAGTGGCGCCCAACCATAGTCGCTGGACGTACAGTTAAAATGGCTGATCACCTTATGATTACTTACAAATAATATAAATATTCCAGAACCACAGAAGTGATTAACTCACTCATACTCACCCGAGTCCTTTCTCTTAAGGCTAAAGAAGTGGGGCCCAACAAAGGTGCCCGGTCATGCTGTTACCGCGGTTCAGTAAAGACGGGAGCCAAGTTTGAAAACTCGCAAATCATAGAAATTAAATAATCCAGCGAAGTGATCTACGAAGTTAGGCCAGTGGCTCCAACCGATGGGGTTACAGAGGATTGATCATCTTCAGTCAGAATGGGAGCGAAATTCAAATGATCTCAAGTAGAATTAATTTGAAGAACCATTGGATTGACCCACAATTTCAATCTTAAGATATGGCGCCCACCAAAGCTTGCTGGGCGCATGTTTTCGTGACGACCCTCTTAACTAGCCTCAATGTAGAATTTGATTGATTACTACTGAATATGCAGCCAACCATTAGGTCCCTCTAAAGATTGCACGCCATCAGCAGATGGTCACTTTAAGCTCCAACGCCTACACGCGCACTCATCTAAGACTCCGACAAAGTGTCATATTTTCACAATTCCGCCTTAACCCCATTTTCATCCATATCACAAGCCAACATACACACACACACACACACTGAACGCTTGCACAATCAACGCGCACACACCAAATCCAAAGAAGACACTTCCCATCAGTGATACACCACTTCAGAGCCACTTCGAACGGAGATGCACTGCACAGCACTGAATACACACCGAACACACCTTAACCGCGTTTCGGGTGTGCCCAGAGCTATTTGCATTGTAACTGAGGAAACTATCGTCCGTATCCATCCGAACGGCTCGAAGTATGCGTGTCAATCAGTTCAATGCCTCGTGCACAGTGCCAAAGAATGCACCTCCACTGTGGGCACTGAAACTCGGCTCGTTGTGCATGCAATTAGCATAATTATCAAACGAAGTGCACACACAGCCATCATCAGTCACCACTAGTTAGGTTGACGATGATGGAGGCACACTGCGCGCACGATACACTCGGGCATCCATGGATGGCAGTGCAGCCGGTGAACAAGCACTGCGGAGTTAATCGCCTTCAGCGTCATCACAATGGGCATCCAGAACGCTGCAAAGTGGGTTGGGTCTTTGGTGGTTTGTGCACACAATAAGTGATACATCATCATGCTGCTGCTGTTGAGTGTGCTGCGAGCGAACCGCCCGTGAACCGTGCAACGTGCACCGTGCACTGTGTGGCGTGTGGGCAGTGTAGGGAATGGCAGGCGGGAATGCCGCTTCTGTAGGAAGGAGCCGATTGTATAGATTTCACATTATGGTTGAGTTACTTGTATTGTTGCCCGCCTCAACGGAATGGGGTTAAATTAATTATTAAATTGCGATCGGATTGTGTGCAAACCCACCCACTTGGGCGAAGGAATGTTCATGCTGTGTGCTGCTCTCTGGGATGTGGTTGCATCTGGCAATGAGATTGAATCTTGGAGAAAACCACATCACATCCACTGACCTTCCACCTCGGTAGTGAGAGCATGAAGTGCTCCAGTTAACATCGGGGACAGGCCGAAGGCCATCGCACATATGCATCCGAAGAGAAAGTCCAATCCCGTGTCAAACTTTTGAGATTTTTTGAAAGTCTGCAGGCATGACCCCCGTCAGACCCAGAGTCACGACAAACGACAGAACAACACACACATTTGATTGGAATGATGTATTGGCCAAAAACTCATCACGAAATATCCATAACCGAAGTCACAATTCGATTTGCACACACATCATCTTGGGACAATTGTCCCCAACTCTCGGCTGACTGCAGGCATGAGTATGTGCCATGTCCGAGATGGAATCAGTCGTGGACATGTCCGGATCATTAAGTTGCATGTCTATCAGAAGAGTGAGACTTAAAATATCACGTCTGCAGTCCATCATTATCCTCGGCTACCAAGTTGACAATTAAAAACCCTCGGCTCTGGCTTCGATCGACATCCGACGTCGAAATCGCCGCCGAGCATCTATTTCACTGCGCGCCCCGTCAATTATTTCAAAATTATTTCACTTTTCAGCAAAAGGCCAACAACAGATGAACACACACGGACTGCTGCCGCCACCGCCGCTCCAAATCCCGGCCGGCATGGAGCGTGATTATCGACATCGACAATTGTGCAATAACTTAAGCGATCGCCAGCAGTTGCAGTTGCAGTCATCGGAGTTGGGCTGAGCTTTGAATCGGTGGTGGACGAGCAGCAGCAGCAGAAGCTGTGTACTCGCCATCGAGCAATTACCAGCATAAACAACAACACTGATTGGGATCACATTCGTACTGGTGCGGCGGCGGAGGACTTCGGCTTAGTTTCAAATCCAAATCGGCTTAGATCCATCAGTACTAGTGCTGCTGCCGCTGCTGGCTGCTGTTGGCTTCTGATGCCGCTGCTGCGGGTTGTGGCAGTCATTTGGATAGCAGTGGCATGGTGGCACATGCATCCATCTTGCAACCTGCCAAATGAACACTTCTGTGTGCCAGTGCACGAGAATTATTACACGATCCTCTTTCTGTCTGGTTCCATGGAAAATCCATAAATCCGTTTGTTGATCGCTTTTCGTGAGGCATGAAACCGATGCGATATGCCGATGGTGGCAGGCCACCACGGGACTCTCTCTCGCTCATGGCACCACACATCACGACGACGACAAGCGATAGACGAGTCGAAGTCGCAGTCGCAGTCGCAGTCGCAGCCGCAATCGAAGTGGAAGTCGAAGACGAAGTCGGGCTCCAATCGCGGAGAGAGGTCTTGAAAGATGAATGGACCATTCGATCTCATCCATGCGCTGATTGTGGCCACCATCTGGACGTAATTATATGCAAAGTACCCTCGGTGCCCTGGGTCTTATTTACGAGCACCATCGGTGCATTACTCACCACTTGTATGGGTGGCTGGCTTGTAGGCTAAATGGAGACCGCGCTCAGCGAGCTAGCGATCCCATGCTCTGGCGTGGAGTTCGAGTTCGAGTTGATTAGTGGCGGCGCGAAAGGTAGACCACTGGTGGGTAAATATTTATTTAGTCGAACGGATGTTCACATCCTTAATGGGAGTATCGAGGTGGTCGGGTGCATTTTGCATTTTGTGCGGGCAATGCGGTTGCACAAGGCTGCCGGGAGTTATGTGATCGGTGTGACCCAGTTTGTCTACGGCCCGTTGGCGCACAGACTAGCGGTGAAAACTGGGATAGCAATTTGCCCCCAAAGAAAACTGGTTTCGTGGTTTCCTGGAGTGCTCAGGTGGGCGTCCGAGTGTCCTTAGATTGATTGACGAGAGGGCATACACGCAACCACAAGTGAAACTAATTTTCATTTAACATCATTCAGCATGACATCGCTCAGACTGTCTGCTGGCAGGGAACATCCATCAGATAAATCGGAGCAGCCAACAGTAGTACTTTCGCCCACTGATCGAAGCACCGCACCCCGCACGGCCTCCGCACAACAAATCCTCACAATACATCCAGACGAGCACAAAGGAATGAGTCTACATGGCTTGACTTCGCAACGTCCTCCGTCATTGTGTTCCCTCGGTGCTGGATCCAACGGATACTCCTAATGTCGACGATTACCAGGAGAAAGACAACACGGCCAACAAGAACCCCGGCGATGACGATGCGATGTCGCGGTCGGTGCAGACTGTCAGCCGCACGCTCTATGATTGATTGCATTGAAATTAATCTCACGGATTCATAGAATCCGTCAGATTCGATCGGGCCGACAATAACTCAAATGAAATTCTTTTCTCTTTTCCACTCCTTCCTTGTCATCCGCCCGCTTGCTGAGCGTGCGTGCGTCTGCTCACAGATAGCCAGATACAAGTACGCGCGCTGCACATTACATAATAATGTTTCCATGAATGCGGAATGTCCTTGGTGCACTTCCTGAGAACCTGATGCGTTCTGCATTTGCATGTGTTTCCCTCTTAACATCCAACTACTCCCCCGGAATGTCGTGTAATTGAAAGATACTCACTTTTCCCTCCGTATGGGTGGCTCGGCGCGTACGTGCTGCATTCGATCTCGCATCCTGTCCGGTTGCCGATGCTTGTCTTTATGTGGTTCCCTCGGTTGCATGGCGTACATGTTTATGGGCAATCAGAATTTGCATAAATCAAGATGTAGCAGTGTGTGATAAAACTGCTGTTAGCCAGGCTCGCAATGCGCGCAAAGGAGCCGCGCGTCCCCATGTGGACAAAGTTGCGCGAGTTGCAATTTTTATGGACAAATAATCCGGACACTCGCTTTTATGGTCGTTTAGCATCCCGTTCGATGACAAAGTGTCCTAAATATCTTCTGGTTAAGTGAGTGACTAAACAGGAAACGGCTTACTACTGGACGTGGGCATGGGTATTTATATTTTTCTCCTCATTTCATGGAATGCTTTAGAACTTAAGTCTCGTGATGGGACACTGATTGCGATGAAAGGAAACAAATCGGAGGATTCTCGGCCGAGATACGATGTCTTTTGCGAGCGGTCTTGGCATGTGTTATTTGATTTGTGTGTGAGTGAGGGTGGTCCTCAGAAGGGTGGATGTGAACAGAGCACTTCAACAACTTTATTCGATTTTCAAATAAAAGGCTCATATGTGGACACTCGGCTTTTTGTGTAGCTTTTATAGACCCTTGTGTGGGCTTTTTCTATTCTATCTGATTCTTGATTTTCCATTCGAGATTTGTGGGAAATAAATCGATGCAACTAGAAACATAGCATGGCATGGGGTGGAGACATGTGATGTCGGGAGACTTGAATGGAGCATTCAAAGGGATGACCTAAGGATGGAAGGAGACACATGGACTTCAGTGAAAGGATAATGTCTTCTTTTGAGGGAAACAAGTTGAGTCACAATGCCCGTCGATGTAAGTGGAAGTTCTTCTGCAAACTGTCATCGTTTGGTTTAAGCCACAAAGGATTTTTGGTGACGTCAATCATATGCTCTTCTGATGTCTTTAAGTTGAAAACTATTTGCATACAGTCACACAATGCTTACATGTTGGGGGCCATGCTTGTTAAGTCATTTCCCCCCGCCCGAGGGCGAACTGTGTAGACAGAGCTTTGAGAGTTACACCTCCACCACTGGTTTAGAGGCAATCTCGACAACGACTGACCGAATCCAGCGAGTCGTCGGAAACGGTAACAGCTAAAATGAGTCTAGCTGGGAAAGAGGGTCGAGCTGCCCTCAGTAGGAGGCATACAACATCGACACCTTGGGATGGGCGTCACAATGGTGAGCAATAAAATCGAGGTAGTCAAGGACTTGTTGTTCACGTTCACGACTCCTGGTGAATAGACAAAGCACGTCAGTAACGAGATCAAATGTAGAATTCCTCTCTCGAAGAACAAAGCTGGCTTCATACAAGAAATTGATCATCTCGGATGATGCTCTATGGCGCAGAGGCATTTCCAGTTTCAAATGCTAGTAAAGAAGTGCCTTTGTCTCTTCGAGTTCTGCGTACCAACTGCGCTCCTATTTCGTTCATGGTATCTGGGGGAGAAGTGCACCCAAGTAAGTTATTCGTTTCCAACTCTCAAGGTAGCTGGTTGATGTGGAGCGTGTCGATGACTTCCCCCTGGACGGAAGAGTCTTCGGCTATATGCTTATGAGACAATGTAGCAGCGGACACCCACGTCTAAGGTGGCGCATGCAAGTCAAGAAAGACCTCAACCAAGTGGAAGCAGATAACCAGAAATATATTATAATATATATTAATTATAAAATAATTATGGTGTGACAGCGTCATGCCGTTTTTCGTCACGGCATACGAGTCGGTTTTGCAGCCAACACAGCGCAAATAATGCTTCACATCGAAACACCAATCCACTCAAGTAAAGTGTAAGAAAAGGAATTTTCCGACCGAAGAATGTATCTGAGTGTTAACAAAAAATTTAGCGAAGAAAGAAGTCTAATAGCAGACACCAATCACGTGATCACATGTGATAAAAGACTTGCAAGACTAAACAACTAGAAGTAACCTAGAAGTAACCAAGGTCGATGTTGGAAAGGAGATCCGCAATTGGATCGATGGCGGACATAGCAAATGGGAGTGAAGCCATCTTCACGTAGTTCGCAAGATAGAAGTTGACCGCAGGTTCTACTCGAAAAACACTTCAAAATCACTTAACTTTTACAGAAATGCCTGCAAAAGCCATCCTTACACCCTTTCAGCAAGCAGCCCCGTGAAACAAAATGAAACTCCCAAGTTCGTACATCCACTCACAGCCATGTGCAAATGGACACAAGTTGAGGATAGAAATAGCGGTCATTGACACAGTGACACCCTTATTGCCCACCAAACATTCCGAAAATTCATTCGTGCGTCCCTAACCTCAAAGACCACGCCTACTGCATCAAGTCCCCCTTACATGGAATTCCCACCGGTCAAGGGTTGGCAAATACATCTTCACGGGAATTTCGTGCAAAAATCTCTCGAATCACCCCTCTTTTGCGTTCATTCTCGTCGTCGTCTCACCACGCTTTGACGTCGCCCTAAAATGGTACCATCACTCACACCAGGCCACAGGTCAGTCCCCTGCAACCAGCAATGAAGTGTCCTCACAAAAGAAACAACAAAAAAAAAAAAAAAACTGTATCGTTTGAGGGTGAAAACGGAATTAATTCGCATTTCACAAGGAGGGTCGTTGCGTCCCATTCAACTGCAGTCCCACTCGACGCGAACACTTCACAGAATCGCACTGCGATTGGCGTGGAGTTGGTCCTTTTTGGCTCGCCTCAAAAATGGTGGGAGACACTGTTTGTCTGTTTATTGGCATCCATTGCCGTCGTCTTGTTGGAGTGCGCTCGTCCACGGATATCACAGCAGGTGATCACTGTAATTATATGCAGATACGCGCCGCCAGCCTCCAGTGCCGGCCACTTAGTGCACGAACCCACCGTGACAGCGTATCTCAGAATCATTGCCGAACACAATGCAAAATCGCGATGTCGAAATTTTTATTGCAGTCTCGATTGGAATGCAAAATTGCATATCACCAGCGTGGAACCTGCTACCGCGGAGCCGGCTGCTGTGCGAACAAAACACTTAAACTCCCAGCTGGCCATCAATCATTTTGTGGCAGCATATTGTACCCACAATTGGTATTATCATACCAACTTGGAGCACTCTGAACCAGTTAATACTGCCCGGCCAAAGCTGTTGCAGCCACTGCCTGCCGCCACCGGTGGGCGGACGAAGTGAATGCGGGCATCTAGGTGTTGAGAGTGCGCGCATATGCAATGAGGCAGAAACCATTGTTGGAGGAGTGAAATTCCAAACAAAGAATTTCAATTTAACGGGTGCTGCTGCTGGTGGCGGAGGAAGAGGAAGCAAAGATACAATGCAAAATATATCGGCTTGTGTCTGCATCTGGCGGGGGGAGGGCAGTTGTAATCTGCTGTGCAACATTGTCTGTGGGTAGTGTGTGGTGACCTTGAAGGGCAACCCCATTGTCCACCCAGGGAGCCCGAACTGTTCCGTAAACATTTGGTATTCTGAGTGTCTTTTGTGTACATTGAGATCAGCATTGACCGGTGAATGAAATTGGCCATGTGCAACCGGTTGACCTTGATTGCATGGGTCTGTGATCAGACAGAAGGGCGCGATAGTTGATCTGGGGTCAGAGGAGGCTGGGGATCGTAAGAAAACATGTTCATCGTCCAGCGTTAACTCAGGTGGGAGGGATTGATCGAAGATGATGGGTTAAAGCAGGCGAGTATAGGCTCATTGCGGATTGATTGAGTCCCACACCATGGGAGTAATATCGTTCAGTGAGTTCAATTTACCAAAAAAGAAGTGCCCTAGATGTGAATTCCTGCGGCTATTCACTGCACTTCACTATTCACTCATCTTCATCCAAGCAGCTTCTGGACAAATCATAGTTCGAGACGCCCATCCTGAGGATTTGTGCAGGAATCGCAAAGAACTCTGTAAGGACGATGGGAGTGTCCTAAGCGATGGTCTACTTTGAAAGAGCAGACATAGTGACAGCTTGAGATTGAGTGTTGCTACATGTCTGTCACATGTTTTAAGGCACGTCATGCCATTTAGTCACTTGTCGTTAGTTGTCTTGCTGTGAGTCTCCTCTTGGTGAGAAAGGAAGAATTTGTAATACGCCTAGCGGGTACATGGGCCTTGCAATTACCCAGTATGTAGCACTGTCTTGGCACACACAACTCACCCATCGACACAGCCCTTCCTTTAAGAGTCACCCGACAGTTAAGGAATATTCCACATTGTTCTTGAGCCAGGTCAGTTTTCCCTGGAAGACGCCACAGTATCGGGAAAGATTCAAGGATAAGGCAATTTCGGGAACTTGAGAGTAGACGCCTACATCCAGCTCTTCAACCATCTGAGTAAACTCACAGAGGTGCAGTTTGGAGGGAATGCTTGTAGAGATATTTTTCTAGAACATGGATTGAGGTACCTTGTCGTTGGAAAATGAACTGAATTCGTCGGCAATTGAAGCCAGTGTAGGAGTCAACGAGTACTCCCCACGGTCGCGTGAAGATGATCTTGATGAGGCCACAATTACCATCGAGGTCTAGAAATGGTAAAATTGAGTATTCTACTGACTGAGACTGACGGCAGTACTCTGAAAAGGCAGTGCTTCCATGATGCAGGGAATGTCTCTCCAGTTACGTCTTCTTAATGCAATCTCTCAGAGAAGACTCGCATCCGGAAATTGGCCTCACATTTCTTGGCCTCAACGAACGCCTCTTGAAGCGCTAAAGAACTTGATTGAATTTGTTCACTGCAACAAGCAGCCACATTCACTCGTCCCAGACTCGTCAACCGCCATGAACACACTCATGTGACATCTGTCATTCCCCCCTCACTACACTCGTCACTGAGCAAATTGAAAAAAAGAAGAAGAAGAAGGACCAAAGACCAATGGCCTTAGAAGACGAATATTATTCCATCGAAAATGGGATATGCAAATTTCCTCACACAAATATGTTGATTTTCTCTCCGCGCCTGGTGTTGGGTGTTTGTGTGTTGAAAATTTGTCACAATGTATCTGAAAGACGCACAGTACCGCATTCAGGCAGACAAATTGTATCTGCTCGAAAGGAGACGATCCGACTTGTGTTCAGATCCCTTTCATCTGGCAGCTCTTTCTTTGCGCGTATTGAGTGCACACACACGGTTCGTCAGTTTTAGATGCTCATACACGAGCCGAGGCGAATGTACGTACAGACGTGAGTACAATTTGCTTATGATTCGCAAAGCCATCAGAATGGGGAATGAAACTGTAGGCGAGTGTGTCGTACTCGTATGCTATTCCTTTTGCCTTGCCATGCAAATAACATCCTTTTCTCTTGCTCATGTTTATTTGTGATATTTTTTTTTTTTCATCCTTCGAGCCGTGCGTTTTCGCTGCGCAAAGAGGTGGTCTCGTGAGTTGGCCCCACCCGCCGGGCGACATGTCGATGGTGGCGTGTTTCGCCTCCAGACCCCACAGATGCTGGGGTGTGGAATATTATCATTTGGCATTTGAGTTTCCCAGTGAAATCATCTATCAAGCGAATAAAAGGGGAGGCCCGGGGGCGCAACAACGCACAACCCTTCAGCCATGTGTGTGAGTTGCGAACAAGGCATCGCACCATGCTGCTGTAGGTGGCAGCCTTTTGTGCGAAATTGAACGCGGATCCTTAACAGGAGTTGCTTGCAAATTCAGCATGTGTAACGCGAAATTCGTGTATCTGTCGTCCTTGTCAAAATAATGTACTCCTCCGGGGACGCGACGCCTGCTGGGTGGTTGGCTTTCGAAACCCTTCTTCATCTCGGTCGTCGGTCTTCGGTCTTCTACAACTTCTTCTTCTTCTGAAGGGAATTCAATTTATTCACATGCGCGCTTAGAAAATATCAATTTCCCACCAGTACAACGAACGCAAGAATAAAAGGATAAGACATCTCCTGCGTCCCCTTTCGACACCACGATGATGCTCGGTGGGTGGGGGCTCGCAACATGAATGTAATATTTTTTGTCAGCATCTAAACCAAAAGTTTATGTATACCCTCACACATATATCCGCTGCTGTTCCCACTCCCCCGAGGGGGAGACGGATACGAGGCGCTATCTCTTCGCGCGAAACGAGATGCACAAGCACAGTACCTGAGGACATAAAAATCCTCATAGCTCACACTCTCCCCCCACTTCAAACCCGATCTTCAATTTGAATGCAAAAACCGAACATAAAAAAGGATAATAATAAAAAAAAATGTGGAAATACTGTAGTATGAAGACGAGCGCAGGAATAAGTAGAGCGAAGGATGCCAGATGAGAGCGAATGCTGCCGGGGGTGATGGCTGCTGGGGGATGGTAGGATGAAAAAGGATTTTCTAACAAGATGAACGAATTTATTTCGCAAATGGATGTCGCATTTCCTTTTTGTCACTTACTGTTTGATATTAAGTCCCCTTTCTTTATTGCCATGGGTTTCGTTTTTTCTCTCTGGGACCACCATCCATCCATCTGTGATCCATCTCCATCTCGCTTCAGAAGTTAACACACATACAGACGCCACAGCCGCCGCCGTGCCATTCCAACCCGATTTATCGACTCCTGGTGTGGGTTTTGAATTTCATTTCAAGCCAAAATGTGTGCAGATACTTACGTACGTATGTACGTATAACTGAATTATAAGATGGGCGTAGTCACAAAATCCTACTCGGGTGCCATGTACATATCTTGACATTTGGTTTTCCTCTCTGAAAGGAGCTTAGGTCGTTCGTGAGTACTGCAGCCATTTTCCTACAGAAATAAAAATCCGTGTTAACCCGAGCAGAAATTAAATCTACAAGTGTTGAGAATTTGGGGCAATCCCATCACAATCGATTCCAATTGGAGGTTAAGCGTTGAGGGCATGTTGAAGTTCCACTAAAGTCAAGACATTCGGATGTGGCTTCAGATTTGGGAAATGTTCATCAGTTGTCTGAATTCTGATTCATGGCAACAAGAGTGAGTGATTCGCCAGTGGACGAAGTTTGTCGATGTGGGCGTGATTTAAATTGGGCCAGAATGGCAGAGCGGTAGACTAGTTGAATCGGTTCCAACAATGTGCACGATTTTGACTTGCTTACATCAAATATTTCTTGAAATGGTTAACAACTTTCAGTTTCGCATGTCGAGGGTCAAATTCTGAGCCACTTTTTCCAGTTGATAGATCGGTACCTTGCTAAGGACACACACAAGACTGCAATCGACGATGACTCACCGGCATAGACGACTGATTTGATATATCCTCAAAATAAAAGCAACGTTCAAGTGCACGGTCTATATCTACTGCGAATTCATCAGTCTAAAACCTAAAATAAATTGAAAAGAAAAAGTTCGAAGTCATTGGAAGGTACTGACGCCAGTGAGTGTACGCTCATCATCGACCATACAACGAATAAGGAATTTTTCGTGTGCATTGCCTGAGTTTATTCTCCTACGGCACACGTGTTTACCCATTCAAACACAAAAGATGCCCCCTAGGTAAGGGGCAGAAAGTTTCCAAAGTGCACGAATTAAATTTAAAAACAATTAATTTCAATAATTCGTAAGCGTTGTCCGGGTGTAATAAAATGTTCCCACTAGACGAAATTGTGCAGTTTCAGAAATTTCCCCTCGAACTTAGAATCGAAATTGCCCAATTGCGCATACGAAGACCCAATTTCAATGAAATTGTGTACGAAATTGGGTATTATAACAAATTATACCAGTTTTCGTATAGTCATGCCAACAAAACAAGCAGGTTTCTAAACCATTATTCCAGTTAGCAAGCAGATTGCTAAGCCATTATGCCTGTTAACTTGCAGATTTCTGACAGATTGTGGTTTTCATTCCTCGCTTTGTTTGAAAATAAAATATGTTCCATACTATGTCGAAAAAAGCCACAATCTTATAGTATGTTACCACTAGAGAGAAATTAGTTAATTTCGATCGAAATTGAGCAATGTTTACATACATACAACGAACCAATTTCAAAATTACCTCAAATTCAATGAAATTGCTAACGAAAGATTATCCCATTTCCAGTACAGTAATAACAAACAAAATTAGCAGATTTCTGACAGATTGTGTTTTTTTTTGCTAAAATTTTCCATACAATATCGAAGAAAAGACATTTTGTCGTCGAACCAAACTGGTTCAAGCGTAGTGTGACCACTTTGGCCAATTCGAAATTGCGCAATTCTAGTGCGAACATACTACAAGTCCTTTCATGATAAGATCACATATTTATTTACATCAGCATTTTAGTGGGTTTCTAAAAGGTTTCGAAAAAGAAGAATTATAATATTCTAGAGTTGTACAATTGAGGCGTGTTTCTAAACAAAAACAAATGAAGGACAGAATAATGTGTGGATCTCATTACATACAGTGAACTCCCTCCCGTTAATGTGGCCGATTTTTCTAAACTGACGAGATGTGCTCCAATGGTTAGCTGGTATGATAATGGTTGGCTTTCATATTAGGTGGACGAGATTCGGTTTTCAAATTTCAAATCATGCAAAAATTCAATTTAACTAATTTATATTAAATGAAATTTAATTAAGTGCTAATACTCATGACGTGCATCTCGTGTGCATGTTAATTTTTGTCTCGGGGCAGTTCGTGATCTGACCACCGACAAGTGCGGACGACACTACAATACCTACAATTTTGTGAGAGCAAGCGCGCCCGTGAGATGATTTTTTTATTAAGTGAGCTTGGATGACAATTTGGGAAATTATGAAATGATGAGAAAAAAAAAAGAAAAAAAAAAAACTAAGAAAGATCTCCTTCTAGACGAAGCAACATGACACTTTAAGTAACGTGATATCCTTTCCCAGAAAACGTCAAATCCATTTGTCAACTCTTGGGCCATGATAAGACCTAGATTAATGTGTCAGCAGCAATTTGGAACATAGTTTCTGCATAAAAAATAAACGATTGCTTCAAAAGACGATACTGTCACGTGGAATACTCCAGTTTGCAAGACAGTGTTTGTCTATCATCAAAATCCGTGTCTATCGCCATCCCAGAGAAATTCGAACTTCTAATTTTGTTTGTCCAAGGAAAAGTACTCATGTACACCGGCGCATAAAATTTTGATTACCACCAGAAACAAATACAGAATTTAATGTCCCTCTTAAATTTACCCGATTTCCCACAATAATTCCCGCAAAACTCTCGCCTTCTTCCAACAACTTTTCCATAATCAAAATTGTGGTAGTCCTCCAGTGAAATTCCACCTACTCCCATCCAATCTTCAGCCACCTCTACCATCCATCCATTCATCAGTTCATTCATTGAACTCAGTGTCCTCGCTTGTTTCAAAGATAAATAATGTTCCGGCGCCAAAATCATCAACGTCTTTCCATTACGTCATAACTAAATACCCAGCCATACCCAACGACTGGGGCAACGATGGGCGCACAGCAGAAGCAGAAGCAGAAGTTTGACTAGGTCAGGGTCTAAGTTGTACACACGCCCACGTCCCATCGGCATTACCTTCTCGGAGAATCCCTCGCGAAGCTACGCTAGACGTTCCCTGCCTCTGCCTCGGCGGCGCGGTGTCTCATTGCTTTACTTGTAATTATGTGAATAATCATAATGTATATAACGGTGCCCTTATTTAATAACACCGACAACACAGACGGCAGAATCAAAGAAAGCAGAGAAGAAGAAATCCACTCGCCGGCATCGCATAAGAGTGCGATGCGTCTGCGAAGGAGACACGGTGAGAGAGAAGAACAAAAATTAGCCCTCTCCCCAACTACACGCCGCCACCAATACAATTACACAAGCCGAGCAGCCCACACCATACAAGCGCGCAGAGAAACTTCATCAAGCGTCGACCTCGACCTCGCATCCACCCACACCCGGAGAACAGCGGAGCTTATTAGCGAAGAAAGTGGAACGGCACACAAAAAACAAAAACGAGACGATGATTGCGGCACGTCTTGTCGTGGCGCCATTAAAACCGACGACGACGTCCTCCGAAGGAACCAACTTACACACACTCACCCGTGCTCGCACACACCCTAGTACTCAGAGCAGCGGCTAATGGAGCCGCGGAAAGGGAAAATCATTAGCAAAGGGAAAAGCGGAAAAGAAAATCAAGCAGAATAATTGCCGGCGAATTCGCGTCTTCTCGGAGGTGGATGCCCGACGATGACGACGTAGATGGGGACAGGGAGCGGGTGGGATGAATGTCATAAGCGAAAGATGTGCACAGGCAACAAGTGATCGGGGTGCGCCGTTGTAATTGCAGGCAGAAGCATTTATTTGCACATGTGTGAGAAGGAAATCCGTCAAGAAGGATGGCTGGAAATGAGGTCACGAAAGCTTTCCCCACATGACCCGACCCGCTGTATAATGAAGCACAGCAGCAGTAGTGAAAGCTCTAAGTGCTGCTCTGCACAACTAATGAGAGACATCCAAATGAAAGCAGCCGTCCTCAGTCCTCCCGCTTACATCCTCCCTGAGACGACGAACGGAACTCATTCATAAGGACAAAGACTGTGTGCCAACGACGACGAGGACGTTCATTCACCGGAATTCATCTACCGGAAGTTTCCTCTTCCGCTTCCACGATTTCATTCCGTTCTTCTTTTTCTCTTAATCATTTTGTTTCATGCCCGACACCCCCCCAACCAACGTACTCTACCCCACACCAGCCCACAAGCGAACCTCGTCGCACTGTTGCGCGCTGCAGAGAGAGGATAATGAATATCTAATTTGCATTTGTGGGTGTGTCTGAGAGATGCCGGAATGAAAATGAAATTAAAAACAAAAAACAGCAAAAAAAAAGAAAAACGAAACGAGGCGACTGTAGAGTAGGTCGAGCCGGTACAAAACTTTGTCCTTGTGGCAGAGCGCGTCTGCTGGAGTCTAGTGCCGGGTGTACTTCGGGATGCCCCGCTTGCCAGGGAACGGCGCGAGACGTCGGCGGCGGTGAGATGAAGGAGACTAATTCTACCCCGGTCTGGTATCTGGTGTAATGGCTGGATTTTAATTTTCATTTTATTTCCTCGGTCGGTTCGTCTTTGTTTATTTTATTTTCATTGCGCCATTATCTAGGTCAGGAACTTGGAGAAATTTTAATTTCTCGTAAAAGTCGTTCTTCTGAAGGGAAAGTGAGAGAGTTTTCGTTTTCTGTTCGCCGCCGTCACTGACTGCCTGGGTGCAGTGGGTGGGAGGATTTAATTATTCGAAGGATACGAAGTTCGTGAGCACTTGTTGATTGTGATTATTTGAGCATCTGGCGAGTGTACAGTGGAAATGGCTTTGTTTTTCGAAACGCACGTGCGGAAAGTTTTTCCTGTCATTTAACAGCGATTTCTCAGTGAATATATTTTTCGGGGGGTTTAATTGGAGAGATTATTTATGACAATGGGATGTTGGTAAAATCACGGTTTTGTATGGTCGATGGAGTCATGAAGGTACAGTGATCTTTAAACAATGTACTTATGCTGGGTTTATGTAGGCAAACTTTGAACACCGCGGACATGTCGTCCATCTATCTTTGCAAACAATTTTGTTGCGTTCTGTCGATAGTTACCCACAAAATGTGCAATGGGTGGTCTCTGGCGCTTCTCTCACGGATGGTGAATCATTGAAAAGACGTGAAATCTGCAAATAAATAAGGCCAACGCACAGGGTTGACACTCGATACAACGTACAAATCTGTACATAATATCAAGTGCGAGACATTCATCGCCAGGTTTTATGGTGTTAATAAATAAATAGAGCGAAAGGAATGCAACGTTCTCCGTATTTACCTTGGAGCACTGTCATCACCCTGTTTATTCACTTGGATCTGATCGACCAATCATTGCTGGGGAACCACTAGAAGTTTGCAATGTGTGTCCCGTCAACATCCTAGTGTTGGAGTCGTTGTAAAAGTTTGCATCTCCTCACTCAGGGGTACTTGCCTCGAAAAACGGAGCGAAAATATTATTTTGCCCCAATGAGGTGATACTTGACTGAATCAACTCTAAAAGTGTTTTAAAGCGTATTTATGTCATATTTAGTATAGTATAGAAGTATGGGTGGCGCTGCAGCCCGTAGAGGGCCAGGGCCTAGCTTCTCAGCAACCACTCGTGTTGTGCGTGCTACTGTTCTCTCGCCAGTAAAAGGGACCCACAATTTCATACTATCAGAGCATTGTCAGTGACTCAAAAGTGGTGGAGCCGTGGAAATCATTTTTGGTTGCACCCGACGGGAATCCAACCCAGGCAGCAAACCTTACGCAGGGTTCGACGCACATACCCACAGTGCCACTGACGCCACTTCTGTCAAATTTAGGGATAGCAAATGAAAACGCTTTTCGGGGAAAATGGGTGGTATTTCCGACTTTAAACGAACTTAACTTAGAAACGAAACGAACTACAGCCATGAAATAAATTGCAACGGAAAGTGCAATGTTTAAACAGGAGGAAGAACCTTAAAGTTGAGATAAAATGAACCGCTACCTCTTCACACTTGCAAATGTATACCAGGCATTGGACTAGGCAGACATCAGGGACTAGATTTAGATGGGCAGATATGGGCAGGCATTTTATTTGTTCCTTTTGCTCCTTGACATTTATCTCTAAAAACTGGCGTTCAAAATGTTACCGAATACTATACTACTGTATGCATACTTCGGTATGCACTAGATATGCTAGATGTACTAGATATGCAAAATATGATTTCCCAACTCTACATTTTGGAAAACGGATTTTTGCGCACATTCTGAATGCAAATACCCCGATGTGGGTATAGAGCTAGGAACAAGATTAAATCAGGTGCTACATACTTTCTGCCGTCTATATGAAAACAGCTTCTCCAAAAGTCGTTTGCGATGACTTATCAGTACCCTACGATACCAGTCCCCAGACCCGTCACATGACAATCTGTTCCATGTGACCAATTGCTTCTAGACTGGACCAGATCAGTATGAAGGCTTAGCATGTAATGTTTGACAGTCAGTTCGAGATGATTATTTCGGCTTCCTACTTAGGAGAGGTATCCAAGTGGCGAGGTATATATGTTATTTATTTACTTACTGACTTTGCGATAGTGGCAGGCATAGAAAGAATAGTACGAAGGACGTATGACAGTTCAGTGATTTTGAATTTCCAGCGAAACCAAGCTTAGTGAGTATGAATGAGTCCTCTGCACCTCTTAAGAAGTGGTTCATTGAGCTGCGTCGTGGTCATACCAGTATTACCACATCGAACGCTGAGGCCATCCAGAAGAGGTTGTTACACCAGAAAATGTGGCCGTCAACTGACGCCTGACAGAAGATATTATTGCTTCTTAGATATGTACCTAGTGTAAATTAGAATGAAAGGGACACTTCTTTATTAACAAGCCCGCTGAATACAAATTGACTTTGACCACCTATCGAGGTCAAGCAAGTGCAGTGAAAATGGTAGAAAATGGTAACAACAACAAGCACACTATCGGCCACATACTAATAAGGACGAAAAAAGTGGACAAACAATTAAATTGTGGACAAATGTATAAAACGATAATCATGGCAATTGTGTAAAATTCAAATATTGGCTGTTGAGACAGGAAGGCTTCCCATTCAAAAAACAGACCAAAAATGAGAAAAGCAGGGCAATGACGTCCCACTGAATTCTAAGACGACCCATTCAACTTCCTTCTCGACAGGATGACTGTAATTCGAAGACAATTTATTTCCAACTAATACGCATTTCTGTACTATGTCCATACTTCAACACAAGTTGTGGAACCTAACCATCAGTGCGGTTTCCTTGAACAAAACTTAACGAGGCTTAACGAACTTCATCAGGGTAGCGTTGCCATTTCTCTGGTTATAGCAGGAGCCTACTGTTATTTAACTCCGACACAGTGAAATCTACTATTTCCTTTTCGCAGACATTTTTTAGTACATCTCTTCTGCTTCCTCACTTTTTCCCAGCGACAACACTGAAGTTCAGTGTTTGTTCCGTAAACGAGCGTTTCTGAGAACCCATCGATTTGCCTGTGTTTTTGTAGTATTTACTCTCATTGCCTCTGGCTGCGGATGATGCCAATTTTGTTTACACTTGCCGAAGGGTCATTGAAGACTTAGCCTGGTTTCGATTCGCCTTAAATTTTTGAGAAGCCTTATAATCGCACTTAGGAAAATATAAGTAACAGATGCGTATGATTTTTTTTTCAGTCGGAAGTGGCTGGTACATGCGTCTCCTAGAGACGTGTGTAAAAAATTCTCCCGATTGAATCATACATCAGTGGGAAGAATTTATCTGATTGCCATTCGTTTAATTCAATGGCATCCTAAGTGGTGGCAATTAACGAAGCTGCACATTGCATTATTCAGAAAAAACCTTAAAGCTAGTGATTCTAGCCAAGCGGTCCTTAAGGCACTGAAGAGTTACACACTTAACTCTAAGGCTGCTTGGAACTATTGCCAGGACATGAAGACCATGAATGTAATGAAAAGGCTGACATACAAGCCAAGGCATTTGTTCAGCCTTCATTTGGCCAATTCCTCTTTATCGATCACTAAGCAAAAGATCCAATTTTGGAACAACCAGGAGGGTATTAGTATTTCATGGAACAAAACAGAAACAAAAGAAGCAATAGAACTCAATTAAACGGACCCATGGATGCTGTGTGGGGCTCTAACAAGTCACGGAAGATATAACTTGCATAAAATAGATCTCTTCAGTAAAGAAATCTGTAGCCACTGGAAAATCTATTGAACCCATATGATTAAAAGGGCCTTTAAAAATTGCCAAACACTTGCCAAAGAAAAACCCGAAATGATTAGCAGAACAACGGTAACAAGGAGAGACTTCTAAGAAATGTGTCAAATTTCTGATGACAGCACTTCAATCCTAGATAAAAGAGGGGGGTACAATAATTCAAAAAATCAATTCAAGTGGTGACAACACACTCTTTTTATTGGTTCAGCAACTTAAATTTGCTGTAATGTGTTGTGTGGTTCAGGCTGAGCTTTAATGAGTACTCAGTGGCGGGTTCAGGCCGAGCTGTAATGAGTAGTCCTCAGTTGCGTGGTTCAGGCCGAGCTGAACTGAGTGCTCATTTGCGGGTTCAGCCCGATCTGTAATGAGTACTCAGTTGCCTGTTTCAGGCCGAGCTGCAAAGACTAGTCCTCAGTTGTGGGGTTCAGGCCGAGCTGCAATGAGTAGTCCTCAGTTGCGTGGTTCAGGCCGAGCTGTAATGAGTAGTCCTCAGTTGTGTGGTTCAGGTCGAGCTGAACTGAGTACTCATTTGCGGGTTCAGCCCGAGCTGCAATGAGTACTCAGCTGCGTGGTTAAGGCCGAGCTGAACTGAGTACTCAGTTGCGTGGTTCAGGCCGAGCTGTAATGAGTACTCAGTTTCGTGGTTCAGGTTTAGCCGAACTGAGTACTCATTTGAGTGGTTCAGCCCGCGTTGTAATGATTACTCAGTTGCGTAGTTCCAGCCGAGCTGTAATGTACTCAGTTGTGTGGTTCCGGCCGAGCGGTATCTTAAGACAAGCGCAAACTTAACTGAACTAATAATGGCGCCCAACGCGGATTCGTGTCTTAATCAAAGTGCCGATTGTTTGCAAACATTTTGCCTACAGTCGAACGATGGAAGTCGCACATTTCTTTAAAAAATTTAAATTTTATGTAAAATGCCGAGATAAACTGTGTGAAAACGTCCCTGGACTCCCCAGTTGGCTGCATAATAAAAGAACACAAACCCCGCCCCACCTCGGCCTCATGTGAAAAAAAAAAATCACAAATCGAATTCCATTAATGTGCGTTGCGGATGGATACACTCTCGAAAATATTACACTTTCATCTGCTGACAACAATTCTCGAAGGATCTCAAAGACACACACCGCTGGCTGGTGTCCTTTATTGTCATCATACTCGTCTCATGCCACCAATCAACCGTCATCTTCATCGATGAGAGCGAATCGGAGCGAAAATACTGAAGAAACAACACAAGACACAACAAAAGGATGTTCCATTGCTCTGTCAATGGAAAAGCAAGCCAACATGGGAAAACGAAACGAAATGCCTGTCACTTTACTGTTGCGAATTATCCTAATGCTCAGTGTGTCTGTAGATGGATCCATTTGAAATGAAGACAAGAGGAGATGCCGCACCAGCACACCACCGAGCAAACGCATCGTAACGCAAAAATAAAATAAAATAAAATACAAGACGAATCGAAATGAATTTGATTGAAGGCTTCGACGAGAAGGATGTCCTTCATCCTTGAAGTGAACGAATGAAATATACTCGTACTATATATGTATAAATAAACAACACATTGAGCTTTTATCGTAATAACATTTTCTACTTTGGGAATTGATAATACATCATATCCCTGCCGGAGCTGGGGAGCACTGGCAGTGGCAGTGCCACCAGCGCCGGCAAAGGTACAGCCAATAACATCAGCTCACAGAATATTGGATTTGACATTAGCATAATTTACTTCGATACGTGTCAATCTGTCTGTGATGTCTCTTCTGCCGCACCTCCCCAACGCCTCCCTAAACACTGCCGAAGAAAGGTAGTCGAGGGTACATCAGCGTGGCGTGTGCATGTGTATCATTTACAAATTACTCACATTGACAAATCCATCGAATTCTTCAAATTCGAATTGACAACGGAGTGGCACATCAAAAAGGACCATCAATTTGATATCCGCAACGTGAAAAGGATCCCAAAGTGTCCTTGGACCGACTGTACGTCTTGTTCACTTTCGGCTTCACTCTGTAGGCATACGCTGTACATAGTTAAATTATCCCTTCTTATCGCCCGGAAGAAGGAGTAGATCCGATCCCCGGCCGTGTGCCCGTGTGGAGGCGGGAAGCATTAAAGCCCCTCCACACACACTGCCATCGACTATCGCGAAATGGAGTGTCATTAAAAGAAAGCGGCAACTAGGAGTGAAGTGTTTTCTTTTGAAAGAGGAACTGATCCACCCCGTTCCAGCCTCGACAGCCCCGTCCACTGTTTGCGACGATGACGACGCCGCGTTTCGCGTAAAAGCACAAGAGGTGGGCGCTCTGAGTCGAATTATCGCGAAATGGATGTGATATCTTGTATCCGTAATTTCTTTGAGCCAGGATAACGCGAAACATACCCGGGGAGTGTGTGGCGTCTGTGTCTGTGTATTTTGACATGTCTTAAATGCGTCAAAAATCATCCGGTTTAATGATGATGATGACACTTTGCGTGCTTAGCGTGGTAATGCACGGCCATGTACACACATCCAAAGTATATACATGCCTTGGATACATTTGTGAACACTCGCACTCGTAGAGCAGCGCACTTGCACCTAAAGTTGATTCCATCCTTAAGTGGGAACTCTATCTCGACTCGACTGTTGGCTTGGGTGCTGAACAGAGGCGTTCAAATGGAATGCCAATGAGGTCGAGCAAATGTGTTGTGCTTATCCCAATATGGATCCCAATTTTGGATGTATTCAGGATGCGACTTCAATCCGGTCGAAGGGTGGCACGTACGACAAGTGACAAGTGTATCTGTATAATGGGAATGCGATTTAAGTTTACGTGATTACTCGTATTTTCTTGTGTGAGGGACGAGTCGAAGTCGACACAGCTTTGAGTAGTTTGAATGCTAAAGCGGAGGAGTCTCGACTTTGAGGATGATGGAAGCAAGTGAGAAGGAGATGAGAGAGCACAGAGAAAAGGGAAAGAGAATAGTGCCAGTCCGAGGTCAATTTGTGTGATGTGAGTGATGTCAAACAGCAAAATTTCAGTTCAAGATCACAGTCTTGTCCGGGTGCCTGGTTACTTGGTCGTGCTCTAAAGTGTGGATGACTAAATCCATTTCGAATGATCTAATGTGAAATTAACAATTCAGAGAAGAGAAGATGTTTGATAAAAATTTGGAACAAACGTTGAATACGAATAATGTATTCAAAGTCAAAGTTGATTACATTGCTTAAACTCGAAATGGTCAAAAATTGTCGAAACATTTTAGATTTACGTGGCAGGTTGATTTCTAATTAAGTTCTCTGCGAGACGCCAAAAGTAACTAAACTGTAAAGTCTGAGATTGTGTGCGAAAAATAGACCAAACCAGAAAAGAAAGCCAAGTTTGCACCTCGGTTTTGTGAAATTTTTTCTTCTGTTCAAATTTTGGTCAATTGTGAGGGTTTTCTTATTAAATGTGGACTCAAATACAACGAATTCTGTCATGGACAATCTCAAGAGCAGATGTAGAGATCCTTGGTCCCTCCCAAAGAAAAGTTATGCGTACTATATTTGATTCTGCTGGCGTTGTACTGTTCAGCGATATGAGCCTAGTCAGACGTCTACGGTGACTGAGCCACGTAGAGCGCTTGAACAACTCAGAAGTGTCTTCGACTCTGAACCTGAGGGGACTACGCAACAGAGGACGTCCGCGTTTAAGGTGGCGCATCCAGGTGGAGAATGACCTAAACCAATTAGGCGTGCGGCACTAGAGGCAGCTAGACATCGTGCTAGATGGAGAGGGTTGTTGGTTGAGGCCCCTTTCGATGGCTCCGAAGACGTGATTTAACGCAATGGAAAACTTCGCGTCGGCGTCAAAGGCATGACATAGGCTAATTTTGGTTCCGTAACTGGGAGCTTGTTCGTTAAGGCCCATGTCCACCTCGGACTTTAGCGCCAAATAAAAAAGAAGGTGTCTATAGATCCAATGTTTAAGGTGGCTGTGTCTTGTGTGGGCAACTTAATCCCGGTTCAATGAGTCTTTGGCTCCGAACGTGAATTAACGCAATGGAGGATTCCGCGTCGGGAGTCTAAGGTATGACTTAAACTAATTTGGGTCCCGTAACTGGGAGCTTGTTGGTTGAGGCCCATGTCCACCTCGGCTCTACAAAATGAGGGATGATGGCTAAGGAGCCAAAGACAGCGAGGCCAAAAATTCTCTTTCGGACCCAAAGCCTCACTAAATTTGATTTAATGCCTGGTACGCATCACCTCATCCGCGCTGAAAATGACTAGAGCATTTTATGTCAGGGTGTAAAAGTGAGAAGAAGGGCCTTTCAACCTTCTTGCGACCTTCTCATAAATATTTAAGGAGCGGACTCTATAGACTTGTGGGACATAGCTCAACTGCCTGATGTAACGTTCAAAGGACGTTCGGCAAGATAACGGGCTCACATTTTTTAGTCCCTGCAAGTCAGAAACGTGCCTAAATTGAATATGGAATGTGTACTAAAATGTGTACTAAAAATTTCTAGCGCTCAAAGACACTCTCCTCTCAGGTGTCAACGGAAGGTCTGACAAAATGTTGAAGATGGTTTGGCCGGATTGGTAACTCCATTGTCCGCATTCTACCAAAGCAGGTGATAGATTTTCACAATTGTCCCAACAATTTCAACTCCCGGCCGATTGGGAACTACAAGCACTATGCCGCACAGTGTCACGACGCGACGGCTATCGAAAATACCACACCACAGATGTGGACGCCATTGTTGGAGCTATTGTTCTGGAATGTTGAATTGTTGAAGACAGGTCGCGTTGAAATAGTTTCTGCGAAGCTTAGGAAATGTTGCCCAATATTCGCCTCCAAATGCGAAGTCGGGGAAAAGGACAATCAACGAAGTGCTGACATTTTGAGACATTCACAAAACTGCCTCATTACCACCCAACCACGAACTCCATGACAAGCTTTGGTGGCCGTGTGGCACAGAGCGATATTCGCTTGAATCGGTCTACGAGTATTATTTTCTTCGGAGCATAAACATTTTAGCTTTGCCTTCACACCCTAGAAAAACGCATTCTTGTGGAAGGAAACCCATATGCTTGGAAGTCTTATTCAGCTTCAAACAAAACCCAAACCAATTCGCAATTGAAAAGGACCTCACCCGAACCGTGTAGAGAGGCAAGAACATTTCTTCTGATGCGTGTAATCATTTTCGGGCAGCCTCAGCATTTCCATATCATTACCGTCATATTAATAATACTCAATTTCTCTTCTAATGCCCGCAGAGCAACACTCGCTAAACTCCCATTTCGACCAATCTCCTCGACGCTACCTCCAAAATTTCTTATTTGTTTTTTTTTTTTCGCCCATTTCAACACGCGGAAGCAGACATTTTTTGGCAGATTTACTGCATATTGGTTCGGTGTCAAGTGCACACGCGATAACCCCGAGTGCAAAAACGAAAGGACCAACATACAAAATCCAAAGCGGGCAGAGGCCAATTCCACGGCCAAATGCGGAGATTTATTTCTGTCATTTGTTCCCTCTGCACTCGGGATGCCGTTTCTGGTCGCTTTTGTTTTACTTACTAAAGGATTTTCCATGCGACTCCTTGCGAGAAATTGAAACAATTTTCAAAGACAGAAAACGAGCAAAATCCAAGGGCGCACTTTGGCAAGCATCCTTTTTGATCTCCTTCTCTCACTCTCTCTTAGCCGCGGTCCGGGGACGGGAATCTGACAGGATTGTCATTTAAATTTATCCACTCGCAGTGTATGGCATAACGAAAGCAAATGACTTTTGTTCGTCGACAGGGCGAGGGGAGGAGAGCAGCATAAGGAAAACGGCGAAATAGTTGTAAATCCAAATCGGGTAACGAGCCCGAGCGGCATCAGTGCAGCGCAGCGCAGTGAGATGGGGACGATTGCCAAAGCTACAACTGCCAGCGATGCTAGTTAATTTGCATACGTTGTGCAAAAATGATGCCAGGTTCGCAATAACATAAGGAAGTTCCCTGCGAGATCAGCCCAGGATCAGAGGGGTGAAACTCAATCCGATTCATTGCACTGGAGCAGAGGACAGAGGAGCAGAGCGAGAGAGCGTGCAAATTAATCATTCCACCGGGCTGGGTGATTTGCATAAGCTTCAATTACCTATCGATGTGCGAGCGTGTGTGTGTGGCGGTGAGGTTGTGACATGGGAGATATCCTTGTTAATATTTTTCCTATTTATGTTTCCCACCTGGATCGGGATCAAATATTTGCCCTCCATCGTCGTCTGCAGATCGGTTGCTTCGCATGTAAATTTACTTGTGGCACGGATGAAGAAATCTTTCTGCCGAAAAAGAACCCTTTGGTGGAGCTCCACCGGCAGACGACGGCGACGTCGGCAGCGACCCATGTGATTTGTACCCGAGCTGTACATAGCATTCAATATCCTGTGTGCCTGTCAATGGCGCTTGAACTAATACAAATGTCAATCGTGTACACAACCCACCCCTGCACATACAGAGGGGCTGGAGAGCGAGTGAAGTGTATGCCTTACACTCCTGCCCTGTTATTTGATTTGCAAAATTGAAGGAAGAAGAGAAAAACGAATAGAAAAAAAATTCAAAATCCAACCCGTGCCCAGAGTGTACACATATCCTTCGATCCTTCGATTGTACGGTTTTGGTGGTAGTGTGTGCACACATATACCCTGCCCACTACCTGGTACGGCGGTAGCGGCGAGCGGCGAGATCCTGCGACATAATTTTCCAGGTTGAAGGATTTTCTTTGAAATTCTATTGAAGGATTGAGTGTGTTATTTTGCTCTTTGTGTATCGATGTACCACAGCCAGGACGACTCGGGTACATGCACATAGTTGGATTTCGGGCTGCCAATGGAGAGGGAACAACCGACGAGCACCGACATTTTGAATTCGATTTTGTTTTCCTCGATTTTTTTTGTTTTCCTTTCGCATCGGGATTGGCTTTTTCACGTATGCACAAAGGTTAGGTACTTGTAGGAACCGATTGCTAATTTCGTCCTATGCGGTTCTTGAGTGCATGAGTTGGCATGAGTGGATGTGCTTCTGTGTGCTGTGAGCTGGTGTGCTGGTCGAGACTTGATGCTTTTGCATGGATTGTTTGTTGTCTTGAGGTTTTTCTTACTCTCCCCCGAACCAACCTTCCGCCATGAGATTCGGTTGAAATTTTAATGAGATCTAGAGGTGGAATGGCTTTATTTAATAGAAAGAGCGTTTTCAATACAACCATGAATGATAAAATGCATCTTGAGATATTCATCAGACGTGGAAAATTAATTTGGTATACATTTGAATCAGTTACGTTCTGCAGTGAAACCTCCTATGGAGGAGAGCTTCCTTCAGTAAAACATTCATTTTTGTTCATTCATTTCGCCTAAATAAGTGGATGGATGCTTTACAGAATTTAGTTAAATAAATACTATAATTTAGTGTCCTTTCCCTGGACCCTTTCGATGAAAAGGGAAGGTCACTTTTTAATTGCGGTTATATTTGACATTTTTGTTGAATAGTTTTAAGTTGAGTACAAACTTTAAAAATTCAAATAGGATGCAAGGTAAGCCCCCGTCAGTAGTGGGCCACTTCGTTAAGCATGTCCACCAAAATAGTAAATGCCTAAGTTCCGTGAGGTATTTTTTTTTTCTAAAAGCCTAACAGTTCTTATGTCTGGATGCAAAATCCTGTGTCGATGCGGCTGCTGAAAGTTTAGTCAAAGTCACACAATTCAGTGAACAAAAAGTGAAGTGTTTGGGAAAAAGAGCTGTGATCACAAAAACTTTGAAGATAAGTGCATTGTATGACTATGTATAGATCATGTTCATTTTTCTCTTTTAAAGACAAAAAATATAAAATATTGTTAAATCATTTTTACAGGGGGCTGGCCTTAGGAGAGAGATTTTTTACGATTCTCAAAGGTCTACCACTTTAGTATCCAGTAGTCAGCCTTAGATTAGAGGCCATTTATAGCTATCACTGAAAAGCTATAATTGAATAGGATGCTCAAGTGGCTGACAACTGGTTTTGAAGGGGCTGACTAATCTAGAATCACACTTTTTGCACTAATATTGTAAATAATTTCTTTTACGTAGGAACTTAACTATATACCGCCTAAAATCGAAATTTTCTATTCAAAAGTTGAATATTGGATGTTTAAGGAGCAGATGAGCATTAAAGGGCTGACTACTATTGCCATCACCTTACCTCATTCGAAGCTACATATATTTAGATGTACTAAACTGATGTCAAGAACTAGCTATGGAATAAAATTGTCGAATCCATAAGTGGAATAGTCACGGGAACAAGCATTGTGCTCGATTTATGGAATGTTCTAGTTATGGAGTGAAAGATATGGGAAAACTTAAGTCTTGGGTCCCTCCCAAGTCCTGACAGATTTGTTCGACGAAAATTCGACTTAAGAGGTTTGATTGTAATTATAAAATAAAAGTAAAAATAAAATAAATAGGTATTCAATTTTAACGTATTTAACCGACAGCCTTAGAAAGAAAATGGAAGGATGTCGCCTGCTATTTTACATGTTATTCTGCAGTGAGTTTTGGACTTAGCTTATTATTGCAAGTATCACTATAGTGAGTTGTGTACAATAAATTCAACTTTACTTCTTTAGAGATGACTATGAAAAGTGATGGTGTCCTTCTGAACCTTCTAAAATGCCAGCACAAAAGGGTTCATCATTTAGAAAGTGTCTACACAGCAATGTAAACTGTACATACAGTGCATTGTCGATTATCGCAAATAATGTCTGCATGCAAAGTTGCCATTACTGCGTCAATAACGAAAAAATAAATTAAATTTAGCTGTTGTGAAAATCGAGGAGTTGCGTGAATTGAGAATTGCGTTAATCGAGAACGTGTTGTATTTAACAGAAAGTCCTTATGCTTAGGTCTTTCCTAATGGTAATGATTGTTTTCTGCTACTGATACCTGCAGAAATATTCTCCCCTTTCGATTAAGTTATGATTACAACGTATGGTTAACAGTTTGACAGTCACTTCGTGCATTTCCCTGCGACTGGTCATAGTTTTACAGGAGCCACGAGCGTTAACTTTTGTATGACGCATACTGCTTCAATAGAAAGACACTTAACAGGTGTGACAATTCCAAGTAAATATTATTTAGAAACTACTACTTTGGGCACTAAACAAAAAAATCCGTCCTTGACTAACAAAAAATGTTGAAAGTGCATGGCTGTTGAAGTGTTGCTTTTGAATTTTTTGAATTTACTACTGCCTTTGTGAAGCGATGTCTCTAAAGACCTGGCTTTGAGAAGCTTTTTCTAGATAGTTACTAAGACTTGAAAAAGGTGGGGCCGCGAAAGCAATTTTGCACGTACCGGGAATCGAACCTGGGACGCGTAGGCTCAAGTGCTTAGGGGTCGATGCACCAACTCGCAATGCTGCGGCCGTAACAATTTTCAAAATTTAATATATTTAATCACGTTTCACTGATTCGGGCTGTATTTTTTTCTTTTTTTAAATTAGAATGGATCCTGACTTCGTCTGTGTATCAATACAATTACATTCAATTGAAAAAAAAAATCAACAAAATCAGGGGAAAAGTACATGAGACAAGGAGAGATCCATTCGATCCTACATGTGCCACTGTCTGCATTTTAATTTTGTAAAACTAAATAACGAACGATAAAACTGCAATGAACGAGACGATGATTGCTCTTGCTCTAAAGCGAGGTCATAGATTTTCCATTTATATACACAATCCAAAAGTGATTTGGTCGAGTTCAAGTACATGACGTGTTAGGCAAAATATTTTGTAAATTGAAATATGCAACACAGGCTGAAAATAGGTTCGAATGTGTTTTGTTTTCGACTACCCGATGTGGGTTGAGGTGTTTTCTAGTCAGATGCGAGTTACGGGAAAGAAAGGAATCTGTGCTGGTGATCGACTGGCAAATACAAAGTACAACCCAGTTTGTCTCAGGAGAATGTGGCCAAATGCGGTAATAGTTGATCTCAATAAAAACACGTGAATACCAAAGAAGGCAATTTTTATGAAGGACATAGGTGACTGAGTAAACTGAGCTGAGCACCTGGGCAATTGCTTTTGATTTCGGAGAACTTTCCGAAATAAGATAAGATATGTTACAGTGCCTACCCGAGGCCAGCACGTCAGAAATATCAATATTATTCGTCCAACCAGTTAAGTATTTTTGTAAGTACAAGAGTATAAAGAATTTGAGAAATGAAAATCCATTGAAGACTGGAAACGAACCAACAAAATATGGGCACTACTTCTCTTTTTAAATTCACGGCACTCGCAATGACTTAGAATAAAAGTAACACAAATGCCTGAACACGAGCGATGAGCAAAAATTACCACACAATCGGTGCACAAACGCTCAATAACCCAACACAATTTAAAACTGAACGAAAAGAAAGCATGAACGGCAGGACCTAAAAATCGAACTAAACGAGACAAATATAAACTCACAACGAAGAACTGGAGCAATGACAATTTCGAACTTAACAAATTCACGATAAAAATGTTTTCACGTTTTTTTTGCACAATTAATCAACAATTTCACAATTTTACTTGAAACCAACACAAGATCAAACTAAATATTTCGATTTTAAAATTTTGGAATTTTTCACATAAAAAAGAAATATTGGTAAAAACCGATTCCGCAAAAATGGCCTTTCACAGAAGTATGGAATCCGAATTCACAGTTAAAATGCATTCTCAAACGAACTATTTCTGTGTTTTTGAATTGTGCTGTCCTGGACTTGCCGGGATAAATATTTAAAAAAAAATAATTGCTACTCTAAGAATTATTGAAGTGCTCGAATGATTTTCCATCGAGTTATATATTTTTTTTTATTTACAAATCTTCTCATTTTTTTCGGATTTTCAAGAAATAATTCAGAACTTAAAAAAAAAAATACAAATACTTTAAATATCTTTGCTTCGACGTTCAACGTCCATCCGCGTAAGTTACAAGATCCCAATAACTCAAATAAACCTCTTCAAAAGCCTCTTCAATTTAGAAAAACTTCCCACAAAATCCCTCACTCGAATCATATCCGCTGCAAACATTTTGCAAATAAGCTCTTAACAAGATCCTTAACAACGATCCAAACCAACGAGGCGTACAAAATACGTGCACTCCAAGCCACTTAAATTGCAAAATTGCAAATTCCAAAAACAGCGAAGGATCACTAGTCGGCGAAACAAATCCCTACCCCTCGTCAGCCAGTCAACTGCACTCAACTATCTCATCTAACGTGCAAATACCATGCAAAGCAGAAGAGCAATGTAAATTAGAAAGAAAAAAAACTGAATTACATCCCCTCACGCATAATCCTTGAATATGCAAATATTCACACACACGCTCAGGAGAGAATAAAAAAAAAGGATTCAATCACCACCGGGTACCATCCGTAACGAATGACGAAAATGTTCATAAATTCCACGAGAACATCCTGAAACTATTGTTCCACGCACACCTTTCGGTTTGATTTGCATATTCCAACATATCACCGTCATGGGGTTACGTGTATATATGCTCATTAACATAAATATCCTAACGCTCGTTGAGCATCTGCTTTTTTTCATTAGGCGAACTCAGCGAGCTCGGCGGACGAGTCCTTCTTGTTTGGATTGTTTTTTTCAATTTCCTGCGATGTTACCCTTGGCCTCGGGATTAATATGTTAATGAGTTAATTCTTGTGAATAACTCTGAAAACTGAATAGGGAATAGTGTGTCACGGCCAAGGACACATCGCGCAATGCACACAGACACACGATATTTTACAGAGAGACGCACACACCCGAGAGGGAATCCCTATCAAATGATGAATTCTAATTAATAAGGAATGTTCGAAGCGAAAATGAGTTCATGTTCAGTGTTCAATTAGCCGCTTAACGAAGACGACGCCGATGGGTTTTCTGAAGATCCTTGATTTATTTTTTCCTTTCACTCACCTGAGGGTTTATTGCACTTAAATTTCAAAATTCGTCTTATTTATTCACTAATCACCACGGATGAAGTTAGTATTCATTTATTTTTTTTTTGTCAATCACGAAGACAAGTTTGAAAAAAAAAGAAGTTAAAGTCGGAGAAGTCTTAAGGTAGTGTGTCCAATCCGTAACGCGTCAACTTAAGGAATGACGGGTATCCTTAATCGTGTAGAAGGAAATTCCAGTGTAAATTTTCTGTAGCGAGAACTCAAAGATACACTCCGGCATAGTACACGACTGCGTATCTTCCACGGAATAATGCAAACAGCAACACGAATGAAAAAAAAAAAAATACAAAATACACCACGAAACGAAACGAAACCCGAAAAAAAATATAAAATATTCGTCAAAGACCAAGTTTCTGTGTTGTTCGTCTTCGATCGGTTAACGAACGAGAGTGTACTCAGTCTATGCTTGTGCTATTGGGCTCGTTTTGGTAAAGCTTGCAAGTCAAGCAATCAACTGCTACTGCCACTGAAAATCGTCGTCGTTGTCGTCCTCGCCGTGGTCGAGTTCTCAGCTCTTCGTCGTCGTAGAGTGCCACGCCACCCCAAAATGGGCGATGATGGTGGCGTATGGCTCCGGTGTAGTATACAAATGTGTCATATCGTGTCAGGACGAGGAGACGTTGTCGTGCGCGAACTCAGTGGCGGCAAACGAGAAACAAGCAAAAGAACGATGGAAGAAAGCGAAAAAAAAGAAAGAATGAAAGAAATGAGAAAACACTTGAAAAGCATGACAAAAGTCATCCCCAAACGAATTTCGTTACCGTCGTCGTCGCTGTCGTTGTCGCTGCCGTTCATCCACCCCCGACGTAACATTGTTCTGAGGGGTGAATCGCTCTCTCTCGCCGTTTCAGAAAGGAGTTAAGGAGCTGACGTCCGCCCGCCCGCTCTCACGAAATTCACTTGCGTAGCATCGGGGAATCCCAATATACAACCATCGCCGCGAAGGAGAAGAAGGGAGAGAATTCCACACAACCCCCACCCTCTGCCGGATGACAGTGAAACAGAAGCTTCGCTGTCGGTAGCTAAAGTGACACAAACAGGGACACCACAGTAAGTAAGGATCGTACGGGTAAAGGCAACGCACATAAGGGGATAGTTTTCCCGCCTCCACTTGGCCGATTTAAGCGGGATGACAGGGGGTGTAGCGGGTGGTAGGGGAACGGTGAACAGGGTGGTTATATGTTTTTTATTCTATTTTCTGATTCTCTCTCTCTATCTTTCGCTCTCCGCTTGGTTGGTGTGTCTTTCTTCTTTTTGTGTTGCCTTCGGTTCGCTGACAAAATTTGTTACTGTTCCATTTATTCAGAATTTATAGCCTTGTATGGTGGCCGTGCCGTCGGTGTGGGTGTGTGTACGCTGGCTGTTGACTTCCTTTTCATCCTTTACACACCGTCACCACTACACGGACACGGCGGCGGCGTGTTAAGGAGGAGAAATGTGGAAAAGGATAAAAAGAAGGAATCGCTTCAAAAGGGGAACATCTAATGCGAATTTACTATCCTAGGCTACCCCTTAGTCTGTGGGTGAGTCGATGGGTGGGTGGTGGGGTGGTGTTTCTGTGGCTGTGAATTTGAGTTTGAGTTAGTTCGAGTGGCGGATTTCTTTTTCGGTGGCTTCTTGTTTTTTGTCCTTTTCGTTGTCGTGGGTCGCTCGTGTGTGCCCTTTTTGGTGAGAGTCCTCTTCTCATCTGCTCGTCGCTCTGATCGGTTGGGTGGGTGGGCGAGGGGGGCGAGGAGAGTGAAGTGAAATTTTGAGTTATGCGTGCGATATGCGAACGTTTTAAACGATGGCGCTTTTTTCTTTATGGCGTTGCCGCGATGCGAGTGAGAGATGGACCGGGATGGTGGTGGTGTTTGTGGGGGTGGTTTGGGAACCCTTTTACAGTGAGCTGTGGCCTTATCACTATTTCACATTCGTTTTGTGTTTTTTTTATTTTCGTTTTTTTTTTGCTAACGTCATTTATTTTTGGTGTTGTTGATGTTGGTGTTGTACTATTTGATTACTTATCCTTTATAGAGCATCGGATGGATATGTTGTGGATGACATTAGGGGTGGCCTGCTGGATGCTAGAAGACAGGCGTATAAACGATGGGATGACTGATGAATGAGGAAGGAACTGTGCTGGTGTGGGGGTGTTATGTGTACCACACGTATCGTGAAAAAGAAAACGAGAGAAAAAAATCTATATCCGGAACTAATTTGCATGGCACACAGTGGTGTGGTATCCATTGGATTGGGGTGTGAGGCGATGGAGTTTTCTCTTCTAAGCCTGGGGTTGACATTTTCGCGAAAGTTGACTGTTGTTCGGGATCACATTTTGGCGAGGGTGAGTCTAGGTAATAGGGCCATCTATTGCTTGTTTGGAAATTTGTTCACATTGCTTGGTGGTGGCGTAGTCGAATATGGAGGCGCAGGGAGATTACTGTGGCCGATTAGAAGGACATCGACGTTTGTTGGGACGACCTAATAGAAGCTCAGAGGGATTTTCGCAAAATGTCAAAGGATACATCGGTTTTTTTTTTTTCATCCTCAGGTTATCGCGATTCCTATCGACACTGAAAGTAAGTTGTTTGTCGGCGTACAAGAGAGTGACATTTGTTTCATTCAAGCTTATTGATTCGGCAAACCTCGCGATTTAATAGATAGCCACACTTTTGACCCTTTCATTCCTAAATTTGAGTACTTTGCTTGGTTGGGGCATTAAATGTTGTCTCCTGGAGGATGTTTCGCTGAAAGACTCCTGGTCGTTAGGACTGAATTTTGGGAGCAAAGCTTAATAGAAGACCAACAGCTTAGTAGAAGAAAGGAGATTTTAATATTTCACTAGTTGCTAGGCCATTTCGTTCGCCTTCTGCATTAAGCACAAAAAAAACACATTTTTCAGGAAAAAACATTTTTCAAGAAAAAAACCGAACTTCATTAAAAATGTACAAGCTAACGTAGAGAGCGAAACAATTTGCTTGTATTCTTAGACCACGGTCTGGGTTTTCCGCTGCAGTCTAATGTTGACCTGAGCCGTGGTGATGGTGTTGTTGGATGTCAATTCAATAATTTCTTACAAGGGGAGGGAGAACACAATGTTATGTCGACTCCGATTGGCGAGGTTTGAGAATCGTTCTCTTGACAGGTCTTGACAGGTACATGTACTTTCGGAATGTAGTCAGTGACTTGAGAGAGGTGGAGTCATATAATATGGATGCTGTTCGTGTCAGGTATTACATCTAGGCATCGACGGCGCTTGCTACCAAGTTCGTATTTTGAAAGCAGTGAGAACATTTCCCTAACTAACTATTCTAATTTGTTCACAAGAATGTAAAAATAAAAATGAGATCTTTTCCGGTTGTGTGGCCATCCCCACCACCAACCCCTCACTACCATCAACAAAATGTAAATTTGTGAATTGTGCCAATAAATTAAAGTATAATCGAGTACATTTTCAGCATTAAAAAATACGACTGGATGACGGGATGACGCATTTGATTAAGTGCCCCCTTAGTTAGTAGGGTCCCCGGTTCGAATCCCAGTGAAAGCTAAGTGAATACTGAAGTGGTTTTCAAATCTGGTACAGTCACCATTTGCCGTTGGGATCAAGTAAACGGCACTATCAGTGGAGTGGTCGACCAGTGGCAATTGTTTGACTATGGGTATCACAATGAACTAGCAGCCCCCTTCCCTACCCTACATTTTTAAGCATCACAAAAATCACTGTACAAATGCATGTGCAATCGAAATAGGTTTTGGAGCTTCTGAGTTTTCTAAAATTGAAAGTTATACATTTTTCGTAGTAGCAGACCTTCGCAAATATATACATCCATGGTGGCTTGGGGCTTGGTGGGGTTCGATCCCTGACTTACTGACTTACCAACTTTTATAATTCACGGTTCCAGCTCTTTCGAGTCACCGACATTACTCAACGAGTCCGGAAAATGCTCAATACACCCAATTCTTTTTTACACTGTCTATTTTACACGGATGTTATTTCCAGACCTGTGTAAAAATAGAAACAACAAAAAACAGAAATAACAAAAATTTAGAAATAACAAAAATGTTATAATTTCTCTTTGATTCAAATTTTAAAGAAAAACATTTTTATTAACCTCAATCTCTTAAAAATGTGGCTATATACAAATTATTTAGTTAAGAGTATATGTAGATATCAAATTATGATATGCTAATATAATCTCTTTTTTCTTGTATAAATAATGAAATATTTTTTAGTGTTGGTAGGAATGGAATCATTCCTATTTTTTTCTACTTCACTTCTCTATGTCTTTTTTACACGGTTTTTTTTTTGTGGAACGTATCTACCGTGAAAGACATAGTAAGTTGTATTGGCCTTTCGGAGTCGGCATTAATGGTTGTCATTGTTGCATATTAACTAATATGAAATGAGACGAACAGAACAAACTTAGGGCCTCTGGGAGACGAGGAATTGCCGAAATGATGGCCTTATTCTGGGACACCTCTGTGATATGTCACAAGTCACGACTACCGCACAAGAAGGTGGTGAGTCAAACAAATTAGAGGTTTTCATATTCTGTCCAAAACCTCAGAACTAGTGAGCATCACAGGAACTGTCAAAGTTGTGATGTGTGATTGAGCTCATCAGAGGGAACAAATGATAGCAAATGTATTTAAGAATGAAATGTATAAAAAATAATGAAATAAATATTTTTTAGACTGCAACGTAGGAATATTTTAATGAGCTTATGAAAAGTAAATGTAATTCTCCTATTGCATTGGAAAGAAAACATGTTTCATCTAATTATTCCGAATTATTCCAATTATTCGCACAATGTGAGGAGAGAGATATGAGAGCGTTTTTTTCGAAAAAAAATCTCCATGGTGTGTGTTTCCGTACAGAAATGAAATATGATAGATATACCCAACGTCTACCTCTCTTGCCCCTTAAGATTTTTTACAACAATTTTTTATTTCATATTCACGTTATTTCGTGAATAACTGTCAAAAGATCATGAATTGAAAAACGAACGCGCGCGTTCCTTTCGATATGAAAAAATGAGCCTACCGCTTTCTGATACAACATTCTCGTAAGCTCGATAAAATGAGTAGCAAAGCCTATCAAAGACCGATCACGCGAACCGACCACGCTACCAATTCAGCCATTAATTTTGGAAAATAAGTTCGTCTGACCCACCTTTAAGTGGGACACGAGTTTTCTCTTACACTATGTTAGCCGTGAGCCTAATAATTTTATTTGAATGTAGATGTATATTTAAAAAAAGTCAACTAAGTTTATTAAATAAATTTAAATTTATTTGAATAACTTTATTATTATTTACGCTTAAGTTATAAGTGCACAAAATTTGCCCTAAAAATGATTATCGGGGCTTAGTAATTCGTAATAAAAACTTGGCAGCACAGACGACATTTGTAACAGCTGTTAACAAATTGAAAAAAAAAATAGTAACTGGGAATTGAAATTAATTTGGAACAAATAATAATGGCAAATAGAGCAATGATTCCCGTGTTTTGTGCGACAGTTCTGCACTACATTAATGTGTAAATTTCTTCCCCAGAACTGTTCTTATCCGATCTTATGTCTCAACCGGCGTTAGACATCTCGGGTAACTTAAGGTCTGGCTGGACCTTCATAAATTTTGCACGAAAATTGATGGAATTCAATTAAAAATTTTAAACATGTTATTCAGTTTATTTTTAATTTGAAGTTTTTTTTTTTGCATAACAGTGATATTACGAAGGATTTCTTAATTTGGTTTTTTTTGTATGTTATCGTTTAATTTCTCCGCAGGGCTGTGGAGTTATATTTTGAAGAGGTGCTCCGACGAAAGATTCGATGCCATTTCGAACGGAAAACTTTCCCATTATCCCCGGATTGTTCAACCTTGCTTCGATCAGAGGGCTCACTAGCTGCTCAATCGAAGAATGTAAAATATTGTCGACGTGCATTGGTTTGCATCATTTACTTCTTTGTAAATTATGAAAAATGGTAGGGCTGCGACATCCATCATGCTGTAGACAAAAGCCAATGGCCATCGCTTGGTCTGTCGTTTAAATGCATATTCTCCCACCATTTGATTCATGACGTCGACGCCAACTATGTGTTTGTTATAAAATAGAATTGCTTGTGGCTTTCTTGTTGTTCCAACCAATTTGACGTCATAGTGAACTGTTGACAATAGAATGACTGCCTTTGATTTTTTCGGTACGTAAGACACTGCTGCGACATAAGCTGTAAATCCAAAGATAGTTGATTGTGTTGAGCGACTACGATCCGGAAGTATATCTTTTTCTTCTTATTCCGTCGAATAGTTCCAACAAAGGCCAGTCTAGATTCTCGAAATTTCTCTACACCTTCAAAATTTGTAAAAAATTGTCCTCAACAACAGTTCTCCCGCTAGATTCGTACTTGGCTGTTAATCCGATCATCACATTCTCGCACAATTTTACAGCTCTCTGGTGTGCATCTTCTTTGGCTGGCCTTTGCAAGGGCATCCGTTTCTGGAATCACAAGCTCATCATACTTTTATTCCGTATTCCGCAGGCTTCGATTGTATATATTGTGTTGGTCAATGGTTATCACTTCTGTCGGTGCATACGTTGTTTCCAAATGATAATTTAGCATTATCCACATATCCCGAATAGGGGCAGCTTTATCTGTACTTCTGCTTCAGATCCACTCACGCGTACTTCTTCGGGAAGCCTGCTAACGTATTGCTCCCCTACTTCTTCGCTCATGCGGCTCCAGTTGAATGCATTTATGTCATCAGCCATAATAATTTACGACCGTATAAGTATGTTTGCTTCCAACTCGCTCCAGTATGAAGTAATGATTACTGACTGACAATAATGACACTTGCATAAATTCCCATAAACTGAACAAAACTAAACAATGCGCAATGCACTAATAATCTAATTTTCTGGAAGTCGTTGGTTCTAAACGATTTACAATCAGATAAGAAATCTACAAGTGACCCAATGGACTGCATACGTAATGAACAAATGTCATTAGTGGAAAATGTCGTAATAAATACATTTCTCCATACAATATGTATGAAGGTCCAGCCAGACCTATTCCATTGGTTCTAGGGGTTGTTTAAGCAAACAATTTTTTTCTCCTCACCCACTAGGATTTTCAATCTGTGGTAAATGGTCAAGCATTAAACCAATGTACGCAGACAAAGTACAAAACCAAAGGAAATTTGGTGAAGACAGTTCTACAATCAATTAGGAAAAAAATGGTTTCGAAAATGCAAAATGTCTGGCTGGACCTACTCATTGAAAGAAATTACCTACTCATGCAAATTAAAACTTAAGCGTGTGTACACTTGCAGAAAGACACCCCTATTACCCCGAAAACAAAGCCACAAGGGATGAGTAAATTAAAGTAGGCTACACACTATCACTTTTCGAATGATATTCCTTAGATGAAATTTTTTCTCAATTCAGTTAAGGCTACACCTAACAATTTCTCACACACTTGCGCACGTTATCATTCCCTATGCACCATTTTCTATAACACCAGCGAAGTCTACTAACATTTTCAATCCTTCATCAAACTCGCCATCATTTCTGTCGGCATTTTCATTTCCTGCTCCACACACATTTTCCAGGAATCAAATTGAAAAAATGCTAGTGTGTAGGCTACTGAAACTGGTGTTCTGATGAATGCCAAGGCACATTTCACATGCACGGCACATTTCACATCAGAAAACAGAGCAAACAACTTCTCGTTGAAAATGAAAATATGCGTCCACCCTACGCACTTGAGCCTACGTTGCCTAGGTTCGATTCCACGTACGAGATGACAATGCTCAAAGAGCGCATATAACTGTTTAGAAAAACTTTCTCAAATTTTCATAAAATTGTGGGTCCCTTCCACTCGTGAAAGGACAATAGCACGCCAAAGCAAGGCCCTGGTTCTCTACGGTCTGTAGCGACACTCATATTACTAGTATAACATTCATAGATAAAAATTTCGTAATTTCCAATTTTGTCTACATTTTGACAAGTGAACCGGAAATGCGTTTTATGGCTCCATCATAAATCCCAGATATGACCAGTTCTGTGCATAATCATCCAGATTTGAATTTTTTTTTTATTTCTTTTCATAAAAATAACAATAAATCTTGATAAAGTTAAACATATTGAAAATGGAAGAAAGCTGTCTAAAGTTCAGAGGAAACTAGAGGCTATAGCTTAACAGAGTAAAATTAATAAACAAAATGCAATCAAATGCGGTGGGGTCGAAGTAAATTAAACAAACATATTTTGACTTTTTTTTTGTTTGTCATTTTACAATATTTAGCAAGGCAAAATGTTAACAATAACAATAGAAAACATCTTCATAGCTTTCATCTAAAAGCCATAGTTTTACCTTCTTCAGAAAAGTAGATTTAGTTATTAATGCTCTTATGCTAACCAGTAATCTAAGAAATTGAAGAATATTTGTAGATTGTGATGTGTTACTGTACCTAGATTTAAGCTGTTGATTCTGAGATTATCGCTTCCAGAGACCATATCACGACCTAGCGAAACAAATCTTTAATACCTCATAAAAAAATAAATGTTTTTGAGGGAGGATTTTAAGATTTCTAAAAAGTGGTAGACTATTAACGCGACGATTTTTATTACACAAAAGACGAACAATATGTTTCTGAGCTGAGTACCGGAGGATACTTTTTTTTTTGTTTCCATCACAGAGCACACAAAACACTACGTTCTGAGTGAGTGTTAACTCTCAGTATCGCTTAACACAGTCGATTTTTGCTGCGCGACTAAGGATCATCTATCGATTTTGCTTAAGAAGAATAATGCAGCATAATGCATGGAAAAATTTTTAAAACTCCATGCAAGAGCTTGGCTTGCATGACATGTGGTTTCAACAAGACGGTGCCACATGCCACACAGCACGCTCAACAATGGACATATTGAGAGGCGAGTTCGGTGAACATATTATTTCACGTTCGGAACTAGTCAAGATCGTGCGTTCCGCCTAGATCGTGCGATTTAACGCCTTCAGACTATTTTTTGTGGGGCTATGTTAAAGCTCATGTCTATACAGACAACATTGAAGTATTTATTCGTGAGATACCGGCCGAAATGTTGGAAAGAGTATGCCAAAATTGGACTAAGCGGATGGACCATTTGAGGCGCAGTCAAGGTCAACATTTGCATTAAAAAGTCTTCAAACATTAAATTATTATTATATATTACTATCGATTCAAATAAAGATTTCATGCATTTTTCTGAATTTTATGTGTTTTTTTCTTTGAAAAACTTTCCTATAGCTTTTAAAAAAGCACCCTTTATAATCATGATGTAATGCAAAATTTAATTTAGTATCAAAAATTACACCTAGATCTTTAGCCTCTTCTAGGCGACTATGATTATTTATGAAATAATCATAGACAATCGGGAATGTAATTCGATATGCCGTAAAAATATTACATTTTAGAATATTCAGCTCTAGTGCATTGAGCTTGATATCCAATTGGAAATTATTACAATCAGTTAAACTATTTATAGATACTCGTAAATACAATTTAAAGTCGCTTGCGAATGTTAAAATTTTACAGTATTTGAAAATTTCGTGAACATCATTTATGAACAAAAGAAAGAGTAATGGCCCCACATGGCTACCTTGTGGAACGCCCGACGTAACTTTTATTACACGAGATCTAAAACTATCGATCCTTACCAATTGCTTCCTGTCATTTAAGTAATTGGAAAACACTCAACCACATTGACGAATGACTTTAGCTTGTTTAAAAGCAAAATGAGATGTACTTTATCGAAGGCTTTCGGGAAATCGGTGTAAAGTACATCAATTTGTGATTGATTATCTAAATGTGTATAAATGTAATTTGAAAATAATGATAAATTAGTTGTACCTGACCTGCTCTGCATAATAAGCATGAAATAATTTCTTCTAAGATACTAAACCGTATTCGAGCTTCTCAAGTAGATCTTGAGAGCAATAGTTTTTTAAAAGTTGCTTAAAAGTGTATAATGCCTTTAGTAGAAAGTGAGCTCATTCAACTCATTTGATATTTCTGCCAAGCAATGCCTTGATCGGTCGGACACATCGAGCCTTCATGTGTGCCCTTCCATAATCGGGAGCGGTTACCCATTAGATGTTAACGAGCGAAAACGACATTTTCGGCCGACACAGTGGTCACCTGTAACCTTACGAGCTAATTCCGCGTCCAAGGTGGCGCACACAAGTCGAGAAGGATCAACTGTATGTATATGAAGGCAACTGTATGTGTGAAACTGAAGGCAGCTGGCCAAAGATTGCGTTGACTGGAGAAGCTTGAGGAAGATACCAATTTGATGACATTGCTGTAATGCACAAACAGCCACCTTTTCTGTATGTGTAGGAAGGCGATGGTGAACACGTGAACATCTCGTTCACATAATATCCCCCAACGTATTCAATTCGTCTCGATTTCGCTGTGAACTGAGTTTGTCAAGCCACAGGCAAATATGTCTCATAATGTCTCACGCCCATACAAAAAATGAATAAATTTGTATTCTTAACCGACAAGCCTTAACAGAAAAACGCTGTTTGCGATGTGTAATATTGACTCACCTCTACGACCTTACTTGCTGATGATCAGATCACAACTGCCCTGAGACAAGATTGTCACCCCACGACGGTGTGCATCTATTATTTGTTTGCGGTCAAGCTGCTGGTCTGCCACATCATTCAGGTAGGTGCGTGTGGACTTATTTTTGGGGGTTATGAGCCTGAGCTAATGCTGCCTTTTATTGCAGTCGGTTCAAGCTGCCTTAAGTCCGCCATAATTTGGTTTCAGATACCAGAGATTCGGTCTGTCTCTCATTCTTGAAGAAGGAGTCACTTATTCGAAGACAATCTGGAGCTTTTGTGTCCATGTGCTCATTGTAGACGTCCCAGGACTGCACCCGCATTTGTGTACAGTTCGTGGCTTTGTCTCCTCCTCCATTCATCCTTCTCCCAGAGATCTTCTGTCGAGTGCAATCACCTTCGTTTCCTTTCTCTTATCGTTCAGCTTGTTGAGCATCGTGTGAGCTTTGTAAGGCCATTATTTTGGTCCTTTGACTTAGGTGCGTTACTGTTTGCCAATTCCACGTCGTATCTCCACTGAGTTGTCATTTGTGCAGAAGTTCGTGTTCACCCCAGGCTGCTCATAGCTACTGTAGCTGTCGATCGTGAGGATTTGTTCCAGCTGAGGGATCCGTAGGGTAATGCTACGTTTCCACCGAACGAAACTGCTAGGTTCCATCAATTTTCGCTGAACCTAATAGATTCCACCATGCAATTTTGGGGTCTAGAAACCTCGCGGATTCTGATAAAACTCGTAAAGCACACAACATTCTCCTCGAGTTCATCCGTCCGTGAGAGGTTGTGAACCCGGATAAGCCTACAGCATGAATTTCAGTTTATTTTCTCATTTCTTCTCTTTCTATTTCCTGGTGTTCTCATACCATTATGACATCTGTTCTGGCGGGCACTTACAAATTTAGAGCGAGATACTTGGAAATTGAGAGCGAAACCACTTCAAGAACGGTGGAAACAGCTTATTGAGGTTTCAGTAAAAGTTCATCCGGATCTCGCGGTTTCGGTTCAGTGGAAACAGCATAATAGTCAAGTTTTTCAGTGCCCCGCACGTCCAGCACGTTAATGATTCCACAAACATCCTCATAGCCCGTGTTGATGACTTTGGTGGTTTATGAGGTATTCGCTCTAGCCGCCCCGAAGACTGAGTCACGACGACAGAATTCGCTTTTAGCGTCGGTATCTTTAGTACAACAATGTCGCCAGGCCCTCACAATTGTGGTCTTTGATATCAAAGGCTTCCTTCCACACATCTCCCGATGAACCGCCTCAACGACGACAAAAATAGTCGGGCTTCAGCCGCGTCTAACACGAGCTGATTTTGTTTTCCAAGCCATAAACGAAATCGAATAGATAAAGTATCTCAGACATTTCTTGAGAATTCCCCGAATTTGTTGTTTCTAATCGTAAATGCTTTTATTCTTCACTCCGTCTCATCTGAGATCTGAGGCGACTTGAAGAACGACAGCGAACAGTAGGTACAATTCCTTCGTAATAAATTCAACCCCGCCTCTCCGGCTTTCTAAATCGAAAACCTATCCGTCGAAGGAAGGCCGCAGCGCGGATAAGCCCCGGAAAATAAAATTTGATTTGAGTTGAAGGGTATCTTATTATGCGAAACGAAATTCAATATATCCACACACACGCACAGCACCCATGTGTGTGTGCGAAGCTTTGCGTATCGTATTATTTATGTGCCATGAGCGAGGTGGCTGGTTGGGGGCACGAACAAAAGCATGTACATGTGCTGATACAGAGATACACATAACACGAGCCCTCATGTATTGAGTGCGAATTCGATATGAGTAACAGTTGCCACTAGCGCTTTTGTTGAAGGATATCAGCGCCCACACATGGAATATTATGCGAGAGATAAATCCTTTTCTGTTATGGTGTTGTTTTTGTTTTTTTGTTTTTTTTTTTTTTTTGCTTCTGCTCTGGCTTCGTCCTTTCTGCGGGAGGAATGTCGTTGTCGCTGTCGTTGTCAGTGTCGTCTTCGGCTTGATTTGGTGGCGAAACATTCCAATGTACATTTCAATTTGAAATTCAATGCTGATCACTCAGCTTCATCCTAGTCTCGTTCCCACTCTCGCCCGCGCCCAGCCATTCACAAAAGGATATCTCATATTTGCGAGAAGATATGCTATATCTACGCAAAAAATAAAAATGCAAATCCTCCTCAAATGGGAATGCCCATACCCCGATCCGGAGCGAGTGTGTGTCTGTGCTTGTTGTTCGCTTCAAGCAGCAACGACCAGCCCTTGTTAGCAGTTTGATGATGATATCCTTTGACTGATAATAAGAGGACGTATTCCGAATGTCATGTGCGACCGAAGAAAGAATTATATTGGACAGGACGTCGTTGCTCGGGCCGCACAGAAAAAAAAGGCAAACCGAGATTATTTTATCATCTTCACGGACAGATAGAGCCGATGGATATGGACACGCTATTCATGCACATGTGGGCACACAACGTATCCTGTCATCAGCATTATGTTCCGTCGCCGTCATCGTAGTCATCGCACACACATAGACACGCCACTATCAAATACTATTTGCCTATCTAACCAAATTTCCAATTTGCGAAAAATACGAGTACAATAATATTTTCTTTTTCTATTTGCACCGCCTTGCTGTTCCTGTTATTCCCTGCTGCCGCTGTTGTTGTTGCTGTTGGGGCTGCCGCTAATACTGCTCCACTCTATCAAGGAGGAAAGAATGCAGAAAAAATAAAAAGAAGACGATTTTATCCATACATAGACTGGCAAAGTATTCCTTTTTATCCTGGTTTAGTGCTGGCTGCTGGCTGCTGGTGCTCCGGCTGTTGCTAGTAGAAAATATTTCATTTTTATCCTGAAAGGATACTTCCATTTTTGAAGGAAAGATGAAAAAAAAAAAAAAAAGAAATTCGGATTGGTAATGAGGGACACGGGCGGGGAGCATGGGGTGCAGGAGATTGAAACTATTTTGAAAGGAATTTCCCTCTTTTTGTTGGCGATTTCTTTTCTTCGTCCTTTTTGTGTTGTGTGTTGCCTTTTTCTCTATATTATTAGAATTATTATTAAATTAGCCCGTTTTTTGCCGTATGCCGTTTGCGTTGACGGTGGTGAGGGACATGGGAGGCTTACTGAGAGTACGAGACATGGATTGGTTTCTGGGTGAATGTGCATGTGTGACAAGCGAGGGAGCCTCGTGCGTGGAGAGGTGGGTGGTATGGAAGGAGGAATGTCCTTCATGGATACATTAGATTCGGCTCCGTGGTCAGCTGAAGGATAAGGAGTGGTGAGAGTTTCATAAGATGGCTGTTATACATGGGCTGGTGTTGGTGGAGTCACTGATATTGCTTGGAGATTATTGCCTTCACCATGCCCCCGAAGGCATATATTTCTGTCTCTCCACTGCACGAGTGGGTGTCGAAGAAACCAGGTCCATGTCCATATCGAACTGTAGAGCTAGGTTGGGTCAACGTAAGCCACGTTTCAATGCCTTGGGGAGTGTTCCTTCCTCAAGTTTATTCCTTGCTCAGCCACCCTGAATCAGCAAAGAGTTTTAGTGGGCTTTTTGTCAGATCCTGGAGTCTGTTGGTTTCTGTATAGTCCACTTTTTCCTTGACGTAAGCTAGATGCCTGGGATGGGTCGACCTCTGGGATGGACCTCAGATTGAAAGACCCTGCCATAGTCAAGGAATATGAGGTGCTGATATGAGCTAAGCCACCCAAGCACAGAGAAGACGTGGCTGATTTCTATGAAGTCATGGCTTAGGACGGTCACTGAACCAGCACGACCGAGGTTAACCTGCCCAAGTTTCACATGCACCTCCCAACAATTGTATTGTCGCCATCGAGGGAGCTTGTGTACAGAATTCAAGATTTATGCGAAATTGCTCTCATGCTCTACAGTCCGCGAGCTACTCCAAGACAAAAAGAGCGACCAGCTAGGACTGGAGGTTGAAATTGGTTGAAGTCCTTGTCCACAGCAGACGCGGTCTTCCTCCCCTTTGTTGGCACACACGTTCGGAGTCAAAGAGCCTTAGGTCGGGTGGGTTGAAGTGCCTAGCTCGGGTTGTTCCGTTCGGGTGCATTGGACTGTCACTGTTCGCTGTGAAGACCGCATATTTTAATTGTGGGCCGCTCTGGTCCCAGTTGGACCTAGGCCTCAACGAAAAAAGTCTCCAGCTAGCGCAGTTTCTGTCTAGGTGCTTACAGTTGGGCACATCAGAGTAGTTGAGGTCATTTACCAGTTGCGAGCGCCATCTTAAGCACTTTGCTTCATTGTCCCACAGGGTTGTACAAGTTGCTCAGGGGTTATGACCCAGACTAAGGCATTGTATTTGTAATCTCAGAATTCATCCCAATTGAGTGAAGATAACAAGGTTCGATACAAGTGTTGTACAAGGTTCAAAAGGTGTTATGTCCGTTTTCGATAAGGTCTATGACTCTGCAGGGACCTCCTCCTCGCACGCTTTTATTTCCCATCTATTCCATCGTCGTTCGGAGACGAAGTCGGAATGATCAGTTGGCAACTTCGAAGGGAAACCCCTAGACAACAATCCCTTCCTTAATCATGGAGGTCAAGTTCGGTGAATGACTTATTTTGCCAGATATGGGAGAAACAGTGATTTCTAGTAGGTGCGTCGTCTCGGCACGAGAAACTTGAAACTTGAAAATGCCTTTTCGAGTTAATGCTCTGTCTTCTCAAACGTTGCTGTCTGAATTGCCTTCTACACTGATTAAACTAATACGGGCGACGGCCGAGTGTCCAGGTCCTCCTCGGACTGTAGTGGTTACGTATATACAGTGGCTACGATAATCGGGCTAATCCCTAAGCTAAGTCCGATTCCGGGAACATCCACATTCATATATCACAACACTTCTCTGGACTCGCTGACAGTGCTAACAGGGAGTAGCTGACAAGAATACACTTTCGGATTCAACGAATAGAACGCTGGCAGTAGCGCCAACTGAGGAAGACACAAAATAAGAGCAGTTTGCTGAATACAGCCCAAGAAATAACCCAACGGGGGTGACATGCACACGTAACTGCCCTCCTCAAAGACCTTCTGCTAAAATATGGAAAATGGAATTAATTTTACATATTCCAGGTAAAAGCCTGGAAATCATCAAAGAGCAGGCATCCTTAGGATGTGTCCCCGATTGACAAGGATTCATGCGAATTCACAGGGAAGCCATTTGACTGGTGCGATGATTGGGATCATTTTTGGTTAAGCTTTTGTTGATGGATTTCCTTTTCTTTAGCGATGTACACACGTTATTGGCACTTTCGTGGAAGCCGTCAAGATGCGATGTGTAGTCATTAGATCAAAGCATGTTTATGTATATGAAATATTCCAAAATACGCACAAACGATGAGGTAGAGTTCAGATACAACAAATGCGTGTGTAAGACCGAAGTGAAGGCAATCCTTTACTTTTAAATTTGAAATTAAGTCTCTTGTGCATCAGCTAACTTCAGTTGCGAGTTGAGTAGATTTTGTCCAAAACCAGATGAAACCAAGGGGAAAGGCAAGTAGAAGTTGGATATCTCTATCCTCCATTATCTCTGCCCTACACTGCTCAAACCGCGGCCACTTGAAGGGTGGAGTGAGTGAGTCTTGAAGTCATTTGTCCTTGACCCAGCCTTCGGCCGGCGTACAAATGCACATATGATTGCAAGCGTATTGTCTGTTACCAAAATGCATCCGAAAATCTTGATGGTAAAATAACATTACTAGTTATGAATTTTTTTGCCTGAGGTGGTCTTACGGTCCAAAAATATTGGGTGTAAGGAGATCGAAGTTGGCATAAGCAATCGAGGGAATACACACGCTACCCTATGAACATAATAACCACTTCGATAAGTTTCGTTAAGTTTCGTCAAGTGTCGTTAAGTTTCGTTAAGTTCCTATGAGACTCGTCTATTCCAGCTAGAGCGAAATCAATCGCCTTCTGCGCATGTAAATGAGATTTGGTGTTGAAATTTCACAGAAGTTGCCAGAAGCTTTGAAATGTATCCACAGACTGGGATAATTTCAATTCTAACATAGACTTAAGTTTGCTTGAGTCAAGGCCCTTCATCTCACTTCTCGATAGATCCAAAGATATTCCTGTCTTTCAACTGAAGACGATCTGAAGTTTGGTTCGCTTCCACTCTGCCACCTTGATTGACCTTTATGCTATGATCACATTCCCCGACTTAAAATCCAATCCATTCCAAAATCTATCCAATTTGATTCGTTTTTCGTCCAAGCCAGTGATCCTTCATTCATTTTAGAAATCGTCCCAACCATCGGCAAAGGCAAACAAAATGCCATCCACAATCGATTACATTCCACAAAACTATCGGACAACAAGGAAACAAATACCCTTACCCCCACCATCGCCTATACTCTACTCCGAAACCGAGAATAAAAAAAACACACACACAGCCTCACCAAATCAACCCTTATCCGGATCTAACTCCGAAAAGAAACATACAATAACTGCTCACATGCTATGTATACACACATAAACACGCGCCGCATACCAATCAATCACGTACGCATAATTTTTCATGTGTGATCATCACGAGCAGCCAACCCCAACCCCGGGCCTATGTCCTTTGCACCCGCAGGGAAGAGCCAAACATTTAGGGTTGAAAAGGAAAACACCACACATAACACACACGCACACAGAGTATCCGTGAAATCAGTTTCTAAGCCAAATCCAAGGAATGGAAAATGGAATTTTTTTTCAACCGTTTCATAGTGGGCTGGTAGTTGTATTCGAAAAAAAAAAACATGCGTGGCTGTGTGTGTGCGTTAGAGGACTAGCAGGCAACAATGTGAGACTACATGTCTCCCGAGCAAATATGTGTCCTGGCAAACATTTGTAGTGGCAGCACAAGTACAAGCAGCAGCAGGGTGGGTGCGGCCTAAAGGGATGAAGGGATTCCTCGTTTTCCTTCAGCCATCGGCTCGCCTTTCTTCTTCGGTGTACATCCTTCGTCTTGTGCAAAAAATAGAAAGGAGTGTGTAACCACATCCCCATACACGCGTACGGCCGCATGAGTGTGTTGATGTCTCTACTGCTGCTGACTCTCTACTGAATCCTTCTACGTGGTGTCGTCCCGAAAATATTCAAATTCATAACAGAAAGGACTCGCGCACAACAGGACGAACCAGTGAAAACATACACACATATGTACACGCATGCAATCCCAGGCGAAGGAGAATCCTTTCAGAACGAGAGTACTCTGTCGACATGTTCGAGTACAACGTATCACTAACGGATGCATCCTCGGTGAAAAGAACACAAAAAACAAAAAAAAAAAAAACATACGAAAACTTTAGCGGAATACAGCTCAAGAAACACACCCCATTCCCAACTTCCTTCGTACACAGGATGCTCGAAGCAAAAACGAACACGAGGAGCAGTTTTCGCCGTTGCCGATGCCAATGCGGTGGAGGACCATTGTGATTTCAGATGTCGTTTGTGACGTGGAGGGGCGCTCTCTTGTAGACGCTGCCACAGCGCAAAAGGGTTGACTTCCGCCAAAAAGTTCAGCTGATGGCGTTTCCGATGGCTGCTCCTGCTGCTGCGGCAATGCAAGTAGCTCTCTATTGCTGGCAAGAAAAAGATTATTCCTTCTTTTCGTTGAATGCGCTCAGATTTTCTTGCTGTTTATTGTTATCCAATCGGTTCGTGTCCTTTGATGAGACACGGTCCTTGGATGCGAACTTGAAAGTCTACAGAGATTTTTCTAATGATCTCTAGTTGGTTTCATGATGCAGTGTTGCAAGGCAAAGGAATGGGGTTAAGAGCTTAGAATGCATTTACAAGTCAAATTTAAAGAGTTGTTTTCGGATTATTCAAGGATTTTCTAAATTAAACATTTTTTGCCTCGGCAAATGGCATGTTCAACTGTGTTATTTGTACTCAGTCATTAAAGGAGGACATCGTGAGACTCAGTCATCTAGACTCTAGAGATCGGTAAGCATAGGCGTAGGATTATTTCAAATTGGTGGTGATTTTTTGACGGTGTACACTAGAGCATTGGAATTTACGTCAATTAATGTGTACACGGGAATTAGTGTTAAGTGAAAACATTTACGTACAGACAGATACACCCGCCGTAGCCTCAGGCATACGACGGACATGTGCTTGGGGACCATAAAGCACTAGTTCACGATAATGCTCAAAATCTGAAGCTCCAGTGTACACACTTAACTCACCAACAAAGTTGCGTAGGATTTGATGACCAACAAATGTTGAAATGAAATGTGTTCGCACTCATTCACGAGCTTTGCGGGTCAATGGTCAATGAGCACGAGTAAATTTAAGTATCGGGTGTAAGACCACAATCAATTTTGAAGTCTAGTAGCCTCTGTGTTGGCTTTTGAGCCTCTGATCCTAGTCCAGGAGAGTTGTATACGCGGCCATTGTCGGTTGCCCTAAAGCACTCCAATAGTCAACGGCAATTAGGTTGCAGAAACTGCAACGAACTGCACTAACAGGTGCTATGCGCACCTGGCCCACAGCCGCTCTAGAAGCTATAGCTGGGCTAACCCCTTTACCAATCTTCGTTAGGAAGAAAGCTGCTAGATACGCTATCAAACTGCAGCTCGAGTATAACTCCGACCCAGGTAGCTTAGCGGGTCGCCTTAGTATACTCAACGCAATCCCTAATGTGTTTGTACAGGCCGAACAAAATGGTCTGGCAGAACTGTTTCGGTAGGCCTTTCGAAGTTGAAATATTGGATCGCTAAAGCTGGCCCAATGGTGTTCCAATACTAAGCCCTAGAAGTTTGGTTTGGTACACAGACGGATCAAGGATGGATTCAGGAGTAAGAGCAGGAGTCTTTGGACCCAACACAAGGATTTTCACGCCATCGAGATCTGCGCAGGTATCAAAGTTGCTATAATCCAGACATTTTCTGACAGTCAAGCAGCACAAAAAGCACTTTCGTCCAATCTTATGGACTCCATGACAGTCAGATGTTGCTATGGCGCTCTACAATCCCTTGCCAGGCAGAACAAAGTGAAGCTAGGCTGGGTCGCTGGACACAGGGGGATTACAGGCAACGAATCCGGGGATAAGCTCGGAAGGACTGGCTCGGGATCAACGTTCATCGGTCCTGAGCCATACTGTAATGTCAATTGGACAGCAGCTACAACTCTGTTTGATGAATGGGAAACAAACTTCGCCTAGACCAGTGGACACATGATCACTGTCTTAGACAAATCAGGCCTTTTGCATATAAGAAAGTACTCCTCCTTAAATAAAGAATGCTAACGAGTCTGAACTTTCACTTCTACAAGTTAAACCTGTGCCACTTTGTTTAAGAAGGTTTGTCGGGTTTGCCTCGAAGAAGGTGAGACTTCTGAGCACATCTTGTGTGAATGTCCGGCACTAATCTGGTCTAATTAAGGAAACTCGTCTTCCATAGGGAGACACTCACTTCAGTAGAATGAAAAAATTCCACTTCAAAGGGCTTACTACCATTCATGAGGGAAGCAGTTTGATTTAACTCCAACCCTTTGTTACATAGATTTGTGCTTGTCGCGGTGTCGTTCCTTCACTGCATGGGTTGTATAAGAGGAAAACAATATATATAAGCACTTGATTCACTTCTTACCTCGGTGACGCATGAAGGGCCTAAGCCTGAGCTGATAATGCCTTCCGGGGTTGTCGGTCCGGGAACGCTGCTTCCAGTCATCCCATCGTCTTACTTCCGTGTTATAATGGTCTACTTCTTCAACCAATATGCTCGAATTTGGGGGCCTACTTAGTTGGAGCAATGGTGTCGACGGAGTCTTGCCTTCAGGACTACATGCACATGTTGATTCAATTCGCGGTTGTTTCTTTTCCACCATTCACCTTCGCCACAGACTGTAACGTACACCCAACAAATTTATACGACATCAAACATCAGCCCTGCGGGTTTCCTGATCATCCAGATTTCTGCTCCATACATCAGGACTGGAAAATGAGGGTGTTATTTGTGGAGTTTACGTTTGGCCCGAGGTAGACGACATCTCTTAGTTGCGTTTTTGTGAGCTGAGCAATGGATCGACTTTTGCGCTGCATCATATAGCTACAGTCAGTCGCGATAGCATAAAGGTGCCAGCGTTAATTTCATACGGGTCTCCAAGAGAAAGACTATTTTATATAACATAATAGCCCGACAAGTATAGGCACAGCGAGTCATAAACGAAAACATGAGGGAGAATTCCCATCAGGAAAGAAAGCATCGGTGTTATATATAAGTTGTCACACTGGTCCCCTGGTAACCAAAGATCTGTGTCAACAAAGGCCACACATCTTATCGGCAATAAAAAGTATTACGTAGAACCTTTCCACCGAAACTAACATCGTTATCGTCTTTCAAATATAAACACAACTGAGATGATACAATGGAAATGTTCTATAAATGAGGAGGACAACAAAATGCGGGGTCAGTAGTGTTTTTGGAAATTAAACGCATTAGTTTTTTAATTTATAAATCTACATACTTATGTTAAAAAAGTCAAAATATTTCAAATTGAGGAACTTCAAAACAAAAGATGAGAGTTGGATCTGACTAACCTGTGCGGTACCCAAAAATCTATCAAAATTCACGGTCTTCTGGTGGAACTCATTTTATATAAATTAAATTATTAATAATTTAAATTATTATATAAATATACTATTTATACATATATATAATTATATAAATAATAATGTTATAAATTAAATTAAGAATATTAACGATATTTTTGGCAGTTTATATAACAATTTACCCCCCGACAGTGAACGAACGATTGCAAACGAAACGATTGCAAATGATTGCAAATGAAGCGGGGCATGACACCATTCATGCCGCGTCGAAACTGGTGTCGGATATCCAATGGAACAAGAGCCAGAAACAATGTACGGGTGCCTGCTTGATTGACCTGGAGAAGACCTTTGACACCGTATGGTTAGAGGGACCTTTGTACAAGCTCATTCGGCTAGGCATTAGCAAACCACTGCTGTACCGACTGTAGACGGTTCCTCGTCAAGACTGGCAAGGTGACCTCAACTCAAAAATGGTATCCAACAGGGTACCGCCAATTCGCCGATCTGGCTGGTATATTGCAGCTATTTAAAAAATAAATATATAAATAACCTGATGTCAGTTCAGTGATGGAACAGACAAGGCCTAGATCATACTGACTGAAGAGAGATGAGCCAGTACCACTGAGTCACTCTTCCATCTCTCTTGTTTGCAGCCGAAAATGGTGAAGGTTGGTCGAAGGTTCTCGGGGCCAGTTGGAGTTCGTTGACAGAGGATGAGTACAGAGGCCTGTGCTTAAATGAGCCGTGATATTAACGCTTTGAAATAATAGGAATATTAGGGGTGGCGCTACAGCCCGTAGGCCTAGCTTCTCAGCAACCACTCGTGTTGTGGCGTGATATTGTCCTCTCTCGAGAGGAAGGGACCTACAGTTTTTTGCCGTCTTCGAACGGACGATTTGAGAAGCTTTTCCTAGACAGTTATTACTCTTTGGGCATTGTCAGTGACTCGAAAGAGGCGGGGCCGTGAAAAGTATTCTGCTCGTACCGGGAATCGAAGCGTAGGTGTCGACACACCAATCCTTGACGCCACAGCCGCCTCCACGAGGAAGGAAATAGTCCTACCATTCAATTCACGAGGAAAGAGGGAAGTGACCTTCCTTCTTCTTGCCATAGTATGGCACATCGAACACGAGACCCAAAAATGAGAACGAGTAAGCTTTGGCCTCCTGAACCCCAAATAGCTTAATGGCCTTAACATATCCGAAAAATATCGCTATCATTAAACTGTCTCTTTCTAAATGACACAGAATCCAACATAATTCAAATGCAGGTCCATTTGAAGACCTGTTTCCGAATACGCCCTGCCGCCAACCCTCAAGCCCTGCTAAGCCCAACTTTGTATTGAATCTGAGCCAATTGTACTCCAAAATTCGCCTTTTAAGAGAAACACCGCCCACTCCACACATGCAAGTAAAATAAGAAGTGTTCCGTCCCTTAGATCCACGCATTCACTTGCTTGCACGAGTGATTTCGAATGGAAATCCATCTCAGGACGTTTAACATTTAAATAAAAATAAATTCCAATAACACGTCATTAACATAATACACAATAAATATGTACGAGTGTACTTTGTTGGAGATCCAGGGCGCAACCATGCCGCTGTCGGCACAGTCTCTGTGCGCCACCCTCCCAGCCATGCCAAAGACGAACAATAAACCAAAATTACATACTCGCCTCCTAACGATATCCAAATTATTCGCTTCAATTCAAATTAATTCAAAATCGTATTGTTGCTGCTCGCGGATAACATTATACCGGTTCAAGGATATCACTGAATATGAACGAGAGCACATACATGTCTGAACTTGTACATGTACGTACGTCGTCTCCTTCTCCGGTTGCCGCTTTCGATGATTCCGTAAACTTTCTGACGGAATCGGTGCACACATACCATGCGTACGTGTGGGCTGAGGACAAGCACCAAACAAAAAATGAGGTAAAAGAATCCTATCCCACTTATCGTATGTTCGACAAACACTCGCAGCATCCTCTCAAAAGGATTCAATGGCACAAAAGGAATTATTGCAAAAACATAAAGGACTTCCACCCGCCACCGGTAACCCCACTAACAAGACCGAAACACACAAAACAAAACAGAACACAAAAAAAAAAAAAATAATCAGAGTGCGCACGAAGAAAACAAACACACTCAAGTGAAACAACAACAATACGAAGACATAATCATAAAAATAATAAGCGCAAACAGGATGTACCAGGCGCAGGCGGTAGCAGTGGCGGTGCCACTGCCGATGGCTGTGGCGGCATCGTCGTCGTCGGCGGTTGGGGGCTGCCCTGGGAGGACTTCATTTGTTTTGCATTGAGGTCCTGAAATTGAAAGTACATCTTCTGGGTGATTATGTGACAATGGCGTGACATTTCCTTCGCCAAGCCCGAGCCGGGGACCGATCCGAGCGTGCAGAGGTGAGCTCGGCGGCTTTCTCAATTCGATGATGAGAGTGTGTTCCTTATGACAGGGGGAACGTGTCGTCGCCGTCATTGCCATCGTCCTCGTCTTAGGATACCTTGCCAGAGGGAACCCGTTGAGTGTTTTTGTCGTTTTCGTTTTTTGTTCCCATTCAGTCTTATTTTTGTCATCTTTGAATCCTTTCATTGTTCCCGCTTTGCTCTCATATCCTTTTTTGTTATGTAAATATGCGGAGAGATGAGGTCTATGCGATGATGGGGTTTCCTTTTATTTCTCGGAAGGACCACATTAAAAAATATACACACGCCTCAAGGATATGTGAAAGGGAATTCACTGCGACATGTGCCGGCATGAGTGTTTACAAGTAATTATGAGATGTGTTGAGCTCCAGGTGTCACGTCAAGAATGCAGCGCTGGGTGAATGGAAGTTGGCTGCATAATGCGGCGATTGGATGAGAGATTGCACGTGCGGCTATGAAATGCATTCTGAGTTGGTTTTAATAGATCGCAGATTGAAGCACCCAACCGACTGTGGGGGACTGCACAGTGAAAGGGATAAGTGCTGCTCTAACGATCATGTGCCTACGTTACGCTTAATGAACTCGCATTTTGGTCGAGTATTGTGTTACACAAATGACGGTGAATGGATGAATATTCTGCATGCGAAGTGTGGAGGAAAGGGGCTTATGTTTGCAACGACTTAGGGAATCTTAAATCAAATAAATTGTTAGACCGAGTTCTCAATTCATCAGTCGTTTCCAATTAGAAGCCCGTAGAGGGACAGGGCCTAGCTTCTCAGCAACAACTTCCGTTGTGGCCTGGTATTGTCACGAGTGGAAGGGACCTACAATTTTATGTCGACTCCGAGTGGCCAATTTAAGAAGCTTTTTCTAGACAGTTACTCTTTGAGCATTGTCAGCGATTCGGAAGAGGTGCGGCAGTGAAAAGCATCGGAGTTGGGCTGGGTAGGCTCAAGTGCTTAGGGCTCGTCACACCAATCCACAACGCCACCTATCGACCATTAGAAAGAATTTATAATTTTGGCTAATTTATCTCAGTCAACGCTCTTAGGGACAGTTATTGCCAGTGCTGGCCCTTAATTCCGTACAGGACCGCACAAGTTTCATCAGTCAGCAAAGCCTTTGGAACCATCCCCAAAAATTTACTCGCGTTTGGTTATTTTTTTTATTTTTTGAGCTACACATTTGAGTTGACAATGCTTTTGATTTGAGTCCTTTTTTTCGCTAACTTTTTATGAAAGCGTCAATGGGCTTTAATAGTTCGTCTGTCCAGCAGGTCGTGAATCCTAAGCTAACTGCTTCTCACTTTGTTAATGATTCAACCGCACAGAAATATTGAGACTATAACTTAATACGTACGGTTTGCTAAGAGGTGGCGTAACTTGTATTATTCCATTGTTATTTCTCCATTGGAACATGCGTTGGAAAGCTACTGTCATTGTACGTCAGTTCAGTATATGTCATTCATTTGAAGCGTAAACAAGAATAACTTTTTTTTTTCTTGAAAAAGTGTTTTTGCGGGGAGTTGTTCTTCATTACTTGAATATGAAGAAAACTGCTGCCGAAAGTCATCGTATTTTGGTGGAAGTTTATGGTGAACATGCGCTAGCTGAGCGAACGTGCCAAAAGTGGTTTGCACGGTTTAAAAGTGGTGATTTTGGCTTGGAAGACGATGAGCGTCCTGGGCAGCCAAAGAAGTTTGAAGATGAAGAACTTGAAGCATTACTCTTTGAAGATTGTTGCCAATTTTTGGGTGTAACTCAAGCAGCCGTTTCAAAACGTTTAAAAGCAACTGGGTATATTCAAAAGCAAGGAAATTGGATTCCACATGAACTCAAGCCGAGATACTTCAAAAGGCGGTTTTGCATTGAAATGCTGCTGGAACGCCACAAAAGGATCGGATTGTTATTGGTGATGAAAAATGGTTCCATTACTACAACCCCAAGCGCAACAAATCATATGTGAAACCCAGCCAACCAGTCAAATCAACGGCAAAGGCGAATATCCACGACGCGAAGGTAATGCTCTGTATTTGGTGGGACCAGAAGGGTGTGCTGTATTATGAGCTGCTAAAACCGGGTGAAACCATCAATGGACCACGCTACCGAACACAATTAATCCGTTTGAAGTTTCTGTTTTTTCCAATTTCTTTGTTTTAATTAATTCACCAGCATCTGTGAAAATACGTGCAGTCTTTGAATGAGTATTGAGACAGAAAAGGAAGTGCATACATTTTATCCGCCAAAGGACATTGGATTTAAGAACATTCTTAATATTTTCCGGTCAACTTTGAAAAAAAGTTGTGTCTTTTTTTCCATTTAACCAATCTAACTGCCGTGGGATCTGGCCGCAGTATGAGGATTCCTGATATGCTTTGCTGTGAGATAGCCACAAAATACCTCAAAGATTGGCAGATTGTATGAAACTTGGAATCTAAATTTGCTGCAAATTCATTTAAATTTTAAACAACAAGGGGCATAAAACAAGGGGCTTCGTCTACGTTCTTTAACGGGCATCGAATTACAGTCGAACCTCCATAAGTCGATAGTCACAGGAAAAAAACATTTTGTTCGATTTATGGAATTTTCGAGTGTGTTCCAAAATGGCAATACAGCCGATTGCCACACAGGATTATCGTCAAATTCAGAACATAAAAAAGACGGAATAATGCTAGAGGCGGCAAGGAAAGGAAAATATGTGTTAAATAAATAAACCGAAGATCTACTCGTTATAATTTATTGTACTTATCTCTTTGCGTGTCCAAATCCAAGTGAAAGGGAAGAACTCACAGCAGTAACCATCCACCTGCACTTTCCACACAATCCACCACGGTCAACAGTATTTCTCGCAAAATATTAATCATTAGTAAACTGTAATGCAAAAAACAAATCCCCGGCTGAAGTGCGGATGGGAGATGATCAGTGTGGGAGGCGTTGGGAGATGAGCACCGCTGTGAGAACTATGCTCGAAGAAGAAAAGAATAGCCATTAAAAATTACATCGGGTAATATGCACGTTCTATGTACAGATAGTATAGCAAGCATGAGTACGTGTGCAGTGACTCACAGCATAGTTTTAATACATTGAGTAGGCAATGGTATTATACAATTAAAGGAATGAATTAATGAATGCAAGTAATTGACAATTAAAGAAATTAAATAATGAACAATTAATAAGAAGCTAAATAATGAGCAATGACTACTAAAGAAATCAATCCGCAACAGAGTGTAAAATATGGAACCATTTGGGTCTACTTATAGAAAATGCGACTTACGGATGTTGGACTCGCAGACGTTTGACTGCAATTTCACAATGTCCCACCCCTTTGATTAAGTTGGACTTAGCTGTGTCCGTTCAGAAGAGTATGAGCAGGCTTGGATGAAGGGTGGTTAAATTTTAATGTTGATTTTGAATAAAACACAAATTATTTAGGAGATTATTGTCATTTCTTTTTATTATGATATATACGACCTCGGCGCCACACCTCCATCCGATGGTCCAAATTTTCGATGACTCTGAAGCATAATTGAGGTTTTATGCTGTAATTGTGCCGAATTATGTCATCCTTTAGCTCTTGAATTGTTGCTGGCTTATCGACGTACACATTTTCTTTCAAATAACCCCAAAGCAAAAAATCCAACGGTGTCAAACCCATGATCTTGGCGGCCACTTGACATCGCCACCACGTGAGATAACACAGCCATTGAATTTGTCGCGCAAAAGAGCCATTGTTTCGTTAGCTGTGTGGCAAGTGGCACACAGCACCTGAATAACTTTAACGCGTTGTTCGATTGTGTATCTTTCCAGGGTTCAAATTGAGTTAGTCTGAAATTGAGAAATGTCAAATGAAATGCAGAAAAAAACTTGACGTTTAGGTGTGGTTAACATTCAACATCGGCCCTTAAATGCGTACATTCAACAAATCACTCATCAATACCAACTTCTAGGCAAGCTGTTGACAATTGAAACGACACGAGAAGAGTGACCTACTATGGAACAGTTTATAGGAATTTAAGGGTTTCACTTAGGACAAATCGGAGGTTATGGTCATCTCCAGAACGCCTGTTCAATGCACTCTACAGGTTAGTGGAGTCCCATTGAAGCAAATGGAGAAGTTTAAGTATCTCGGGGTCGTTTTCACGAGTGATGGAAGGAGTCATGCTGAGCTTTCCTGTAGGATTGGTCAAGTTGGGTAAATTTTGAAACAGCTTGGTAGATCTGTAATCAGGAAGGCCGAGCTTGGTGTCAAAGCCGAGTTAGCGGTTTTCATCTCAGTATTTGTTCCAACTCTCACCTGTGATCATGAAATTTGGGTTATAACCGAAAGAATAAGATCGCGAATACAAGCTGCATAGATGAGATTCCTCCGTGCTTTTGTGGGAATTACTCGCCGGCATATGGGGTGAGAAACACGGCAGTGCGAGAGGAACTCAACATTGAGGAGCTGCTTCTTCGAACGGAGAGGGCTATGCTTCGTTGGTTTGGTCACCCCTTCATCACGACCTTCGAGGCGGGCGTTGAATGCAATTCCATCAGGTAGGCAGACCCAGGAAAAGATGGTTGGACCAAGCCCAAAGGCTCGCCTGGTCACGCTTGGGGATAACTCCTGATGATTTAGAGTCAGGTTGCCTGGAGATCTCTCGAGCGTGGTTTACCCCCGCGACACCTTAATGGAGCATGCGGGTCAGAAGATGGTGATAATGATGATGAAGCGTTGCACCTAATCTTGTGGTTTGGTCAACCTCTTCACTCGTACTAATTTCCAAAGTCTAATCCCGTACGTGATTTCTTGAATTTCGTAAACCATTCAGATCTGTGATAGCCTCAATGCTGTTCACGTGACGATAAATGCTCCAGCTTGCAGCGCACCCCCAATAGTGTGTACCCGAACTCTGACTCCCCACTTGCAAAATACTTGTACAAGATCTGCATGTCCCACTCCACAGAACAGAACTGCCATGGATGGCATGCTGCAGGCATCCCAAATCGCTTCTCAATAAAATCATTTCATTTGTTCCGCACTACATCATAATTTCTCAGTCATTCTCCCCACAACACAGTCCACAACACACACACACAAGCATATTCATTTTGCTACCCTGCATGACGAGACTTAATACCGAAGGATTAGCTCAAATTAAGTTTATTATCATCAATCTATCGACTTCCTTAAGCTGGAACATCAATTTCCTTAACTCAATAGCTCCCATCTCTGCTCCGCCCATCGGCACGCCGGCATCATTCGCTTCGGAAAATTGCGCTACATGGCTGTGCAGCAAGATAGTACGATTTAACCCACCCCACTTTTGCTGTGAAACACACATCCGCACACACCCATACACACAACTTGTATGCGCGCTGCTTATTTGCGTTAAATTACCATCAAACCAAAGATCCAGAACGAACCTCATCACGGTGGGCGCCTTCATCATTCGCCGTGTTCCTATTCGTGTACCTCTGCCACTGCTGATGTTGCTCCTGCTTGGGAATTGAAAGGATGTTGATACAATCACGTGCCACCTATAAGGAGTCCCGCTTGCAATGAATCCTTCGAGGGGGCGGAGAAGTAGGAGCGCCTCAAATCCTAACGATTTTATTCTCCTTTATGTCATCATCAGGAAATTAAGAAGAAGAAGATGAAGACGACGACGACAACGACGGCGAAAAGGAAAAAACTTAAGTCGGTGAGAATTTTCGCACTCAAACCGAAAAGCATCCCCCCCCCCCAATGGCAGAACCAACCCCACTAACTCATTCACTCAACCGCCCTCCAGTTGTGAACGCCAGCCACCACACTTTCACTTTTCATTTTCATTACGAAAAATTCCTCCTCAGTCGGAGAGGAGAGGAAATTTAATTTTCCATTTCGTTTTCTCGCTCTCGCTCTGCCTCGCTCAGATGGCCACCCACTTCTCGGTGCTGTGGATCTCGCCTTGCCCCCACCCGAAGTTTGAAGCTCACAAGCGTTTTCATTAAATACAATTTTCATTCATAAAATTGCCTCCGCCCCGTTGCCGCCCTCACCATCTCCAGCCAGCCAACGTCATCACCGGCAGCAGCATCACCCGGCGCACCCCTCTGACACCCTCGCAAATGAAATAATGAGTACCATCGGGGGTTGGACGGGCGCACGGACGGGCAGGGGACCCGGGATAGAGTAATACCGTGTCGAGGAACCGGGCCAACAGAAACTACACGACGAAGAGAAAATGAAAGTAAACCGTTGCTGGCTTGTTGGTCGTGTCGGGTTTTTTGTTGTTGTTGTCGTTTGGCTTGTTTTTTTTTTGTTTTTCGTGTACTCGTACTTTTTTCTGTTTGTTCCTGTAAGAAGTGTTGGCCTCACCCAGATCCCAGGGAGCGGAGGGGCCGTCGGATTTCGGGTGGTGTTCGTGGTTCGTTTATTTGCAATTAATTAAAATTTTGTTAGGGTTGGTTAGGGATGGAAAATCCGTGTCAGTGTTATGTCTGGCTGGCGGTGGGAGTTTTCCTTCTTCTTCGTCGATTCCTTCGTAATTTTTGTTTTTGTTCTCATTGCAGCCAAGTGCTGGCGAGGCGGTGTGTTGGTGGGAGTGGGCGTGAGGGGAAATTAATTTGCTTTCGTAGCAGCAGACAGAGTTATTGAACTTTCCCGAGCGCTGGTGGTCTTGTCTGTGTCTTAGAGAGACTGCTGCTAATAAGGAATATTAACGAGGGAGGATTTACTTTGTTGTTGTTGGCTGGTGGTACTGCTGGCGAGGGGGGTATCCTTGTCGTTCAAATGAAATTATCTCCGGCAGACGAACTTAATTGATTCAGAAAATCAGGACAAGGTTAGACGGAAGGGATTTCAGAGGACCTTGACGGAATGAAGGTAGACATGGTGGCAGGAGGTCGGCGAAGGTTTTTGTTTTGACTTGAGCTCAAGTTACTTAATGAGTGCGGGCGCATGAAAAGGAGCACGATGCAGGGAGGCAATTAGGAAAAGTAATTGGAAGATTATGGAACCTGTTGAGTGCGAGAGTTGGTAGGGTAAATGTGACAGTGATTTGGAAGGATAATGTGGGATGGAATGTGAAAGGTTAATGAATGTTTAGGCATTTTTAGGGAAGACCTTTGTTTATTGATAACCGGTTGTTCTTTTGGGTTATTTTATGGGAGAGATGTTGAAATGTGCAAGGTGGCCCTGCTGTTTAAATTGTTTTTGAAAAGTCTTGGAAAACTTAAGCCGGGATACATAAGTGCGATAGCGGTTCACGAATATTTGAAAAAATCAAGATTTATGAACTTGCGAAATATGTTTAAATGACAGAAATTTGTGGACACCGCGCGGGTATTGGCGACCAAAAAAAATGCGAAAAGTGGGAAAATACTGGGTGATTTAATATTTCATATTTATTTATGAATTAAAAGAAAAATTGTTGCCAAAAACCGTTTTGCCCCTTAACATAGTCTCCTTTTGGCTGTATAGATTCAATCCAGCCTCTTCTAAGGACAGCCATATCTATTTGTACACGGTCTCTTCTTCACGCCTTTAAAATACCACGGTTTGAAAAAAATAAACATTATTCCGTTTTTTCACTTAGCACGATTAAAATATAAAAACACTTAATTGAAATTTTAAAGAATTTTTTATTATATGTGATATTTTAAAAATTTATTTATATTGTGATTATTTAGTTATACAGTGGTGATCTAGTATAACGAATTACTTAATGTCTAGGTGTCGTTAAATTGACTGTAATAACGAACTAATTTTCCTTGTACGAAATGTATTTAACATTTCATAAGTTTAGCAAATATACAAAAATTGCTTCTACTAAAAATCTCCTTTTACCATCAAGAGGTGAACAGGTCTCAAGTCAGATAGAGTTTTAAACAAGTTTTTTTTTGTTTCTTTAAAATATTCAAAATGCATCACTGCTGTTCATCGTGTGTTTATAAGACGTATAAATGAATTTTAACGAAATAAATAAAATTCATTTATTAACAACATTAACAGAAAACTATCGTAAAAAGGTAAAACAGATATCTTCAGTGTATTCAGCCACTTGTTCTTACTTCAAATACCAACAGATGTAAATACAAAAACAAACAAGAAACCGTGAAGAAAACGAATCTTGGGAAATCGAAAACATTGCCATCCACACATCTCCAGTCAAGAGAATCGCGTTGTGCCATTCTTGTCTAAGGTTGCGGAAACATTCGTTATATCGAGTGTCAACTCTTTTTATCGTACGTTATATACAGACACTAATGCATTTGAAAAAAGGATACGTTATATCGATCATTCGTTATACTGGACCACCACTGTATATATAAAATTATATAATATATGAATAATACATAATAATGATGAATAATATATGAATTATTGTATCAATCGTTCATGTTAAGTATTCTTACAATTTTGAAGAATATGGGACCAATCCCCCTTTTTTATGTACTCCATGTCTTTTTACACGGCTCCGGAATGTATTTCCCGTGCAAAACTTGAAATAGGCGTATTTTTTTATTAAGTACTTCTATTTTATATGTTTTACTGATTATCTCTTCATTTGACTCCAATTCATTCCCGCCCTCGTGCAATTTGTGGAATTTGTGCTCTCCTGGAACTTTTCAGTTTTCATATCAGCCGGGTCCTGGGAAGGGGACACTAGCCCGGTAACAGGCATAAGAAGTAACGTCGAAAAAACAACAGTTTAAGAAATACGTAGAAGAGTGATGTATAATTGACAGATTATGATTCCGCGTATATGAGCGTTATAAACACTTTTAACGTCAGCAACACCATCGAACATCTAACACATTCGAAATTGTGTGGTTGTCTCACTGCCTCCTTGATACCAAGATTCTTAAGTCAGTTGTTAGAAGTCAACATTAGTTATTCTAAGACGCATTCGATTTTTCTTAAGAGTTTTTTATTTAATGCACTTGAACCTTCTATATCTACCTCAATTGCTAAATGAACGTCACGGATAAAAGATCTGCTAAAGGTGTCTAAAAAAGGCAGGATTATAACTTCTTCATTTTGGTAAGTTGTAACTCGATACAAAGCTACGCCGTTGGTTTCTTGAACTCACTGCTATGAAGTGTTTACTATGCCCACAGGGGCTACAATCGATTTTATTCTCCTTTATGTCATCATCAGGAAATAAAGAAGAAGAAGATGAAGACGATGACGACAACGATGGAGTTTTTGGTGCCCAAAAAAGGCGGCTTTGTAACTTCTTTATTTTAGTCAGTTGTAACTTGATACAAACCTACGCCGTTGTTTTCTTAAACTTACTGCTAAGAACATGAGAACTGTTTAGCTGATTATAATCAGCTTCTTTTAGACCGGAGGAAATAATGCCTTATCCGAAGGCGGAAAAAAGGCAAAAAGGCACGTGACACGCCACCTTTATATCTGATTTCGGAATTTTGACAGTTCACAAATCAATCAGAAATAAGGAGGGCGGAAAATAAAGCAAGTGCTTCTTGCTTTACTAGGAATTGCGACACGTCAGAGAAGAAAGCAGAAAATAAAAGCGTCAATCAGTCAAACCAAAAATAAAAATTAAAAAAGAAGTTGTGAATTTACAATTTACAGTTTACAAATCAAGCAGCTCATATAGCATTTTACTTAGATCGGTGATCAGCGACAGGTTTTGGGACATTTTTCTTATAGCACTGGCCTCCAGAAAGCTATACTCGATCCAAACGTGCCCCTTATTGGGAAATCTCCGACAGATGAATGTGCCAGGAATTAAGTAATTACTATAAATTTCAAATATTTTTATATATTTTTATTTTATTTTCCGTTCAAAATCTGTTATTGTGTGCATCCTTACAAAAAAATGGAAAAATCCTTAACTTTTGTGTACACTATGTATGTATCACGATATGGAAGACGCAGCACTTGCAGATCTGCAATTTTTATACTAATTGCATTTAGAGAGGTTCAGTGAAAAAGTATTTTAAATTTAAAAAAAAAATGGATTTCATATTGTAATTAAGTTTTGAATTAATGATAGACAAAAGCACGTAGAGTGCCAGGCCCTAGCCTCTACACCAACCAGTCGTGCTGTGAGCGATTCAAAAATTTATTTGAAAGGAATTAATTTTACAATTAAGTTTACAAATAGACCTAAAAGCTAAAGGTTAAGGTGTCTCAACAATATAAGCCCAACTGATGTACTTTTCTGATGACCTACAATGCCTGCTGCTTTCATCGGGTTATTCAAGTCCGTGTGTCCCCCCTTTGGGATGGGGTGGTGATGTGGTAGCCGACTTAGCCTCGATGGCTAAGTTGTGCCTCGTTTATGCTTGACAAAATGTTCATAGAGATCGACTATTCGTTATATCCAATAGTCCACCTTATTCTCTTAGACGATGTGACAAATTCTAGCCTCGCATTTTTCTGTAGCCTCAATCAAAATCTGTATTCTTGAATTCAAGTGAAGTGGCAAAAAACCAATCAAATTCTCAACCCAAATGAATTCAACTAGTTGGCAACACATCCTGCGGATCGTCAAGTGGCTAGTTGCTAATTCTTATATTTTCATTATGCCTTTAGAGCAGAACTGGTTCGTATTGGATCTTGACTTTCGACTATATTCAATGACAGCAGAAAAAGAGGTAATCGTCGTGCAAGTGACAAATGTCACATAAAGTGACTAGGAGAATACAAATTTACCAAAGTGACACATCTTTTGGAGTGACACGACCAAGAGAATAAGTTGGTGTATTCATTGCCGAAAAAAAGCAGACGGGCGAAGTGCGGAAGATGCTTATTTTGATCCACCACGACCCGTTCCTTTTAGCAATTGGTATAATAATATTAAAGTTGTATATAATATGTTAAAAATGCCTCAATTTGTCAATTGATCCAGATATTGCACGTTGACGTACAAAAGAAGCCAATTTGCACAGTACAGAAAAGAAACCATGTCTAACTTTCCGGCATAGTCAAAAAGTAGACTCTGATTTTTCTTATCAATAAATTTATTTAGTTTATCTAGACATAATTTTTAACATCAGTCTAAACTAGTTCAATTTCAATTTACAGACACATTCAGCCCATCTTTGTATGTAGATCCATTTTTTGAGCATCAGACGCTAACCGGTTCCAAGAGCACAAGTGTCATGACAAATTATTGTCTGAACTCGACATGAAACTGAACTTCATAGTTTTCCAATCTTGAAACAGTGACGCAATCAGCACAAGTGAGTTCTAGATTCAGCCCAGGATTGATTACGATTGATCCCTGCCATTCACTCATCCAGTCATGCATACGTGCAGTTTTTTCCGTCTGAATTGCCTCGGTAACTGTCCGGAATATCCATGTTCTCTACGCAACTCGTAAGTAGGTTGGTGGGTGGGGCTGCTGGTGGACTCACTACCCCACTAAGACCATGTCGGTTGAGTGTGATACCCACAGTCAGACTACCACCACCTATCAACCATTTCAGTGAAAGTTCCGTTAATTTGATCCCAACGGCAAATGATGACTGGACCTAATTTGAAGACCGGATAAAAGCGTATTAACTTTGCTTTCATTGGGATTCGAACCGAGGACCCCACTAACCTTAACTTAATCCACTCCGCCATCAACTCGTTATTAGGAAACGTTTACTTGCATACTCCCCCATAACAAGGGTGCGGTCGATCATAGTCCAAAGTTGCCTTCGATTGTTGACGGTCAGTCTTAAGGCTAAATTGTCTAACGACCCGCGATTACTTGGTATCTTTGCGAACGATTCGGTCTTCCTTTACTTTTCGGCGGGATTCGAGAGGAATGGAGAGAAATAGAGAGGCGCGGCTTCGTTCATTTGATTTGGATGAGACAGTGGAATACATCATAAAGTCGTACCGTAGTTCGCGGTCGTACCCTTTCACTTTCCATCACCTCGCAGAAACGACTAACGCAAAATGAGCTCTGCTGTAGTCCTTACTGTCCAGCTATGGGTTCAGTGTTTTAGAGTTTGTACAGCCTACCTGTGCTCCTTCGAGCCAAGAGTGTTGACACCATTTGTATCGTGAGTCCGAAGCGGCAACTTTTTCCACCGGTTTCATAGTGATCCTCATCAAAATGTATTCGACAAGAAACTCGCTCACATTCAAGGTCCAAAATGTTTGTAGACCCCTCCACCATATCTCAAGTGCATCCACTTCAAATGCGAAAAATCAGTGTGAAGCCAATCAAACGGCCAATCTAAGCCGCCATGTGTTGGCTGTCACATGCTATTCCCAAAATCAAAATAAATCGACCGGAAATTATTTTGCATATAAATTTTGTTTGACAAAAACACACAAGCGAACATTTGAATACGTGCTCTGGGCCTCGGGCCCATTAAATTTCGTCCACCGTACATAACCCCTTCAATGCGGGTCACAGAGGTACAGAATTCAATTCAAACCACAAAAGCCATACCGCTACACTCATTGTATGCTCCTCGGGAGAGAGAGAAACAAAAAAAAAAACAGATACCTAGGTACACCCAGGGATGCATCCATCCTCAAAAAGAAAAAACCCCGAACTATGAAAACGTGAAACCGAACAAAGGATACAGGAGCGTGAAAGGGTGCTCTCGATTTAATGCATATTTTTTAAAATCAAAAAGAATTCTGTTATGCATGTCGCAGGATAATAATCGAAAGTAGGACATAAATTACCCAAATCGATTGTTGTTTCAAGGCGTCGCGTCGTCCTGCACCCAATAACACGGGTTTTCGCCATTCAAGTCGAGTGGTGCTGCTGCTGGTGGTGGTGCTGTTGTTGTATGCAAACAACAAGTTCTGCAACCCTTTTTTGCATACTCACTCACACACTCAGAGGCACGCATATGAGTGTGCAATGTGCCTGCACATGACACGATTTCGTGCGTTTATGGATTTGCCCATAAATTATTATCCCGACTCTGGATCAGTGGTTTCGAAATAAAGAGGATTTTTTAAAGCGAACATCAAACAACGAGCACATTCTGTTTGGAAGTGTAATGCCGTGGTATTAAGTGCCATCGCGTATTATTCGCCATATCATTGGACTTAGATCGAAATCAAGCAGCGGTTTGAAGTGGTTTTCGCAGGAAATGCATGCCGTCATGGCTATTCCAATAGGGGCCAAATTAAGTGGAAGGCAAATGATATTGATTTGTGGGAATACAATGATAATGATGGCTCTTCGGTTGGCTTGCTGAGACTGAGTCGGCGTTCCATTGTTTGATACTGACTTCTGTTGACTTCGATTTTGTAGCATTTTTTCAAGTCGAAATGGCCTGTGTATCGCACAAGGCAGCACTTGCGATGAGACACCACAATATAACCGACAAATCGGTCCCCGGTAGTCAAGCGGCAATTATGGCTACAGTATGGGACATTTTGACAACGAAACGTGTTAGGTTATGCAGACGCAGCGACAGTGAGATGACCATAGACTGGGTACTGGGTGCATACTGGCAGCAAAGGACACGAGAAAAAATGATCTGATCTGGGAGAATTTATAGCAATCCCGTATGCATAGGTCTGGACAGAGCCATAACTCTAGGGCTTGGACGGGGTATTGGAGCAACAACAAGATCCCCATGCTCGACGTTTAGCAAAAGGAGATCATTCAGTTTTAGTCGCAAGGAAGTGCGCATGCTAATAGAATTCCTTACAGGTTACGGTGTCATAGGTGCATACGCAATGCTCCACATGGCTCATTTAACAGCAATTCTGTCTGATTTGCCTCAAGCGCTCAAATTGAGGAGGTCATCACTCAATCATCGTTTTTATAAAGGGACATGCGTATAATGGGGTCCAAGGAATGAATAGAAGTTGCAAGGACAAAGAACACATCAGAGGAAAACCAAGAGCTCGACGCTTACAACAATTTGATCGACTTAAATAACATCAGCCTAGAACATCTAAGCCGCTTCCTGGCAAGGACTTTAAGTGTACAAACTATCTAGTTCATCTAGTGTCACAATTAACGTTTTTTTTTGCACATTTTGCATTGATGCCAGACTACAGAGAGACAGAGATGAACATCGATATCAAAATTGACAAAATACGCATGACATTGTTCAATATCTAAGACGCAATGGGTAACCTTGGAGCCGGTGTTCATGGCCATCCTCCAAGTTCCGCCTTGGCTGAAAATTCAGCAATTAATACCGAACGTCATTGGATTTCGAGAAAGTGTTGTAGGAGTGTTGTAGGAGTGAAAGTATTGGTTAAGCAATTTATCTAGAAGTCATTGGACTTCTGCTGACAACTCAAGACGTCAGAGATCTAAGAGAGCGGTCAAGTAGACAGCCACCTAACTGTGTGTAGCTGAAGGCAAGTAGTCAAAATTCGGGCCAACTGAATTCCAGTTCGTCGAGACCAAGAATACCCCTGACCATAGAGCCTCAAGGAGAACAATATTTTTACAATCGAAAGTTTATACATTACGTCGCGTCGTCACAAAAAAAGTTCATAGATGTTTCCTGTCGCGATTGCCGTTCCGGCAACATCACCATTCACGCGCGGAAAAAGTAGCCTTCGCGTGTACATTCCGCCGTGGATAAACCGTGATGTATTTTCACTTGAAGTTATCTCTCTCTCTCTATCTCAAATTTTTTCTAAATGCCCACAATAACCATGTCTCACATGTGCTCTATTTCTTTCCAATCGAATGCGCTCATTCCAGTAAAGGGGTATAGGGTAACGTACCTATTCACATACATTCATACATTTCACGTGAGTTTTTTAGCACACGTCATCTCGTGAATGTGGTAGATTGTGCCAGGGGCAGGTATGTACCTGCCATGATTAAGATAATTCGTGAAATAAGATTTCCGACCGGAATTCGTTACAAATGCAGAGAAAATTGTCTCTGGACTGCCATACGTTATTGTAGACATATCCGGAGGCAAGCATATCGGGTAAACCGGAACCGACGTCTATGAATCAGTGAGCAGTCCCAAACCGAATTCGCTGAACCACCAACGATTTTCTGGACCAAGAGGGGAACATTTGCAGCCGACTCGACAACTGTTGCGTTGAGAAAAAGAACTTAAATCACCTGAAAAGCCAAGAAGTATACGTCTAAAATCACATTTCTATACCGCACTGTGCGGTCCGACGCTTCCATTTCATTTGCTGCCAAAACGCATGGACAGTCGTCCAACCCTTCCATGCAGCACAACATAAGTGAAATTTAATTACGATCCAAGCGATCATCGAAATCAATCAGTTCACTAAAACCTCGCTCGATCTGTTCTCCATCCTTTCCTCTCACTCAACGCCGTCAATCACTCGCAATGCCAAACATAAAGTTAAAGCCCAAAACAAAATGCAATTCCCACACCGCCTTCCCATAGCGGCACAAAACTCAATCGATACCAACAGTCCGCCCATTTAACGCGCATCCACCGTCGACCATAAAACTAAATGCAAATCCCCTTCGAACACACCTCCAAAAAATACGCCAGGACTCTCACACGAAACGTAACACCTCGTTTGCAGCTCGGTGCAAGCATGCGCCCTGCGCCGCATGTGGCGCGCACGCAAATCAATCTTCTCCCGTAAATTTTAACATCCTTCCACTCTTCGCCTCGTATCCCGACCGTCCGTGTGTGTTTTGTTCTTCTGGTGGACTGCATTTTAGTTTAACATACGTTTATCGAATTTTGAATATTTATCCCGCTCGAGGGATCAACACACAAAGGGTATCATATCACAGATCATAATGCCAACTGAGCGCTTGACGGCGCCGGATAGCAGCAGACAAAGGATACGAGGTTTTAATTTATGCGCCCGGAAGATGCTGCCTATTTATTATTATTTAGATTCTTCCCTGTTGATGTCGGATGGCACAGGTATACGTGCCCCGCTCGAGGAAACCCCTTTTTAACGCATCCTTTCACATTCGGTGCCCGATCGGAACGGCGGCGCGCTACCGTGAGGATATTATTCACTTTCGCTGTCAGTCGACGGCCTGGGATGGGTGCGGTGACATGAGGTGTGCGCATTCACAAGAGATCATGCCGATGCCGGAGCGATCCCTTCCCAAGGATAAAGGTGAAGCGCGCAATTTTTCACTCAATATTACTTGGAATTTCGAACGGCAGAAGAAGGGTCGTGGTCTTGGAGTTTCGTCTGACGTTCTGGGCGTTTATTCGGGAACAGATGGTTTATTGGATGAGATCGTAGTTTTGTGATCGTAGTGACAGTGTTTCAGTGAACGAGCAGAGTGTCAAACAAGACGAAAGTGATTCGAGGCGTGGATTAAAAGTTCTCTTAAAGTGTTCCATCCGCAGATCGAATAAGAAGACTGAAGACTGAAGACTGAAGACTGGGGACTGAAGGCTGAAGACTGAGGACTGAAGACTGAAGACTGAAGACTGAAGACTGACGACTGAAGACTGACGACTGAAGACTGAAGACTGAAGACTGAGGACTGAAGACTGGAGACTGAAGACTTAAGACTGAAGACTGAGGGCTGAAGACTGAAGACTGAAGACTGAAGACTGAAGACTGAAGACTGAAGACTGAAGACTGAAGACTGAAGACTGAAGACTGAAGACTGAAGACTGAAGACTGAAGACTGAAGACTGAAGATTGAAGACTGAAGACTGAAGACTGAAGACTGAAGACTGAAGACTGAAGACTGAAGACTGAAGATTGAAGACTGAAGACTGAAGACTGAAGACTGAAGACTGAAGACTGAAGACTGAAGACTGAAGACTGAAGACTGAAGACTGAAGACTGAAGACTGAAGACTGAAGACTGAAGACTGAAGACTGAAGACTGAAGACTGAAGACTGAAGACTGAAGACTGAAGACTGAAGACTGAAGACTGAAGACTGAAGACTGAAGACTGAAGACTGAAGACTGAAGACTGAAGACTGAAGACTGAAGACTGAAGACTGAAGACTGAAGACTGAAGACTGAAGACTGAAGACTGAAGACTGAAGACTGAAGACTGAAGACTGAAGACTGAAGACTGAAGACTGAAGACTGAAGACTGAAGACTGAAGACTGACGAGTGAAGGCTAAAGACGGAAGACTGAAGACTGAAGACTGAAGACTGACGACTGACGAGTGAAGGCTAAAGACGGAAGACTGAAGACTGAAGACTGAAGACTGGGGACTGAAGGCTGTAGACTGAGGACTGAAGACGGATTTAAGACTCAAGACCATCTCGGACTGCGGCGCCTTTCAAAGGAGAAGGAGACGTCGCTGATGTGGGCTTTGTTGTTGTTCTGTTTCAGCAGCAGAACAACTTTAATTTTGATTGATGCGATCGCTTGGCAAAGATAGTACAAAATGAGTGGATCTGGCTTCAGCCATTCAACCTGACGTGTCCTGCAAGGACACCCATCTTCATATTCCCTCGGCCCTTGGCACATTCAGACAAATTTCGGTGGAAATGTCTCCGAGTATCCACCGCGTCGCATCTGCAGGAAGCACATCGATCCAAAGGGTTGCTGGCAGAGTCTGGAATCAAATTAAAGCCAAAAAAGCATTCAAATAAGAAACCAGCTTAGGCTCACACACTCCCACTCGCCTTGGAAGCAGTTGGTTCCCATAAACGCACCCACGGAGCCTTTCAAGAGATTGGAATCCTGCCATAAGATCCTGAAGAACATTGTTAGGACAGGAAAATGAAAGGAGATGGAGAAGAAACTACTTCAGCTTGAGTTCGTTTCTTTTTATTTGCTGTTCCTTGACTCGTCCTTCAAAATTGGAAAATTCTTTATTCTTCTTTCGATCTTTCCCCATTCCCCAAACCCCATCGCCCATCCCAGACTCTGATCCTTTCTTCTGAAGCTTCCTTCACCCATCCAGCCATCCATCCATCCAACCACCCGCCCGCCCGTCCGCCCCTGGCGCAGGGTCGCTTACAATGTTCTGCTTCTCCTCTTTGTGTGCACCCATCCAAATAAATAATACGAAAAACTAAATTTATATCCTTCACTTATGTGCACATAAGTGTCTATCTATGTGCTTCTGGATGGATGTGCACGAGTCAGCACTTGAATGAGATTTCGTCCAATTTTCTTCTCAAAGTTTATTATCCTTTCGATGTGATGTCGTTGCTGCTGGTTTGCTGTGTGTGAGTGTGTTGCGGAAGCTGTTGTTGCTGGGATTTCGCGATGTTCCCTGGATCGCGAGTGGATGGGAGATGGTTTCAATCCTTTTTGCGTCCTTCGTTTGAATCGAAAATAAAAGGAAACCCACCAAAGCAACACAACAGGCGAAAGCTTTGATTTCTTTTTATAGAAAACTTTAGAGTTTCCTTTTCAGCGACGTGTATGTATGGTTCTTTTTTTTAGCATAGAGTGGCATCTCTTTGCAGCCATAGACCCTTTGCGAGCACACGGGAATGTCATACATGAAAGAAAACAACTTCAAATGACTGGGGTTGCTGATGGTGCCACTTTGGCGTCATATTGCAGCGCGGAAATCACTGTCCCACACCGTATCCGTCACCCGATGGAAGTCTCCTCATAAGTGCCCTCGCAATCGATTGTGTAAAGGCTCCGCCGCATCCACTCACGACAAAGGACAGACACACTGTGGGTGCGTGTGTTCGATTTGGGAAGAAACTTTCCCATTGTTCGGGCAAGAACTTTTCTCAAAGACTTTCCACTCCACCCGGACACATGTGTGCCGGCTGAGTTGTCGCCAGCATCGTTTCCATCGCCGCCGCCGCAACCACCGCCTTTGAGTGCCCTCATCGGGTGCTGGTCTGGATTTGGAGTTCACCTTCAAGTGCAACTGGTTTCACGTGCGTCCCAGCCGCCACAGCCGAGCTGAGAGAGAGCACGGTGTCCCATTTACATTTCAAGAGGTGACACTAAATTAAAACAATTAATTGCTTTCATTAATAACCCCACGCCGCGCTGGCGGCGGAGGAAATCTAATTTAATTTGTCCAGCGATAGCCTGAACTTGATAAAGTATCCGTTCGATATGTATATTTCCATCAGGCCGTGGCGATGGCGGCAAACGTGTTGCCCAGCTCGCCGGTTAGCCGGCTGGGCGGCCAGCGCTCGAACGGCTGAATTAATTTGTTTGTCGCTTGTGCTGGTGGTGTCGATCGTTAATAATCGTGATCTAATGAGAACGGGATACCTTGTGTCTCGGGACAGGGCGACTCTGCCAGGCTCTTTGAAAAATGTCACGTCAAATGGTTTAATTAAGCGCAGCTTGTGCCGTAATGAGTGCTGTGGATGTGGTCTCTTGTCTCTGGTCTGGTCTGGTCTGTGGTCTGTGGAAAAAGAAACAAGAACGGAACTGATTCTTGTCTTGTCTAGCAGGCGTCAAGAGGCCTGCACTTGTTGGGCGTTGTGTCAGTTCCTTTGACGTGTCCGAACATTAAAATGCTCATGATATCGGATCAGTGCATGGACATGACAGCCTAGTGCGAGTGCGAGGCTTGTAAGGGATTGAGACGTAGTGTCGATTAGATATTCATACACGTGCGCTTTCTAGGCAAGTGGTCGCTTATGTGACTTCCGATCTCGTGGATCTTGTATCTAAATGGCATTTGATGAACGACGATTTCCTTGCAGTTGAATCGTGTATGAGCTTAACTCGTGTGTACGAGCAAACTAAGTGGTTGAGTGTGCCAATGCGGCAATGTGCCAAGGGCCGTTGGGCGAATACTAACGATAATGAATTGATGTTGTTTGCAATTTGTCTCTTCATTGAAAGCCTGTTCAGAGTTGTCTTTTGTGACTTATGGGCACGTTCGAAGTATGAGTAGTAAACCGCTTTCCACTTCAATATTTCTGTTCGACTGATGGGATATTCAATCTGAACAGCACGTGGATTCAGTGGTTTCAGAAGGGCTCAACATTTGATGGAATATTCGGTTTTCTCAGTGATCCGTATGTTTCATAAGACAGTGACTGCTTTTGGTGTGGACAACTGAGATTGCAATCTTCGTCCTCTTTCCGTGCAGTTGATCGGAAAATAACGTCGGTTTTGTTCTCTTTCTCAGGTCACGGTCTACAGTGGGAATTGGATGCCAATTTAATATGTTCGCAGCGGCCTATCGCATGACGGAATGTTTGCAAAAGTCTGTGACATAAAAAGATGCTCTCTTCCAATTCCGTTCTCAAATAACTTCCCGTGCTGATGGTTGGTTTTTTGGTTACGTCCAAGGATGTGGCAATCTTCGAAAGATACTAATAGCTCGGGTTTTCAGAATGCATGAATTGCAAATCCTTGTACATAATTTTGGGACCTCGGCATCAGCATGTACGTTTCGCAAACCCAATCATTCGATTTTGGGGATACGCCTACGTACTAACCCGCACTCTTCTACCACTCTCTCCGTGCCGTACTTCTCGCTGCTGGTTTGCGGCCTCCAGGGCCTTTCTCATTGCCTCCGTCTTCCGAAATATCAATGGCACGACGAGACGTAGGAGCTAATCTGATTCCAGTTAGCTTGTGAACTTGTCATATGGTGGGTTAAGTTACCTACAGTTGGCAGACTGCCATTCTGCCGCAAGGCGATTGCAGTGAATGACTGCGTGCTGCGTATCTGCATCCATATTTGGACATACAGGACAGAGAGCCGAACTATAGTGTCCACGTGTGTGTGGGTATTTTTTAGATAGATTAGATCCGTGTCCAGACTGCTTAATGTGGTAGTTACAGTCCACCTCTCGATAACGCCAAACGGGTCCAACTTCCTTTTGCAGATATATCCCACTTGGCTTGCCACTCAGTGTTGCTGCCCGCTGTTCTCTTCTAATTTGTTTGGCCGATCTAGGGTTCAGCTACGGTGCACTGTACTCAGCTCACCTGCTAGGATGTCGATGGGCAACATTCCTGCTAAAACGCACGCTGCATCACCCGAGATGGTCCTGCAACCGCTGACTGCCTTGATTGCACATAGTCTGATATTAGCACCGGTTGGAATTGTCATACTGCAAGTGATCCTGACCAAATTTGAGCAGCGTATAAGAGGACCGAGCTGACTACTCGTGAGAGTAGTATCCTGCGCTCATATCTTGCGAACCGCCGATCTTCGAGAGCATTCGGGAGAGTGCTCCTTGCGTACGAAAAGCCTTCTCTTTGGCACACCTTACGTGTGCTTTGACGGACATCCTGTTGTCTAGCATCTCTCCGAGGTATTTAAGCGACTTGATTATCCAAACTGGCAGTGTAAATATTCCACATTTTTGCGACTGGTTATGAGGACAGCCTCGGTCTTGCAAACAGACGTACCGATGGTAAAAAATGCGCAGCGTGTGTAAACCTTTTGAAAGCAGGAAAGAAGGTGTTCCTCAAGGTTCCGTTTTGAGTCCTATTATGTATGTATGAAATATCGGCTGAGTTTTAGGTTAGTGGACTGGAACTGTCTCTAGTTTCACACATCGAGGTCCTTCCCCATCTGCAAGCGTTGTTGCGTTGTCCTTCAGATTCGGAGTCGAAGACTCTTCGGGCTGGAGCAGAGTTGTCTATGCGCTCTTCATGGTTCAACTCTCTTACTCGTCTAGGCTCAAGTCGCTGTACAGGGTACAGTTCGGGGTTCAATCTTTCCCTTCAAACATCGCTATCACAAACAGAACCGAGAGAACTTTTCTCTCGGAGATACCAATTACTTCTTCAGGTTGTCCATAGAGGGTTGGGAGGATCAAGGTCATACATAATGTCAACTTGGTCTCTTGAGAGTCGGCTCTATTAGTCAATGCCGTTTAGAATAACTTGGGTAAGAGTTCCTCTGTGTTTTCTCACTGTACTGTTGCTGATCACCTCGAAGGCAGCTCTGTCCAAGACGTCCAAGTTGTGTAACCAGCATATTCTTCGTTTCGACCTCATTCACAGCTAAATCCGCTTTTCATTGAGGTCTCACTGTACTCCTCGCATGCTAACAGTTGTACGGATTTGTGGAAGATCACGGTTCTGGTGTTGGCGTGTGAGTCTTACACGATCTTCTCCAGGAGATCACATGACAGCGAGTCGCCAAGTCTAAGTCCTTTTTTGACTTGATGGGGAAGCAAGCATTCTCCATCGTCATGAACTACTTGGCGAGTTTTTTGTCAAACCATCTTTCAATCGAAGATGTCAATTTGCACTTCTTGGGTCCTTCTCCATTATCTGCCCTGGCCTAAGCCAAACTGATATGGATTTATAAGCATTTGCAGAAACGTGTACACACAGCGAAGAGACTTATCTCACGATAGTTGGCGCATTCAAAGGGGTCTCATTTCTTGTGGATCGGGCAAAGGATACTGAGATTTCACTCGTCGAGCATTCTTAACTCGGACAATAACTTCGAAGTGAACTGGTGCATGTGACCAACCAGTACATTTAACCCTGCCTTAAAAATGTCCCAACTGTAGCTTTGTTAGACTTCAGTATTGATATGGAATGGAATTATCTTAAAAATTGTTTACTCCTGATAAACCGAAATTAATGCACATCACCATCGCTCCTTTATTCTGAATTCCGCAGGTCGCAGTCTTGTTTTCTCATGCGAAAGTATTAGCCCTGTGTTTGCCTACGAAAATCCTGTAATTGAATGCAGGCATTATTTCAACGCAGAACTGCCTATTCGAGGTTCACAGGGTTAAAATTATCTTATGTTCACTCCCTTAACATTATTTTAAAACCGACTGTTGAGGAAATGATGACACATTTGAACCAACAAAGGTTCTACAGTGCGAACGAACTATTCGGCGACTACGAGTTTGTTGTCTGGGTTCGACAGGAATTAACGTGGGCGAAGAACATAGCAAATCGTAGAAATCACTGCTAAAATAAATTCAAAAATGAGTTTCTTTGAATTTTTCAATTTCTGTTATATAATATTTATATATTTCCGAATTTATCCTATATTTGAGGGAGACAATTATGCGTCGCCCGGCAACCAATGCTTGTTCAGTGCACACGTCCACCTTAAGCCTCAATGAACAGAGCCCGAAGAGGTCTCTCCTCTTGTGCAAGTCCAAGAGTGTACCTAGTCAACTTGAAATGCAGAGAACCCATAAACTCGAAGCGGTGTTTAAAAAATGCTTCAATAAACATTTAAACTTTAGGCGGAGTTACAGATTCCACTCAGATTTTTCGGTGTCCTTCAATAACCGCATGCTTTGCTGGTGGCCAAAAACAATCACTCCACAACCTCCGCCTAGTTCTCTACAGATCTGACTTGTCACGTTAAACATGCAAAGTTCATCCAGAAACGAAGGCATTTTGCAATGTATCACAGAACACACTCAGTTCTGTAGCGGTTCGCAAAGATTCCAATGAATAATTTTTGACAAAATTCCCAGAATTGCCTTGCAGATCCCATCGAAAAGGACACTCTGCTGCACGTCCTCCACTAAGGCAATGAAAATGGTTGCTAGCCACTTGAAATATTTTCTCCTGGAGTCGGTTCACTCTAGCAGAACGTCTGTCATTTTGTGAGTGCCACCATCGACTCAATTTCCGTTCTTTCAGTGCAGTCACCCCGCTCTGAACACAGACGGAAAATATGCGTAAACCCTTCACCAGCAGTCGACGTTTGTGATAAGAATCTGCAATTTATTGCTCCTTTTTATCCTGCTGCGTGTGCAATCACAAATTTTTTTTGTTGGTTTCTCCTTTTTTCCGGATTCTTCGATTTTTGACTTGACTTCGAAGGCGACACCGACAGGGGATGAGGCTGACGAGGCAAAAGTATCCCACCAAATTTGCAATTCGATTCTTCGGTTCGTTCGTGGGGCAAACAGGGACGTGATCTGACTTTGAGTTCACATCCAGGACGTTGTCGCCGGAGTGTGTGTGTGTGTGTACATGCGTCCCACACCCACCTTTCATTTGTGTGCCCTATGTGACATTTCCTCAGCATGGGTTAGGTACATATGTGCACTCACCCTCCGCACAGCATTAGGTAACGCGAAAATACAAGGACACAAAAAGGAAAAGAATGTCTAAGACACCAACTGTGTGGCGAATATCCTTCTTATGAAAAATGTCAGTCAAAAGCGAAACAATTTCCTCTACGAATCCGTCTAACACCCGCACAGGCACCCACACCCACCCCTGTGTGTATACTAAATCGCATGACACATGGAGAATTCAAAGAGTTTTTCACGGAAATGGAATCGGTATACCAGCAGCCACCCCGTCCACAGCCAACGCCACACAGCGGGTGGGGTGAGGCCACGAAAAAATGGCTGCAGGAACAACTGTGCTTCGAAGAAAACGTGAACGTGCGTATGTCATTTCAACCATTTTGAAATATTTGACATATGATGGGATCAGCAGCATGTGTGCATCAATCACACTCGTACGCCGCGTGGGCGGACCCCCAACCCCCGGCCAATCTATATTCCGGATGACAACGTCTCCCTTGACAACGTCTCGCGGAAAATCGATTGCTGGCCCGCCAAATGAGACCCCAATTCATCAGCCATTAACCTCAACAATTAATCCATCCATCGTTGCTCATCGTCTGCCCTCTCCTCTGCTCACAACAAACCAGACGTAGACCGGCGCGGCGGCAATCGAGAAAGTCGCTAGACCGGCGAAACTGGCGGAGCAGATGGGGTTTCACCTTGACCTTGAAACACACATTCTTCGTTAGCGCTATTATCTCATCATCATCAACGTCATTATCATTATCCTTGGCTTCGTCATTATCGTCGTGTGCGCCGGCAAGTGAAAGTGGGGTTGAAGGATAAAGTAATGAAAATGAGCGAGGCAAGCCCGCGGAAGAGCGAGAGTGAGAAGAGGCGAGCAACTGATGGAATCAGCAAGGAGCTTCCTCGCTTAATCCTTATTTAAACATTCAACAGACAAAATGAAGCAGCATCCTGCAAGGATGCCTTCCTTATTTCTTTGCCTCGGCTCCTTTTGCCCTCGATTTTTCATTCTTTCTTTTTTTTGTTTTTTGATAGAGACATTGCAGCGGCGGCGTTGCTGTTGCGGGTGGATACTCTGGTACCACGTGGAAAATGAACTTTCAACCTCCCCCTCGCCGCACCCATGTCGGACGAGGGCGAAATGAGCAAAAATGAGGCGATACAGGCGACGGTAATGTGTGTGCAGAAGATAATGAGAGCGGAAGGGATTCGACAGTCGGCAGTCGGTAGTGGAAGAAGTGAAAAAAAAAAAAAACAGCATGTCCGTATGTAAGTGCAACAGGAACTGGAGCATGCTCCCCTTTCGCTAAGAGCCCTCATTTCATTGTGGAGGTGGTTTTACGTTACATCCTTTCTTGGGATTGGGAAGCACTGAATTCGGAGTGTTGCACAATTTATGGATTTTTGCAACTCCTCTAAAAATGTCTTATAAATGTGCTTATAGTCGAATGTGTGCAACTCGTCCAAATATTCCCTCTCATCCGAGATGCCTACAGACTCAGCACATTCATTCCCTGGACTTCATCGAAGATTTCTGGTACGACGACCTCATTTGAACGACCTAAATGCTAGGCGTTGCTTGTCCTGCGGATCTGGTACCAAGTTTTTTCTTGTCTGTGATAATAGTACATAGAATAAGATCATAAGATAATAGTACACGAAATCGACCTTTTCCATTTTCGTAAAAATTCAAGACGTTGCCTGCTGTTAATGGCTGTCAAACACGAACTAAGTCAAATACTCAAGCTTGACAGGAGTCTATTAATTGATGCCAGTTGACGGAAGTGGTCCCTTGGCGACCGGAACAAACGATGTTCAAGATCTATTAAGTTGGTTTGGTTTTAGAGGTCATTTAATGTTAAACAGCTATGAATCTGAGGGAATATTGTAACGTACTCCAGTTGTTTGGAGCTTCATGTCGAAGTTGGTATGGTGAAACTTCTCTATAACGGACACTAGAGAGACCATCATGAGTGTCAGCTATGTCCGTTCTGAAGGGAAATGCATAAATATCTTTATGCCGCGACCATGACGAATTGTCCGTAAGGCGGGGTGTCCCTTATAGAGGGGTGTCCATAAAGAGAAGTATCACTGCAGCATGTTTGAGCAGTCGGAAGTCAAGTTAAATCGTGGGAAAACCTCATATGTACAACCCATTATATGTTGTGATGGTGTCTTGACGACTTTTCTTTCTCCCTCAATTACTTTGGCTCGTGCAGTTGCTTAAGACGCTTAAGAGTATTAGTAAACATTAAGGTAAACGTAGTTGGGACTACTCTAACATCAGAATGTAATTTTATTTCAACTCAAAGATCCATAAAGTTCGAAAACGATAAGATTTAGTAATAATTGTAAAAACTTCGTAATAAATGCCCCCCAACTCCAGCTGGAAGATGCAAAACAGTTTTAGCATCATGTCCAGTAGCACTGGCCACATAATGGAACATGTCGAGGCGCAGATAGGTACAAGATCTTAGCAATACTATGCCGAGGAAAAGTGGAATTCCTTAAGAATCTTACGTACTTACTTAAGACGCCGTTACAGCCCGGGGTGGACCTGGGATTCAATCAACAAGAGTCTCCCCAGTCAACAGAGTCCAGCCAGCTCGATACTTAGCTAGCTGCCTACATTTTCTCACGCCTAGTTGGTTGAGGTTGTTGTTGCTCCGCCCGTCAAAGGTGGATTGGAAAACTTTCCGGGCATTAGCGCGTTGGTTTCTATTTGCTCTACCTAGCCATCTAAATCGTTGGTTCCTCACTCTTCTGGCTTCGTCTCCGCATTTGCGTCTTATAGTACTCACAAGTCAATTGAAAACTCACGTGCGAAGACGCTGCGGCATCGTGCGTTATTCTTGCGGGTAAAAAGACTCGCAGGTCTCCGTGAGACCGCTGCGTCGAGAGAAGACACGAAGCGTCTTTCAGTGCATTGCTTGTTATTGAGCAGTCCACACATGCGCCATTTCAACGCTAATTAAAATTAGAAAGAAAGACGGCAAAGATGGAAAAATTTGACATAGAATTGCAGTACGTTTTCGATTAACGCAGGTCTGGATTCAAGCAACTCCTCGATTTCCGCAACAGTGGGTGTATCGAAGGATGTAGCCAATAACGTCGTTTCATTTTAAGAGCATATGTTTAAGAATAAATTTACTCGTTTCTTTTCATAAACCTCAATTGCTTCACGCCAAACGCGAACTGCAGATTGAGTCCAGCGAGAAAAATCCGCATGTGTTTATTGAGCTATTGCGTCACCGCGCTTTAAAATGACGCCTTTGTGCCCGGGCCTGAACATTTACAAACACAGATGGTCTCATGGAAGAAACGTCAGATAAATTTGTTTTGTTTTAAACTCAGTACTACTTTCTGGCTGTTATATCTGCCCTGTTAATTGTCGCATTCATCCCCTCGAATGTCAGGCCGTGTGAATATGTCCTTCGGATGACATTTGGATGACCCCGGCGTATGTCCGAAGTTGTTTTTTAAATTTCATTGCAGTGTGTATTGTCACAATCGAATATCTGTCAATGGACAATCAATAACACTTTACATGTCTTGTTGCAGCTGTGGGATGGTTTGTATTGAAGCCCCCCATTTCTCTGGGATCATGGACAATTCTCAGACAGATTAGACGCCAATAGTTTCTATTGATAATATTCATAGTAACTGGTATAATATGCTAAAACCATTCTGGGGGCATGTTTAAGCAGAAGATTTAATTGAAATAAATGCCAGATCGTTTGGCCACTAAAACTAAAACGAACTCGGTTCGAGCATTTGTGGCTGCTACACGAAGATCCCATTTATCCGAACCGATTGAATGCTGACACCTTGGACTGTAGCGCTACAGAGATGAAGAGAAATCTTTAAGACTATGCTTTTCGTAAGATTGTTTTCGAGTCCCTTAGATAATGTAAGTACATATCAACACACTTCTCCTGCGTTTGAAATTAATTTTCGCTGAATGCACTGATGCATAATTTTTTGAAAACCTGTCCTGCCTACCTCTACGGGCATTCATTCGCCTTGCAAGTTGAGGCTTGAAAAATTTAGCTTCGAATTGAATGAGAAACTGTGTCTACTCTCCATCGAGGAATACAGAAAAAATAGTAAAAAATGTCAGGAATATAGTAGAATTCGCTTACAGTGCACCCGGTTCTAACAACATTTATGTTATAACGACGAAGTTAATGGTAAAGTTTCGTTTCCCATTTAGTAGGCGTGTTTTTTTGGGAATCCATATTCAGCTCAGTATTCCTTTTACACGTGAAGCAACAACAAAACAAATTACTGAGCAGAATAGTCTCAGTGAAATTCTACAATCAACACTGACTAGAGCGCATTAAAGAACCTCTATCATAGGTGGCGCCTCTCATACCATTCAGATAACACCACTGAATCACAGACACCGCTGGCAACACTTTTTGAAGATGCTGCAGAATTATCGGCATTGATGTTCTAAATAGTTCGACATAGGACAACGTAAACCAAATTGGCACATCATCCTTTATTTATAATACGAACGCTTCTAGTGACTAAGACCATATTTGTAGGAACATTATAAAACACATTTGACAAAAAAATAAATATAAAGGCGCTCTATTCGTATTTTGACATTTAAGGCCATGAATTTAAGGACACGCACCAACTTTTGACACAAAAAAATAAAACGAGAAGAAGAGCGTTTTATTGAGGATCAATGCTGAGCTGAGTACTGATTTCTCAATAAAACGCGCCTAGTAATTAATAACGTCTTCTTCACTCCTATATAGCGACATCCTCCTATGTAACGACGGGAAATTCGCCTCCCATCAGTGGTCGTTATAACCCAATTCTACTGTACAGTGAAAAAAAAATCGTTTTCGAGCTACTCTCCAAAAAAATGTACAACTTCGAGAAGAAAAATATTTTCAAATCTCAAAATCACCATCTTCCAAGGAAGTTCATCAAAACTAGCCACCACTGTAGAAAGCTTATTAAAATATTCCCAATTCGCCTCACACACTCTCACCCTCAAGCACACATCATCAGGCACAGGCAGCTCATATTCAAAACAAAAATGAATCACATCAAGCACACAAACAATCAAGAGAAGAAGAAGGGAAGAAAAAAAATAACGTTCGCGAAAATATGCTAAAAATTTCGATATGAAACAAAGACAAGGGAATCCTTTCTGAAAACGAGCAACGGGCATCGGCCACCCCATCGACTCCCACCGCCACCAACACCCCTCTCACATTCAGCCATTACGATTTTCGTTTTTCCCGTGCACATCAGCACATGCCATGCCGCCGCGATGGTGGGGAAATACCCTGCCACTGCGCATGTCTTTCGCCCTGAATACGACATACGACTGTCCTTCTTCCACCCGTTGAGATGGTAATTTTCCAAAGGATACATGCAAGAACAAGAGGGGTTGAACAAATGAATGAATATCATCATCAAGCCGAACAGCAACAACAATGCCATGGAATTTTATATTCATTTTTTCGTGTTGTTGTTGTTGCTGCTGCTGGGTTCCTTCGTTATGTAGTGTTAATTGCAGTGATTCTCTCTGCTAAATACCAACATCCTGGTAATTTGGTGCCAGCAGCTCAGCTCAGGAGAGCGCAGTCCGCAGTTGATTTTCATTTTCATTTCCATTCATTTGCAATTTGCTTCTGGTGAGTGTCGCATTTTTTTCATTCGTTTTTTTTTTTCTCGATAGTTTGCCTCGATTTGTGTACATCCTGCAAACCGTGTGTTTAGTGGCGTATAATTATCCCGTGTCGAAGCAAAAAACAAAAGTGCAGTGGAGTTAGTTTCGTTTCTTCTGGCGAGACAAGTTGTGTGTGATGGCAGTTTTCGGTGGTGGATTGATTTGGGATTGGGATATAGGACATAAAGGATATTGCGTCTACCCATGTCTCAGCCATTTATTGCGGTTCTGTGGAAATGTAATTTTCCATAGGCAATAAGAAAACGCAAAAGAAAATAACAAAGAAGCATCCATCAATTTGATGGATAAATATATGCAGATTATAATGTGTATCCTTGCTGTACCCCCCCCCACACCACACGACCACCCGGCCGCCCGTATCCACGGACCAAGACACGAGAGAGGCAGGGCGAGAGTGAGATAACCAGATCCTGCTGAGGGGTGGCCGAAAGAGGGAGAGAGGGATAGAAATACATCGTGTATGCAAATCCCTTTACACACTGTGAGTTACCAGATCCAATATTGTGTGTGTTTTGTGTGTATTTGATGTGGTGGAGGCAACCGAGAACCGAGAACCGAGAACTACTATGTATCTAGTGGAATGTTGTTCAACAACGAGGAGACACCCAAAAGGATACTTACGACAGTTCTTTGGCTCCTTCTTCGTCGTTTGCTCCTTCTTAGGTTCTTCACTTTAGGTCGAGTGTACACATATTCTGTATGACTATATGACTATCCCACGCAGTTACCCACCCCACCAAGCACCCACCGCCCCACCCCCGCGTTCACATTTTGGTTGGTCGTTACCAAGCGCAGGCACATACACAAACATTTTTCAATCGGAATTTTTATTTTTGCAAAATAATAACAATTTTCGTTTCTCACAGCGGATGACGTGGTGGAAGAGGAGGTGGGCGGGGAATGAGAGCAGCAGGCGACAGCAAGGACAACACACAACAACACCAACGCTGGCAACTTTCGAAGCCCCCGGGGGCGCTGCACCCCTGTCCCATTCCGCCAAATGTCGATCGATATTGAATGATTGATGGATTTCAAGTTGGTACCGGTTGGGCGGTGGAGTGAGGGCGGGCGCTGAGGCAGAGCATTCGAATATTTTCCCAAGAAATGTATTCAAATGGAAATTGAAAGACAATATATTATATTGCGGATGATGGCATCGCAAAGGAGTAACCCGCTGCTTCGCTAGGATGATCTAAACGCCACAGCCACCGTCACTGCCATCTCCACCGTCACCGCCACTCGTTGTTGCTTCTGCAGCGACACACAATGTGGAGCTTCGATGGCGACGAAGAAGGATTGTGTATCAATGTAATTTGATAAAAATATGAAATTGAAATTTTCTTTCTCACCGATACCACACGAGGAATAATAGTCGAGTTCGAGGCTGACTCACTCGCTCACTCACTCTCCGGCACTCGTCAACATACACTTTTTGCCCTGTTCCCTGCTTGGGATTTGATAAACGACAACCAACCGAGTAGTCGAGAGATGGTGATGCGGTTAAAATATCGGTGAATAGAATTTATTAGGAGCTCCTTTCAGTTTGAAGTGAGTGCGAATTACTTATTCAAAGCGCCCCCATCCGTCGCCGCCCGCCGTCCGCTGTGCCCGCTCCCAGCGGAGATAAAGTGAACGAACGGAATTGATGGATTTTAGGGTTTCATATTCAGTGGGTCTCTCTAATGGCTGCAGTCCATGTGGCTGGTGTGCGAGTGTGTGGGATGTGAAAGTGTCATCTGAAGGTAGAAGCAGTCTTGCTGTGATGGAACTTGTTAGGTACTGCCTTGAGAACAATTTTGCTGGCATGTTATTTATTGTTGTGACAGAGTGGGAGAGATGGCCTATTAGGGGCGGACGGTCACATGGGAACTGCACGAGTTGTTACGTCTACAAAGAGGTACAGAGTGATGGGGGAAGGGGGTAATTTGGTTGGCATGTAAGTGCTGATGCAATGTGATCGGAATTGAGTGTCGGCGACGGCAGCACACGCAATGGGGAACCAATCCATTCTGCTTGCCAGTTGCACGTTGTTACTGACATTTTGGGAGCTGAGGCAGGGCATGCCACTTTAGGTCTTCTTTCGTGTGTTGGAAGATTTTATAAAGGAGGGAATTCATATGGACTGAACGAATGGATTTACTCGTTTTTGCAAAATGTTGCCAACACTTTTAGAGTTTTGGTTGAATGAATTTGGAACTGCATACGCCATTGTACATGAATAGCGTGGTCACTTTCGATCAAGAAACTTTGGACGGAAGCCTGTTAAGATGTGGAGGTTGTTTTTGCTCATTATGGTGCACGCCTCAAACCTCTTCTGGTTATGTTGGCCCAAGAGCTTCTTGGCCTGCTTCATGCCATGAGCGTTGTTCCAGTAGCTGCTCGGTTCCTTCTTTCTAGTTCCCTGAACTCTTCCCTGAGGACGCGGTCTCCTACAGCGCAGAATGGTTCAGGGTCTATGAAGGGTTCCGATGCCACTTTCTTATCGAGGGAGTCAGCCAATTCATTGCCTTCTTTCCTTGTATGGCCATGTTTCCAACAACGGTGTAGACATTCCCACACGAGCTTGGATTTGATGATAAAGGAGTTTAGTGCCATGATAGCGACCCGACTGTTCGACATTATTGCTAGACAGCCCGACACGAGCTTGGATTTGATGATGAAGGAGTCTAGTGCCAGGATAGCGGCTCAACTGTCCGACATTATTGCTATGTCACAGTTGGTCGCATCTGTCTATTGCATAAACTTCTGCCTGAAAGATGGTGCGTTTTCCCATGGGTCCGTAGTACTTCGCCGGGTGTCCAAATACTCCTGCCGCTGTTCCTTCATCAGTTCTTAAACCATCTATTTACATACCATTTCACCGTGTTGCTGCTCAGTCCGTGGATTATGGACACATTGCTCCAGTCTTTTTTGGTGCTGAGCTTAATAGTGAACTTCTTTTGGAAGTTGAATTTCCTTCGGAATGGCCAGCAGTGAAAGCTTTTTGACTAGTGCATCGAATTGTCTCGAAGTAATGCACCTTTCTTTTCCTATCCCTTCTTTTGCCATTCTCATGATTGTTTTATTTGCACACTCTGCGACCACCAGATGCAATGGAGTCAGCTCCAATAACACCTCCATGGCGGCAGTTGGGCAAGTTCTCATGTCCCGTGGTGATACAGAGGCATGCTAACCTTTGAACTTTGTTAAGTGTCTCTCTTGTACTGATCTGGTTGGTTCTTTTGGACCAAGCTATTGCCAGTATTGTGCCTGACAGACTAATATGTTGGCCTTAACTCAACTCGCAACTTACTTTTTGTTCAAAGAGTGCTTGCCCAAAATGAACATGTAGGCATTTAAGATATCATTTCGTGCCACATCGCTGCCAGTCTCTCGATAGAGGCGATTAGATCAACAATGTGTTCTGTTGTGTCTTTAAGTTAATACCGATCCTAGATCAAGAAACACTTTAATGCTTTCAATACAAATTTCTCAAGTGGTTGAAGGCAAAGACTACATGGATTTAATTTAGGGGAATTCCGGAGACCTGTGCCTAGTTTCTTCGGCAACGTAATCTGAAACAACATCAACCAATCGCAATGAGAACTGTTGGTTAAGATCCCAGTTAGAATCCGGTTAGAATCCCAGTAAAAGCAAAGTAAAAATGCATTGATCGGGTTTCAATTCTGGTCCAGTCCCCATATGCCGTTGGGATCAAATTAACGACACTTTCACTGGAGTGGTCGATCGGTGGTAGTAGTCTGACTGTGGGTATCACAGTGGACCAGCATGGCTTAAGTGTACTGGTGGATTCGCTAGCAGACCCCTTCCCTACCCTATCTAACTAGTGCAATCCATACTACACTCAGGGCAAGAGAAATGGGAGATCCTTGGCAACTGTCAACCGATGAACGTGTTAAGCGACGAAATTAAGCCTTCATCAATGTTGAGGAGGACCAGAATCAACAGACAATGAGATAGGACTTCAGGCGTCAACGGCCAACGTCGTGACAGGTAGAGGAATCTCAGTTAGCTGAGTCAAAGAAGCTGGAGCACCGGTATAGTGGGCTGCCCAATGCCAAAAGCGTAGTGGAGGAAAGACATTCCACACATGCAGCTCTAAATGAAGCTGAACACCGACAAACTCAAGAGCTGGTGCGAGCTAGGAAGATACATTTCTGCGCAGAAATAAGGCTTGGCTTTCTCAAGACTCAGATAAACCGAGTTAACCCCCATAGCAGTAAGCCAAAATTTTAATCAAAAATCACAAGAAGGCCTCGCTCGGAAGCACCAAATTCCCCGGATGAAGTAATTTTTTAGTTCATGGCCCTTTCAGAAAATAATTACATTCATCATAAAACGGGCTTGGCTTCTACACCAGTTGACGCCGACCCCACCAGCTCACCACTAGTGCACCATGAGGCAGACTATGAATAGAAAAAATTTCATGAAAATCGGAGGTGATAACATTTCGAAACTCTATCCCTTTTAAGGGTGGGAATTTATTTCACATTTAGAGGGAACCAAAACCACATTTTTTTTGGAATTTAATTCCCACCTTGCATGGGAACTAAGATCACTTTCCCAAAGTGGACTTAGTTCCCACCTAATGGGAGCTAAGACCTTCAGTGGACTTAGTTCCCGGGGACTTAGTTCCCACTTAGACTTAGTTTCCACTTAATAGGAACTTAGACCCTCAGCCGACATAGTTCCCGGTTACTTAGTTCCCACTTAGTGGAAACTAAAACCTTCAGGGGACTTAGTTCACACTTAATGGGAACTAAGACCCTCAGTGGACATAGCTCCCACTTAGACTTAGTTCTCACTTAATGGAAACTAAAACCTTCAGGGGACTTAGTTCCCGGGGACTTAGTTCCCACTTAATGGGAACTAAGACCTTCAGGGGACTTAGTTCCCGGGGACTTAGTTCCCACTTAATTGGACTTAGTTCCCGGGGAATTAGTTCCCTGCACCCAATTAGGCAAATAGCTCTCACTTAACCGTTCTAGTTGTGAACCCAAAAAGTGAGTGGAAATCGCGTAATAGGAGGTTCTTCTGAATAACTCACTGACCGCCATTGAGCAATGAGCCTGACCGAAGACTCTTAAGCTGAAGAGTATGGTTCGATCCCGGAGACACTAGCATTCATATTATAAACGCCGACTTATAATGTCATTAACCTTCTCAAACTTAATCGTCAGGAATCGGTAAGAAAAACCTCGTGAGTCAATAAGTAGTACAGGCAATACAGGCTAACAGGAAAGTCGGGGTCTAAGGTTGACGAGTGTCGCTGTCTATATGTCTACAGCCTACAGTCAAGGGTGTCATTAAACTACATTCAGTTGCCCTTGTTTTATTCACTTTCTTCGCGCTTTAAATAACTGTATGACGAAGCCATTTTACGAAATATAACCCTGACAAAACGTAACGTGTGACTGTGAGCCTAACTCGTTCGAACTACCCAACGACCAAGCCAAGCTCAGAAACCACTTGTCAGTTGTTTGAATGCTCCAGTCTCATGTTAACACGCCAAGTATTTTTCGAAGCATCAACAACCAGGACACACGTTTCTTGGCGAGATTACGACTAAATTAAGGCCACCGCCAGGATAAATGCACCTCCATCAAATTCGCATTAAGTTCCAAGCGCCTGCTGATGGGCCACAACGTTTTGTTCGCATCACTTTAACATAATTTCCAGTCCAACGGCTGTAACTGGACAGGCAAACGATACAAGATACAGCTCACTTATTAAATAACAATAATCCTTAATAGCGCTGTCTCGCACTGCGTATCTGGTTAATTCACAACAATTACGTCACTGAAAGTGGGCCTATGCCCGGCAGAGAGAAAGATGAAATATATTGAATCTTTGAGTAGCCTCCGCGGGAATCAGTTGCAATTAACATTTGCCTTTGGCTGCGAAACGAGCTATTATCAAACACAGCGGGCCTTGTCCGACTGACTAATTGCTCGTAAATCTGACCATTGGCGCTGTGTCTTCACGCGGGGATGTGCTCAGAGAGTGTGCGACTGGAATTCTATGAAAGCGATGCTAGGCGGCGGCGGCGCTCGGAGCACTTGCCTCTATTTATTACAATCGTTTCCAAAGTTGAAGATAATTAGACGTGGTCCAGTGCAGGCGGGAGGAAAGACCACAGCTCATCCGCATGTGGTGGGTGAGGCTGCTGACTGCGTTGGCTGTGGGGTTTTTCTTGCCTTTCATTGGTTGGGAAGCTTTTAAGATGCTTTATCGTTTGGCGGCATGGTTGATCTTGGGAAAGAGTTGCAACCAGCCGAGGTAATTTTGTGAAGAATTATGGGGAAAAGTCCCGTTTTCTTAAGTGCGTCTTACTAATGGCGTGTGGTCTCAAGCTTCCTCCTCGACTCTGTGTCGAGAGCGTTTGCTCGATTCTATGGGATTTTTATCAAAGAAAGTTGGCGGTTGATTCAAAGCCAAAGAGGACAAAGTGGACGTTGTTTCCTAGTAGTGTATTAGCTACATACTTCAAGTTTGTCTTCTGTTGTGGACGTTATGACCCGGGATAGACATGGACATTGCTTCAACAGGATCCTTTTGGATTATTTTTGGTTGTCCTGGATCGAACCGAGTATCAGTACAGTGAAGTCGACACATCTAACAGATCCAACAAAATGTGATTGAAATTAAATGGAGTTCATTTTAGAAGTGAACGAAATTGAGTCAGGAGCATACGCAGGAACATACACAAATAAAGGGTGATTTTTTAAAAGCTGTAGGAAAGTTTTTCAAAAAAGAAAAAACACATAAAATTCAGAAAAATGCATGAAATCTTTATTTGAATCGATAATCATCCGCTTAGTCCAATTTTGGCATACTCTTTCCAACATTTCAGCCGGTATCTCACGAATAAATGCTTCAATGTTGTCTTCCAATGCGTCAATTGAAGCGGGACAAAAAATAGTCTAAAGGCGTTAAATCGCACGATCTAGGCGGCCAATTGACCCGACCCGAACGTGAAATAAAATGTTCACCGAACTGTGCTGTGTGGCCCCGTTTTTTTGAAACCACATGTCATGCAAGTCAAGCTCTTGCATTTTGGGCAAAAAAAAGTTGGATATCATCTCACGGTAGCACTCACCATTCACAGTTACGTTACGATTCGCATCATCTTTGAAGAAGTACGGTCCAATAATGCCACCAGCCCTTAAACCGAACCAAAGTGTGACTTTTTCTGGATGCATTGGTAGCTCTTGCAATGCTTCTGGCTGATATTCACCCCAAAATCGACAATTCTGCTTATTTACGTTCCCATTGAGCCAAAAATGACAAAATGACCCACTGACCATAAAATGGAAGAAGCGCGCCATGAACTTTCCTAACAGAGCACGCATTTTGATAATAAAATTCAATAATTTGCAAGCGTTGTAAGACGATTCATGGTTAAATTATAGACCAAACTGATCTTCAGTTTGACAGTGAAACAAAACACGAAACGTGCGTCAGCTGTTTAAACCAGTGTTGCCAAAAAGATAATATCTAAAAAATCACCCTTTATCTAAGAACAACTGCAGTCACAAATTTAGAGAACGAGTTAATTTACTCTCACTTAATATACCTCACAACGTCGCGTTCGCGCGGTCGGTCTCTGACATTTTGAGTAGGATACACGTAAATCCATTAAACAAGTCACAATGTAGCGCTCGCGCTATTATATTTCACAGACCGTAAAATCGTAAGCGCTAGCAGAAATTTCTAGGTAGAGCTACTTCTATTTACAAACTCGGGCTTTTGACGGTTGTTAAACAAATTTCTTTTATTTACACGTGATTTTTCATTTTTGGCGGTATTTGTGTAAGTAATTTATTTTTTGTAGGGACTTTACGTACTACATTGTAATTGCTTTTATTTTCTGATAAAATGGATTTTAGACCATTTTCCTTGTGAAACGCGCGCGGTGTACTGTGATTTGGAGAACGGAGATAGCTGCTCTTTGACGTAAAATTCTCGTAAACTCGATAAAACGTGTACCAACGCCTGTTAAAGACCGCCCTCGCGAACGCATTTATGTGATGTGGACTTAAGTCAGAAACTTAACGCAACTCATCGAAATTAATTTGTATGGTCACGGTGTATCATTCTGTGCACTCGCTCGAGTGATTTACGTTAACTTACGCCCACTGAGCTTCGGACTTAACGTGAGACCCATGGAATTGGACACGTAGCATCGTCATGCGACCTAACGACTGAGAACTCATTGGCAACCACATGAATCCACGTGAAATTTGCTTTTCTGTGTTATACTCTTCCTAATTGTTGTGGTTTTGCCTGTCTGTAAGACATAGGAGATGTTGAGGTATTTTTGCGATTCCTGCATCGGATCCAAAGTAACTTAGAATGCACAGGAAGAAAAAGAAGCCAACTATCCAATGCTCTCTATATACCCCAGTTATCTAAGACGTAGGATCGGCAAACCACTGGCTAAGCCCTCATTGTGTTTCCACTTTGGAGGACAGAATATTTTTAGCAAAAGTCGGGCAACCGGGCAAATGAAATGTTTTAAGGTCTCACTCTGTTGCTGCAGCTGCGACAATGTGCCTTGTGTGGGACACGGCACGACCTCCTATCGGCCAATGCCCCGTATAATTCGCCACCAATTTGGCTATGACATGTAGAAATCTTGATACTCGCATACCCGGAAATCCACTCGGGTACCCGGGTACCTGTGTTGAACACATAGTTTTGTGACCTCTTATCAGCCAGCGCAAAGTAGAAACCTCAACCAATTTGGCAATGGCATGTAGAGATCTTAATACTCGCATACCCGGAAACCCACTCGGGTACCCGCTTACCTGTGTTGGACACATAGTTTTACGGCATGACCTCCTATCGGCCAGCGCCCAGTAGAAACATCAACCAATTTGGCGATGGCATGTAGAGATCTTGATACTCGCATACCCGGGAACCCACTCGAGTACACGGGTACCCGTATACCTGGGAATTACACGGGTACCAAAATACCGGGTACCCGTGTGGTTGTCGGTACCTGCAATATTTTTAGAACCCGAAAATTTAGACGAAATCAATCTGCTACTTACAATGAATTCGTATACCCGGGTACCCGGGTAATTGTTGAAACGGGTATTACTCGGATAAGATCAAGAGCATTAATCACGACGTTTCGGCGAAGGGAATCTTTTGTTTTAGATCGGTTGTACTCAGGTTAGTTTGACCCATCTAAGGTTTGCTATTTCAGGATGCTTTTGGAGCCTTGGCTAGTTGGTTGGATGTGCCTCCCCTCTGCAAGCCAACACTGACGGCAGACCCCAGCCTGTTCATCGGCTTTCTCATTTTCTAGGAAATCACTGTGACCTGTAATCCAGATAAGACACATTTTAAGCTGGGCTGCTAACGACGATGGCTTAGTTGGGCAACAACGATCAATTTGTTTCAGAAGGCGACGCACAATGGTTCAAAAGCGGAAAAAAAATACGAAAAATAAAATTTAGAATACGGAGTTCTCGTAGATATACACCTGGTCTATATTCTCCCGAAATTTGGGCAAGTTACTTCAAGGGATATGTGAGATGCAGAGCTCTAAATGTACCCTTTCTTTAGTGTTGAAGGGTATTAACTCGTTGGTGTGAAAAGTGGCTCGAAACGTGCCTACCAACTATCGACCACTTTGGTTGAAAGAGCCTCCTAAGTGACTGATAACTCTGCGACGTCGATTGACCCGAAAAGTATTCTTTATTCACTGCTTCACCTCTCTCTCGGACCACTGATTGCACTTGTCTTGCAAAAGTTCTCGAGTTTCGGGGCCGATATACAGCAGTAGGTCCTCTCCAAAAGGACACAAAACGCGAGATGTTACTTCGCAGGTGAAGATTTCATGTCAGATTGTAAGCGCCACGCATAATATTATTATAAGATGTACAACCGTTCCTATCGCCAGCACCAATGACCTTTCATAGTTGTGTTATCTTTTGATGCAGTGCATACGACAGTTGTCCTGATAAGCTTTAGCATAGGACTCCTTGTACTCGGATTCAGTTGAACGATCCAGGACGTAACTTCGGAGTCATTGCCTATGCTCCACCCCATCTCTTCCATCTTTGAAGGGCGCACGTTGAAGCATACGGCGCACTGGCTCTATGAGGGCCATATAGCACCAGGTATCAACAAAACAAAGAACTTCTGAGTTTTCTCCAAATCAACATTATCTGTCGAAATAGGGTATTGATCGAACATTCTAACCAAATGTCGATGTACACATCTTCTTTCCTCAGTTTTCACAGTCAATCGTCGTAGCTGCGGTGCCAGTTTCAGCTTCAATCAAATGAGACCATATGCAGCAGGATCAGTTTCACTCTTCAGGAAGCTGACGTTCAGCACCCGCCTGAAGTGCAACTGTCGTTGCAAAATCACTGAATTTTATGATACCTATTTTAGAATTACTTCGACAGCGCTGTGAAGTCATTGGCTTGCGATATGAAATAAGCCGTTGAACCATTATGGCCTACAACCACTGACTCGATGTAAAAGTTCTGGAAGGCAAAAAATCGGTTGACTACACAGGCTCAACCACATAGATCGGTTGAAATACAGCTATTTTCCCATCTGCCGCACAATATGCTGAGTCAATGCATTCACCCACGAAGCTAGCGGGCGGCTAGTTTTGGTTTAACTTTCTTGTGGTAGTTTACAAAGCAGCAAATAATCCGTGTTCTAAATTATGTATGAAACTAAGGCTATATGCTCGGAGCCATCTCACATTTGCCCTTGACCTTTCCCTCAACATCCTCAAATCCTCTTATTCCCACACTCAAAAAGCTGAAAGAGCAACCTCCCCTCCTCTCAATGCACCCCCTTCTGTCGATCACTTGGTCAAATGGGCTTGCACCCCAGGAGGCTGTTTCCCATGCTCACCTCAGGGCACGTAAACAAGTCCGACCAGTAGGCATAACTAAATTCACTTTATTTTATTTTGCAGTTCGCCGCCGAACGAAGATGATTTGCCGCCCAACGCCGACCAACATCGGCCGGCCAAATGCGAATCCCGCTGCCGGTCGACAATTACCAGTCGGAACACTCTTACTTAAGAAGCGATGTGTTTCAACAAAAATTAACAGCACATTCTCGGCCATCGTACATTGGCGGCGATCGGGACGCGCACAAACGACTGGAGTGGACGAGCAGCATAGATTCTTATTTGCTTTGGCTCTTGCAGGCAGATAAGATCAGGAAGTGGTCAGCTATGGGCACTGATCGATCATCAGAGTAACTTGCAGGCGGTAGCCGGGGCCGCAGCCGAGTCGAGAGTTCCTTTGAATTTATGTTACGGCCATGTTAACAGATACATGTGTAGGAAGCTAATGGCTTTGTACGGATTGTACGGATTGTACGGATTGTACGGCTTGTAGTTGGTAGCTGTTACTAACCGAGGAAGATACGCGTGCAATCGCGAGTACGGTGAGTTTCTGCAGTTTGTGTAACCTGTTGTGGCGAATGGATATGAAATATAATTTTGAAGACAAGGATGTGTGTAGTTTTATTTTTGGTTTGATTGATGATAAAGGCATTATCGCGTGTTGATTTCACGTGAGTCTTTTGGGTCTGCAACAGGTTGAGAGAACACGTAAGTATGTTGCACGGCAAAAGGTGTTTCTGCAAGCAACTGGATAACGAGTGAAGGATTAATGACCAGCTGGTGAGTTTGAGAACACGCTCAGATAGTGGATGCACGAAAGTATGCCTTCTTACATGACAATGTTGAACTCAACCACCTGAATTAGAAATTTCCCTAAGAAAGTGGGTTATCCTACACGTGTGGACCATTAGTTAATTATATCTGTGAAGTGACAAGGCTGACTGCGGAGAGCAGTGGAAGGCATTCAACATCTGCACACATTCAGTGCAACAAATGTAGACATGGGCTGTTCAGGAAATAGACTTGAAAGATATCACACTCACGGCGTTGAAACCTGCGTGGTTGCTCATAATTGAGTTGTGGGTTCATCAGTTAAACCTACTTTGTGTTCTTGGAATTTACGGAAATCGATGGAGAGAGGAAATATTCCGTATTTGGGAACTATGACCCACTGGGCCAGTTTGAGCCAATTTGCTCACAATTGGTAGGTGAGTCCAAGTGGTTCTGGTCCAGCGCCTTTGGTAAATACTTACTTCCTCAGCAAGCTTACTGCCTCTATGGCTCATGATGATGACTTATTCTACAGCCAGTACCTGCTCTTGATGTCGCTTGACAGAAAATGTCAAGCGACATCAAGAGCTGGACAAGTTTTCAGGTAGTTTCAGTGATTAGGCCTAGAACATTGCCAATAGAAAAAGATTTGAGCTAGAAACCACATTAGCCTAGAAGATCTACGAATCTTATTTTCTTAGTTAGTGGTAACGTCTCTTGATTTGAAGCTAGCGACATGTCCGCCTCATCATCTCATTAACCAGTATTATGGTACGGACCATCAGGAATCCAACTGAGGGAAAAGATAAGACCGAGCTAGGTGCTTTAAGCTGTCACTTGTAATCCATTTGCCCACAAGTGGAACTTTCAATGATCATCGATGAGTACCTGTCACAGTTATCGTCACATTATCGCAGGTAGACTGCGGAAATTGAGGGAATTTACGTCATCTGGGGTATGTCAGGTCGATGCAGAGAAGACGTTAAGGCTCCGGCACAGAGAATACTTTAGTTGCGTCAGCGTCAACACATCCGTTCACCGTGAAGCAACACAATGAATACTTCTGACTTCGTTTGGCAGTCTCAATTTTCAGTTGTAAATTCTAGTTTTTTCTGTTATAAGGGGACTCATCTACAAGCTGAACAAGATGGGATTCCCCTCCAGCCTCATCAGAAAAATGTATAGCTTTCTGCATTCCAGAAGGTTTTATGTCTCAATTGAAGGCAGCAAGTCAACACATCGGAGCACCAAGGCGGGAGTTGCACAAGGATCAAAGCAGGGACCGTGGCTTTTCAAAATCTACACAGCAGATCAACCACATCCAACCGACACTGTGAACTGCTGTCTTTTTGCATATGACTCGCTGACTTATGCCAGTTCGAGGTCACCACAGATAGCCGCGAGAATAATCGAAATCCAAACAGGGAACGAATTTGACTACTATACCAATTGGAGTATCCGTACCAATGCTGGGAAATCGGTACTTATGTGCTTAAGGAGATAATCCACAGGTGGATGCAGTTCAGCAGCCAAATGCCGAGGCATAAAGATAGTGCTCCCTAACAGTACAGAAATATCGACAAGGAGAGGTTGAAGTTCAACAGTCATTCGAAACTGACCCTTAAGAAGGCTAACCCAGGCTTCCATCGCATCTATCCCTTGATGCGCAAGCAAAATGGATGGAGCCAGAGGACAAAACTGATGGTATACAAGCAGCTTATACGGACGATTTTAAAGTAAGGCTTCCCAATATGGCACACCATCTCTATGACCAGCATGAAGCTCGCGGTTTTCGACAGAAAAATGCTGCGAATATGTACCGGATTCACCTTCGACAGAGACTGTCAAAGGCACCACAGCAACAATAGGCTTTACGACCAAGCACGCATCATCTTCCTGGTACAGTACATGGGGACACTGTTCAGAAAGGAGCTGCCAGAAATTAACAACCATCCTAACGAGGAAATCAGGAACCTGAGAAACACAGTTCTGCAAAAGTCATTCGCGGTAAGTTGGCAACCGCACGGAATAAATATGCCAACGCAAAGTAAAAATTGGGAGTTGCTGCGTTGACCACACTTAACCGGTTCTGTGCGAGCAAAATACAGACAAAGATCAAAGAGTATGACTGTCTAGAAAATGTTTCCCACATTGGCCGTTCGGAGTCGACATAAAACTGTACGTTCCTTCCACTCGTGAGAGAGCAATAGCACGCACGACATGAGTGGTTGCTGAGAAGCTAGGAGCGGGCTGTAGCGCCACACATATTATATTATAAGGTAAAATTGGCTCCTTAACCTTGCAGTTCTTGTTGCTAACTTGTACCCATGGACATACATATGGACTCCTGGGTATAATCAGAAAACCGTGCGGTTTAAGTGCTGCATAGAAAGATTTCGACCAACGACGCACGAAATGAAATCGACTCTGGAAAGGTTGTACCAATAAGAACACGTTTTCCATTATATTTGCTGACAATATATTATTTCTAACAAGTGACACTGGAAGTTGAAATGTCTCGGGTGCGGCTAGGACTACTGGAAACTTTCTATACACATCTTCACTCAGACAAGATTTTTGTTTTTCATACCTTCAGACTAAGCATTGTCCCTTTATTAACATGGGGTCTTCCTTTGCAGCAGCCACGAGATAAAACCATATGATTAAAAAACAAAACCAAAATAATCCAGATGGAGATTTCAATGAACTGAAAGACACGTCAAATCACAGAGGTCCTAAAAATGTTTGCAAAAGTGGGTAGGTATCTAAGGCAGACCTAGCAGCCCTTGAGCCTAACGGCAATTGGTGACTTTACTAGGTTTGAAAACCAGATAAAAACATTTTCGTTTCGCTTTCACTGGGATTCGAACCGGGGCCCCTCCAATGAAGGCACTTTACCAACTTCGTCATTCAGTCGTTTTTGCACCGGAATACTTTGAGATGAGCAACGTATATCGGGAGTAACTCAAATATACTAGCTCGCTGCTATCTTGGGTATAATCGAGCTTGTGCCATAGCGACTCTGATCCTTTCATCAACGTGTGATCGAAGAGTATACAATGATATCACAGAGATAGCCGCTTTCTACATATCTTCTCTTGTGATTTTTGAAAGATTTCTTGGACCAATCAGTCGTTATATGATTTTTACATGACTTCGCTAACAACTTTCAAAAATGCATGAATAATTGCCCAAATGCCCACCAAATTCGCCAGAATGTCCACCAAAAGGACACGATCACACGTTGTTGAAGGCGAATATGTCAATAATAGCTGATTTCTGGTATAAGCGCGAGTTTGTATAAGTTAACGACCTTTCATACCAAAAATACCATCGTTCAATCCAGTATATTTCCAACAGAAAAATTTGCAAGCTTATCTCTCTGGCGAACACATATGGGTCATCGCGCACTGGGCATTGCACTGTCGATGTCGCTTTGTCAATAATCGCTGGGTCAACACCTGTCGTTCGTTAGTTCTATCTATTCTATTGTTTAATTTATATAATGACCGATCTTCTTTCAAACGTAGTCGTCTACTACATTGAGTTGGGAATTCAAATCTGAAAGTCGTCTTACCTCGATTTCCACTATATGCATCTAACCTGCCCTTCATGCACTTTTTTTCTTCTTTAGTTCCTGTATCCCCTTGTGGGGCATATGGCCTCGACAACGCATACGCAACATAGCAATTTATTTCTTCAACTGCCGCGTTTCATTCTCCACCGTTCTACGACAAGTTCTTTTGGACCACCAAAGAGCGGTTCCGTCGCATAGCTTGGTGTGTCACCCTTTCTTAGTGCGTAACCAGTCCACTGCCACTTCCTGGCCAGTTATCCCGTAAAAATGTTCATTAGATATACATTCGAGCCGGAATAGGCTGCGTAGGCATCTAACTAACAAATGGCAACTTTCTCGTGTTAGTGAGTGCTCCACGTGCTGCATCCATAAAGGAGTTCGGATAAAATATACAGTTTCCGCTTGGTGCTGATGCTGATTCTATTGCTACGCCTGATTTTGCAAAGCATTCAGTTGCGTTCCAATTCATTTACTGTTTCAATCGCTTGCCCAGAAATTCATATGAGGTCGAACCAAGGCTGACTATTTTTAATTTCTGTTTATTGCCAGCCCGACGGCGATGTGTGAAGGTCCAGTATCCTATGCGAAAGTAAGCAAACATCGTCCGCGTTCAGTTTCAGTTGTGTGTGTTCAGTTGTGCTGTTTGTCCGGCATCGAGTGCGTCTTCGAGGTGCGCTTTTTAGAAGAACTTTTTGCAAGACGACAACAAATGTGGACGCTGACTTATCGCATTTGACTGAAATTGGTTTGAATGTGAGTACATATTAACAGATCGCTTGACGAATGTAGAGCACATCTAGAATTTTGTCGTGTCACAGCGCAACTAAATGTCAAAATGTGTCATCTTCTGCTGCCCGCTGGCCACAACTGAATCAGCCAGTTGACCTGTTCAAACATTCCAGCGTTGCATGCGCCATTTAATCTAATAAATCGAAAACATTTTTTTTTTTTTTGCCGACACCGGAATGAATTCGGTTGAAAAACTCAAACCGAACGCATTGAACAGCAACCCTCGTCAAATGTCTGCGATTCCACGCAATCGCGTCGAAGCCTTCTTGTGGGAATCTCTTCACGCACAAGATCCCCGCAGATCTTTGCTGCACATTGCGCCGGCTTTGCATTCGCCGACCCTTGTCCTCAAGTTACCATTCATTCATCTTAAGAATAATCAGATCGAAGGAAAAGGGTTTCTCGGCCTGTAACCTCTAATTGAGTGACAAAAGGACGCGTATGCAAAACCGGGTGAGGTGAAAACCGTCCCCTTCTTCCAGAAGTCAATGAACTAACGTCACAATTCACATGTCCCATTGTAGCGATTCTCTTTCGCAATTTTTCATATGTGCACGCATTAATTTTTTGTCGGTTCAAAAGGACCTCACAATATGTAAATTAGGATGAAATCGAAATCCTTTCACTGCTTTGCATACAGGATGGGTTTTTGTTGGGTCCCCTTGCTGCGCAAAAGGACATTTGGCAATGATTTATGGAAACAGTGTTCAATCGAATCAATAGACGATCGAATATCCTTTGAAAGATCGGATGCGCCAGGGGCCTGAGTGGTAACCTCCCGTCTCCCGGCATGGAACTGTGAAAATTAATATCTGTGCCAGCGAGTCGAGGCATGGAATTAACCCTCCAGGTATGACAACCGACGGATTTGCCCTCAATCCGTTTTCGATTTATTAATTGAATTATGCAAATTTTCGGGTGAAAGGAAAAGGCTTGAGGAGTGCGTCGCCGCCACCGTTGCACCGTTGCGTCGTGTTATGTGCGCGCACTCATTGCGCAGCATTGTGGTCATGAGGTACTCGTAAATTCGGTGCGACTATGGGAAATGATTTATGCGTGTGGCGCGCATTCAAATTTCAGTGCGGTCGTGAAGTGAAATGTTGTAACCATTTGGGAGGGGGAGGGGGGAGGGGGGATTTGCACCGAAACCGGTGGATGACGAGCAGACAATGAGAGAAGGCATGCATTTTGTGTGACGAGCCGCGGCGCGCACCTGTGCGCAAGTCAAGGCACACGAGACGGGATAATAAATAAAATTGTCGAGAAACGAACATATTTTACTCAGCCCGACTGATGGCGGGGCGGTCTCGAGACGTGGACACAATTAAACTGGATTCGAGTCAACACATATTTGGCTTGTTATTTATGAACAAGCCGCCGCTGGTATCTTTCATTCCGGAATTTGATTGCAGTTGGCAATGACATCTGAAAGTTGTTTTGTCGTAAGTGGGTGAGTGTGCTTGATGCACTTGTTGCTGAGAACCGAGAAATTCCTTAGATGTGTGCATCGGGAGACGTGGGAGAGGGGAGGGTCTAGGTACGGCGCTTAGGTACGAATGTATGTGCATGTGATAAAGGCTTGACAATGCTGTAAACGAGATCAACTATGCGACAACCTCGGCCAGGTTCCATGTAAAATAACTTGTAGTTGACGGGGCTCATTAGTCGGGGCGGTCCTTCAGAGTGTTTGTTGTCTCCTCGAGACGACGGCGGCGTCGTGGCGTCCGTTGTGAGATTTAAAATTCAATTTGTTCGCATTACAAGATACATTGCGTGTCGACGGATTATTATCGCTAATGTCGTACAACTAAGAGACTCAGAATCCCAAAAGACTTGTACACGCGGGAGAGTTGTTGAAGAAATATTCAAATCACGGTAATTGTAGAGTGTCTCCCTCTAGGTCTAGAAGTGTCACGAGAGAGGAGAAGTAGGTGCTTATGAGAAACCACTAGGAGACATCGGAAGTCTTCCGAGGACTCAAACAATTACTAAGGTCAGTTTCAAGGGAAAATTTCTGTTCTAATTTAGTACAAGCTTAGAACAATTTTTAGAACATTTCAAGAAAGCCTTGAAAATTTGAGCCTGAGGTAGTAAGTTTTTAAGCTCATTTATTTGAAGGAATGCCAGTTATATACCGAGAAGAATTTTCCTTGCGTAAGGAGGCAAGGACTCATACATTATTTGTATTATAATACAAATATTTAATTGTACACGCGGGAGAGTTGTTGAAGAAAAATTCAAATCACGGCAATTGTAGAGTGTCTCCCTCTAGGTCTAGAAGTGTCACGAGAGAGGAGAAGTAGGTGCTTATGAGAAACCACTAGGAGACATCGGAAGTCTTCCGAGGGCCCAAACAATCACTGATGTCAGTTTCAAGGGAAAAATTGAGTTCTAATTTAGTACAAGCATAGAACAATTTTTAGAACATTTCAATTTGCGCTCTGTAAATGGCGGCCGTGGCATTGTGGGTTGGTGCGGCGCACATACGCACTTGTACCTACGCAGCCCTGGTTCGATTCCCGGCTCGAACAAATTACTTTCCGCGGCCACACCTCCCTCGAATCACTGACAATGCTCAAAGAGTATGACTGTCTAGAAAAAGCTCCTCAACTGGCAGTTCGGCGTTGGCATAAAACTGTAGGTCCCTTGCACTCGTGAGAGAACAATAGCACGCACAACACGAGTGGTTGCTGAGAAGCTAGGCCATGGAACTCTACGGGCTGTAGATTATTATTGCAAATGCAAGCAAAGTAAAATATGTCACGAACGTTGCTGCCCAGCAACTGCAGTGAAGCAGTACATGGGGATGGGTCTCAGTCAATCTGGCTCGAAGGACCAGATATGGTTTTATTGAGGATGATGTTGCCCTAGATGATGTGCGAAGTCAGATTAATATCCGATGCTCCTCCAACCAGCTTACTTGAGTAGTTACCGGGTCTTTTCCTGCTCTTATTGGAATAGTGCGAATGGCATTGATGGTGATTTGTATTGCTTGATTTGAAGTTGTTAGGTTACAATGCGGCCAATGTGTTTCAATGATAGTACGGTGAACTGTTGTCCGGATGGAAGACACTATATTATACAAATGACTGCAACTGTTGATCGAGTGAGCAGGACGAGGAATGGGAGTTCCGTTTTATGGTATTTAATAGGAAGAACTAGTGCTGGGCCGAAAATGCTACCTTGTGGTACTTCATTAATTTACCTGTTTGCATGCATATTACAATCATCATATTTTCTTTAAGTTCTTACGTTTATTTGCAGTCGTTTTAAAATCCTTTTGGTTCGCCTGTATTATTGCCTTACATCAGTCGAAATGACGGTGTTGATTTTAGAATGACTGCATTTGCCCCAAATGCAGATAGTGGCTGCGTTTTTCCAATGACTTTCAACGTTTTCTGTCCCAAAATACACCAGCTGGCGTGAGGTGCGGCTCCAGCAAGACGGCGGCGGCGCTACATATCACCCAGCACGCTAATCGAGGTACCATTTATTTTCGTTTTGTAGCGGATAGACGGGATTTTCGTTGTTGACGGTTTCAGACTATTTTAGACTATTTTTTTAAGAAGATATGTGAAATCATTCGTTTTTGCAGAGAAGACAAATTTGGAAGTATAACCTTAGAAGACAACGAAAACTGTCCTACTGCGAATAGGCGTCTTACTTGCTTATGGACTGTTCCAGTTAACCATGCTTGGGAACTTAGAAAAGGAGTGGTTTGTGATTTTTTCTCTTGCATGTAGATCGGACTGGTGGAGGTATAAAGTTAGTGTCCTAAGCTTTTGCCTTCACATACTGTACTGGACTCGCACTCTCATAATTGTAGACTCGATGAATAGACTTACACTTAGCTGAACTTGACTTATCTAACAGCAAGAACAGCGAGTACTGATTGAAGCACAAGTCACAGATCCTCAGATTTTCAAAGCCATCCTCTTAAAGAGAATACAATCAGTAAACGTTTGCGAGCAAGTTGCAGTAAGCTGTTGAAACTACAATGAAACACGTCTACAGTGCATGCCATCAAGTCATTTCGGGGATCCATCCATTCATTCACGAACTAAAGCAACACATCGTATGCTGATCTTAATCATGCCTTTTCGCGTAACCTCTTTCGGATGCTAATTCCAATTTACTTCACTTTCGCCTGTTAGTTCTGAATCAACAACAATCACCGACAAACCGTCGAATAGCAGTTAAGAAAAAAAAATGTTCGGTCGATGTAACAAACTCTTATTGAGTCAAACATTTCGAAAACCTCAACATGTCCCTTTTCCTTCAACTCCTTTCCTCTGCGAAAACTTCACTCAGCCAGGCAGCGCCATTCACTTGAAAGTCCCAGTAGCGCCATCTCCTGAAACCTAGCGGAATCTCATCCGGAAGGACACTACTCACCCAGTGTCGGTAACACAGTGTTGCGTAAAAGGAAAACTTAGGGAAAAGCGGGAAATTCAAATTAGAATTCAGTAACGAAGTACGTAGTCCAACTAGAACATCCTCAACCGTCTCTAATTAGGGCGTCACCCCCTCCAATTGGACCCACAGCCACCTGCCCAATCGTACAACGACGTCCTTCGGAGTGTCCCGCAAAAATATTCTGCTGGCTGCGGTAATTTATTGAGTCGACAGTAAATTTTTGCAATTAATATGTAAATTCAAGTGAGTGCTGGGGCCGGCATTGTTGAAGCTCTGCCGTGGCTGGCAGTGGAAAGAGAGTCCGAAAATTAATCGACAATCATTCTCGTACTCGTTGTTGAACGATGATGTACGACTAAGGTAGCACTTTTCATTTTCAAAACGAACGCAACTAATGAATGGGGTCGATCGTAAATTATATGACCAGTCCAACGAACACAAACGCCTTCGGTGTGTTGCCTTCTTTCTGCGGATTTCAATTTGGACTCGATTGCGTTGTCACAACATCTCGAGCATCTGGCCGTCCCGCCGGCACAGTCAACGCTGCGCTGTGTCGTTCGCTGTGCCGTCCCCACGCCGCCGTTACAATTGCATTTATACATCATCAAGGAGTTGTGTGCAATTGGGATGCAGCCGTTAAATTACTACAAGCTGCAACTGAATTCATCATTATCCGTTGGAGGGTAATAAACGTGAAGCCAACGCCGCCGCCACACCGCAAGAATGACGGTGCATCCGAGACGACCCAAGTGGATCCTCCCATCCTCGAGGGGTTTCATCTTCTCTGTCTTTTGGAGCGCTCATCGGTGCCGTGTCAATTGAAGGTTACACGATTGTTTAACTAAGGACAAACGGAACACAAGGATTCGTTTTGAGTAATTAAAAGCTGATTTTCCCTTTTTTTCTGGTTTCTCTGTCTCTGCTTTGTATTGCGTGCAAACCACTACGGTGTGGTTTTGAATGATACATTGCTCCTGAGCGGTGTGGCGCGGTGTTTAGCGGCGTGGCGCGGCGATGGACGCTCGAACTTGTTCAGCTGACGAAAGAGGAGAAAATGTGTCAATATCAATTTAAACACAGTATTCCCGGTTCGCATTTGCATTTAAATGGCTCGGTTGAGGTACACCTTAAATGCGTGCTCAATCTTTTACAGATGTTCGGCGGTTGGCATCGTTCAGTCTGCTGTGGTTAATGGAGAAGATGTGTCCCCTGAACATGACATCATTTGGTGGTTAAGTGAACCTCGTTAGAAACTTGTTTTAAGCCTCGGTTTGCTGGTGTTCAAATGGGTATTTGTGTGATGTTGTTGCTATTAAAGGATATGAAATATTGAATGGCACACTCCGACTGTCCTGTTTAGTCTTGGAACATTAGATTCTTCCAAAGGCAACGACAAGTGCCTTCGCTAGCAGTCGCCCTCTTCCATATGGTTGCTAACACTCGTGACATATTCATTTGAACGGCCAATCTTAATGAACCTTTATGCCAATTTAAGAAACCGGTAGAAAACGCAGAAAATGTGCACTCTGATTGTAGTCAGCTTCGTTGACTTTCGTTAAGTTCGTTTACATTTTCTTCCGATCTTTAGGTTCAGCCATAAAGCGCATGGGTGTACATGAGCTAGTGTCAAATTTTAACGAAATGTTTTGCCAGGCCTCCAAAAATCACATGACTAGCCATAATGAGCATATGGGCGCATGGCCATATGTCAGAAATACTTCCTATGTTTTTTTTTTTTTATTATTTCCTTTTTTTAATTTTTTTTGTGAAAGACAACAATATCTCGTGAATTAATATATAATTCAACGTCAGCTGATTTGCCCGTTATTCACATTTTCCGCTGTGCGGTTCAGAGCTCTATAGGTTGCTAAATTCGCATATGCTTAACGAAATGTTGGCAATCGCTTGTGTACGTCATTATAGTTCGGCTATAGTTGTGCCTTACGCCCCGTGAAGCAATTTGAAACACTTTATACGCATGTTCGAAAATGTCAGTTAGTGTGGACACTTTGATTAGGTTCTCCGACTACAATAATGCTTCCGGCTAGTTTTCGTTCGGTTCATAGTTTTAAGGAGCCAATTGTAGTTAGACCTTAAGAAATTGACGCAAGTGACTCTCTAATCAAGCATTTTGAGACATAAATAGTTTCAGTCTTCTTCTTCTTATATTTTCAAACAAATTCAAACTCAAAGCTGAAATTCAAGCAAAAGTGTGATTAGACGATTTTTCAAAATATCTATTTAAGCCTTGGCGGCAAGACATTGGAATTTTCTGAGAACAGCTGTAAATATTTGAGACTTTGTGATTTGCGGGATTCTCTTCCACTCGACTTCATCCTATTTATTTCCAAAACTGTTTTCTTCTTCTTCTTCCGGTGCTACAGTCCGTGGTAGAAATGGACTTTATTCAACAAGCCATTCCAGCTGGCACGATCTTCAGCCAGCTTCCTAAAATGTCTCACCCCAAGTTGGCTGAGTTCTTCGCCATTTGTGTTTGCCATCGGATTCATGGGCGTCCTCTATTGCGTCATCCTACTAGATCTGGGCAAAATTCAACGCAACGTCAGCGCGTGGCCTTGTCTAAGCCCTTTTTTGACATGTCTCTGTGCACTCGGCTTGTCGAATATCGGCTTGACATTCTTAGGTATTTTCCAGCATCTGCCGTAATGTGAAGATGTGGTCTATTGTGGGCTTCTCTGACCTGAAGCCACACTGGGTGGACCCATCCGATTGTTTATAAACAGTTTCAGGCGAGCACGCAAATAGGAAAAGAAGATTTCGTACGTGATTTTAAGGAGATTTACCGCTCTACAGTTGGAGCAGTCGAATTGGCGTCCTTTCTTGTGGACCGCAAGCTTGGAATCTTCAAATAGCTAGTCTGCTTTAAAATGATGGCACATTTTTAAATGAAAATTTAAACAAAAATCAAAAAACTTACACACTCACACTTACATTGAGAAGACAAATTCAGTCTTAAACAAAGTTAACGTCAGCAAGATTTATTCGGTCTATAACTTAATTCCTGCCGTTTTGTTAAGAGATGGCGTAACTTGTATTATTCCATTGGAACATGCGTTGAAAAGCTACTGTCATTGTACGTCATTTTAGTATATGTCATTTGAAGCGTTAACAAAAATATTTTTTTTTTTACTCAAATATTGAAGTACTTTGAACTTTGTGCCTGAAAAAGTGTTTTTGCGGGGAGTTCTTCTTCATTACTTTAATATGGAGAAAACTGCTGCTAAAAGTCATCGTATTTTGGTGGAATTTGATGGTCAACATGCACTAGCTGAGCGAACGTGCTAAAAGCGGTTTGCCCGATTGAAAAGTGGTGATTTTGGCTTGGAAGACAATGAACGTCCTGAGCAGCCAAAAACTGATGAAGAACTGGAAGCGTTACTCTATGAAATTTGTTCGCAAACACAAGACGAGCTCGGGTGTCACTCAAGCAGCCATTTCAAAACGTTTAAAAGCAGCTGCGTATATTCAAAAGCAAGGAAATTCTGTTCCACATGAACTCAAGCTAAGAGATGTCGAAGGGCGATTTTGCATTGAAATGCTGCTGGAACGCCACAAAAGGATCGGATTGTTACTGGTGCTGAAAAATGGATCCATTACGACAACCCCAAGTGCAAAAAATCATATGTGAAACGTTGAAAAACCAGCCGATCAATGGCAAAGCCGAATGTCCATTCCGCGAAGGTAATGCTCTGTATTTGGTGGGATCAGAAGGGTGTGCTGTATTATGAGCTAGTAAAACCGGGTGAAACCATCAATGGACTGCTGGAACGGCAGTCGAACACAATTAATCCGTTTGAAGAGAGCAGTAGCCGAAAAACGCCCGGAATATGCGACCAGACACGAGGCAATAATTTTCCATCATGACAATGCTCGGCCTCACGTTGCTAACAGTGGATGGGACGTTTTACCCCACCCGCCTTATAGCCCAGACCTTGCCCCTTCTGACTATCATTTGTTCCGGTCAACGCCCGAGAACGCCCTCACTGAAATACGGTTCACATCAGAGCAGAATATCAAAAATTGGCTTGATTCATTTTTAGCTGCCAAGCCGGCGCGGTTCTTTTGGGATGGGATCCACAAATTGGCAGAAAGATGGGAAAAAGTCATAGCTTCAGATGGACAATACATTGATTAATACTATTGTACATGTTTTTCTTAAAAAAAACGTCAAATTAGACCCATCATATGGACTGGATGTTGCAGTGCAGTCAAGGCGATTAAGACATCCTCTTTTTGCAGGCGAATTAGTTATCCTCGCATCTTCCTAGACGGAACTCCAGAGCGCACTCGAGAGGCTTGTGGCAGTATCAACTGATGCTGGATTGAAGGTTAAGGGAGACAAATCGGAGGTTATGGTTTTTTCCAGAACGCCTGTTCAATGCAGTCTTTATGTGAGTGGAGTGTCATTGAGTATTTTGCACGAGTAATGGGAGGAGTAATGCTGAGCTTTCCTGCAGGATTGGTCAAGCTGGGTCAATTTTGAAACAGCTTGGAAGGTGTGTAATCAGAAAGGCCGAGCTGGGTGTCAAAGCCAAGTAAGCGGTTTTCACCTCAGTACTTATTCCTCCTCTCACCCATGGTCATCACCAAATTGGGCAATAACCAAAACGAATACGATCGCGAGAACAAGCCGCTGAGATGAGATTTCTTCGTGCTGTTGGGGGAATTGATCGCCGCGATAGGGTGGGAAACACGGCAGTGCGCGAGGAACTCAACATTGAGCTGCTATGCTTTGGTAGTTTGATAACGTGGCACGAATGTCCCCATCATCACGACTTCCGCGGCGGACTTTGAATACGATTCCATTAGGTAGACGACCGCTTAGCAGACGAGGTGGTTGGACGAAGTCCTAATACTCGCCTGGTTACGTTTGGACATAGCTCCCGATGAGTTCGAGTCGATGGCGGAGAATCGAGTTACTTGGAGATCTCTTGTTCGCGACTGAAACTCGCGACCTCACGGGATCCTGCGGGTGAGATGGGGATGATGATGTTAATGAGAGAATGTAGATTATTATTTACTTGACAATGTAGTTTTTTCTTCTGATAATGAGCAATATGCTGGCAGGAATTGGTTTTGGTTGTTCACCTGCCTTTCCAAAAGGCACCTTTTATTTGTTTTTGGCGATTCTGAGTATTTGAAGATTGCGCAGAACGGAATATTTGTTCATTGTTAATAACTGGCAAAATTGTTGTGTTGAAATCGTCCACTCCGCCAGTATCTTCCGAGCTCTTGTGTGGCTGGCACAAATGATGGGGCATTTGGCTGCCAATTATGGCAACATTGAGATCTAAAATTTCTGTTTTCCTTTTTCTGCCTGTGGCATAAGTGGCACACATTTACTTGGACTTCGAAATTCAGTTTAAATCTTACGTAATTTTTAAAATCCGATCAAACTTTGAAGACTTGGTAGTGTAATCCAATGCCAACTCACAGATCCTATGCAAGCACACGGTACGAAAAACCATTACGTAACATTGAATCGCCCCAGACGCCCGAAAGTGTCAAGCGGCATTCGATCGGTATCGACTGTGATGTATGCTACGCAGATGGCAGTTTAGTTCATGTGTTCTTTACTTGTTTACACTTTCATCCGTTGCACTCTCCATTCATACATTCCACACAGTGGGGCAGTAGGGATCATGTTTCTCTCTTCTGTGGAGCATGTAGAATAGTATAGTTTAGTCATTAGAATTTCTGTAAAAATAGAATGAGTTTTGGAAAATAAAAGCTGTCTTGAATTATTTCTTGACTCAACCAAATTGCGGCAGTTTTGCATTCCTTGAAGCGAGCTGCGCTTTAAACATCTAAGAAGACCACGTCGCGCTTTGTACGACATAGGTCGGCGGGCTCCAAAAAAGAGCTTTACAAAATTACAACAATAGATACTTTCAAACAGAATAAAAGAAAATACTTTCAATCATACGGTGGTCCCTCGGACTTAAATTCCTCCAAAGCTGATTGGATTTCTGCTGAAAGATGGAAGAAATCATTTGGCAAGTCATGCTTGCACATGAATCCAATCAAGGCTTCAAACTGTCCAGGCTTGGTATGCAATGCCTTTGTTGCTCGCACTTGAAATGAAGATATGAATAAATACGGACGGATGTTGAACAAAGAAAATATACTCACAGCAGAAATTTATTGTCTTTTTTCTTTCTTTTCTCTTTTCCTTGCAAAAATTAATAAAATCACTCGAAATTTGTATAGTTCACACAATCAAATAGCAAAATAGTTTTCGAATGAAAATCCGTAAGAGATGACAATCTTGACATTCACTGTCGAAATTTCCGTAAAAGTTGAGTTGGCATTATTTTTGATTTCCGAATACGGATTGAGTGCGCTTTCTTTAAGAGTACAAAATACCAATTTCCCTTAAGGCCCCTGATCTATGAAGTCAATGACTTACAACACATCATCTAGCACACCTCTTTTAGCCGACACTCGATCACACCAATCAACACCTCGCCATTTCCTTGTTTGCAACATTTCCTCCTTCAGCCATGTAATTGAGGATGTTCACTCCTGTCACATCGTTTGTGTGAACCATCAATCCATACCTTGTCGTTCAACGTCAACACTCTTTAAGTGCTGCTAATGTCAACTTTAAGGTTTCCGCCCTCGTTCCACTCATTGACCCCCCGTCAACCTTTATGCCACCTTTCACAGCATTGAACACACACGCTGTGCGTTGGTGATCCACAACATTGTGGCGAGCCACCGCTACCCCGCTGTGATAAATAACTTGAAGCGCGTAATTAAAAACGTTTGTTTGCTGCTTTTTGTTTTGTTTTACCTGAAAACTCGAAGCTGTTTATGGCACGTTGTAAAATGCCAATTTACCGAAGTGGCTAATAAAACGGTTTAATGAAGCTATAAAAGCGATTCCGAAAATGTTAATTATCCTGCAATTACATATTACACAATTATAAGGTGACTCGTATGCGTTTGGCTCTTTGCGTAAGCGACTACCAACGCCAAGTGATCGTTTATGAGACGAGAATTCATCGCTTTCGAAAGTTGTTCGAGGAGAACCATAAATGATTGCGTTTCGTCGAGTGAAGGACTGAATATGAACTGCGATGAAGTGCACTGTAAGTGAAGCGGCTTAAGCAGACTGGAAACAACTGGGCTCCAAGACGGAGATGGTTACAACCCTCAATCACTCTGGCAATAAAAACGAGGCCTGTTCATATTTTCTATTTGGGGCCATTTTGAAACGAGGTGATGATGGTATGGTCGGTTGCACTCATATTATGTGCGATTTAATCCGGCAGCTGGTGGTTGTGGCGTTGGTGTAAAGCGAGAAGTTGTTGCAAATCGATGCATTTTTTGGCGTGTATCAGCATTTATTAGAAACGGTGGTTGTTTTTCAGGGACTCTCTTTAATTTTAGGTTGCTCTAGGAGACAGTGTAAACATTTTGAAAAGAACTCGACTCGCGCGAAGTTAAATTCGTAACCCGAATAACATAATAAGCAACACAACTATCCGGTGTCGAGTCTTTTTATTGACTAACTATTCATTCATTTCTTAATCTAACTTATGGACTACGTTTACAATACGTTGACTCGCCAACATGATATCGAATCATCAACTTGTTGCAATTAGATGCCTGATGTCAAGCCTGTCACCAAGCAAGCGGCATGGCTGTGCTTGCACTTTGGTGTGCAATGCTAAGTTCGTTGACTAGGTTCGAGTCAGCATTTCCTGTTGTTCATGACTCGCACCGGCAGACAGTACTAACAAAACTTAACAAATGACAGTTTGAGGGTTTCAATGGTCGTGGAGATCGTCTCCTAAATGGAGTTAGATGACAGTTGGTAGGCAGATTGCTTGTATTTAGAGGCTGCGCATTCAAATATTGAGCCTTCCAGAATATAAAGAAAGATTAAATGCTTAACTGCAAAAATACAAAAACTGCGCCAATATCTCCTGCAAAAAATGTAGGTTTCTCCCTGCTCATCGTCGTCGCCTGTCTAATACACCATGTGTACCTGTAAAGCCGTTGCACACCAATAATCAACACGACGCAGCGCGGTATCCTGCCTGACAAATCGACTATGGACCAAATGTTCACACTAAGACAGATCCTGAAGACAGATCCTTGTTCAATTCAAAAACCTGTAATGCCGGAACGAACTGTGCAATGCTGAATATTGTTGAATACTTTTGTAAAAAAAGTCACTCGCCAAAATAATATCTGGACACCGCATAAAGTCCCTCGCCGTAATACTTTCTTCACACTCCTGTTCCGGAAGTCTGATATCCATGAAGTCCTCAGCCGAAATAATTTCTGGACACTGTCCATGAAGTCCTCTGGACGCTGACACTCTTGACCATAGAGCCTTTAGCCGTAATAATTTTTAGACAGCGCTGTCCATGAAGTCCTTCGCCGCAATACCTTCTGGACACTTCTCTTCAGGAAGTCCTTCGCCGAAATAGTTTCTGGACACTGTCCATAAATTCCTTCGCCGCTATATCATATACTGTCTCTAGTAAAAGAGTCTAAATATCTGGGAGTTATCCTAGACAGCAAACTCATCTGAAAAAGACACACAGAAGAGATCACAAGGAAGGCAACGCGCGCTTCAACACCGAGGCAATTCGATGCACTAGTCAAAAACCTTCCATTCCGAAGGATGACGCTATCAAGAAATTCAAGTTCCAAAAGGAGTTCACTATTAAGCTCAGCACAAAAAAAGATTGGAGCAATGAGTCCATAATCCACGGACTGAGTAGCAAAGCGGTAAAATGGTATACAGATGGACCGACAACTGATGAAGGCACAGGGGCAGGAGCATTTGGACCCCGGACAAAGTACTTCGGACCCATGGGCAAACGCACCAGCATCTTTCAAGCAGAAGTCTATGCCATAGACAGATGCGCTCAGATAAATCTTGACAGGAAATATACCAACTGCGAGATAGCAATAATGTCGGACAGTTGGGCCAAGCTCGCGTGGGAATGTCTACAGAAGCTTAGGAGCTGAGCAGGAGTAAAAGAGTAAAAGAAGGGTTGAAGGAAATGAAATGGCCGTCTCCCTCGCTAGGAAAGGGGCATCGGAACCTTTCATGGCTCAGCAAGATTACTCTAAGACAAGTCTCTCCCACCTTCGTGTAACTGGAGTAGATAACCCGCAATACAACTCTGAAAAGAGCTGCATGAGAGGGGGGACAATAATAATAACACCCTCAGCACACAGCTATCCATAAAGTCGAACAAAAGACCATCAACGCAAACAGGACCAAAGATTCAACGCAGAACCTTTTTCTCGCAAAGACCAATGGTTTTTCAAGCTCTGGAGGATGTCCCTGTTACCGCACCATAGATCAGGGATGTCCAAGGTGTTTTATAATGTCAGCTGGTACCCCTTCGAGAGACGGTTGTCTTACTCCATTGCCTCTTGGGTCCAATGAAATAGCGATTGTCGACGCAGAATAAGTTCAATCTCGGTACTAATGGTATTCGTACGGTTTACCAAGGTCTTTGCCTATTCTGACGTTGTGTCCAATTCGTCGATTGTATATGTCCCTCTTGCAATGACTGTTGAATCTCATTTTTGACTCTTTGGATATGTATCATCATCATCATCATCATCATCATCTCCTCCTGACCACCAGGATACCCTAAAGGGGTAGCGGGGATAAACCACTCACGAGAGATCTCCAGGCAACACGATCCTCCGCCATCGACTCTAATACATCAGGAGTCATGTCCAAGCGTAACCAGGCGAGTTTTAGAACTTGATGCAACCACCTCGTCCTGGGTCTGCCACGCGGTTGCCTACCTGATGGAATCTCATTCTACGCCCGTCTCGGAAGTCGTGATGAAGGGGACATTCGTGCCACGTGACCAAACCACCGATGCATAGCCCTTTCCGTTCGAAGAAGCACCTGGTCACTGTTGAGTTCCTCGCGCCATGTTTCTCACTCTATCCCGGCGAGTAATTCCACAACAACAGCACGAAGGAATCTCATCTCAGCAGCTTGGTTTCGCGATCTTATTCGTTTGGTCAATATCCAAATTGAATGACCATAGTGGAGAATTTGAATAAGTACAGAGTTGAAGACCGCTAACTTGGGACACCATTCTCGGCCTTTCTGATTACAGATCTTCCAAGCTGTTTCAAAACTGACCCAGATTCTCTCATTCCAGCATCAGCACATTCGGCCACAAGCATATCGAGTGCGCGCTGGAGTTCCCTCTGGGAAGATGTGAGGATAACGAAGTCATCTGCAAAAAGAAGATGACTTACCCTCAACTCTCTCAGTGTGAAACATTTCTCGCCTCGGCTGCGCTGCAACATCCAGTCCATACATACAATGAAAAGGAGAGGTGACAAAACGGACCCACGGCGAAGTCCAAAGCACATGGTGGAAGGTGTTGATTTAGCACAGCTAACCCGAACACAGCTGCTACAGTTTGTGTATAGAGACTGAACGGCCCTCAGAAGGGGGCCATCAATCCCACACTCCTGCAGAACACTCCAGAGCTTGCCTCTAGGAACTCGTTCGTATGCCATTTCCAAATTCACAAAACAGCTGTAGATGGGCTTGGCACACGCCCAAGCCTTCCCAAGTACCATTCTTAGAGTGTGCTTCTAGGGGGACAAAAGCCGCACTGTTCATCCCCCATTCCGGACATTCTGGGCTCCACCATAGGTCTAGACCGCGCTTCCAAAACCTTAGCATTGACTTTCCCGGGAAGACTTAAAAGAGATATCCCCTGTAATAGGAGCAACCTCTTTTGTCCCCCTTTCTGAAAAGTGGGGTTAAAGTAATACGTAAACGAACCAAATTGTCGCATATTGGAAAAACAAATGTCAATCCACTTTTAGCCGCCGAAAGTCCATTGCATCCACCTAAGTCTCTGTGTAGTTTAGCCTGGTTATGTCATAGGCCCATACTTACTCTAAGATGAGGAAGGACATCTATCACTGTCAATTCCTATCAGTTCTGCCTTGCCACAATAAGACGTTGCCACATTTTAAGAAAAAAAAAAACAATTATTTCTTGTTTTGGTTGGACCATCCTCTGGACACCAGCGCGGTTTTGATTTGCCTGAGAAAACCAATCTCCATTTGCTTCACGTTCTTACTTCTCGTTTGGAACATTTTGACATACCCATGAGGAAAGGTGTCTCCTGGCAAAAATCCACAGGACACCAGTCCTGGTCTAAATGGAATGCAAACCGTCTCCCCAGGCCATCCCTATCCCCAAACACGCTCAACCAGCAAGTGGCATGCATATACCAAAGAAGACCACACCATTCATTAATATTCCATCATCACATCACACCAGTCTCTCATCAGCTCAAACTTGCCTTCAGTTCAAGTCAAGAGGCCGCCATCGAAATCCAGGCCACGGAGACGCGATATCCTGGCAACCGGGTGACCTACTAAATTTTCCCCTTAACCAGGGCTGACACTTTAATTGGCTGAATTAGTGTTTGCGGTCCGATTTACCTACAACAACGAGGTCCACAATTACCGCGAACAATTGAGGGTTGCCATCGCGCGAGCTCCTTCAAATCATCGACCCCAAAACGAAAGTGCCACTCGGCCCCCTATTCCTGTCTTTGCATTTATAACATCTTCGGCTGCGAATTGCGTGCGTGCAGCGCCGGCCGCACGGGAGACAACCTGTGCGCACAGCTCAGCGTCCTCAGCGAGCCCCTGCAACGGATCACCATGTAATTTACGCAATGAGGAAGGTGTTCCGCGGAGAGAAAACACGTCCGGTCCCTGCATAGTGGGTCAATTATTTTACTTCTTAATTTACATGTGGGTAGGCTCGATTACGTGCCCTGAATGGGGCGCGCTTCACCCGGCCGGCCATAGAGGAGACGAGAGCGAACATGACGGACACACTGCTGTGCTCTGCTGTGCCGTGCCGCCTTCGCCCTGCTCGTCGGACGAACGAAAATGATCTGTTAATAAACACCTTGATGCAGTTTTAATGACATGGAATTGTGATGTGAGTCGACGGCGGCAGGAATCACTGGAGGAGGGAGCAGGCGGGGGTGGAGCCAAAGACGGAGATGGAAGACTAGGAAGAGTGCTGTTGTTAACTGCCGCAGTAAGTGCATGCACTTAGTGCGTAGTTGATGGCCGAATGCAAATTGGCTGAGAGAGTTGTACGTACTCAAAAATTCATAAGTTAAATGGTTTAGAAGAGCCATGGCCCGGCGGAGTGTTGCACACCCTCCCGAGGGACAGGCACGACAGTGGGCTCTGCTCCTGGCAACAGGAACTGGTTTGCATAGCTGGTTGGACGAAGACCGATGAGGGACACCCCTCGGGGTTTCGATGTTTTGTTTCGTGCCGATGATGAAGGAGATGAGTTTGGTATGTTTATTGGCTGGAATAACTCAGTCAGTCCGTCTGGTTGTCAGTTCGCCTGTGCGTCCAGTGAGCGAGCGTTAGCCAGGTGTGCCGGGGTCGAGGTGGCAATGAATCGCTTTGGCGGATGCGTGTTGCGCCTAACATCTTAACATCTTAACTAGGCACTTGGTTCCTAGGCGAGTTATTAAAATGTAATTTTGTGCGGTAATGCCCGGCAATAAAATTGTTACTAACATTTTGTAATTTCGCTGAAATAACATATTCCCGGGGGTGATGGAGAGCGGTGATTACGCCTCAGGTACAGTGAGGTGGTGGCGGTGGCGGCGGCGGCGTGCAGGGCATCGGGGCAATTAGGCCGAGCTGACTTGTATGAGATATGCTCGGATTGGCACGGAAAACTCTGGTTTTATTGAATTAATGTGAACTTCTTGCTGACGGCTGTAGATAGATTACGATTCTTCTCTTCTTTCTTCGTGGCGTCGATGGATGGAACTGGTAATTGATGCGAACTCGGGCATGTTGCATAATTGGCCGGTGCTCGGTTCCGATCCGCGAGATTGGCTGTGGGGGTTTCAGGCGAGCGTAAGTATTTACTGAAGAATTTTCCCACTTACATCTCCCGTCTGCGATTGCCTCAATCATTCTCTTACGGTTGTTCAAAATTGCTTGCCAGGGTTTCTTACCAAATTAACAAATTTTTACTCTGGTTAGGTTAGGTTTGCTGACGGTGAGTAGACGGAGTGTGTTCATCTCACTTAGATATGGCATCGAAATCTTCATTCAACCTACAGCACAGACCTTCAGATGAATCTAGGGGCCTCGAAAGATACATTTTCGCTTCGTATGCATAGATGTGAAAGGGCACAACTTTACATTCTGCAATGGGGAGCGTAAGTGGCGGCGTATGTGCGCCTACCCCTGCGCAACTGAAACTGGTTGTCCGGGTTCCATTCCCGGCCAGTATGACAAAAAATCATTTTCACGGCTCGACCTCTTTCGAGTCACTGACAATGCTCAAAGAGTAATAACGGTCTAGAAAAACAGGCTCTCAAACTTGGCCGTTCGGAGTGGTCCCTGCCACTTGTGATAGAACAATGGCATGCACATCACGAGTGGTTGCCGTTATCGAACCCAGCCAGAAACAATGTACCTTCTGCTTGATTTGCCTGGCGAAGGCCTCTGACACCGTATGGTTAGAAGGACTTTTGTACACATCTTTGTCGTCGAAGGACCGCAAGAAAAAGTGGAGGTACTTGGCGCGGTCTTTCAGGAAGTGTACAAGGTAAACGAGAGTGTTCGCTTGAACCACGACCTGGAGAACCGCTCACCGGCTAACAACACCCTTCTTCGTGAAGTTTTGCTACAATGACGATCAGAGAACATCGGCCTTGTCGTGTTCAATGATGATAACATGGCAGATAATGCCAACGCCGACGAGGGGTTCATCCCCCGTTCATAACGAAGACAAATCTCCAAGCGGTCTTCGATTCACTAAAGAAGAAGAGGTCAGTGAGAGTCGATGGGATATCGAACATTGTGTTGAGACATCTCCCACTGGAGGTGGTTAATATGTACACGATCCTCTTTAACAATGCCCTGAATAATGCACATAATCCGGAGCATTGGAAGACTGCGATTGTGCAACCCATATCCAAGCGAGGAAAAGTTTCTTCGAATCCCTGCAACCGCCAGTCAATTACTCTCCTTCCTCGAATACATCAGTAAGATATTCGAGAAGGTGATTAATAGAGCTCTGATCACCTGGACTAAGGACAAAAAAATAATTTCGGATAACCAATTCGGTTTCAAAGCGGGGCATGACACTATTCATATCGGATATCCAATGGAACAAGAGCCAGAACAATGTACAAGGTGCCTGCTTTATTGACCTGGAGAAGGCCTTTGAGACCGTATGGTTAGACGGACTTTTTGTGTACAAGCTGAATCGGCTAGGCAATAGCAAGCCACTGCGGTTCGTAGTCAAAAATGGCAATGTGACTTCAACTCAAAAATGGTCTCTAACAGGGTACCGTCAATTCGCCAATCCTGTCCAACATTTACTTAAGCGATCTGATAAGTTCTCTTCTTCACGTAATTGCGGTCGCCGACGACTTGATCGTGTACAGATCAAGCTGCAGGCTCGAGGACATAACTATTCTCGCGCAGGGTGACTTCGACTGGAAGTTAAAAATCAACTTTCTGAAGTCGGAAACCATACTGTTCAGGACGCATTTGTATAAGGTCTCGGCGGATACGAAAAAGAGTTGGCGGCAGTTCTCAACTGTTGGACTACACGGGCAACCACTGGCGCAAAGGACTGTAGTCAGATACTTGGGGATCTGGCTAGATCAGTATCAATATTTCAACAAACATGTAGATTCTGCTCTGGCCAGGACCCGAGGCGCATTTGCTTTTACAAAGAGACTGTTTTACAACAGCCAACTCGATGCGAGATTGAAGCTGATTTGCTACATGGCCCTCATCCGGCCAATGCTCACCTATGACTGTCCCGTGTGGTTCAACGTGAGTGCTAGCTTGATGGAAAAGATTCGGTTGTTTGAGAGGGCTTGTCTTAGGACTTGCCTTCATATTAATCGAACTCCAGAGTCCCCGTACAGAAAATTTTATTGCAATGAGCTCTTATACAACAGGGCGAACCTGATACGAGTGGACAATTTCCTAGTGAAGTTGATTCGAGGTCATACTGCGATGAACTCGGTCAATAACCTGATCTCGGGGGCTTACTACCTCAATCCATCATACCACGAAAGGTACGTTACAACGGCTTTGTCCCCGAAGAAGCATTCCTCCATGGATAAACACGGTCTGATACAAGACATGCGGTACCGCTCGTCTATCACATCGCCAGATCAACTGTGGATGGGGGACTCAACCACTACCGCTGCGTCGCACAACGAGCTGAGGAAGGCCTCCTCCGGTTCAGTATGGCGGTACCAATGCGGGGTATACGCTATGTTGCAATGCAGCATAGAAAATTCTGGTGGCTGCGGAGCGAGGAAATTCCATGTATTTTAGCTTACGTTACATAGTAGTTCAGTTATTAACTAATTAAGTTGAACATATGAATTTACTTTCTTTTGGTTAAACAAGCAGTGTCAAAATTACCATATTACATGCTGCCGCAAAGTCTGTGAGTCAGAAGCCGTTATCTGATGTTGTGTCGTGGAGGCAGTGCTTTCCGATCACTCCGCCAAAGATGTTTTTCTTCCCGATTTGGGCATTGAAGTCTCCGAGTACAATTTTGGCATCGTACTCTGGACAGGCTCCGTAGGCACCGCCCAAGCGGTCGTAAAAATCCTCTTTGACAGAGTCCTCAGCCTTCTCGGTGGAGGCGTGTGCACATATAAGCGGCTGTTGTCGAATCTGCCTTGGATGCGGATCACAGACAGGCTATCACTTATCGGCTTAAAGCCGATGATCTTCGACCTTAACCGTTTTCCCACAACGAACCCGCATCCATATGCGCAACCCTTAGTAGCCGCTTTACTATATATGTCGCATTTTTTCTTTTTCGTTGTCCCCTGTCCTATCCAGTGCTATTCCTGGATCGCAGTGATATCCGCCCTATACTGCGTGAGGATCTTTTTAGGTTTGTAAGCGGCCCCTGGAGTCTCGAGTATTCTTACATTCCAGGAGCTCACTCGCAAATTATTGTCCTTTTTCGCGCCGTGTCGTCGTTGTGTTCACGTACGTAGATCCGAGGCAGTTTGCTTTCTCGAATCATTGTGTGTTTTTATGTAGGCGGGTTAGCCCAGTGAATCGCTGCAAACATTAGTTCACCTCACAACGAGTGTTGCGAAGGCTATCCCGGGGGTGCCGCATACAGACTCCTGTATGTCAGCCTGAACTTTGCATCGACAGGGATCGTTGCTAGCATAGCCATGTTGGGAGCTATCAACAACTTTGCCCTTTGTGCACAGACCCTGCCCCTGTAGCAAACAGTCATAAACGACTCATCAGACTGAACGCTATCCGTTCGCTCGCCAATCATCATCAGTGTTGTGTCATTTATGTTTGTGCGGTCCAAATACTAAGAAATCTGCTGTATCTCCTGTAGAAACGGGACAGATTTCCTTACCCAACTTAGCTCAGGTCTGCTGACTATCGTCTCTGCTCGCTTCAATTGATGTCATCTGAATCGGAGACTCCCCAGCCACGACGAATCCAATGCGCAGTCTTGATGCCTGCTCGAATAACGAATCCCCTCTAAATTAAGATCCGTATTTTCCACTCAAATCCACCGACAATTACTCACCTCAAATTGAATCAAGCTTTGAGCTCCGGTCCCTGCTAGACAGTAAGTCCATGTCACCTTGCATCTATGGATTGCCCCTCTGAAGGCTTATCCCACGATCCCATTAAAGTGCTCATCTGTGTGGAGACCGGCTCTCCGAAACCCGGCCAACCTTGCTTGCATCCATCGGCTAATCGGATAATTGATGCCTCCATCACAATGTCCCACGTCGTCGTTACACATGTAAATGCTAACAAGCGCTCTGTTCGAGCCGAGCTCAAAGCGAGTGCACTTTCGTCTCTATCTCAAATTCAACACTTGAATGAATTGCCCAGATTTTTAACGGCTATTTCATCTGTCGCTAATTAATGTTCGAAATAGTTCTCATTGCAATGCATCGGCCAATTGGCCGGCACTCAATCGATTGTGTCCACAGCGCCGGTTTTCTAGGCGAGAAGCCCCAGGCTATGAAATTCGATCTTGGTCGGTTGACGTTGGACGTAATGGCATGTCGTTAAATTTTATTGCGCCGTCATTATGATCTCACGCTTATTGATTAACTTATGGCCTGAACGCTTTCATTTAGTTTTATGAGACGGAATCTGGACTCCTGATTGTTGGGCCTTTTTCAAGCGGATGGCGGCGAAGAGTCGCGGCCTGCACATGGTGCTGGTGTTCTGATACACGAATACACGAAACGGAAGATGGAGAATGTAGTCATTAGACGGTATCTTGTAAGAGTACGACTTGCAACAGGTCCTCGATTGAGCTCGATTGAGGGTTAATTAATTGAATGATGTGGATAAATGCAATTATCTGCTTATGAAAGGCTTCCGTCCGAAGTGCTGTGCCATTTTCCGACCACAAGATGAATGGCCGCTAATTGGTGCTATCCATTAAGGACTGATCGCTGACGAGATGAGTCCGGCAGGTGTTTGCGTGCAAAATGATCGTTGATCTTGTACGCTCTCAGCTAACTCATGTGAGATTGACGTTGCGTTGCCCCAGAGATTAGAGGCACTCGCGTTTGATGATTGTGGGTCATTATGTCGTTTGCTGCCTTTTACAAGGCATCCAATCAGATTTAGCTGAGTTCACCAGCCTGCCCGAGTGCTGGGACAGATCGGTGGACACCGAGTCAAAACTCAAAAAAAAGAAGAAACGTACACTTTCCCATTTGAACTCAAATCGATTACGGCTGGAAACTGCTGTGCGCTCCCATAACTTCCGTCCAGTTGCTGCACACGGTCACAAATCGTACCGATGACATGTCCGGCAAGTTGATTTATCTTTCCTGTTCACGCAGCCACTTATGGCGAGAATGCGCATCCACACTCCTGATATAATTAATCATGGAATTCGCAAATTTGTTTTCGCTTTCGCCAACTACTGGTCGTACTCGCGAGGCCGGGGTCGGCCAGTGCAAGCGGCACGCTGATGAATTCGTTTTAATCCCAAACTGCATGCGGCACAAATTCTCCGCTGGCTGATCCCTGCACCCAATCCAATTCCGGAGCCACCGAAAAAGGGCCCAGGCTCACCTCTAATTACGAATAATTTGTGTATTTTGCTGATTACAGGTTATCGCACTCCAGTCCATCGCCAGAACCAAAGGGACTGCTCCTCTGACCGCGGCCGAGTCCATGTCCATGTTCAAGTGGCCGGCGAGCAGGCACACCGCAGCAAGCTCAAGAGGAGCTAATCGATCTTTCGGGTGGATTTTCCTCGGACATGTTTAACCTGGCGGGGATAATCGATTGGTATAACATTATTCGGGCATTTGGATTTCACAGGTTGTCTTTGTGTGTGCGTGTGCGCTTGATTGCGCGTGAGCAGGCCTCGGCACACTTACGGTGGGCCTGGCCTGCGACCGGACGCACATCCAGTATCAATGGCCGACATTAACGTGCCTGAAGTCGCTTTTTATCATGCTGCAGCCCAACGAGACAACGATATTCTCTCTTTTTTTTTTGCAAGATCATCGAGAATTTCTGGACGAACAGGCAGTTATAAGGGTATTATTAGGCGAAATGAGAATTGCAGTTATTTTTTCCTGTTTGGATGGAATTCACGACCTGGTCACCGCTGGATTCCTGCGGCGATGACTCGAGGACAAATTGAGTTCAAGCCATTTTTTATTTTGCAGAAGACCAGAAAAAGAAAAGCAAGACACGATCAGAAACAGGAAAGGGACAAGTTTGATGAAATGCTCATTTGTTAAGCGATACTTTGCCATTTGCCATGCAGTGGTGTCGTGGAATGAGTTTGTGGACTGCCGATGAATTTCGGGCATGCGAAACCTTGAAATGCTGAAGTTGCTGTGAAATCGATCTTCTTCCGATCATGACAAGTGCGATCTGTGTTGAAAAAGTTCATTTTTGATTTCGGTATTCGAGTGGCAGTAAATGGGGTTTGAACATTAAGGGAGTGCTGAGAACAAGTAAGAAATAAGTACCATTTAATTTTAATGGGGAATGTCTTTTAAGAAATTGCTCGTATATGGGAGTCGTAGCGGGTTTAAGTAGCCGCGGTTCCCGAGGATCACTTTTATCAAGAGTGTTTGAGCATGAGTGCTATAAGCGCAGTGGACACCAATCAACCAATCAACGTAGAGCCTTTGCAGAGGGTCAGTTCAATGCTCTTTACACGTTGGTGGAGCTCCATTGAACCAGGTGGAGAAGTTTAAGATTCTCGGGGTCGTTTTCACGAGTGATGGGAGGAGCAATGCTAAGCTTTCCCGTAAGATTGCTCAAGCTGAAGCAATTTTGAAACAACTTGGTAGATGTATAATCAGGACGGCCGAGCTTAGTGTCAATGCCAAGTTAACGATTTTAAGCCCAGTATTTATTCCCACTCTCACCTATGGCCATGAAATCGGTGTAATGTAAGTAATGACTGAAGGAATAGGATCGCGAATACAAGCGGCTGAGGTGAGATTTTTTTGTGCTATTGTGGGCATTACTCGCCGGGATAGGGTGAGAAACACGGCAGTAGGCCAGGAACTTAGTGTTGTTTCGATGCACGATTATCCCCATCATCATGGCTGCCGAGGCGTGCCTTCAATGCGATTCCTTGAGTCTATCTTCCTTCCTGCTGAAAAGCATGGCAAAGGCTGGTTGAGCTTCACGTGCGCAAAACTGCTTGGCAACTACATCCTCTGTCTCAGATGCAACATGCTTATCAGCGCGGAATATCCTGCGAAGTGTGTGTGTGAACTCGTAACTCGGTCAGAGAACACGGTGGTAATGAATCATTAGTGTTGTGGATCAAAGCAATGCTTATGAACAGAACTATAACTGCGGATGCGGACTCTGGCTAATATGTAATGGCGGGTCCAAATACGGGCAGCCCGCAAGGCGGTATCCTGGCTCCACTGCTTGGTACATGCTGGTAGACTCTCTGCTCGATGCTCACAATGACTCTAACATCTACGCCCAGGCCTATACGGATGACGTAGCCGTACTGTCTGTCGAATCGTGCCTGGCGGATGTTTGCTCAAAAGGGCAGGCGGTTCTACACGTGATCGACGGCTGGTGTATCAGGAATGGGCTTTCAGTTAACCCTCTTAAAGCAGTAGTTGTACTCTCCACGAGGAGGAAGAAACTGACCGGTCTGACACAACTGAAAGTAAAAGGCGTCAACATCCCATTCTCCGATGAAGCCAAATAGCTGGGTGTTACTCTAGACAGGAGGAAATCGCCAAGGTGCTGTCAGTTTTCTGGCATTACACTGCCATTCTCGGTAAGTCTTGGGTTCTATCAATAAAAAGATCCATCTGGATCTATGCGGCTATGATAAGACCCCTTCTCTCCTACTTTACGTAAATACAGCTTCAAAGAACGGTCTGTCTCGGCTGCATAGGGGCCTTCCCTAGTACGCCTGGCTCTGCTCTTGATGCACTGCTGATATTCATCACATCATGGGATGCACTCTCAATGCCATCTTCCGTCTTTAAAGAAGTGGTCTTTGGTATGACACGCACTGGAGTTTCGAGGACCTTTGCGGACCGCATTTCATTTGACATCAGTCTTATGGATATGTCCTCTGACGCACAGCCACTAGTACTCCTCATTTGCGGCGCACATACAAAGTCGACTTTCCCTGCACTCATCACTGCCTATGACCAGAATCTGAGCCAGGAAAGGAATGTAGTCGATCTGGTGCTAGTGCCTTCGTGGCGGGCAGCAACATAAGACTGCACACCTCATTAGGTAAATTGGCGTCGGTTTTCCAAGCGGAGACGCATGCAATTCTAAGAAAAGGTGGAAGGGGAAATGTGTCTGTGTCTGTAGTGACAGCCGAGCTGCACTTCAGGCCTTGCACAATCCTTTAAGCACTTCCTAGACAGTTCAGGAATGCAAGTCCTCTCTGAATTTGATCGGCAGTCATAATTCCCTAAGGCTTGTCTGAGTCTGGCTCACCACGGGATTGCTAGAGATGAGATCGTCAATGAACTTGCTAGACAAGGATCAGAGGAAACATTCTCAGGACCTGAACATGTACTGGGTCTATTTGCGTCCTTGGTGCAGAGCTTACATCGATGGTTGGGCCTCTCGAGAGCACTATCGGAGGTGACATGACTCTCTAGGATGCAGACAGACCAAGCGCATGTAATGTCTGTAAGAAATCCGGGTCATTATTGTTACCCCTAGGTAGAAAAGACTGCAGACGACTTACATGCGTACAAACCTTCGCCAAACATCTAAATGTGCTTGGCCTGTGGAGAAGACGACGACACTTCCTCTGTCACTCGCCTTTGCTCGGATCAGGTGGCAGGTCTTCGGTGCTGCAGTGGTGAGAGCTGATGATGTAGGCTCCTCATCACAGAAGCGCCTGCAGGTCTTCTTTCGGAAGAACAACGGAGTACAATGGAGTAGGTTTAGAGTAGGGCTCCAGTGTAGGGTTAAAAGCCTTTGGCAAAAAAAATATACCAATTGAAAAAATCACGTAGATTTCATATTTCACACTTTGCAGCTAACCTTATATAAAAGTTCTATTTACATTGTAAATTTGTATCAATTCTGCATAGTCTGATAAAAGACTATAAAGCTCTTAATTTAACAGCCTTTATTGATCTACGTTCCGGTATATTGCTATTATTTTATTTATTGGGTCTATAACTTAATTCGTGCGGTTTGCTCAGAGATGGCGTAACTTGTATTAATCCATTGATATTATTCCATTGGAACATGCGTTGGAAAGCTACTGTCATTGTACGTCATATCAGTATATGTCATTCTTTTGAAGCGTAAACAACAATCATTTTTGTTCACTCAATATATCGAACTTTGTGCTTGAAAACGTGTTTTTGAGGGGAGTTCTGCTTCATTACTTGAATATGAACAAAACTGCTGCTGAAAGTCATCGTCTTTTGGTGGAAGTTTATGGTGAACATGCGCTAACTGAACGAACGTGCTAAAAGTGGTGGCTTGGCCAACCAGCCAAATCAATGGCAAAGCCGAATATCCATGGCGAGTAGGTAATGCTCTGTATTTGGTGAGGTCAGAAGGCTGTGCTGTAATATGAGCTGCTAAAATCGGATGAACCATCACTGGACAACGCTACCGTCACAATTAATCCGTTTGAAGAGAGCAGTAGCCGAAAAACGCCTGGAGAATGCGACCAGACACGAGGCAATAATTTTCCATCATGACAACTCTCGGCCCCACGGTGCTATTCCGGTTAAGAACTATTTGGAAAACAGTGGTTGGGAAGTTTTACCCCACCCGCCTTATAGCCCAGATCTTGAACCTTCTGACTACCATTTGTTCCGGTCGATGCAGAACGCCCTCACTGAAATACGGTTCGCATCAGAGCAGAATATCAAAAATTGGCTAGATTCATTCTTGGCTGCCAAGCCGGGGAAGTTCTTTTGGGATGGGATCCACAAATTGCCGGAAAGATGGGAAAAAGTCATAGCTTCAAGCTTCAATAGTTCAAAAATAAGAAAAGTTGAAACTAAGATTTGTGTAAACTGTCCTCCTACTAGTGCCCTTACCCTACTTTCTTCATCAAGGTCACTAGAAATAACGAAAACACTAGGCGGATAGATGCCTTAAACAGGGAATTCCAATGTCCATACATTTTCATCGCTGCCACTGTAACTGCAATCTGGAGAACTTGAGCTCCTTGCGTGATCTTGTGGCAAAAATGCATATCATCCACAATACTTCCAAACACTCATTTCCCCTAACTCTTTCAAATGCTATGTTCACGACAATAAATCGAAGTGATCTTCTACGCTCGTCATCCCTTTGAATCCAGTCACCCCTAGATGTCACTGTCAATTTCCAATTAGAATTTCCCCATGGGCGAATCTCAGCACACATCACTTGACTCATCTTCCAGTGGAAAGATCATAAGACTCCGCCCATGACATGGCATTGACTCCTCTCCGACATCTGCCTCATGCATCCCTATTATCCTGCCGTCAATCACCGAACGAGCACCGCCCCATCTCTTTCACGAATAGGTACCCTTTCCTTCTCGCACACAACTCTGTCTCTGGCTCAATCTGACATGTGTCGCATTGCGGCATCCATTCAACTGCAACAATGTTGTCAAATTCTTGATTAGTTATTCAACGCCGATCGCCGCAAACTTTCAATAAATCAACACAAAAATGTATCTGCGGTTACCTTCACGCGAGATCCCATCAAGGCGACGTCATGGTCGTATCCTGCACCTTTGACAGATGCGCCGCACCCGCTGACGCTGTCAGAAACAAATGCTAATTCATTTATGCTCGTACTTCATCCGTTCACAAGTGACAAGTGAACGATAATCTTTGGGTGATTAAGAAATGGAAAGGACGAGCGCAACACTGGGTCGGCAGAGATGGATGTACGCGTCGGATCGGAGTGTAGGACGATGGAACGAATGCAAATGAAGGTGCTAACATAAATAATTTCACATAATTGAAGGTGCTGGCTGGAGCATATTTTGTGGACATTTATTCAGTTCATAAATAAATTTGATGCAGCAGAGGCCCGCTGCCGAGAATCAACCTCTGGCCCGGGTTAGGGACACGTAAGTGTTTATGACACTGCTGCATGCAAATGAGGCGGTGTCTTCATCTGCACGACGGCCTGATGGTTTGGTGTCGGCCAATTGTGTTGTGTGACGAATTGGCAAAGGTGTTGATGTGGATGGACGTATCAAGTGTCGGAGCACTCGATGAAGTGCTTGTGTTTTTGGAACTAACTCAATTATCTGATGGAAATGTGGTTAATTTTTAAGGTATTCAAGTGAGATAATTTGAACGTGTTACTGACTGCTCTTGTGGTTCAAACGAGAAAAGCACCTTGATTACGCTCGCAATACCTGATCAGTATCAGTGTGTAAGATGCATGGGGTCTCTCACCGCTGGCAACATGAGTCAAGCGGCAGTTGGTCGGGACAAAGTTTTATTTTATTGCAAAGACAAAAGAGTGCTGTGGGTGTACAATAATTATAATCTTGATGTCAATCGGATCAAAGTGAGAAGAATTTGGCTATACGGAGATTATACGGTCGCGAGAAAAAGTCAACGCGTTGGTTTTGCTAGCACCAACAATAATTTACATAATATTGTGCGATGTAGCAATTTGTGATGAAGTGAAAAAATGGAGCATGCGAGATGTTTCGATTGCATGGTACGGTTGCATGCTTCCTACTGAAACCGACGCGACTCAAGGACAATCCATATCGATTTGGTTAAGAGGTTACCACGCACGACTTATGTAGGGCACTCACGCTACACAAAGCGTATTCAATTTAAATCTGTGTAAAAATTGGATCATCTATCATTTTTGAAGAGACTTTCTTGCTGGAATGATGGGTGATGATGGCGAGAATGATGAGGGATGACATTTTTCGTGGATTTCACTGGAATAACGACGAATAACACGTAAGAAATGATAATGTGTGAACAAATTTGGCAAAAGTGTCATTTAATGTTTGGAATGACAGTTTATAGCTTAGAATGAAAAATGACAGTATTGGAATGTCAGTTCAAAAATGATTGTGTAAAGCCTACTTTATGTGAATCACAATCTTTATCAAAATCTCACACTGCTGCATGCAATTGAGGCGTAGGCTACATCTGCATATGGCATGTGTGGCCAGTGGCGGTAGCTGGAAGGGAAAAACCTTGCATGTAGACATTTCCTCCATAGAATGGTGCACTAGGAAATGTATGACCTCTTTTAAAACGTTTCGAAAGCATAAGACCGGGTTAGGTAATTTTTTTCTTATAATTTGAGCACGCACAAGGGGTTACTAATACTCTTAAATGTCCGAGGTCAAGACACAGCACGATCCAAAGGAGAGGAGGCACCCGTTCTCATTTTTCTAAAATATCTGCGGATTGTTCCTTACTTACTTATCAGACCACTGACCCATGCAGGGTGGGGGCCTGAGTAATTACTGCCTTCCATTGCTGACGGTCCTCGGCACGCTGTTTCCAGTCACAAGGACCAATCTGCGGTTTGTAGTCTGTGGGGAATATTGGGCTAGGAAGAGCATTCCATATTGTGTAGTGCGGCTGAAGACGAGTCTCTAAAGTAGGCTTAAGGGAAACTAGACTTACGGGTAAACTGATGAGCATTCCTGGTGAGACGGGCATTGCGGTTGAATTCATGGAGATTGATGATTTCCTTTGTGTTGTCCATTTTGCCTCAACATCCTTGCCATCAAGATGGATATTTCGCAGACAAATTAAGCGAGTGTGAAAGCGGCCTTTGTTAAAGTAGCGACAAAATATGGACAAAGAAGAGACGGTGCGGTGATGTTTGAGCGGGTCTAATGAATCGCTCGCTTTTGGATTATATCTCGTAGGTGCAGGGTGGTCTTGGGGCACCAGTCCCGATATGAGCGTTGTCCTACAGCTTGGGGCGGATATACGCCTTACAAATTTGGGCCAAATCGGAGGGGGTGAACTATTTCGTGCATCGATAAGGAAACCCAAACATTTCGCAGTATTTTTGGCGACCTAAAATATGTGATCGTTCCAACTGAGTGTTTTGTTAATACACATACCAAGGATGGAAAGCTTTCCTGTTTCATTGACTCAAGCGGTATTCATGGCAAATGGCCAAGGATTCGCTTGACTGACAGCAGACAGCATTGAATTCCACTCTGTTGTTATTTCCCCAATCAAGATTGGAATTGCATGTGCTTAGCATCCGCTGCCGTTCCAACTGTAGACAGACCAACTGTTCAAGACAGCATTTTAGGGCCTAAACAATTCTTAATATATAAAATTGGTGTTTCGTTACTGAAACTAAGGGGTGAAATTTATTTAGATGCAAACGACATTATGGTACACGTAGGGCTCAGGTGTCATATGAGAGTTGGAAACAAATCTGTGACTTTCGATCCCGGTGACCGATTTTAACATAGTACAATTGATAGATGAAGCATAGTACAATTGCGACGAGATCTTATTACGTTTCAAAAATTGTTGCTGTAGCTCATTGGGGAACGGAGTAATTTTAAGTTCAAAAAACGAATAAAATCTTTTATTTTTGTTGGGATTTAAAACAAAGCTGTAATCACTATTTATATACATTTTCTAATATTTAAAAATTAAATTGTACAAGGATTGGTAACATAAGTTCTATTTAAAATTAAAGAAACCAAGCAATTTAGTATAATAAGGCTTGCGCTTCAGTACTAAGTGGAAGCGAATCTCTTGTTTTTGGTTCCGGGCTTCAACACGCAATCCAGGGATCAGATGATACCGTTATCCGTTGAATGACGTCTTCATTGTCTACTATTATTAAATTTATTTCGACTTTCCTGGGCCCCCTCTGGGAGTGATCCTATGGGCACTTCTGCTGATGATATTATTTCTGCTCCGTGGAACAGAATTTCATGCACTGTTGATGGCATAAACTACCAGGAATATAAATTTGTAGCCACTGAAGCGGTTTCCTGGGCATAAGCTCCAAATTTTTCGGGGTCAATCCAAAAGTTGCTACATATTGTTTCCAGGACAACACTGAATCTTTTTATTAGTTGCACATATATTTCTTCGAGATGTGTTCCCATCGTTGGTTGTGTCAAATCCTTGCTCTATTGTATCTACCTTAATACCCATTAGCATACATTTCTGCTAAATTTGACTCTTCCTTGCTTGGTGTATGGGCAGTGTTGTTTGTGTTATTCTCCAAGCTTTAAACGAGAGAGTAGGTGTCGTCCCCTGCCAACCCTATTCCAAGGTCTAGAAGGATATATAGAAGGGAACTTTTAGAACTGAGTTCCGCACAACAACACGCAACAACTAATTGATTCGTCATGTTGACTTACTATTGACTTTCGACACTGCATGTGGTTGAGACCGTTGATCTGTATCTGGTTTGTGAGTTGGACCGAACTGAATTTGAATTCACACATATTCTATAAACATATTAAGTGTATGCAAACATATCTACTTATTCGTGGAAAATGTCTCAACTGGTGTAACATCCAAGATTGGTTCTGCGCATGATCAGGCCATGAAAGCCATTGTTGGGGGCGTTACCAGTGCCAATGCCATGTTTGAATTCGGTGTCTTCTCCGTTCAGCACTAGGTACAGATTGTTATTGACTTGCTACGTTAAGACATTGGCTGAGAAAAGTGCATGAGGTGCTAACGAAAAACATTTGATCACATAAAACCACAATAGATCGACGTTGAATACATTTTCAACGCATCCTGGACGTCCACAACGGACTTAGTACTGTATGACAGACACAACACGACGAGATAGTTCCTTACTTGCTTACCCGATCAAACCCATGCCATCTTAGGGTGCCAGGCAACATCGCCCCATACTAGATTTATACTTAGTGGCTTCGAATGAAATTATGGGGCAGCTAGAATAGTCTCCTGGTAACTCCTCCTGTTTTGTACACTGTTCGGCTGTGAAGACCCTTGTTCTACAACTGCGTCCTATGTTGCGTTGTATTACCCGCTGTAAATTCTTGACTCTTCGTGCAGCAGAAACTTTTTCCAGGCACTGAACGTGACACAGCCATCGTAGGCTTTGATTCCAGAAGCGGGTAGCTAGACTCATGTCACTGTCCACTGTCCCGGAGAGTCCGTACACTTTATTGCGGAATCTTGTGCTACAGACGCCATTAAGACAAAGAGGCCCAAATTTCCTTGTAGTTCACGCCAATTATGAGTTGGACTTATCTTGAAATTCGGGTTCAACAAAAGACCTTCGAAGCATCATCTAATCACACCCGCATGCAAGGGGCTTGAAGAAATTACAAATCATTGATCGTTATATTGCATAGCTCTTGGTTGAAGCTCAGTGTAAGCACGAACTGGGGGGCCACAAGAAGAAGAACTATTGGTGCTTTAGTAAGGCATGGGCCTTATTAAAGCAAGCCCATTACATATTCCAAAACAATTGAAAACGAACGTGAACAACATGCTGCAACTGCAAGCCTATGAAGTACCTGCGATGGCATGTGCACATTCATAGGAAAAACGACATTTCCCTGCGCCGAGGATACTTCAGTCCCTGCGAATCCTCTCAATCACTGAAAACTTCTACTTCAATTATTCTAGATGAGAAAAAAAAAAAAAAAAACAAGTGAAAAAATGTGGAAAAAATGGAAAAACCATCGAATTGAATTATTTTCAGTTTGTCCCAATCACAATCAAAAGCTACACGAATAACGAGCTCGATGTCCTCAGTGAATCAGTGAATCCTATTCACTTTCAAATAATTTGCCTCCCTTATGGCCTGAGTTAGAGGCTGGCTTCCCCATGGGTGCACAAGAGGGGCTCTGGATGAGGGTAGAGAGAAAAAAAAATCAGTTCAAAATTGGATTTCACTTGAACAGGATACACAGTCGTCCCTCTGACAAGATGATGCTGACAACGTTGATGTTGATGACGTTTGATGGAGATGACAAGGATAATGATGCTGATGATAATGATTTCAGATGTTCTCCCAATACCACAAGAGGCCTCTCTTCATTCCATTCACACAGCGTTTGTGCGAATTTTGTGGCTCTAGAGGATCCGAGGATCCGAACAGGTACACTGGCTGGTATCCTGTCGTTTTTTACAGCCATAATGAGACTGTTGATTATCGCAATGATTGCGAGATGATGACGACTATCGAGGAACAAAGTGAATCCAAAGGACACCAGTGAATAGTGGAGAACTCATCATTTAAACCGCACGCCTCATGGGACGCCCGCACAGATACAGACACAGATGTCGGATATCAGAATCCATGCCACCCACCAGCGGCAAACTTCATTCCGTTCGTTCGAGCCATTTGAGCTCTTTTAACATTTCGCTTGTTCCGCGAAATTGCATGCCACAGCCTGCGGTTGGATTCGCCTCATTATGGCATTCCTTCGAAATAACAAACAAACAAGGATCTCCACGAAATCCCACAAAGACATTCCAATCTCGTGGCTGTTGGGCCACCGCACCGCGCCATTTCGAGAGAAATCAACATTCTTTTGCTGCTGCTCGCTTCTGTCATCGCCACTCAATGTCCTAAAGGACACACGCGATGAGATTAACAATCTCTGCCTCCACCACCTCCGCCCACCCATGTGTAGGAGTCGCAAGGCAACGGAACACATCCTGGCGGTGGCCCGGATGTAGAACATGGCCAACGGTACACACACAAATCACAGATACATAATTGGGTAAATATTTTCAAAATTAATTTCTTTTATCCTTGAATGGATTTCGGTGTGGGGTACTTTTTCGCGTCTATCTCTCTGGGCGGGTGTGTGTGTGTGTTGGTCGCACCCCCCTCAGAAAATGTTCTGCTCTGCCCCAAGGACTCGTTTCTTGGTTCTTCCTCCACATCAACGTCGTTTGTTGTATCATCGTTTGATTATTCGGAGGCACAAAAAAAAGATCAGACAGGATTCACAATAACCCACCACCCCAATCGGCTTCCGCCTCATCCACAGACAGCCGGCTGAGGATATGTTTGTAATGAAATGCAAAATGGCTTCTGGGATTTTCTCATCTTGCACACGCACACACACTCCCTCGCACAGATCGACTGCCGACTTTGATTTTTGGCCTTGTTTGGTACGTTTCTCCCAAGGAACAACCGGAAACAGGGATGTACGAGGCAAACAGATTCGAACCAAAGGAGATAGAAAAAAATCGAGAAATAATGAAATGAGAATAAATCTGTAATTGAACAATGTACGGCAGGACCTCCGCCGCGAAGGGATGAAGTATACAACGAATTGAAATTAAAACAAATTGTAATCCTCTTCCACAGGGGCCTTGGACGACTGGAATTTCAATTTTGAAACACAAGTAATAAGGATTTTCCGCAAAGAATGTGAAGGAACATCCACTCCGTGCAGCGAGTCCCAGTCGCAAGTCACAGATATGGCTTAAATAAAATCCTTAAATGCAGGATACCTGCACGTGAGGTAGCAGAAGGTGAACTGCAAGGACTGCACACTCTCGTCTGGTGTAGTAGTGAATTTATTTTAAATTAATTTTACTCCTCGAACAAGTAGGCAATCATAAGTAGATGATTAAAATATCCACGGTTGGCAGGACACTTAAGTATCTTTTTGCGTTTTCATTGGTAACGAACATTTCACGGTTGAATGAGATTTCATGAATAAATTGTGGAGGGAAATGAATGAAGAAAAAAACACGATGAGGAGTGGATACCATTGAAACTGTTCAGACGAAGAGTATGTGGATGTGTGCGTACGTTGAGGGGGAAAAAAGAACATACGTACACGTAACCAAACCACAAGTTGCAGTCAATAAACAAGGAATTGACGATGACATGTGAACTGTAAGGATGCACTTAAGGATCAACTTTTTCACTTAATTTTCGGTTTCACCCTTTGAGTGAAATCCTCTTAGCATGCGAATCCGTTTCATTAATCATGATCATTACCCATTACCATTGGGTTTTTGGTTGTTTTGTTTCTGCGAGATAGCACTTCATATTTAAGGATGTGTCTGGAGATAAGAAATCGTCTTTAATCGTATTGTTAATTGTCTTTGGTGGCAAGAGGCTTCCTTGTGTTTCTGGTCGATATGTAGCAAAGTGACACCTTAAGGACAGTCTCAGAATGTTTGGTCTCGTTATGGTAGCCTCCAGCAGGTTCCACGTTCGACGGTGGTGCTACGTTTACTCAGGTTTCATTCTTCATTTCATCCGACAAACAATGTCATAAAATCATGTCAAGATGTTGAGAAACGGCAGCACAGTGAAATAAATACCCCAAGTGACAAATTTTTCTCGGCCAAATGGTATAGGTTTTTCGATTCTACAAATATGAGAACCAAGAAAGCCAACATTTTGTTAACATTTGATGGTCAGTTTCCCCTGTACCTCAAAGTTGGGACTTTGAAATTTACAAAAATGTACGAATTTTTTATTTAAGCAATTTTTGATGTAATGTTATGAAATAAAATTAGGTACACTGGAACCTAAAGTTAAATTTATTTTAAAGGGTATACATTTGGCCTTCAAATTGCATCAACCATTTTTTTTCATACACTTTATTAATTAATTCAAATTGTGGCATTCAATTAGAGCCACTTTTTGAGGGAGCATTTCAATGTTTGATGGCCTGTATCAAAAATGTTCCAAGGGGCTTACCCAACGGAAAACCAACCTTTTGTGAAAGCTAACAAAAAGTATTCTCTTTCGATGGCGCAAAAACTAAAATGCCCGCTTGTGCACTTTGGTAGAACGAGGCGTTCCAACGAGGCATTTTCAAGCAATTTCCTTCGCAATGTATGTTATGTATGCAAAAGTTTTCATTATTGTAAATTAGAAAAGTGTTATATTTATGAAACCAATTGCTGTTATCTTGTTCTGTTGACGGTGTCATAAAATGCATGCGCGGTTACATTTCGCAATGGGCATTCAAGTGCGATACTAGGGCGTTATTACGGAACGAATTGATTTCTGGCTTGAGGGAACGGAAATAAGCATCCGTTTTATGGGATAGACCCCAAATTTAAATCAAAAGCTTGGAAAACAACCAAAACGACACTACCAATATGTCAAGGAAGAAGGAGTCAAGTTCCAGTCTGATCCAAGTATTAAAGTATATTTAGTAAAGCAAGGCACAGCCAACAATGGATCAGCCGACAAATTTTGAAGCTTATGCCCTGGACACCGCTACAAATGTATATCCCTGATATTAGCAACAGTAAATAAAATTCTGTTTCACGGGATTTCACAGAAATAATATATTTGGCAGTGTTTTTTTTCATTATTGAACAGTATCTCAAAAGAAATGAAAGTTATTTGGAAACAGTTCCAAAAATATGACAAACTATGGCCGAGATTAAATGAAAAATTCCAGGAGACTGAATTAGTTGGAGACGCAAACCACACTGGTCGTTCAAACACAGGGTGGACCATCTTCGAGTGGACTGATTTGAAATGCTTATAATATTTTTATTTTATTTTATTTTTAATTAAAGTTTTTTATTATTTTTAATATTAATTTTCCTACGTAAAGCTTAAAAATGAAATCGTGTAAGGAACCCCCATTTTCCTGTTGGCAGTGAATGACACTTTTTAAGTCATTTTGCAGAACACGTTTCGCAAGGTTACTGAAAAGTACAATACAGTCGAACATCCATTAGTCGATAGACACGGGTTAAATTTCTGCAAAATTCGCGTCATGCTGTGTAAAAAATGGTGCTCACTTATCAGGCCGGTGAGCCATGGAAGGTCGGAGCCTAAACAATTGCTGCCTTCCATCACTGACGGAAGCAGCTCATCAAGACCGAACTATCTTGCGTCCGCGATTACTTGGCCTTTATGCCGGAAATTCGTTCTTTTCCGCCTTTTCGGACCAGGAATCTAGGCTTGGATTCGAAGACCCTCTTAGACGGATCGTTGGTGTACATTCGTTCGATTTGTCCGAGCCAGCGCAGTCGACGGATTTTTGCCTTCCGGACTACATACACATCTTGGTGCAGCTCGTAGTGTTCGCGGCTTTGCCTTCTCCTCCATTTACGTTCCTCGCAGACGGAAGTAGAATATGTCCAAGAATCAGCTCTGCAGTTTTAATTAACATCCAACTTTCGCCTCCATAGAGCAGGACTGGCAAATTAAGAGTTTTTTACAGGTGTTAGAAGTAACACCGGTTGCCAAGGGCGATTCTACTACGGATCTCCACTGTGATGTCGTGTGAGGAGTTCGCGCTTGCCCTGAGGTAGACAAACTCATTTACTACCTCGAAATTGGAGCTGTCGAGTGCGATGGTTTGTCCAGTATTTCGTTTTGTCCTCATTGACTTTGAGACCTGTTCGTTTCGCCGGCTCTTCAATCGCCGTAAAAGACTCTACTACGGCACGTTGAGAACAGGCGACGATGTCGATTTCATCTGCGTGACCCAACAGTTGGACCGACTTTTAGAAGATAGTGCCTCCCGTGTTTACAGCTGCCCGCCGCACTATCTTCTGGAGTACCAGATTAGGAAATCACACTACAGCGCATCTCCTTCGGATGCAGGTTTCAAATGGCTCGGAAATCCTTGAGCCGATGCATCGATTGTGTGTTAGTGTTGAAATCGGACATCGATTGCGATTAATTCCGTCGTATGCGGTTTTGGAATCGGTAAAAATGTGGTGTGAATCCATTTAAAACTCGCTGGTCTTCTCCAGGATTTGCCTTTTTGTGGACATTTGGTCTATAGTCGATTTGCCGAGCCGGAAGCCCCACTGGTATATGCCGTTTAGTGCGGTGCAAAACGGCTTTATACGTTCGCGCAGTACGCTGGACAGTATCTTGTAGGCCACGATGAGCAGGAATATACCTTCATAGTTGTTGCAAGAGGTAGAATAGCCTTTTTTGTGGATGGAGCTGATATTCCAGTATATGCTTAGCTCCATGCTTACATCTTCGCAAATTCTGCAAATGATCTGGTGCATGCTCTCTACGAGACCATCGCCACCTGCCTTAAAGAGATCCGATGGTAAGCATCAGAGGCTTTGTTGATCTTTAGCCTTGTAATGGCTGTGTCGACTTCTTCAAAGCTAGGTGGGGTGGGAGGACTCCATCGACTGGAGTTGGGATTTCTGGATTCCCTATTACCCTCTCCTGATCTCCTGGCAGTGTAATATATGGGAACATTCCCAACCTGGATCCCTTTAAGTCCTGAAACATTTGCTCGACTTGAAGAATATTCGGCTTAAGGATGTTCGACTTACAGAGAACTGACTTGCAAAGAACTGAATAACCGTGATGTCAAAGGCACAATGGTTGGCATGAGTTTAGGGCTGTCATGGAACGGCCTTCACTCTAATATCGATGTCATCGCCACAATGCCCACTCAGACACTGTGAACAAATTCACGAATTAAAGTGACTTCGAATCATCTGATTGCCGCGCCACTGGACAGTTGGAATATCTGCCCCGTCATGCATCACTACGAATCACTGAACAATACATTTATCAATCAGTTGGTTGAAATTGAGTTTCAAAGACAAACACCACCGCCTTTAGTTCATCCTTCCGCAAAAATGCACTGATTTTCCAAATCATCAGTAATCCCATTCCACCAACTTCGCGCGGAGTCCGAACCCGCCTCCCCCGCTCACCGCATTTCGCATTCTACGCGTTTTGATTTGATGGAAATCAAATTGCAGGAGGAAAAAACGAAAACGTTAAACGAATACGAGCCGAAAGAAAAATCGACAAAAGTAAAATAAAACACCGCTTCCTCGCAGAAGATGGAAAATTCGATTTACAACAGATTAAGATGGAATCTGCCACAAGCAGCAGAGCATTCGAGCAGTCGAGCAGCCGAGAGTAAAATGTTGATAAGGACCAACGGGAGAAAAAAGAAAGCAAAGAAATCAGTCTATCTCTCTGTCTCTGGACAGGGACGAAATTGCAAATAAAGGACGGACCGAATCCGAACTGCGTACGCCCGACGTACCGTTTCTCGGTCGTCCTTTGGAAAAAATAATAATAATCCCGAAATCAGTGATTTTGATTTTGAGCGATGTCATCACGACGGTATTGTCGCTGCAGGAAGAACTCGTGATGCTCGCTCTATGGACAATTTACGGTTGGCATGGTGCAGAAGGACACTCTGCTTATTCCTACCGTTCGCTGGAGACAAGCTGCCGTGCAAAACGACGGCGACTGCTGCGGCGGTAGTAGGTACGCAGATGAGAAACCGAAATCGAATCACGGAAAATTGTAAGTTGATTTATTCAAATCATGCAGAACTCGGGAAATTTAGTTTCAATTTTTCCTCGGGTCTTGATTTTTTATTTTTCTTCTAGGGTTCCCCACAGTCTTTGTATTTCCACAAGTCTGCGATGGTTTGTCTTTTTTTCGTGCCCTTTTCAGTCGCGACTTCCGCTTGGGATTTTGTTTAGGTTAGCGCTTTCTTTTTGTCATTTAGTGGATATTCACGGGAAGGAATGTGAGTAGCCTTCATCGGAATTTATTCGTGAAGGGTACTAGGTGTGTGACGGTGTATGAGACCATAGTCCGGAATCAAGCGTGATATTCGTTCTGCAAAATGCTCGATCTCATTCCAAGTCCACAAGTACGAGAATGGGTGTATACGCTTAATGGGATTTATTCAATCTGTAGAGTATGTAGGGCGTAGTGTGGATGGGAAGCGAATTGATTACTACTCAATGTACAAAAATGATGTGGACTACCAGTAACTTCGGAAAAGTCTTTCTAAATTCTTTTTGTCACCATTTTCATTTAGAATGTTCGGTCGAAGGACGTAGAATAAGGTTAAGTTTAGCTTAGGATACACGGCAAGAGCCAGTAAGCTAGAAACGTCCATCTAGTAAGAAGAGAATTCTATAATTCTCAAATAATAATGAATTAAAAAAAAAAACTGTGCTTGTGTGTTCCACTGTGCAAGCGCGGTGGAGGAATTCAAAAAATGATATTAAGAGAGAAGAAGAAGACCTACAGAGATTGGATTCTCTTGGGATTCTCTACTTCTCGTGACCGGAACACTGAGGCTGTGCGAGCAGCTAAGGAGCAGTCTTGGAAGGAGGTCTGCAAAAGGTCTGCAAAAAAGGTGTTCTGGCAAACCATTCGACGACTCAGAGGAAGGAAATTGAACCTCATCGAAGAGCGACTTTTCGGAGCTGCTCTATCCCGAACAGGGCACTGAGGATGGCAGACCTGTATTCTTGAGTGGGGCGGTGAATAGTCCAACAGTGGAGGAAGTCATTTTGGCGAATGAATCGCTAAAAGTTGGCAAATCCGCCGGTGTGGATGAAATCCGGCCAGAAATGCTTAAAGCAATGGGTAAAGAGGGAGTTTTATGGCTCCATCCTGTCGTTAAAGTGGCCTGGGAACGCGGTGAGACACCTGGCGATTGGCAAACTGGGGTGAATGTCCCACTTTTCATGAAGGGAGACGAAAGAGATTGCTCCCACTACAGGGACATATCTCCGGGATACCTCCGGGAGTCTCCCCTGGAAAGTCTACGCTAAGATGTTGGAAGCGCGCTCTAGAGCTATGGTCGAGCCCAGGATGGGCGATGAACAGTGCGGCTTTCGTCCCGGTAGAAGTACAACCGACCAGCTTTTCACTCTAAGTATGGTACTTGAGAAGGCTTGGAAGTATAACAACCCCATCTGCAGCTGTTTTGTGGATTTGGAAAGGGCATACGACCGAGTTCCTCGAGGTAAACTCTGGACTGTTCTACAGGAGTATGGAATTGATGGTCCTCTTCTGAGCGCCATTCAGTCTTTATACACAAACTGTAGCAGCTGTGTTCGGGTTAGCTGTGATAAATCACCACCATTCACCGTGGGCATTGGACTTCGCCAAGGGTGCGTCTTGTCACCTCTCCTCTTCATTATATATATGGACTGGACGTTGCAGGGCAGCCGAGGCGAGGAATGTTTTACATTGGGAGAGTTGATTGTAAGTCTTTTAGCGAAACTAGAGCACGCACTCGATATGCTTGTGGCCGTATGTGCTGATGCTGGAATGAAGATCAACGTGGGCAAATCGTAGGTTATGGTCATCTCCAGAACGCCTGTTCAATGCACTCTACAGGTTAGTGGAATCCCATTGAAGCAGGTGGAGAAATTTAAGCATGGGAGGAGTAATGCTGTAATGCTGAGCTTCCACATATAATTGGTCAATCTGGGTAAATTTTGAAACACTTTGAAAGATCTGTAATCAGGAAGGCGGTTTTCAACTGAGTATTTACTCAAACTCTCACCTATGGCCATGAAATTTGGGTAATGAACGAAAGAATAAGATCACGAATACAAGCTGCTGAGATGATATTTCTCCGTGCTGTTGTAGGAATTACTCGCCGGGATAGGGCGAGAAACACGGCAGTGTGCGTGGAACTCAACATTGAGCAGCTGCTTCTTCGAACGGAGAGGGCTTTGCTTCGGTGGTTTGGTCACGTGGCACGAATGTCCCCTTCATTACGACTTCCGAGGCGGGCTTGAACGCCATACCATCAGATAGGCTGTCGCTTGCCAGACCCAGGACGAGATGGTTGGACCAAGTCCAAGAACACACCTGGTTACGCTTGGTGATAACTCCTGATGATTTAGAGTCAGGTTGCCTGGAGATCTCTCGAGCGTGGTTTACCCCCGCGACCCCTTTAGTGGAACATGCGGGTCAGAAGATGATAATGATGATGATGATTAACCTGAGTCCTTGAACCCCAATGTCCCAATGGAGGCAACTATACTATTATGCCAGTTTTAGTCATTTTTAGTGACAATGTTTAGACTTCCAGACACAAGATGTTAACGAGAAAACAAAATTCGACCCAGATCCACGATCCTTCCCAAGCATTCGATAGGAAAATGTGAAAATCGATCATCAAGTGAGGTGTGTGAAGAAGAGTTGGGAAAAATATTCTTTTGTGTGTTTTAAAATTAAGGCAACGTTTGAAGTAAATAGAAAACACAGCATTTAGTCTCAGGCCAGTGCAGGTCCAGGGCCCAGATTTTGCAGCAACCACTCGTGTAATATTGTTCCCTCACAAGCGGAAGGCACCTAGAGTCTTATGTCGACTCCGAACCAGTGTTGCCGCGGAGAGCAATACTATACCAGTACTTCTACCTTCAATGAAATTTCTTTTAATGTGATTCGGTGTTGTGGTGCACCATAAATTCCCAATTGCCCAGGAGGTAGGATATTATGGGAATTCAAGCACGTCAGTAAATTATTTGTAATTACTTTCTCGAAGCACTTGCTCAAGGAGATAAGTGCATTTATCGGTCTGTAACTGGTAGGCAAGGTAGCATTTTCCCCGGTTTCAAGATTGAAATAACTTTGGCAGATTACTGGACAGTTACAGGACATAAGAAAAAGATATTTTGTATTTACATAATATTACAGGATAACCCAGCTGAAGACGAACACTGTTGATGGATTGTCATGGTAAAGTGAAAGTGTCAATAACCAATGCCTTGTTATTCAATAACTCAGCTCTTCTTCTCTATATCAAAGAGTTTACTTAACGACTTGGTGCACATTAAGTCGATGGATGTGAGTGGAAGTGGAGCAATGTGACATTCCTTCTTATTCTGTAAAAGATCAACACAGCTTTGCCATAAATTCTGAAATTGACTAGAAGGACTCGGATTGGGAAGCTTCAGTATCCCAACTTTTTCATCGTCTTGGCATGTCAACATTTTAGACATTTTTGACGTATCTAAAGCGGTGTTGTATATCACTGCTTTATTTTCGATTCCTCGAAAAAACACATTTTTAAATGGAACAGTTCAGAGCCATCGTGGAAGGATAAGGTGTGCTTGACACCTTGTCAAACCCAAAAACTCAGGGTGCGTATTTTTACGTTCGCTCTCAATTAGAGAGTACATATTCATTAATGAGTAGATATAAAGGCACCTTCATATGCACTTCGGATTCTGTTTTGTTGATTTGACAAACGAATCCGATGAATGTCCTTCTCATAGCGCACACGAACAGCACACACCGTAAATTCAAAGTTGAAACTTTGTAAAAATTGTAAGGGCCGATGTTGAATGTGAACCCCACCTAAACGTCAAATTTTTTTCTGCATTTCATTTGACATTTCTCAATTTCAAACTCACTCAATTTGAACCATGGAAAGAAAGAACTAAAGCCTCTTGACCATTTCAAGCGTCGTCAATGGTCAGAATGCTGGCAAGAAATGGCAACAGTCGATGATGTGTGGATTATGTGTCGATTGTTAAAAATATCCCAAGGGAAATTTGAAAACAGAAAGGTGATCAACTTTTGGATTTATTGTGAGTTAAAGTAGTGAACAAAATCAATTTCCAACTCGCCGACAGGCCAACTCCTGAGTTGAGCAATTGTGAACAAAATTTCCCCTAATGGTCTCCTGGTATCCCTTGCCGTTCATTCGCCCACATCTCGCCCACCTTAAAGACCTGATGAAGGCCAGCTTTTTTTTTACTTTTGATGCCATTGTTAATGCACCATCACTTACCTGAAATGAATATCACCGTCTTATTACATTAATGATATATGACCAGTCATCTCGGCGAAGACAGGGCTGTTGCTCTCGCGTCCATAAAGCCGGGTAATAGTTGTAAAATATTAATGCAAATCTAACCGCAAAAAATCGTAAAAAGCATTTTTTTAATAATCGAAATTTATTTCGCAAGCCATCTCACGGAAGATAGCCGTCTATTCTTGGTTGGTTGGTTGTTTGGTGTACTCGCTTATCGCGCGAATACCGCAGAGAATTCGGAATGAGTGGGGAAGAGGAGCGAACGTGAATGGCGCAGGATAACACTGCAATCAAATTTTATTTTATCCTCGCCGAGTATCATAAATCCACAAGGAAGCCATCTTTGTTTTCATCACGTACTTTGACGACATACAAACAACACAACACGCGGTATCTTTCGCGGTACGAGATTCGAGGCCAAGTACTGACAACAGTGGCTAAGATCTAAGGGGAGGAAGGCGGCAAGAGGAGGAGGATGAGGGCGAGGGCGAGGGCGATTAAGCATTACTTAATGTTTCGCTCACAGAATGCCCTTATGTTGTTTTTGTTCCTGTATATTTGTTTTTTTTTTCCTTCCATCTTTGCTCCTACCCTCACTAATATCACCACCCTCGACTGTTTCGGTGAACAAAAAATCTATAAAGGTATTATAACGATAAAGCCACCATTACCATTATCTCGGCCACCCCTCGGAGAACCACCACTGACGACGGCGCACCCCCACTCGCCGAGGGAGAAAGAAGCAAAAAAATGAAAATTCCTATCATCCCTCTGAGGGTGAACGTCGTGTGTGTGTGCGGTGTTGTGCTCCGCCACCCTCAGAGCTGTGCCCTCGCAGTGAGAGTGAATAGCAAAAAATATAGCCGTTCGCCTGCTGTTGCTACCGTGGCACATCGAATGAAAATTCAATCCTCCCACCCTGGGCCACAAACACCACGGCGCGGCGCATGTGTGTGCCTAGTCCGTGCACCCTGATGGATTCGCTTGAAGAAACTTTCGAAACAAGAAAAAAAAACTGCGAAACTTCCATCTGAATGCGGTTATTGGAGAAGGGCTGTTCGGGCAGGGTGTGGGGTGAGGCACTCGATAAAACGAGGGTGTCCGCGTTGCTTACACACACGTCGCCCCGCGTGCGTTGTAAGTCATTTAGACACTGAATATCGGCGGATGTGTCAGCGGTGTCTGCAGACCAACCCCCGGTTAATGGGACGACAGCCATTGAAAGTTTAGTGTGCCATTTGCAGGATTTTCCAATTTCAGCGCTTCGAATGCCTCACACCGAATATGGTCGGCCGCCGCTGATGCATATGCAAAATGTCGTCGAATGTTTGCCTTTTAATTCCGTTCGCAGGGTTTAATTGGTTTCTTTGCTTGTCTCCGTGGATTAAGTGCTTTTCTGAGAGAATTTATGTTTTGCGGCAGCACGGCGGCTTATCTTCCCTTGACTAACTGAAGGAAGCAACAATTAATTTGTAATTAGGCGGCGTGAGGCGGAGTGTCGTGAGCTTGTGCGCGGCCTGGGAGTCTTGGGGATGTTGCCAAGCTTATTCTCTCTTGGAGACGTTGTCAGACTGGAATGGGGGCTTAGTCGAGGTCTGCAAGAATTGCAAACCAAATCTTCTTGATCCGAATTTTTGTTGAAAGCCATTTGCCTCAAGCGCCGATTTTCCCTTCTAAATGTATTTACACACACACAAAGGCAAAGCTACACGCTTTCAACTTCATACACAGACGTGACGTAAACAATTTCCAACTCAAGATGAATTGATATCATTCGTTTGATTTAAATCCATGCTGCCACATGCAGGCCAGGATCCGCATCAATCCTGAATCTCTCTAACTGCCACCATTCACCGCCTTCTGGCCTCCGCTTCCTCGTTCGCAAGGAGGAAGGAAAAATAATTGGGATGTGATGTGGTAAGAGGTTCACCGACACTCATCTCCCCGTCCGCCCATGGCTGTCCCATCGTATCCAGATTTCGAAATAACAAAAAAAAAAGAAGAAAAAGAAAACCTTGAATTCTTATCCTGCGTTCAAGAGTAGAATCCTGCTTATGCTCCTGATATCGCTTCTGCTGTTGTTGTCATTCTTCGTTTTCGTCTTCATCTTGATACTTCTCTGGTCCTCCTGCTCCTGGGCCTTCCCCTGCCCCATCTTCAGGTCCTGTTGTTGTTCTTGTTATTTATGTAGTGTTGTTGTCGCCGAGCAAAGCCATAAGAGAAATTGTTTGAGGGCCATTTGAATGCTTTCAGGAGTAAACAAGAAAATACCATTTTCAAAGTTTTATCCTTAAGATTTTGAGTTTTTTTTTCTCCTCCTCGTTCGTCCTCCCGAAACGAAGTTTGGGATTTTCTCTTTCTATCTGACTTGTGCCTGTGTGTTCTTTTATGTTAATTTTTTCAATTTTTATTTTTTTCCTTCTTCGTTTGCTGCTGTTGTTGTTCTTAGAGTTGTGTGTGCGCTGCTGTGGTCCGCTCCTAGCTGTCGTTGTTGCTGACGATTGTGTGGATGGGATACCGGGATAACGGGACAACAAGGAGTTCCTTCGTTTTTAATATAAACGAATAAAGGTGGATTTGATTTACCTTAGTTGGATTCGTTTTCTTGTTTTTTTTTCTCTTCTTCTTTTCTTCTATTTCTTGTTTGCTTTTTATGTGCATGGAAGCATGGTACTACCACATTAATCCTGCACGTGGGTGTAAGGTTCTCCAAGCGGAGATGGAGTCAGCGGGTATTATTAAAAACGATATTAGGTCTTCTTTGTGTTGCGGTCTGATAAATTTTTGTGGTTCCTTTGGTGAGTTTCTATTTATTTACTTTTTTTTTCCTTATTTTGAGAAGAGTCTTTGTTTGGAAATTGACTTCAAAGTGAAGCTTACGACGGTGAGTCGTTCGAGAAGTTCCATCAATAGGGTGGAATTCAATTTACGGAATCTTAATGATTTTCTTTTTTTTTTTTTTTTCTGGTCGCACCTTAAATCGAGATCGGACTGATTTTTAAAGTCAGCTGGCTGAGACCAAAAGCCAAAGAGCCGACGCCTTTGTTTGCGGAAATGATTTTTGTGCCGTCTTGCTCGGATAACTGCCTCAAAATGTTTGTTTCCACTTAAAAACTGGCGTCAACTAAATTGTCAGTACTCAATCGTGACTGTGTTCAAATGCACAACCATAAACATTCAGCATCACTCAGCGGTGGAATAAAAAACTGAAAACAGAATTAATTGTGGAGGGATGTCTCTCCGTCGCCCTGTATTCACAACCAGAAATCGAATATTATAGAGAAAGCCGTCTTCTATCTGTCTTGCCGTTAACAGAGAAAGAGGAAACCCAGCGGAGCCCAGCCTTATCCAACACCGAGGGGGGGCCTGGTGCGGAAGAAGGAGATATTCGATCGACTCCAACGGCCAGCTTGGTACCAGTCCAGGGGCCCCGTGCGGATCGGAAACCAGCCACTGGCCACAGGCGAGTCGCCGACACTGGAACCCAGCGGCAACACTGGACAGGATGCATCGGTGGTGCGAGCCTGCGGACGAAGAGCTAGACAAGGACAGCGAGTTATGTATACATCGGCGTCTGGCATATTCAGAACGGGTAACTACAAGTTTGATACCTTTATCCGGTCACTGACCGTGAGAGCTGACCCATCGATAAAACCAGGGCAATGAAATGTACACGTGTCGCAACATTGTAAAATTGCTGATCTAGCGTCTACAATTTAAGGTGCATTAAGGTAAATGATAAAAAGCATGTAAACAGGTGGCAGCGGGGCAATTCGCCGTCAACCTGTTCTACCGTTCGTTTGTTTTGTAAATTTTGTACTACTTCACGGGTAATTTGAAAATAAAGTTTATTTTTTTCTCACTGATAAGAAGAAGTATTTTAATTAGCGCCGACGGATAAGGTTCATCAAATGAACGCGGGTTTATAGCCCGCGTCACAAACTGTTCGAGGGCAGTGCATCGGTAATCGAGAAATAAATGTCATTGTACTAAATCGTCTGTGTTTAATTTCGTGGTGCAATTTCTTCTTTTGCACCCTAAAATTGGTGTACGAAAATTCAGCCAAATTTCAATTCAATTGTTCTACAATCACTCAGTAGGTACTGTGGGATCCCGAGACCCAAGCATAATAAACAGAACTTCATTGCATTTGGGAACTCTAGAAAAATTCTAACCTCAGCGTAATTCAGTAGTTAGAGAGTGATGGATTTTATTCCCACTTTAGTAAGCCAAACCGAACGAAACACAACGAAACTGAACCTTAAGTCTATTATAGCTGCGGACACCATTCATAATTCTCATTAACAATTGTTTGTCGTTCTCTAAAATCAATTTAGAACAGCATAGCCATGAAGTGCTCATGCGCACAAAAAAGGCAATGGCTGTGCTGTTACTTAGGACTGGGAAATGGCCGCCTAATCTGAACTTTTAAAATGTCTTCAATAAAGCTGCAGGCAAATAAAGGATACGTGCCACAAAACAGTTGACCTTCAGCAACAGTGCATCCTAATGCCCGTCGTTCAAAATTTGTGTCATCTACTTTTCGCTTGCGTGATAGGACCTTCTTACTCACCTTTTTCTTTTTGACACAGCAGTTCGGGTGGACCTTGCTATTATTCTTGCAGGAGAGGATGGAACCTAACGGCTAATTTTGGGAAGCTTTTTTATAGACAGGAGTACCCTTTGCACATTGTGAATGACTCGAAGACATGGTGCCGTGAATAAAGAAAGTCGGTAAGGTCGGGAAACTAGAACTAGGAATCGACACACACCACAATGCCACGACTGCTTCTACAAGGCATAATTATTATTTTTGTTGTGGAATAAAAATCCTACTTATTTACTCATCAAAAGTGTGGTTGTATCATTGGTCCACATTAATTTGTTGGTTTCCTCGGTCGTCTCCGTATGCTTAACTCGTACAAAGCTCGTCCGATTGCCTAATGGGGCCCATACACGACAAAGACATGTCGCTGCAGCCCAATATATTTTGTTGTTGTGCACATATCTGTGCGGACCGTCTGTGGCTTGTGTATTCATGTCGAGTGTCTTCAGCTACCGTCAGAAAAAAAATCTGAGAAACCTCACCCAACCTTGTTTCCCACTGTCACTGTCAAAAACTGACAGTCCGGGTGAGGATGTTTTAAAGGAAAATACAGTCGGACCCCCGTATGTCGAATAGTCACGGGAACAAATATTGTGTTCGCTTTATGGCATGCTCCAGCTATGGAGTGTAAAATCTGGAAAGGTTTAACTCATGGGTCCCTTTTAGTCCTAAAACATTTGTTCGACTTATAGAAAGTTCGAGTTAAAGATGTTCGACTTGCAAAGGTTTGACTGTGCTTAACCTGGTCTCATTTACTTTATCCGTGGACAATGATTTACTCATGAAACTATAAAATTAAAGGACAGTGCAGACGGCATACGTTTCACCAGGCGAGTACGAATGGACCAGATAGACAGCTCACCTTCGGTTCCAACAATATTCGACTCCGATCCGTTTGGACAAGGCACGATGGGAAGTCTAGGAGTTGCGTGGCCCACACAAGAACGTACGAAACTCCTTCGACATCATATGTTTCTTGGGCCCTGGCACGACCACTCTCGACGTATCCAGATTCCTTATACCAAACAGTGATCACAGCAGTACTGAATCATGTACAAGAATGGCTTAGGCGTGAGTGAAGAAAAAACACAGTCGAACCCGAGAATTAATATTTTTTTCCAGTTATGATGTGGAAAAATTTAGTCTAGGTTCTGAAACATTTAACAAATTTTGTTCGACTTAAGGATGTTCGTCTTACAAAGGTTTGACTGTATGTCTTTGAATTTGAGTTTAACGAATACACTGCATTCTGCCTGCGATTAAAGACCTTCTTATTTAATCCCGTACCACACTCAACACTGCTCGCACACTACGTTTTCCAGATGTGAAGGTTCAGGAACTAAGCTCCATGCTCTCAAAATGCCCCAAGTCTTGAGGGGAGTCGGGTGCCTTGAAAATCCAACAGTCTTCTGTCGTGTCATGTGACGTTTCAGCAACCACGGAAATCACCACATAGCACCAGTGAATCTCTTGACCCAAATGCCTCATCTCATGATTGGCATCTCCCAGAAACGTCTTGAAATGGGTTAAGCAGTCAGAGGAAGTGGGCTTTTTTTCCAGTGTACATCACTTGACACACTCGCTCCCTAAAATTCTGTCACATTTACCGTGTCTGTCATGCGATCCATACAAATCAAAAATGACATAACAAGCGGCATTCAACAAATGTCACGTGTTCCCATCTCAACTTCCGTTCGGCAGCACATTCAGTTCTCATCGAATTTTTAATCAAGCATCCAGGTCATCTCTCATCATTGCCTGCAAACTGCATTGTTCACCATTTACCTGGCTAATGCCTCGACCACGGGATTGAATTAATTAAGCGCTGCGCACAGTGGCCTCGGAGTTCCTCCGAGCAGATCTTCTCACGATCGTGTCCCCCAGTGAGTTCGGCATCAATTCGATTCGAGACACCATTGTCTAGTGGCACGCACAAATCTCAAAATTAAAAATCAACACTGGCCCGAAAACTTCCCGAAAGGGGTGACACTCTTTAAAGGGGTTCCGATGGAATGCATCTCAAGAAAATGATGAAACCATACTGGTGGGGTGCGCGTGTGTGTGCAGGAAGTGAATTGTGTCCCGCATGCAAATGAGGAGCTGTCGCAAAGGCGCGATAGTCATTGTACGGGGTTTTCGTCGTCGTTTCACAGAGAAAAGGGGCGTTCAACACTGATGCTTAATAAGGAAGAAAATTATGTTCTCACTGAAAAGAGATATTTTATTTATTCTTGAAAGTTTCAAACAAATGAATTTGAATGCCGAAAGGGAGAGTACGTGTGGATATTTCGTAGACCACGGGAAGGACGGCAGATGCTGGGTTGAGACGCGATTGTAGTTCCGGCTAAGGCTGGAGGCGTTCTCTTGCATCTAACGAGTGGTGCAACTGGCGATATTGTTACTTGTGTTCTAGACAACCGTGAAAGGCTTGACTAGAGGGGAGAGACTGGAGAGAAGTTTGCGGAGATGATGGTGACGAAGATGTTCGCTGCTTTGAGCAACGAATGGATCCGGATTTTGGTCAGGATTTGACACTTTAGATCGGGGCGACTAGAATGTTACTCGGGAACTGCCCTACAACGCGTGAAAATAGCCTTCCGACATCCAGAGAGCGCAACCAAGAGAGTACGAAACAACTCCACAAGAGGCCACTTAACAAAATTCGATGACCCTCAGAACGAGTGAACATCATCAACCAGCACATCATGTTGACCAGAATCCTTTAATTGGCTGCCAACGAAACAAACCAAACCCTAGAGTACCTCATTAAAACTGTATCTCAGCATAAAATCCAACATTCAGGCGTGAGCCGCACTCACAGTGAATGAGACGAGGATGAAAATTAAACTTAATTGTTTTTCGTTGCAAAACATTCGCATAATAACGACGCTAATTAAAATTACAACTCCACCACATCGCAGCACAGCATATTCCAGAGCTCGCAGCGCGCCCTTACCGCCAATTCAGAGTCATCCAGTGGCTGACAGTCATGCTCTTGCAACTAATTAAATGATTATCCTTCTCATCGCATCACACAAAGGGCATACCACAATAATGAATGCCAATCCGATGTTACACCGAATTTAATTAGCATCACAAGCGTCACGAAAACACTTCCGCAACATCACTTGTCCGCAGAATCGCATCCCTACGCCATATAACGCTGTGCAAAATCAACAAGTCGGCAGACACGAAGGGGACGGGCTGTGCACCCCTTCGATTGTAATTGTGCACAAGATACACAAAAATTTGCACAATAAAACGCTAATAATCCGATGCGCTACGTTGATGATGTCGATGACGATGATTACTGCAATTGAATCGGCCCGTCCCGAATAGCATCCCCCTGTGCTGCAGCAGCGCGGCGAGGATGTTCAGGCGAGTGCAAAAATTCGTTTGAAGGACCCTTCCGATTGGTTTTCATCCCTTCAATCGGGTCTCCCCTGCCAATTGACATGTGTATAAATCCCGATAATTGGGTATTGGTAAAAGTCAATTATTCGCAAACCAGGATAATGCCTTTGCTGATGATGTCCTCTCGTTTGTTGCAACAAAACACGGCAGCAACCCTTGGCTGTGGTGAATCCCCCTGACAACTCATTTCTCCAAACCGTATTTGTCTAGGATTGGTGTCCTGGTCCTTTTTGCATTACTTCGTGTGTTTTTGTGTATTTTTCTTTATTCCGCACACAATGATATTGTTTACGGCAATTGATGGATTTGCTGTTGGTTCGTGTCCTTTGCCAATTATGAAGGTTCGCCAGGAGGGGGAAAGCCGGGGACATTCAGCGACCTTTCATCGCTGAGAGACAGTGATACTCGGCTAAGTGGAATGGTGTCAATTGTGTGTGTACAAAGCGTCTGGCGTCCTTTTGGGTGGATGTGGCGCACACGTTCAATTTGGCACACAAAAGAATCTATGTATTTTGCAATGAATCCAGTGTGTTGGGATGTTCATTTTGTGGGGTTGCAATGAATGAGACGGGAAATGCAGTGTTGCACTTTTAATTTGAAAGGCATTTTGTCAATGAAGTGGTTGAAGTGAAATAGGGATCGATAAAATCGGGTGTGATTGGATGAAAATTTATTGATTGACAGGCAGTGTGGTTGGAGCTGAATATGATGTGAACTCGGCTGTACATCAAAACGAGCCCAGACGTATGTGAATTTATTGCTCTTGGCAGCTTTGGAATATTAGGTTACGCATCCTCATCGCTCATTGAATTTTTTTTTTTAATCAAACCACGTTTATGTGGCTCCTACAAAAGGTTTATAAGCCGTGTTCCGAAATCTCGTGCCATCTACCCATTGCGATTGCTCATCCTCATCGCTCATCGCTCATCATTCATCGCTCATCGCTCATAGCTGATCGCTGATCGCTGATCGCTCATCGCTCATCTCTCATCGCTGATCGCTCAGCGCTCATCTCTGATCGCTGATCGCTCATCGCTCATCTCTGATAGCTGATCGCTCATCGCTAATCGCTCATCGCTCATCGCTCATCGCTCATCGCTCATCACTCATCGCTCATCGCTCATCGCTGATCGCTGATCGCTGATCGCTCATCGCTCATCTCTCATCGCTGATCGCTCAGCGCTCATCTCTGATCGCTGATCGCTCATCGCTCATCTCTGATCGCTCATCGCTCATCGCTCATCGCTCATCGCTCATCGCTCATCGCTCATCGCTCATCGCTCATCGCTCATCCTCATCCTCATCCTCATCCTCATCCTCATCCTCATCCTCATCCTCATCCTCATCCTCATCCTCATCCTCATCCTCATCCTCATCCTCATCCTCATCCTCATCCTCATCCTCATCCTCATGCCTACTGTTCACCATCTCTGATGGCCGCCAGCAACTGTGCGCTGAAGGAGGAAGGGGGATGTAAGGAATAGCAATTGGCTATTACCCTTCCACAGCCATCCAACTGGATTCTAGAAATAATGTAGGAACGCATTCATAAAAACTCATAGGATTTACGTCACTTTGCGGGGCAAATATCGATAAGGGACCATCTGCGAAACTCTGCAGCATGTTCTAATGGTACGAGGGCACTGAACACATTTCGGTCAATAGTCAGGCCCCAATGTAAACAATTAAAGTGGTCGTCAACCCAGACCCCAAGTGAGTCAGTGCTGCCCGATTATAGTAATCCTTTCGACATCTTCGCATGACCACCTTCCTCATCAATCATTCGCACTAAACAAACATGGCTTGCACTTAGGGAACAATTTCTCTCTCATCCATTATGCCAGAGCAGTCCTCATGAGCAGAGTCAACAAAGCCCGGATGTCTGGACTTGTAGCTGCAAAACCGTACTCCATCCATGCCATCCATCCACATTTGCAGCAAAAAGAGGACAAAAAAAATGTATTTAACACAAAGATCAGATCAATTGACCAGATGACCGAAGGACGAAGGATTCTCAAATGAATCCCATTCATTTTCAGATCAACAATGCGGCAGACATATAAAATATTTTCCAATTCAATTGAATGCCAAGACATGCAATCCCCGCCGGAATCCTTTCAAGGCATGAGCCAGCGATGAGAAGAGAATCCAACTCCAACATATGCTTCACCATGATAATGGATGTCCTGCTGCACGGCATCGGATAAGAAATCCCATTCAAGCTAATTTCACCTCCCAGATGGATGATATCAATTGATACTCGGAAAGGATTCAATTTTTCTCCTTCTCCTTCTGGGCTTGGTTATCTGTTTTTATTCTCGTTTTGTGTGGATATTATCCTGTTTTTTTTTTTTTTTTGTCATCTCCATATGCAAACATGGTACTTCCTCGCGGTCTAGGAAGTTGACATTAAAAGCGATGAAAGGGAAGGAAAAAACCAAACGAAATGGGATTTCTCTCGTGTTTTGTGTGTGCCCTGACACATGCACATGCTGCTCCCTCTAATGAATCCTTCTTTTCACTTTTCCTCTTTTGCGCTCACCGGAGGATATGTTATTCATGGTTTTAATGATCCGTTTTACTGCGAGTGTGTGTAAATCCTTTCCATTTTGTTTGTACATATGATGAACACTTAAATTGCTCCCGGGCAGGAGCGCGCAACCCATTCACCAGTCACCATTCACACAACTGACAAGGATCCTAGACACGTATGTAAATATGTGATCAATGATATGCCCATTTAACGAGCATCCTGGAGTGAATGAAATTCTCGCTTTTTTTTTTCTTTCTTTTTTTGCTTTTCATCTTTTTACTTTTATGCTCTAATGATTTCTCAAGCTGGCAGAGTGCTGATGGTGGTGATACGAGTAGCAGACGAAGCGAAACCCTTTCGTCGCAGATAGCCCTGGGATCAGGTGAGATTTTACTGTTCGGCGGACGAGGACGAGTCGCATTCAAATTCGTTTTCTTTGATTTCTGCTCCTCAGTCGGTGAGTGGAAGGATGTGGAATATTTTTGTGTTTTTTTTTTCTGACATATGTGTGCATGGGATGGGGACCGTGAGATGATGATGTTTTATGTCATCGAGCGACAGAAATTTGAGAAGAGAGTGATTTTTAATGAATTTCAAGTTGTTGTTTGCTCGGGAACTGTGTGGCGCAGCCTTGGAGGGAAGTTAAGGCGGGGGTTTGTGAAGCAACTTGTGAGTGGTGCACGAAAAGAAAAGTGATTTCGTTTTAATTTTTGGTTTGTCTCTCATTAAGCGACTGCTTGTGAATGCATGTGTGTGTGTGTGAAGAGGTGGGGGTGGGGGAATAGTTGGCTGTATCCGAAAAGGATCAGGAGCCAGGACTTTCTAGACTCGAGATGAGTTGTTGAGAGAAAGTCAAAATAAACGAGGCAGTTCAACAACCGACTTCTAAATACCGAACGACGATTGAGAATAAAAGGCAGACACTTGGGCAGAGCTGCATAAACTCATAGGATATTCATGGAAAACCCGAAGAGCTCGTTGATGTCAAGCATCGCCGTAATTACAAGTTTGGATGGTGTTTGCTGAAAGTGGATTTCTTTGCGAATAAACCAATTTGAAGAATTTAGTTCGAAGGTATTCGGCAGGAGATCTAATACATCGTACAGCCACCGATGATGCAACACACTCTGGACGCCAGAAAACAAAAAAAAATCCAAAATTGTTTTCAAAAGAAGTTGTGTGCGTTATATAATATGAGCTTTTGTCTGTAAGAAGGGTGGGTATCGCGCTCATAATGGATCAAGAAAGCCAACGTGTCGCTCACGTTGCCAGCGCTGCGTTGTCTGGGGGCGTTTAAACAGAGCCGACAACATTTTGTTCATGTGGTATGTGGCAATGATTGAAACCCGGATTCACTACTGTACACACAATGTCAAGTCAGCTGAGTGGAGAGCAACGTCACAATGCTTGAAGCTGCAACATGTGACTAATGGTCGGAATGTCACTACATTTTGACAAATGTCGTTTGAATGTTTGTATTTCTGGAAAGAAACATGTTTTTAACTGCTGCTGCAATCTGTTTCACTATCAAATTCTCAACGTACATGCAATTGCACGTGATACGCACCAAAATTCGCTTTATCATGCATGTTACTTAAATATAGTACATTTACATGTACTAACATTTCACGTGAAATCACGCCGTGCGTGTTATGTACTATTTCACGTACATACTGACTTCATGATCTACTGTCTGTATTCCGAACCAAGGACTTTTCAGGCGATGCTTTATAAAATTCTTGAAGGCATTAAGACTGAAATCCGAGTTCAATGAAATCTGCCTTAGGCCGACAGCTACGATGACAACGGTTTGCTGTGCCCCTAAGGGTGTTGTCCTTCCAATGAGTGTGTAAAGGCTATCCTTCTACTGAACAAGCAGGAGTCGTGCGTTTATAGCAGATGACTGGAAAGAAAACATGGCAAAACAAAAAAAAAAAACACATTTTGAGAGAATAGAAGCAATAATTAAGAGTAAATACACATTCAAAATTTAAACTCCATTAGTCAAGGACATTGTATGTTTCGTCTGCACGAAACGTCTGGCAGATAATCTTCTTAGAGTTAACCAACTCATACACAGGCTCCGGATTCCATGAAATGCTTTGGGGGGCACACTGCATGAGCTGTTCCGAATCCACAACTGCGAGAAGGAATGCACAAATTTGGTAGCATTCTTTTCCTCTGTCCTCAGCTGTTAGAGTAAGAGAAAACTCACATTTACGGATTCCTGCATCCAAACTTTCCGATGTTTGGTTATAGTTTACGAACAAATATTCATGCCCCCAACCAAATAACTCCGAATTTCGACTTCATAGTCAGCGCCTTATGCGTGAACGCCGTGCCTCTCTCACTCGAGAAATCGGAGTTGATGTAAAGAATAGGAATAGAGGAGCTTTCTGCTTAATCCTGCATTTTCTTAACTGGCTTTCTCTCTCTCTCTCTCTCTCTCTCTAAAATTCGGGCTTGTTTCATACTTGAAAACAAAAACTAACCACCAAATTTGGCAACAGTTTTTTATGAAACTTTTTTTTTCCTTGTGAAGAGTAGTCTTACTTTATTACCTGTTTCTAGATAAAATCACCCTAATTCCTTAAGGTGTAAACTACAATAAACCACACGACAGAACGTAATCCGTATCCTGTATGCAGTGACGTAGTGAGGGGGGCACAAGCCCCGGGCGGCACATTGCAAGGGGCGGCAATTGGAAGCGGTTAAAATTGTTTTGTTTCTTTTAAATACATAAATTTACAAAACGAATTCTTCTTTCAGTACAACGAATTGATTTACCAAGTTTATCAGCATAAACACTGCTTCACAGTAAGTCATCAGAAATCTGAATGTCTGACGTTCCTTGTGTTGCTCAACAACAAAATCCCATCAATGCCGCTCACTAATGTGTTTCTTCTCCAACCTGGCAGTATTTTCTTAGTAACTAGTAAGTAGTTGCTTTTTTGCAAGTACGCCCATTTGGATTAGTTCGTGTTATTTTTTGATTTGTACTAGACATCGGATACGTAGTGCTTACTTCGAGACAGAATATGCTTGTTGAGTTTTTGTACTGCTTAAGAATCTGAATTTTCAAAATATCTGTTGGCTCGAGTTTCAGCAATAGGAACTAGCAAATGTTTGGAAAATGTCTTCTACGTCGACATTGTGTGGACAATTTTAGTCAAAAAAAAATACGCAATCTGTCAGAAATCTGCAAGTCAACTGGCACAAAACCCATATCACAATGTAGTTTCAGCACGGTCGTGCTCTCACATTTTAAGTAAGATACACGTAAATCCAGTGAACAAGTCACAATGCAGCGGTCGCGGTAGTTCAGAGACCGCAATATCGTAAGCGCGAGCACACATTTCTACTCCTAGAAACTCAGGCTTTTGACTGTTGTGAAACTATTTTCTTTTATTTACTCGTGATTTTTCATTGTTGGCAGACTGAGGCAACTATTTGTGTAAGTAATTAATTTTTTGTAGAGATTTTATGTGAAAAATTTTTTTTTGGTAAAAAAAACCATTTTACTTGTGAAACGCGCGACTTTCATTGTGATTTGAAAAAATGAAGGAGCTGCGCTTTGACTAACATTCTCGTGAGCTCGATAAAACGAGTACCGAAGCTTACCAACGCCCGACCGCGCGATCGAGATATCGTGATTTGTTCATAATGGTGAAAAATCCGCTAGTTTTGTTGGTTATTACTGTACGGAAACTGGGATAATCTGTTAAGTACACAATCATCATCATCTACTGACCCGCATGCTCCACTAAAGGGGTAGAGATCTCCAGGCAACTCGATCCTCCGCCGTCGACTCTCAGGAGATATACCCAAGCTTTACCAGGCGAATTTTTGGACCACCGAAAAACGTTACTTATCATATCGCTCTTTACTGATTTCGATTCCCTTCAAATTGTAATCAATACGGAGTTTGGTGATTGGTTCGCCGGGTCCGCTAAGGAACAGCATTTACTTTTCTTTTCTTAGAAAAAAGACATGTACACTTTTGTAGAAAATATGGTTCGCAACGTATGTATATAAAAACTCCTTCGAAAACATAAGCCCGGGTTTTCTGAGAGTAGTTAGAGGCTACATATGACTTTCTCCAAACGCCTTCTTTCCGCGCTCGGCCCCCTGTCCGACGTCTCATCCGACAGTCAACTCAGGCGTCCCTCAGGGATCCATATAAAGACCCTTACTTTGTAATTTTCCATAGGAACGTCTATGTCTTAGCATGAAGATGTGGTGTGCATTCATTTCTGTTGACTCTGTTCAACACAGATACTAGCATTAGGTCGAGGATTGAATGCAGTACCAATTTACTAAGTACTAATTTGTTTCACATTGATCTACGATTCAATAGGCCTTGGTGTCATTCTTTCACCAACTTCCTCTACATTTGACAAGTTACTGGCAATCGCTAGGCGACCGCCAATTATGGTTGCCTCCAAGGCACAATCTAGCTAATTTGCCGCCGCATCTCCAATCGATTGCCAGTCGAGATGGCTCGTTTGGCCTTCCCTAGAAACACGTATGACATTAACCCAGTCTCGGCGTCATGATTTGAAAATACTCCATACGCATCAGTTATCCCAGTCGCCTCGCATCAAGTAGCATAAATCAGAATTTACTTAAGCTGCAATTATCCAGGACGCTAACGATCACCCTATCGCTTTCCAACTGAAATGCGAGCCCGTACGTGAGTGAAAGATTCGAAAAAGGACATACGGCTACACACCGGCCTACGTGATGTGTCCTACCCAAATCGGAATCAGCCGAACTTAATTTGCATATAATTTCAGTTTCACATAATTTCCCAGTCGTTCGGCCTGCTCCGATCCAGAATCCCAGAATCCGGGAATCCAACCACCACCACATGTACCTCCTGAGGGAGAATGAATCAAAAAACAGCATCCAATTGAGAGAAAAAAATGGTAAAACAAAAAAAAACGACTCACCATGATGTTTTGTTTTTCCCTTACCCCATCCCCGCACACATTGTCCTTTGACCTGGGTTCCTGCTACCGCATGTAAATTTATTTTTTTTCTCCTGATTAATCAAATCCTTTTCTCAATTAATGCTGCCAGTGAGAGAGTATATCCTCTTTTTTTGGTTATTTTTTGTGAGTCCTGTGCGGCGGCAGACAAAACTATTTATATTAATTTTTTATGTGTCGTCCTGTTTTGTGTGAGAAAGGGTTTCCTTGTTGTTTTTTGTCGGTTGGTTCGCTTTGCTCCTTCGTCGGCTGGGTTCTGCTCCTGATGGGAGAGTGATTGTTTTTTATGCAAATTTCGTCTGTGAAACATGTTTGGTCGCTCCTAGGACACGGCAACAATAGGGAGACAACTGGATAACAATGGGTGAGTGGCTGTTTGCTGTATGATAAAAATCTTCCTGCAGCATCCTTTGTAATTGATATCATCTTTCATATTTTTTTTCCTCTAACATCCGCGTTTGTTGCGGCATATGTGATGGGAATAGCTCACCGGGTGCTGTCGCGAATGCCCAAAAAAGAAACTCTCTTGAGAGCGCCCAGGAAGAGTGCGCCCAACGAGCAGTTAATTAGGAGAAACTACCCGAAACTACTCATCCAAGATTGGCCGCAGAACGGTAGCGGTCGCCAATCTGCGACTGCAGACAGTTCGAACAGGACTCCATTAAGCAATTGGTCAGTTGAACTTTTGCCACGGGCACACATCCTTTCAAAACAGACGTCTAAGGTTTGTCAGTTGCGATGCGAATTCCATTTTTTGTTTTCTTCAAATGCGCACACACACACACACACACACATTTTCGTCCTTTGACCATTCTACGGTTTCCCATTGAGCCACTGGCCGTCGTCGTCCTTGCAGACCTTCCAAACTGGCGCCCGCATCGGGTTCATTGAGATCGGTAGAAACGAACGTTTTTGCCTTCGAACGGTCGCCGGGGGAGGTAGCGCATATCTTCCGTTGAAATTTGCGAAATTTTATTTAAATGCTCTCAACTTAATCCTCGTAAAAAGGATATGAACGTGCTTTTTCTTGTTTTGTGCTTTCTCTTATTAGACGGCGCGTGGGGGTGGGGAGTTGGCAAATCGAATGTCTGGCCAATAGATGTGCTCGTACAAGCGATGGCATTCCACGGACCTGATTTGAAAGGATGCCCAGTGGAGGGCTGTCCATGGGGTCTCATGGATTAGATTGCCATGCAACTGAAGGATTTGCGTGCACGTCAAAAACTCTCAACTCGTTTTCTCGTTTCGTTCGGATGAGCGAACTGATTCAATACAAATTTATTTATTTTCCTAATTGAATGTGAGTGCTACGGACATGCGAGACGCCATGGTGCTAGAGACTGTCTTCCACATGTTAGCGTAATTAAATTGCGGTTGTGCTTTTCGCCGAAATGTAATGTTTATTATATTGATGAGGATCGTAAATGCGGCGAAAGTTTGTTTTTGGTTTCGATGTGAGTTCGAATCTGGTCACGTGAACAATGGATGGGTTTATACGAAAGCCAATGTGTTCCACACTGAGCTGATTTTAAGCAAAATTTAAAGCTCCCATTTAAAGCTGCCGTTGCTAAGTTGTCATTCTAAAGTTGGCTGGCGACTGGGGAGAAAAACTGTATATTCTGCTTGAAATTCAACCGAATTGTCTTGCATTAAGTCTGAATAATCGATTTATTAAGTTTAGAAACACGCCTAACGCATGGAGTAAGTATCAACTCAGGTGTACCTCAGGAATCCATATTATGGCCTTTGCATTCTATTATTTGTTTATGTGTACCCAATGAACTACAGCGTGGACATATTTTCGGACGATGTACAACTTGTCTACCGGCTGTAATGTGATGACGAAGATTTTTCAAGCAAGATGGGTTCCTAGACACAACCGCATATTTTATCGCATAAATTTATGGTGGAGTACCCGCTCTTTGGGCCGCAAACAAATTCGGTACTTGTAAAAGTCAAAATTCTTCTAGCCACCTAGATTCCATTCCGCCAACATTTGTACGGTTGTGAAAACATTTGCAAGCTAAGGGCATATTTATTTCGTTTCTAAGAAGGTCGCTGTTCTAGCAATGCAAGAAAGATCAGTGAGTAATCACAAGCGGGGATAAATATCAGGGCTAGCTAAAGCGGATATAAGTTTTGTTGTTAGTGGCGTGGTATTTCACACACAAATTAAAATTTAAACGTATACACGCTTGCAAAAAAACACGCTTCTTATTCGAAAAGATCCATTATCACATCTCTTTGAGAAAGTCCAGGTTTTCACATCCAAATGTTTGCCTACATCCAAAGTCACCCTGATCGCCTGTGAAATTCAGTTTATCAAGGATAAACGGTTTAAAAAGTATTTTGCTACGTTCCCATCGAACACCACCGCGACGTTTCATCATCTTTCTTCGAACCCCCAATCATACATTTTCGGGGTCTGGAAACCTAGTTGTAGCCCCCTTGGATTCATCCGCCCATTAGAGGTTGGAAACTAAAGCGTGAATTTCAATTTATTTTGGTCACCTTCTCACCTTATCTCTTCCTATTTCCTGGTGTTCCCACACTATTATTTCCGGTCAGCAGACAGTGTTCTGGCGGCCATTTAAAAATTGAGAGCGAGTGACATTTTGTTTGGCGGCCACTTATAAATCGAGAGTGACTGTCATTTGGTTTGGTGGGCGCTTTCAAATTGAAAACGAGTGACTTGCAAACTGAGAGCAAAACCACTTCAAACTCGGTGGAAACGGAATATTGAGGTTTCAGTAAAAGTTCATACGGACCTCGTGGTTTCGGTTCGGGGGGGACGTAGCATTTTATGTGTAATTTAGGACATTGAATATTAAATATTTAAGTTATTTAGTTATTTCTTTCACTAGTAGTCGGGTACACGGGTACACGGGTAATCCGCAGGTTGGTGGGTACTGGCAAACTGTTGCCAATTTCACCTGGCATTGTCGACTACCGGGAATCCGCCACTATCGTGTATTGGGCATCCGGAAAACAAATACAAAAATTCTAAAAAAATTATAACGTACACCTTTATTGGTGTCGGCAAATTGTTGGCAAATTTACCCGGCATTGTCGGCCATCGGGTACCCGGACAACAAATTCAATAATTCTACAAAAATTACGTACAGCTTTATTGGTGAATACATAATCATACCAACGGCGAAAATAAACGGCAATCTTACGGGCGACGAAAACAATTGATTATCAAGGCCCTCTCTCGACAACCAAAGTAATCCTATATAAGACCCTAACCGCCCCAGTCCTGCTATGTTGCACAGAGGCATGTACCTTGTCAAAGCGCCTTTTACCCTTTAAGCATTTTAGAGGAAAATTCTTCTGGTGATTCTCGGTTCCGTCTGCTTAGATGGTAAGTGGTGGAGAAGTTATAACAACGAACTGTACGAGCTGTTCAGCGACACCGACTTAGCCAGAAGAGTGAAGATCCAACGATTAAGATGGCTAGGTGGAACGAACAGAAACCAACGCTCCTGCCCTGAAAGTTTTCGAATCCACGCACGACAGACAGAGAAGTAGAGGAAGACCGCGACTTAGGTGGTACCTCGCGCGTCTACAGGTACCTCAACCAACATCAAACTGGAGGCAGCTAGCTAAAGATCGAGCTGGTTGGACTTGTTGGTTGAGGTAGCCCTAAGTACAATTAGTAATTACTATACCACAGCGAAGAAAGCATAAGCCATTGGTTGAGTGGCCAACAAGCGAAATAGCAATATATTTTATTTTTAGCATTCACTGAGTACGAATTGTGTTTGAATTCAGGAGCAGATTCAAGTCATTCAACTCAGCTATACGGATACCCGAGTATTACTTGAAAACGCAGCTCTGGTGTGAATCATCTCCAGGCGCCAGTACTTTGCCTACAAAGAGGGCTAGAGGCTCAAACTGTTCGAAATACACTGCCATGAGATGTGGAATTATCAGATTGCTTTATTATCAGCTTGACACAACTTAAATTAAGGTCTGACATAGAACATGTTTGTGGCAGCCAGGGAGAGAACTTCGCGCAATGACGACCATAAATCGCACAAGTCGGATAGACCCTCGGGTTAAAGAAAACTGCTTTAAACCGTGTCTAGAGTTAAACAGAAAAGTGCCATGCACAAACGTTTGAAGTGACTGACTACCAGCATGCAGCGGTCGCTTTCGGGCAAGCGTTGGCCCTGCTATGTCACCAAGTTAATGCTTTTGAAAAGATGACTGACCCTGCCATCGCTTTCCACTTGTCCTTCATGAGGAGAGGGCTCTACAATGTAGGGAAGTTGCACTTATCTGTTTCTTCTTTAGAGTTCTGCAGTTGTAGGCATGATCCAAGTCGGCCTGTTCATTCTGATCAGCAGGTGTGAACCGTGCCTGTTACATTGATTCTTCAAGCGAAGTGGTTATTGGATATTTAGATCCTTGGAGTTAAGGGTACAGGTCCATCTGGCCGTCAAGATTCGAGAGGACCAACCAACGCGCCTATTATCAGACTTCTGGATCTCGTTTTTCTCGAAGAGGGGTTTCGCTATCTGAAGACGACTGGATGGCGCAGTTGGTTAAGTGTCCGCCCTTGGTTAGTGGTGTCCCCGGTTCGAATCCCAGTGAAAGCAAAGTTAATACCCTTTTATCGGGTTTTCAAATCTGGTCCAGTCGTCATTTGCCGTTGGGATCAAATTAACGGCGCTATCACTGGAGTGGTCGATCGGTGGTAGACGTCTGACTGTGGGTGGGACATGGAGCAGCGTCCTTCCCTACCCTACCCTACCCTAACAGGCGATTGGTGCCTCCAAGTATGGATCTTAATCTGTTAAGGATGATAGAGTTCCTCCCAACCATCCAGATCAGGTTGCAACTCAGACCATACATCGAATTTTGGCCGGGTTAGAAGTTCTAAGCTGTTGAATAAATTTTATCCGAATTTTGTGATGAAAGCAGTTGTGTCGACATCGGAACGAATCTGAAAATACTGTTATAGCCAAAAGCTGCAACGCAGTATAACACTTCCCGCGCAAATCTGTAGACATGACAATCCATTCACCCCAAAAGAAAGGGAAGCATGTCTAAAATGCAGAAATTAGGTCTCTTTATTGAAATATCAAACGTCCCGTCCCTATCATCGCAATATTTTCATTGCTCACAGAATAATGAGCTCGTCCATTGGAAGAACTCCTATTTCGTGCAAGATCCTGTCCCATTTATAGAGCAAGAGAAGGTCTCATTTCCCCACCGCATTTGGTGTATAACAGCTCATATGAGCAGGACATTAAAGTCCGGACTGCCGTTCTCCCTCATTCTGCCTTATCCCCTGCACGACGAATTTCCACATTCCCAAGCAGACATTCGACTTTACGACCCAAGAATAAGCCAGAAATTAAAGCACCAAACGGCACTCGTTATGACAAGGATTAAACACAAGACTGTTAACCGTCCGTCACATAGGCACATTCAACGCGAAATGAACCAGTTTGTGAGACATAATCACATACCCTCAACGTAAGTGCAAGTGTTACGAGCCAGGCGGTAATCCAGTAACCGATGGGAAGCCGTAAAAAGTAACGTGAAGCTTAAAGACCGTTGGAACATCACTTAAGCGACCAAGATTGAATGAGGGCCAGACATCGCCAATGAGCCCCAATGATTGGCCATTTCTGATGCAATGCGCCATAAGTGCGAAATTTAATCAACTCACAGCCAGTACATTTTGCTTCTGCCCAAAACGCTTTTACTTTGTTGCGACGTAAAAGCAGAATCAATTAATAACCAATTTCATGGGTAGCCATCTGTACGCCAATCAAGCTGACGCGGACTGTATTGCGCGTCACTCACATCGGCCACCGTCGTCAAGAGACTCACCTACAATGTCGCGTAGTCACGACCGTGAGCGAGAGCACACACATTGCAGCCCCTGGTGGACCGCCGGACATCCCAACACCTGCTTCGACATCCTTGCGGGAAGATTTACACTTCTGTCTCAGCGGGTAGCAGTCGCATGCAAGCCCCGCAATTAGTTCGTTTATTTAACTCGGCAACAAAATAAAAAGGAATGTAATCGAAATGACGCACAGGCAAATTAGCGTAATAACAATGCATTCGTTTATTTTATTGCGCATAATAAAGGACGACGCCGCTGATCGCAGATCCTTTGTTCAGTAATTTCGTGACTCTTTCTCAAGTCCGTTCGCCTTCAGGAGATGTGTGTCGCATCGCACAAATTACACACACCGCTCGCGAGAGGAGTCCTTATTTTGAGAAATCACTACCTTCGGATTCGTACCGATGTGCTAATGCCTCATCAACCCCACCTCTCACACACACACACACACACACACACACACACGTACGCGCAGAGTGGCATGGGGAAGTCAACGGTTGCGAAGCTCGTCCACAAATTTGCATATCAATCGATTAAGGTCTCGGAAGGAATCGAAAAAGGGTTGGGTCCAGTTGTTGCAGCCCAAAGAAATCGACGAACACAAAGGATGAGGGTCGAGGGAATGAAATTAGCGCCAACTGTGGATGTGGGACGGCACGTCTTGCCAGACGATCAACGACTGTAATTACTTGCCATTCAATTGCAGTCGCCGATGTGAGTGGCATGCCAACAAGGACCCAACTGGGATTCCTTGGAATAAGACATCGTGTTTGATCACGTCCTCTGACATCGGCTTCGCGTCGTCCTTGCTGGCATTTTACAAAGTGTTATATGCTCGCCTGTTCCGTCGCGTCCTTTCCGCCCGACTGCCGCCCAGTGCTGTAATCAAATTAAGATTTTTACTCCTGTTTTTCATTACTCATTCGGGGACACAGTTCATTAGACGGGTGGGTGGATGACTGTGTGTCAGTTTGATGGAAGGCGACGATTTAATCGTAAAGTCCGGAGGCCTCTGCGGTCCAGCGATAAAATTTTAACAAAGCGAAGGAACATGAAATCCACATCATTAATCAAAAACCACGCGAATATCCTTTTTTTATTTCATTTATATTATCGCAGAGAGTGTGCTTACGTCTCCTTTTCTGGGCTTTCATTAACTGACGTTTAATACAGTGAAAGCGCTGAAATACGCTCGAGGATGAAAATGTCATTTAAATCCCTTTTAGTGGTGAGTGCAAAATAAATTCCTTTTTATGCTTCACTTGGACAATAACTCATCAGTGACGATGACAGTTGTTTCTTGTGTCATGTTGCGTCGTAAAGCGAGACAGAGATGACTGGCAAGTGTGCATGTGGGCGTGTGTGTGTGCGAGGGAGGAGGCATCATTTCCCAGTAGGAACTGTGAAAAAATTCTTACAGCATGTGAGAAATGGAAAGCATATTGTGTGAGGGTGGGAGATAGTTTAATCTGCCTTTGTGAATCATCCCCTCTCAGTTTTTCGAAATGAATCGCTTCGCTTTTTTTTACGGGCATTCACAAGGACTATGGGATACACCCTAATGGATATTTGATTAAGAGTCATGTCATTGCTTGTTAGATGGAGGGATGCCATTTTTTGTGGGAGTACAGCAAGATAAGGGGTGGATTTTTTTCCTTCTGTGTGCAATATGGCGTATGCTTTTAGCTTATGGTTTTTTTTCCATTAATTCTTATTTATTTAATCATGACAAAGTTCTGTTCTTAACAAACATGCTTAAACCTAGTTGGACGAACAGTGCTGCTACAGTGTTAGGTCCTATTGCGGACAACTCTCTTAGGCGGACAATCCCCTGGAGCGGACAATTTCTCACAACCATGGATCTTGAATTGAAATTCCGTATATTTTACAAATATTAATTTTAGCGGACACTCCCTAACCCGAACGCGGACACGGACATCAGATGTAATTTGGTAAATTCAATTCTCTTAAGCGGACACAATTTTGTTCACCAAAGCATTCGTCGGTCGCTTTTTTGCATACTATGCCAACGATAAACACAAAATGACTGACTTTACACGTGTGCGGAGCACTTGCCATCAATCTACTCACATGGATAACGGATTTCAGATGCGGTGGACGTAGTACTTGTGTCAGTTGTGTAGCGATAAAGGATCACTCATAAATTAATTGGGCACTTGAGGTTGTCCACTACCGATTTTGGGGATGCGTTGTATTCGGTGTAGCGATAGTTTTTAGTGAAGTTTCTGTGAAATTATTCAGTACTGATCGTGGGAAATAAGTGTGTATTAACTTGACACATGTACTGTCAGAATATATCTCAATTAGTTAAATCGTAAGGATTAATTTGTAGAACAAATTGATTTGAATACAGTGTACTCTGTTCTAACGGACACCCCTTACAAGCGGACACCTCTCATTACCGGACAGATTTCAAATAGATATTTACAGATATTTACACAATTCTTAATGTTAATAGTTGTGTCATAAACTGACTCTCTTATAACCGGAAATGGACACCGATTTTCGTAAACGCAATAGAATTTCCTTCAAATTCAACGCACTTTCAAACGGACAAACGGCATCTGTCACACTTCGTCATCTTTATTTCGTTAGCTTTGTTTTCCTTCTTTGGGCGTTCTACCATTGTTATACAGTCAACAATTTATAGAAAAAAAAACGTTAAAGAATGTAGACATTGTAAGGTAGGGTGGGGTATTTTCGACGACGGAGCACTTTCGACTTTCGCTATTACAGAAAGACGGCTCATTTTTAAATAAAATGTTTTATGAAATGCGTGGGCTTATTTGTTCAATTTCGTATTTTTCTCACAACCGGACACCGCTCATGAGCGGACAAAATTCCTTGGTGCCATTGGCGTCCCCTCATGTGATAGTTGACTGTACTACAATGCATCTGGCAAGATGTAGGAGACGTTTTTTTTTTTTTTCAGAGTCGGGGAATATTAAATTTGCCTGGCACGACGTATAACTCTTCCTTCGGATGAGTATGTATTCCGGGCTGGACCTGATCTTCATCACATTTTCCTCCCCAACTAAAACGGCCTTGCACCAGTCTCTTCCAGTTTCATACAGTGGTGGAAAAAATAATAGGAACAAGATGGTTTCGTGGTACTTATTGACTACTTTATTTGACAGAAGACGTAATCCAGCATATACTGGTTGTTGCTTATAGGTCTTATGTAAAAACAAAAATAAAAATAAAAAAGTGGATTTTGTCTGTTCGCCGTTTTTAGCCTGGAGAGAAATAAGAGAAACAAAGTGTGTTTAAGGAACTGTATGCGAAAAAGTAGTGACATTGCCGTTTGGATGCATCATATTCATTAATATTTTGTCGTTGGGCTTTGTTTTTATTAAAGCAGCGCGCCTTCGTCCCTTGGAATGAACCAACTTGGTGCAAGTTTCAATAAAAATAGAGTACCACGCAGTTTGTATTTTTGACCACACTCGTTCCTTGCTGGTGGCTCTACAATCCCCGATCTTTTTGGATTCTAATGGCCACTCCATAACTGCTATCTTATGGCGCGTAAACCACTCTTTTCGTCAATTTGGAAGAGTGCTGGGGTCATTGTTCTGCATGAACTCCCACCTCAATGGCATGTCCTATTCGGCAAATGGCAGCATTACTGTGTTTTGTATTTCTACCTAATCGACAGCACACATTTTGTTTCTAACCCAAAATTGGACCAACCCCAGCAGCCGAAAAGCACCCCCAGACCATAATGTTACCTCCAGCATGTTTATCTGTTTTTTTTTTTTTTGTGTGTTTGGGATCGAATTCGGCGTTCTTTGGACGTCCACGTTTATCTCACATCAGAACACAACAACAAACAAACTAATCTTTGCTTCATCAGACCAGAGGACGTTATTCCAATTTTCCCGATGAAGATGCTTGTGAGCGAAATTCACAAATATGTTCAAGTCCGGTTTGGGGCTAAAATGATTGGCTGTGAACACTTTTTCTTTCGAACACTTGATCATTTTGGATATGTCATACATTGTTTTCTCGTCTTTTCGAAGGTTTTTAATCAGCCCTCGCTCGGTCTCGATGCAATGAATTCATAAACGTCACTGCGGCAGCCCCGATTTGCGTTCATAAATGTTAATAAACTGTAGTGACTGTGCATGAGAGCAGTCGGCAAATGCGTTCATAAAACCAATGTGACAGTCAAACTGCGATCATATTGGCAGTGATTTTTGTTTTGTTGCAAGATTGCAGGGAAACCGAAAAGTGAACTTTTCCATGCCAAAATGCTTCCTAAGAACATCATACGGAAATTCTCTTATTTTTTTAAAGAAATTTCTATTATTTGGAATATGTTTCGACTTCCAGTTCTTTTTAGTTAAAAGCATGGCTCTTTTGTTACGGTTTCATTATTTAATATTTTTGAAAGTTGGTCAGTTTATTGTATTTATTAAACATTAACCCTAGTATCTTTTTAGACATGATGTAGACATTCATTTTATCAATACAAATGTCAACCAAACACTTCTTGTGTCGTCCACTGATTTTGCATTTATGAATACTTTTTTGACAATGCTGACCTGCTGCAAACTTGCGGCAGTTTTCGTGTTCACAAATGTATTAAGAGAATATTTTGTGCAGTGCAGGGGCAACAACCGAAGTCCACTACCCATTTTCGCAAAATGTTCACTATATTGCCTTAAACTGTTTAACAAATTGATACTGGCAGTACTCAAAACACTATTCTTAGTGTATTTCTTTCAAAATTGAAGCCATTGATGAAAAATGTTGTTTCTATTCTTTTTTTCCAGCCACTCGCCGTTTTTATCGTTCGCGGTGATTAAAAACTGATAAGACCACACAGCTGCATAATCCTAAAGTGCAGTTAGGTAGACATTGCCCACAGAAGGGTTAATGCTGACCTTTTTTGCTGATTTTTTGTTTATTTTACTGATATTCCACAGCATTATAGAAAGCTTTGTTTCTATTATTTTGTCCACAGCTGTACTTTCGTATGACTGAGGTCCCTTTTCGACTGGTCTCAGTACACGAGGATCACTATACAGGAGGATACAACTCCTGGATTTCAATTGCTTTCAATTTGCTCTACACATCCTAGCCATCCAAGGCGAGTGACTCCAATTCTTTCTACTAAATTCCTTTCAAAGTCGATGTCGCTTTCTGAACAGTCTGTACATTTCGTCGTCCAGTCTCTCGTTCTCTCCCCCTCCTCCAAACACAATTATATCATGTGGGATTGAAGATAATGCGAGAATAACCCGATTCGACCAAGAATGCCTGCGTCTGCTTTTGATGATGTCCATGCTTCTGTGCAATACAGCAGGATTGAGACCTTGATCTAGGCCTTGTATAGTGTTGTGTTTCTTCGATGACAGTTCACAACAAACTGACTTTTTATTCAATGGTTGATGTCATTTAAGTGTGCAACACCTCCCTTTCTTAGATTATTACAAGTTCCTTTATCCAAGTGTGACAGATTGAGTATTTTTGAAGGGATTCTATCGCACTAGTCTATCTGATCACATCTGGTTGGTCATCATGTTGAAGATCAGAATGTTGTTCATCCAATTCATGTTCGCCTGCGATGGTTTGACTGTTCTTACTTCGTCATCCGTGGAACCTTTTCCTTATATTTCTTCAAAAGTTTGAAAAGATCGGGAAAGTTAATAATCCTGTTTACACTGTGACTACGCTTCAGTTGATTTGCATGTCGCCTCCATGTTTTGTTTCATACTCGAACTCCATAGAGGGTTAGCCAATTTCCTTGAGCACAATAGCAGGTATCCAAGCGGGCCTTGAGCGATTGTAATTCCGAGCGTAAATAGTCTCATCTGGCATGAAACACTTCGGTTCGACTCATGTCGGGTGTTGAATTGTTCTTCCATGAGCTTGTTAGCAATTCCGACTTCATAAGTAGGAGGGTAATGTAAGTCCAAATTTGTTTTTATTTTCCTTCCAAGCATTTCTTCAGCCGGCGTCATATTTGGTAACTGAGCATTCGGGGTCGTTCGGTGGGAGAATAGTGACGTTGGTTACACGTTTTCTTGACATACCGCTCCGTTTTCTAATTTCTTCACACCCCTCTTGAAAATATCGACGAATGTATGGTCCCGCGCAGTCTAGACGAATGCGTGACCACGGTTTAAGAGGTTGTTAATGGAATTTTGACAGGCTTTGGAGATGTGGTGACTCCGGCATGAATTGTCTTCGTGATGTCATCATCAATGTTGCCCCAACAGACATAACTGAGTGTAATTGCTTAAGTACTGGTAACTGCAAAGCCAATGCTATTACATTTTTGTTTTGCAATAAAATGCCCCCATTCGGTTCGCTCAAACCCTCATGACGTTGTTAAAACGACCTCAACTGACCATCCTTTACGGATTGTGGCCATAACGTTTGAATATACCTTCGCATTTGCCTTAGTAGAGCGTCTCGTCCCGTCTCCTCCATCGGTCAATATTGCTTTAACTTCAGCTTCAAGGGGAATAGCTGCGATAGAAAGATCTTCTTCCGTGGGAGTGGAGTCACGGTTTATCTACTTTACAATTCACAGTAATAATGACAGAATAATTTACTGCAGCAACATTATAATTTGTTTTGTCTTATTTTGCAGACAGAATGCAATTCATCTTACTGTAGGAAGAAAATAATTTAAATGGCGCCCAACGTTGGACACTTTTCAGATGACTGTCTATGACACTTTGAACAACGTGGCTGTTTTTTTCGCCCAGGTTTCAGAGTTAATGTTCTGACTTAATGGCATCGACGACTGGCAAGGCCGCCACCGAGGAGTGTTGCTTGAGTTGGCGGTGGGCACTTACTGGCACAGTTGTCAAACATGGAACAGACCTTGTGAGTGGGTAATGGATGTTCTTGAAAAAATTTCCAAGCCAATAACCGACGTGGAAACAAACAACTTTAGTATTCAATATTTCTCTAATTTGTCTTACTCCATCGCGGCTCTGGGTTCATTTTGGGAGAGGAAGTTACGTAAAAATTGGTCATCCCAGCATTGATGAGCACACACAAAACAGAGTTACATTCTATTCATTCCGAAGTTAGATTTGACGTCAATAAGAATACTCAAAGGAGAGGAAAGGACAGAAAACTCACTCGAAAGCTGGCACGATTTCGCAGATTTGATGCAATGGAGTCTGACGAAATTTGACCGTGTAAGCGGTCATAGATGCCAGGGCGTTGCGGGGTTACTGTACATCAACATGAACGTTCCCTAGAACAGCAACAAATAGAGGTCTCTCAAGTACACTAGAAGGTCGCGTACCAAGCAGAGGTTATGGGCCTTCTTTATGGAGGAGCGCATAAAGTTCTATCTCAATCCCTAGTCAGAGATGTGAGCGAGTTGGCAATTTGGGAGATGGTCCTATTAAGAAAGAAATAAGCAAAGGAACATGTGAAGTTCAAGAAGAAAACGAATTGACAGTTATATAGTTCGCAACCGAAATGAAGTACGAGAGAGACGCCCAACTTCTACCTCCCTTGCTTAACATTTTTGACAACCAGTTTGAATACCAATCAGAAAACGACATTCACATTATTTCGTGGACAACGGTCAAAAATTAATGAATAACTGTCAGAAAGCCTCTGAAATTCGTCGATGGGCTAGGAGACAATCAGCTGTGAACTTGGGCATCTCTATAGTACTTCATTTCTGGTTCGCAATAAGCACGGTTGATAAGGAAAATGGAGAGAAGAATAACACATCAGAAATGTGGCGTAAACGACGAAGGGGACGAATCTTTATGTCGATGTTGGTGGATGTATACCTTGTTTGTTAAAATGGAAGATTCATTGCCTGGACTATGCCTACAGTCTCAGCTCAAATCATTTGTCTGTGCCAACAAGCTGGCCCCATTTCAGAAGCTCGGAGCGGAGAAAAAGCGGCTGAAGAAATCTGTAGCCGGAGCATGGCGAGTTCGTAACGGAAAAAAGGAATTTTCTTAGCCGATAATTGGTTCCGAGTGACAGAGTGATTTTTTCGATATCTCACAAATGAAGCGGCAAATGTCAAAGTTGATCCATGTTCTTTATTCACATTGTTACACATCTCTCGTCATCTTTATTCCATGGAACAGCTCGGACTTGCCTCGTTGTAAGAACGGCTGCGCCTCCAATCGAAAGAGCGCAAGTAGCTCACCATCATCTTAAATGTAAACATGTTCAATTGAAAATTCAGCCACACACCACCACTCATTTCCCTTTTGAATTCCAACTTGTTTGCTTTCTCAAATTGATTGCTCCCTTTGCGGGAGGTTACTGCGTCGAATTTGCCAAAAACATGACAACAAGACCAGCGACAGGCAGAAATCGAATTTCGAGAACAAAGTTCGGAATGAAGACGCCTGTAATTTCGGATCATCAGAAATGGAAATTTAAATAAGCATAAACGCTGCAAGGGCATAATCATCATCAGCCAGCGTTTCAGTTCGCCCACCTTAGACGTGGATGGAGGTACTATTTACTCCACGCGTGCGTGTGTATGTGTGTGTGGTACGGTGGGGAGTCTGGACTTTTTTCTTCTTCATCCGCTTATCCTACCCTCGCATTGGGTTTCTCTTTTCATTTTCATATAAATCGAATTTCCTTAATTTCGTATTCGCTCCGGGACGACGTGAGCTTCGACGTCAGCAACAACGATTGACTCCGTGCCTTGCTCCCTTCCCCCAGCTTGACAATTTTGAGGGAAACGGAATCGGAACCAAACACAGACGACAAAGGTTCAGTTGGTGAGATTTGGGCGAATTCGAAGCGATTCATTGTTTGCCCTGACGTGTGCTGACGCTACTGAGGCAATATACAATGAAAAATGGTTTCTCATCTGCAGGAAGAAGTGAGTGCCCCCCACCACTTCCCCCCTCATCGGAAACAGTGCCGAAGAAGTTCGAAAGATAACCGAAGAGAAACGACTTATTTACGATCTTGGTAAATGTCCTTTGTGTGAGTGTATCCACCTCTGGATATCGTCCACCTTTCAAATGGGCGCAAACGATTTCTGCCGCATTTTCCATTCCCCCCGCGTGTCCTTTGGCAGGCCATTGGGCTGCTAGCCGTTGCTATGGCATCCATCCGTGTGTTGCGTTGCTACTCGTATACAAACAAATTTAAATGCCACTAAAATACGCACTCAAGCGTGGCGCACAGTGGAAAAACGGCCAAAAAACAAAAACACGCAGTTCCTTTGAAGTCATTCGTTTCCTTCTTCAATAAGCAGAACACCGAAAGACACAGCCGTGTGCCCGAGAAAACCAGCAAAAAAACACTCAAACAACACGCAGCACCAACGAAGTTCACATTTGCGACCCCACCAAACCCATGGAGGACGTCGTAGCGTCGATGGCAGCGGACAAAAATGTCCGTACTCATTCGAGGGGGAACAACGGAACGGAAAACACACAAAAAATTGCTGCAAATAAAATAGATGATGGAAAAAACCGAAAAGGTGTGGCCTAATGTCACCCCCGGCTGCCGGCGTTATCCCAGCCGTACCCCCGCCGAACAAATCGACTGTCAGCAGCACTCCTGCCGGGCCACGGGATATCCCGCACACGCACATAACGCACTCGTATGTGTACACAAAATCAGACCCTCCGTTAGGATGGAGGACAAGGAAAAATCATCTTAGGATGAAAAACCAAAAAAAGTCCACCCCTAAGACGTCCGACTGTCGACAGGGGATGGAATCCTGGTTCTCATTGTGTGCTCTGTGCTCCTGTGTATCCTTATTGTTTGTGTGTTTCCAGGGAGAGAGGGGAAAATTATGGAATTACTTCTTCTACCCGACACCAGGTGGCCACATTCCAATGGCATCCGTTTGTCTCACCATCTTAAATCGATGACGTCCTTCTAGTTTTCTCTTCTAATTGGAACGGCATTTAGTTCACTCGGGGATGGGGGTTGTAGCGGCAGCCCTAAGCGGTTTCTAATTACTTTTATTTTCCTTCTCAAGGTGGGCGCCTCTTTTGCGCTGTAGGTCGATGGAATAAAGGTGAATAGCCCCAAGGTAAACATTGCCCATTCCAGGATGCGAAGCACGCACAAACAGTTACCCCGCACCGAGGTCTTCGCTAAGCGTGGCAACCCACAGTGGGGAGTGGGGGTGTGGGTCTGCTTGCGGCAGCGCAAGGAAATTAATTAATACCGCCACGAAGCGGAGGCCGGGCGAGATTTGAAAACACACAGAGTGCCGTTGTCGTCACTCTCAACAATGGTTGTCTTGCAAGGATTCGCGTTCGCGTCGTCCATTAACAGCGTGCTGCGCTGTTTGCTGTTGGCGCGTGAGACAACGACGAGGGTGTGCCGTGGTCGGTAGAGGGATTATATTTTCATTCCTTTTTCTTTTATTTCAGCCACCACTCGTCGGGGATAATTAGATGTAACGGATATTGTAATTGGTGTTAAAGCGGGAAAGTTAATTTTGTGGTTTTTTCCTTCCTCCTCCTGCCCGGGTGGCTTTTGTTTTTCATTTTTGTGTTTGAGTGTTTTTCTTTCGAATTTTCTCACACGCCATAAATTGGTGTAATTTAATTGAGGGTTGATAATTACAAAGAGGGGATGATGATGATGATGAGTGGGAGACTACGGCATGATCCTTGTGTTTTATTCGTCTTGCACGTTTCACGCTTGGGGGAGATTTCCGCCGACACACGTATAATTGCTTAATGAATTTGGTCTCGACCGACTCACTGTGTGGGACGGTGTTGGGGGGATGGGAGGTGATAAGTACCTTGTTATTTTTTGGAGATTCTTAATAGATGATGCGGTGATTGGGAATGATCGGGGGGTTCTTGTACCCGGCATTGCCTTTCACGGCGGTGGAAAATGATTTAATTTGTGTAGTAACTGTGAGTTGAATCATTTGCCGAAAATGATTTGTTGCGGAAAATGACATTTCAAGCACTCCATGGGAGCTGAGTCACAGCATGGGTTGAAGGGGAGATGAAAGCTCATGCACCACTCTTGTGAGAATTGGAGTTGCACCTGGAGAGAAAAAAAGCCACTAAATGTGTTTTCGGTTCATGCACTTATGGAGAGAGCCTTTTAAGAATCGCCGGAACTCAAATTGACGGAAAACTTGAGGAAATAGGTCACAGATGCACTTGGGACTACGAATCGTAAAAATGAACACCAACTTTGGCAGGTTATGGAGTCGGCGTGGACATTTATAACTGTTGAGGCATGTCAGAAGCTTCTCAACTTTATGCCAAGAATCACATCGTGGCGAATAAATTCCGAAATATTAATCAGGAGCAACTATTTTTTATGTTTCAATGCTAACATCCTTGAATAGAATGAAGAAATGCACGAAGTGTTTGAATGTTGTTGTACACATAGAGCATACATTGCATCATAGCGGCATACAGTAGAAACTCCACATAGTGAACACACATTATTTTACACGGGCTATTCTAAGTAGTGAACACATGATTTTGTATTGCCTTTCAGCATGCGAAAACACGTCTAAGCTCATGACCGGTATGTAGTCGGCTATGCTATGCATTTTGTAGTGCAAATTTGTGCATTTTGCAGTTCACTCGGGGACGGCTGGGGGAAGTGACAAATATATTCGTGCTATGGCAGATAACACCCTGAACCCTCTCTATACACTTGTACTTAACTGCGATATAACGCTAACTCCCTTTTAAGGTCTCCTCTTGTCTGATCTCACTCGACAAATTTAGCATCGCCTCCAGATCAATTTTTATACAGGGTTTACTAGCGGTCACGCACATCGCATTTCTCCCATTTTCATTCTTTTAGATTTTTGTAGTTTGGATTGGGAGAACATGTGCTATGATCTTACTTATGATCATGACCACGAAGACGATTTTTATGAGCTCTCAACGCATTGAAAAAAGATGTGCTTGAAGATTGGGCCTAAATATGTGGGTATAGAGAATAAATGATTTTCATCCAATCACGAGAACTAGAAGACACTTTTATGGCACCGTTTTGAATGGTGACACCGTTTTAAAATTGTGACTGCCAGCCTAATCGGATCAGAGGCATGAGATCTAATCAAATGGTCATCGAGGTCTTTTCATACGCATTTGAGGTGTTGGGAGAATAGTATCGACTTGTTGTACGTCCGCATTCACATGAACATCCGCATTGAATTTTCCATATGCGAATACGGATGCAGATGTCAACGTCCATGCGGAAGTTCCGCATTTGCGAATGCGCATGCTAATAATCGCAACGCACCTGATATGTTCCATCCGTTCATTAGGATTTATTTTCTTGTCCAATTAAGAAAACCAAAATCTTCTCTGCTGTTAAACAGATATTGATAAGTACATTCCAGATTTGGAAGCCTGTTCGTAGAGTAATTGCCAACTCCGAACGGCAAAGCCTTTTTCTAGACAGGTATTACCATTCCCAACACACTTCAAGGATTAAATTAAGGGCTTAAGGGCGGTATCACATTAAACCCCCTCTGATAAAAAATGTAACAAACATTTCAAGAAAATGTGACGGGCAAGTATCAAGACGTCAATGCGATCAATAGTCAAGTCGCGTCAAATTTCACTTTATGATAATTGGTCTGTTCCAATTTCGGTGAAATTCACCGAAAAACTGTCGAAGCCGTTCCATTTATTTATTTCTTCGTAGAGAGTAAAAAAATTCCCCACCAAAATGTCTGTGGACAGAAAATTGAAGACTATCAAATTCAAAATAAAAAAACTGACATTTCATATTTCTGTTTAACCGATTTTTTACATTTTTTTTACGTTTCTTGAATTCAGCGAATTTCTACGGAAAGTCGTCCCACAAGTTTCTGCACAGTTTCTCTCTCAAAGAGAGATATTTACCCCCACTCCTGACAATTTACTTAACTACGAATTTCTGTGCACAAATCAATTGGAACAGATCACATAATTGTTTTTTGCAAATTAATTTTACTTGCATGCTTAAATATAGCTCAACTGTCTTAACAATAATCTTTTTTATTGTTCATATAATAAATAGGAAAATGAAAACGAAAGATCAGACTATTAGAAGAAGTCATAGCTCGTGCCATCTGATCAGAAAAACTGGATCTATTGTGGATATAATGAACAGCTGTAGGTTCGTCTTCATGCATTTTTTAGAATAATGTTTATTTTCCAGAGGCTTGTTTTTTAGTACTTCTCTTCTACTAAATGTTTATAGTAAACTTAAATTCAAAAAAAAATATAGGATTTTAAAGAACTTTGAAACGACAGTCATTTAAAATTTTTACTGAATAAAACAGATTAGAGCATACAATTTAGGACGTAAATTGAGTTGAAATCTCCTTGTACAAAAAACAATACATGGCACACGGGATAGTGATTTAATTTCACGTGAAATTAATTTGATACACGTCAATTTACTCCGCGATTTGAGACATTTGAAATATGCTAATAGGACCCATACACGACACAGACACGCCGCTGCAGACCAATATATTTTGCTGTCCACATACCACGGATAGACAATTTTGGAGCCAGTTTTTGGAAATTCAGAAAATGTTCACCACTCCTTGGCCCAAATTCTTTTTTTAATTGCCACAGCAATGATTATAGCGGCACAAGCTGTGTCTGACATTTTCCGAACCGACGTCTTGTCTGTGCAGATTGTCTGCATCGCGTGTGGGGAAGGGGTGTTTGCACAGGTTTGCAGCGATGTGTCTGTGTAGTTGTAGGGGCCCTACATGTTGGGGTATGTCATGTAAAACAGAAAATCATCATTTTAACTTAAGCAACGAATATTGTTGGTCACTGTGGTTATTGGCGAGAATATTTGATTTTTTTATTTCGATCCAAAAACACAGTGCACACATTCCGGAAGTAATAAATCCGTACAATATTTCTAGCTGCCTAGGAATGCTGTGTTGTGTTCTGTGTATATTTTCACCACTCTTATTATTTACTTCTTTTTCACTGTATACACCCTTGAAGTTTGTAATCTGTACTCCGGACGTGCCATAGTGACAGTAAAAGAGTTTCCACCCATTTCTTGGTAATTATGTTTGAAATGTTCATTAACTGCACTCTGGACTACGTTGTTGCTGATTAATAGAAAGAATACAATGAACAGAATTTATGTGCATCTGAAAAGAGAATATAGCAATAAAGCCAGTATATTGGTATTAAAAATAGTTTTTTTTTATATGTCGTGCCGCATATCAGTCGTGTCCAAATCACGAGACGCAGATAAGAGACCAGTTGCACTCAAAACCTTACAAATTGCATGTCCTTCTTGAATGTATGTAATAACCAGGCCGCTATGGCGATCGAATGAACTCCCTACATGACGATTCGGTTCCACGTGAAGTTTCACTTATGCACTAGAGCTAGAAAGGACACTGTAACGCGGGAATTCAGTACAAAACTTACAAGGTCCTCTCGAACACGTGTAATTACACGTACACTCAGAGACTAATGCTCTTCAATTCCCAACTCCATGAGCATTTGCCTCTATTGCCTAACCACAGGACATACTCTCACAGGACCCATCCCACCAGTACCTTCTACGTATCAAAACACAGAGCACTTCCCCCTCACATCAGCATCAACAAAACTATGAATTTACTCAAAACTGATGTGTTTACACACACCGAACACACCCCTAGACTGCCACCATCAATTTGAAAGTGAAAGTCCCACCGCAGGACGTCAAAGGTCAAACGCATTAAACTATTACCGGCAAACAGAAGGAGAACAAAAAAATTGCAACAATGCAAATTCCAACACCTCATCTGAATGCATTCACCGTGAATAGTAATTTCCGGGTTTCGGGGCGACCCCTCAACTTTTCGGTTAGCGCCCAGCAAACCCCGGAGACCCCTAGGTGCGATGATGGTTGGGACGGTGATGTTATTCTTCGACTTCCGTGTGTTGGATATACTCAACTGTTGCAAATGCGATTACGGCTGCCTTGATCTCTGGAATCCCCTCGAAGCCACTGCGTCAGATTTGCAAAAATCATGCATAATTCAGGGCGATCCCTCCTTGTCCTCGGTCGGTGTTAAGTGCCGGGCAAACACATAATTCAGGCTCTGTGGGAATATTCGCACACACTCCTCTCAAAACAAAAAAGGTTGTTTGTGAAGTTGCTTAGTTTTGTTTGATTTGCGAACTTTTTGCGGAGTGAAACGATGATGATATGCCGAAATCTGGTCTGCCATCGGTCGTGGGATGAAAACAACGCAACACACCATCTGCTTGCTGATGAAACATTCTGTCATGACACCCAACCGCACACAATCAACGCTGCCTTCCCACCATCCTGGGGCTCCTAACAAATTAATTGAATATAGCCCCTGCCAAGGCATCCGCATTCGAGTGACACAAAAAGCAACACACAATGGTTATCCATAAAAGGGTTGACAAATATCCTTTTTTTAAGTGACGACAGATACAACATGTGCGACATGTGTCCCTCTCATCTTTCTGACAGGACGAAATTAAATTTGTTTTTAATTTCCCTCCCAAAACACACAGAAGACTAAACCAAACCGCGCACTCGCCACATAGCCGCCAGCGGCCGGCACGGCGCAGCGTCGGGGGACAATCAAGTTGTCCTTGCTACGCCCCTTGAATGGGAATGTGAATCTATGTGAGCGCATCGTTTGTAACTGCGTGTTTTGTGTGTTTTTGTGGAGGCGATTTTCAGTGAATTTATGTCCTTTCGGTCCCATTTCCTCGGCTCAACGCAATTATTTATCGATTATTACTTCTAAAACCGTTCGTCCTGTGCTGCGCTGGCTGCACATCCTGTGCATGTCTTCTATCTGCGGCGTAGGCATTTAATTAACGATATTTACGACGCATTCATGGTGTCACTTCTTTTGAGTTGCACTTCAGCGGAGAGCGCACTCATAAAGTGTCCTGCAATCGACTAATAACCGTAAAATGCATAAGTGATAGTATCGGCCACGGTCTGTGGTGCGGCATGGACACGTCCTTAGCGTGGGCTATTGAACAATTTAATTGCAACTGTCCAACTGACTGAATGGATGTGTTTATTGAAAGGACATTCAATTTTAAACAAAATTCGAAACCACTTCAAAAGTTGTTCATTTTCGCCCCGACCCTCGAATTGCTTGCGGTTCGATGGAATCTACTTAATTTATGCAATCATCAGCTCTGGGAACCGAAACTGGTAGGCAGTCCTTTTTATGCCTGTGCGCTCCCGTGTGGCAGAGAAAGGATACCCGTTCGGTGCGATATTCATTATTTTGCACCTTTTGTTGAACGTGTCATGTTTATGCATCATTTTCGAAAGGGACTCCATTGTGCGCCGGGTGCCCGCGAGGAGGTCCTTTTGTCATTTTAATTAGATGCAAAGGTAATTTAGAATTTCACTTTCAAGGATTCAATTGAATCACTTCGTTGATTGTGCGATTATTGCTTGTGTGCGAGAGTGTGGTCCCTTCTGGTTCGTGTTTTTGTTCTGTTATTAGCAACGTCACATAACCAGTTCTATGGTCTTATGGGATTTCTCCGGGATCACTGTCGGTTAGGCAGTGCTCGGGATGTACGTACCTAGAGGGGTTAGCGAGATTGTTAATCGGGATTTACCGATCAGTGTTGTGAAGTGCGTTTGGATGGAAATGTGTGCTCGGTGCGAATAGTCGCGGTGTGATGATCCTGTGCTAAGTGAATGTGTGTTCAAATTTCGATGCTGTGCCTTTCGAATGTGACGTCTAAGCAGAGTGTTACACTGTCCATCAATTGCTTAGGTATCGTTCGATGCCATGTCACAATGCTGCTCTTCAGAAACTAATCAGAGAGTCCGATTTAATTAGACATCAATTTCAAGCAACTGTGGTCCGTGGTGGTCGTTCGACATGCTAGACTTCTTCGTCTGACGGGAAAACATTTTTGAAAAAAGGAATGAAGAACTCAATTGTCAGTTATAAGAAATGTGATGAATTGTGGTGGAAAACTAAAGGAAATTCATTCAAGTGCTTAAACAAATAGTAAGTCTGAGCTAAGGACTCGAAGAAAATATTCAGATCAGAAAAACATAAGTCACACAGAACTTATTGCGGTATTCCAACATTTGAAAGATCCTGCAAATCACGAGCTAACTTAAAAATGTTGAAAAAATCAAAGAGATGTAATGAGAGAAAATGCCTGTCCTTCTGCATAAGAATCCAGAAGTTGCCTAGAAGACAGCAGACGTCAAATTTTGTACACAGCGTCCCTTAAAATTGTTGACAGAGCTTGCGTAGCATTTTTTCAGACATCTCAATGAAAGTCATTGGCATTATTTCGTGGGATCAACTGTCAAAAATTCAGCATTAAGTTCCAACAGAACCTACATCGCCGGTGGAGAAGCGGCCACTCTGCTGTGAAGTCTCGATTATAGCTGATTTCTGGAAGAAAGGATGTTTTCTTCCTCCTTCAAAGCTGGTAAGAAAGGAAGTACATTGGCTCTTTAATTGCCGGCCATCAGTAATAATTGTAGTTCGGAAAATGCCGTGTGAAAACTGAATAACAGCAGGTAAGTGCTTATACACTAATAAACATTGCAACATTATCTACAAATTGCAAGTCAAATGTAAAATGAAGACGCAGTGACGACGAGAAGGAGAAAGCTATTGTCCAAGCTCTCTAAAAATGCAGTGTTCTCTCCTCGCAAAGGAGAAGTGACTTAGGAGCTTACTTCATCAAGCAGAGTTAGTGTCTTCATCGCTTATCGAAAGCATCAACTAATTTGGGGAATATGATCGACTAGATTTGCGTTGTCAATACGAGCGTAAGTGTGACTGCTACTTGCCTACAGTCAACCGCTCTAAACTTATCTGACCTAAGCGATGGGGTAACAAATAAGATACACTTCGTGTAAAGTTCAAGGCTTTACGTCTAAATTAGAGACGTAAAGAGACTCAAGTCAACTTAACCAATCGATCGAGTATACAGAAATATTAAAATGTGATCGTAATAGCTTCGTTCAGTTTCGTTAAGTTTCGTTAAATTTGGTTCAATTGCATCGTTATGTCTTCTTTTGTGTAACCGATGTAGAATTTTCATGCGAAGGCACCAAGAATGAGCTCCGCTGTTCTTCTTATCGTCCGGCTTTCGACGCCATATAGCAGGACTCTTTTGTGAATCTGACTCCTGGTCAGTTGTTTAGACAAACCCAAGTAGCAGCTCTTGCCAAGGGTGATTCTGCTTCAGATCTCCACTAGGATGTCGTTTGTGGTGTTCACGTTTGCCAGAGGTAGACAAACTCCTTTACTAACTCAACCAGTAACTGTCGATAGTGAACATTTTCATTAAGTGCAGTAAATGCGTGGATTATGACCATATCATCGGTGGCTTAGTTTTCTTGCTGCACATCTTCGTTACAAGAAGAGAACATGTTCCCATTTCAGTCGTTTCTTTTTCAAATCCTTCCTAATCAGTGCACGAATTAAAACATGTTATAATAGCGGCGTTCACACTCAACAATTTGTCGTGGCGATTTGCTTGACAACCTTGGTCGGTTGGCCAAATCGTCAATGTGAACGCTAATTACAACCAAACCGCAGACTTGTAGTGCGATAGACAAGACATTTTGACTTTTCAGTAAGGTGTGAACACGTGTTGTACAAGTTCAGTGCATTTTTCATTTCTGATTGGGACATTAATGACTACACATCGGCGGAATGAATAATTACATCAAATGTGGAAAAAAAATGTTGTCTGGACAATTTCCTGACAGAGGTTCAGTAAAAAGTGAACAATGCAAAAATAAAGTGTTAAAGAAATGGATTTAGTGGATTTTGCGGATTTAGCAAAACGGGCGCTAAATCTAAAATCTGAGAAACTTCCGCCTTTTGCCAAGAATCTTCAGCCAATCTACCTCAACAACTCCTCATACCTCGGGAGCATTTTCATTTAATTCTCTTAACAAGATATCGGAAGAGAAATCCTTTCTTTGTTTTCATGGTTTCACCCAAGCTCGTTTTTTCTCCGATCTAGCCTTTTCTTCATTTTCCACGATTTCAATTAGCAAAACAGAAAGTAATGCGCGCTCGGCAATTATAAGCAATCACTTCGAAGTTTCTCTTTGAACTGAAGTTTACCGGCATATTTCGTCTATGAACCCTAAACACGATTTTGTCGCGACAAATTGTTGAGGGTGAACTTACTGCTAATTGCAGTAAGAGTCCTTTAATTCTTCAAAATTGATGATTGCTCTGATAGTTTGCGTTCATAAATTTGTCCATAGTTAGTATAGACAGATGTTAAGAGAGCATTTCGTTTAAGTCTCAACGCTTCTATCTGGAGCTGGTGATTCATTTTGGTCAGGCTTTCGTTAATGGGGAAACTTTTCGATGAGTTGATGCCTTCTTGTCCATGGGATAAGAGGCTACCGCTCTCAACAGGCTTTGCTTTTTCTCGCTTGTCCACTAACCTCAAAGTGATGCTAGCTTCAGTCGGTTGTGTGATGTTGGAGGGGCGTAGCAATGCTCTTCACCTCACTGGACCGGACATTGATTTGATGGTGGAGCAAATATTGGTGAAGAGAGTCTCCAGGTTCTCGTTCGGAGTTTCGGGCACTCCGAAGATTACAGCATCGGAGCATAATTTGTTCCTCTCCATGACATCAACACGAGCAATTTTTTCCCTGTTTTGCTTAATGCGTCGGTCCAGCAGCACTTTTGTTTCTCTGATTTGATATGTTAAGCGATCATCAAGAGCAGGGCTGCCGCTATGCGACTTTTGTCGCAATTTGACACTTTTTTGAGGCTGCGACGCGCCGGGAGACCATAAAATGACTTCGGCGACTATTTCATATCAAACATATCTCTTTCACGAAACACGTAGTATATAATTATAAGAAAAATCAACTAAATGAATGCACCACTCGTAAGCAGGGTAACACCTTAAAATTAGTAGCGATATCGGACAACTCCGACTTTTTTTTGTCCTTAAACACTTTTTTGTGCAACTTTCTCAAATGTTTCAGCGGCAACCGTGAACAAGAGCCGTAAGTTTTGCATCCAGCAACTGGGTAAAGTTCTCCGTCCATTTCTCGAGTTTGCTTTCAATGCGGACCCACAGTTTATCAGCGATGTTTGCTGTGTTTTGCTCATTCAGCTGGACCAGAGAGCTTTAGGTGAGCATTGTTGTTGTTGAGAACGACCGAGTCGTGCTTCGAGAGGCATTGTTGTACTATAGGGAGAATTTAAGATGTTTGACCGTAACAAAGGCAAAACGAAAGTGCAAAATCGTCAAATAAAATTGACTAGCGAGTTCACTGTTTTGAACTAAATGAAATAAGTTGTAGTGTCTTTTGTACGTAAATCGTATTCTAGGGCATTTAGGACTCTATAATAAGAAACTCGTGAATGAATTTGGATGAAGGAAAAAGGTGTCCAGCACGTGTCTAAGGTATACTCAACAGTTTCTGCATTTTCCAAGTTCCAAAGCCCCCTCTTTTTAAATATTGAGTCAAGTATTGAACCGATACTTGTGAAGCTGAGGACACGCTTCATATGGAGAAAGTCTCATTTTCATCGATTCCACAGTGTGTTTACACCTTCTGTAATTAACTTCGACTGAGTTTTTTTGAGATGGCTATAGATTCCAAACGATAAAGGAATTATCAAAGAAACTGTTACATACAGTGGTGGAAAAGATAATAGAAACAAGATGGTTTCATGGTACTTAATTTGACAGAAGACGTACACCCAGCATATTCTAGTTGTTGTTTGTAGTGTGTACTGTTATAAGTAACACGGCTTTTATTGGTCATATGTAAAAAAAAAAAATAACAAAAATGGTGATGGATGATTTTGTGTTTTCGCCGATTTTAGCCTGAATAAAAATAAGAGAAACAAAGTGAGTTTAAGGAATTGTATGCGAAAAAGTAGTGACATTACCGTTTGGATGCATCATATTCATTAATATTTTGTCGTTGAACCTTTGTTTTTAATTCCAGCAGCGCACCTTCGACCCATGGAATGAACCAACTTGGTGCAAGTTTCAATAGGAATGGATTTTTGACCACACTTGTTCCTTGCTGGTGGCTCTAGAGTCCCCGACATCCCGTTTGAGAATCCCCCTTAGGTGTTATACTGGGTTAAGAACGGGTGATTGCGATGGCCTCTCCATAACTGTTATTTTATGAGGCGTCATTGTCTTGCATGAACTCCTGTGTTTTGTATTTCTACATAATCGACAGCACACATTATGTTTCTTACCCAAAAGATTGGACCAACCCCAGAAGCCCAAAAGCACCCCAGACCATAATGTTACCTCCAGCATGCTTAACTGTTTTTTTCTTGTGTGTATTTGGGATCGAATTCGGTGTTCTTTGGTCGTCTCGCGTTTCTCTCACATTTTCCCCATCAGAACTAAACAAATTAATTATTGCTTCATCAGACCAGAAGACGTTATTCCAATTTTGCAGATGAAGATGCTTGTGCGCGAAATGCAATGTGACAGTCAAACTGCGATCAAATTGGCAGGGATTTTTGTTTTGTTGCAGGATTGCAGGGAAGCCGAAAAGTGGACTTTTCCATGCCAAAATGCTTCCTAAGAACATCATACGGAAATTCTCTTATTTTTTTAAAGAAATTTCTGTTATTTGGAACATGTTTCGACTTCCAGTTCTTTTTAGTTAAAAGCATGGCCCCTTCCGCGTATTTTGCTACGGTTTCATGATTTAATATTTTTGAAAGTTGGTCAGTTTATTGTATTTATTAAACATTAAACCTAGTATCTTTTTAGACATGTAGACATTCATTTTATCAATACAAATGTCAACCAAACACTTTTTGTGTCGTCCACTGATGTTGCATTTATGAATACTTTTTTGACAATGCTGACCTGCTGCAAACTTGCGGCAGTATTCGTGTTCATAAATGTATTAAGAGAATATTTTGTGCAGTGCAGGGGCAACAACCGAAGTCCACGAACCATTTTCGTAAAATGTTCACTATATTGCCTTAAACTGTTTAACAAATTGATACTGGCAGTACTCAAAACACTATTCTTAGTGTATTTCTTTCAAAATTGGAGCCATTGATGAACACTGTTGTTTCTATTATTTTTTTCCAGCCACTCGCCGTTTTTATTATTTGCGGTGATTAAAAACTGATAAGACCACGCAGCTGCATAATCCTAAAGTGCAGTTAGGTAGAAATTGCCCACAGAAGGGTTAAGCTGACCTTTTTTGCTGACTTTTAGTTTATTTTACTGATATTCTACGGCATTTCAAAGCATTGGGCATTATAGAAACCATTGGTTTCGCTTTAGGAAGCGTATCCGTAGCCTCATTACAGCACGTCACGAGTTGCTCAAGATCCTTCAAAACTGTTACTTCCTCAATTTATATTGATGCAGGATTTGGACACACTTGTAAGAAGGTATTGTTTAAAAGATCAAAAAACTTAATTATTCTCTGTGCATTCCATCTTGTTGGATATTGCAACAATCATTTTACGTTTGACATCTCTGTGTCGAGGTAGACGAATATTATACTCTGTGTGACGTTCTTGTCGTGTTCTCGATGGTCTAACCTTTCTTTTCTTTCCTAGATAGCCCATCGAGGCTAGATCGCATTGTCTGAGGTTTCTCTGTACTCTTGTTGGTTGGATCTGCAAAATAAAAATAAAATGAAAGCAACTCTGACAGACATTAGTTCGGTTCTCCGTCCGCCTAGTCTTTCGAGTGTTAGGCAACATCAACTTCAATTGTCGTCTGTTTTCTTCTGACTCTCCTTCTAGATGACCTGCCCATCATGTCACATGTGTGTATCACTTGGAGTCCAACGACTTGTATTTCCCCACTAAAAGTGGCCTACTACACAACACATTCTCCACCCACAATCCCCCCGCATCAAACGAGACGAAAACATTCGCCACAGGATTCAATTCATGCAGTCCAAACAATGTTCTGCCATTCAAATAGCAAATTGCCGACGGCGGGTGGCGGTGAAAAAATAAATAACGATAAATCCTCACAAAGCAAATTTGTGAATCTGACCTCAAATGCAATTTTCGAATGTTCCAAAATCCCGGAATCATGAATACTCGCACATGTGAACTGCTCGCACGTGAAAACCAGTTTTTCAATCTAAGAAACAGGAAAATCTCTAAACTGTCAGCTGCATGGATTAGTTTTTGTTTCAACTCGTCCATATTTCAATTCGTTCCAAAGCGACGAAAAAAAGGATAAACTGTTACAACTACCAACAGCCCACTTGCACGACACCGAATGTATGTGCAGGCAAATGTATCGCATGGAGGGAGGAAGTTCCCTAAAGTACAAATGAGAGAGAGAGAAAGCAAATCCAGAGGTAAGCTGCAAATTACCGTCGCGGCACAAATTGCAGTCAAACATAACTAACGCGCTTATATGCAAATGCTCCTAAAATACCGCTTAAATGTATGTGCGCTCACACACCATCACACATTCAGGACGAAGTGTACTCGGTCGCATTTCGTTTTTCGTCGTTTTTGAATTTTTCATATTTTCATCTCTGCCACCGACCCCAACTCCAATTTGAAATTCCTGGATATGACGGTATGCAAATTACTATCGGGAATCCTTTCGCGGAAGTACCTACCGTGTGACCCGTTTTTTCTCTCTCCTCCATTCGTCCGCGTGTTCGTTCCTGTGCCAGTAGCGCGGTGTGCACGCGGGGCGCTATGTTTGTATTTGCTGGCTGTCTGGCGAGAAAATCCAGTTTCTGCCCGGCATAAAAGGGTTCAGAAAAAAAATCTGTTTAAATAAATCGTCCCAAAACGACACAATAAAAAAAAGTAGAAAAAAAGTAACCGGGGGAAGAAGGAAGCGCAGGACCAACTGAATGGAACGGTTAACAACCGGTCACGTCTAGGCGAACAATATTGCTTCTGGCATGGCACCCGGCTGCCATCATGTCTCGGAATGGAGATTTTTTTGTTGTCCTCTTTTTTTTGCTATAATTTAAATATTCGGACTGAATTGGATTCTAGTGCTGAAGAGATGAGAGCACGGATCATCGAGGAAACCAAACCAAATCACAAAACAAACACAGTCGCACACAAACGCGCCAGACGCATACACGATTCGTGCAGATGACGACGACGTGTAAAGGGGTGATTCGAGGTCGAGATGCTGAGGTCAGTGTCAGTTCAGTGTCCTGCTGTCCGTGTCGGTGTTTTCTGTACAGGTTGACAGATGCCCGGGTATAACGTCGGGTCGATGTGTTTGCTTTTTTGTTAATTAATTTTGTGTTTGGGAAATCCGTCTTTGGCTTGGGCATTCAATTGACATTGAAAAGGTTAATGACTGTTCAGAGGTAGTTTTTAATTCAAAACGGGTTTGCCATGGTTAAATAAGAGCGTTGACGTGTTTTGGATTTTTGATCGTGTGAACATTCTCTTCAATGGCTGTGCATTTACTAGTGTTTTCAGGTGCTTACACAAAAGCCATGTCTTGACGAGGTTGATCTTTTGAAAGTGGATAACTTCACGACTGGCTTCGACATCAGCCACACATGGTGTGCCTATTATTGAGTAGGTTCAGTAGATCGACAAGTCTGTGCCGGTTCGAACTTTCTGAGTTGGTCATCGTTCCAGTTCCACATACGGACTGCATCGCTGGCCGCTACAACTCCTTTCTCAACCATATTTCTAGAACAGTACGTGCTCACGGCACAAAGTTGAACTGAAATTACATTTTTGAGCAGCGAACATAGTCCGCGCAGTCTCATATGAGACCAGTACAGCAGAATCTCGATAATGTGAACTAATTAAGACATGGTCAGTTCACATTTTAGGGAGATTCACATGACGAATAGGAAAATAAGACACTTTTTTTTTTTGCTGAAAAGTACATGTTTAATGATGCTTAGTTGTGCTTTAGTTTTGTGGCTAGCGCAATCCTTTACTAAATTATCTTGAAGCCAGTCTAGGAATATGTCCGTTCTCTTCCTTTGCTTTACTTGTACAACACAGGCACATTAAATCCAGAAAACGTCCGGGGGATTCCGATTATGAGAGGTTTTAATGTGTGTTCCAGTCGAATTTGATGATCGCAAAATAGTCACATGTTCCTTTTGCATCTTTGGATGACACAAGAGTTTTCAGTCTGCTTTGCAGTTTCATGGTTGCATACAATTCCCCCCTCCCCAATCTATTTCTTAATATTCGCACTCCATAACTCCACACTCGGTGCCACAAGGCACCGAGGATGGAAATACCAGAACACCAGAAGAAACATACATGCGAACGTGAGCGAGTAACGTACAATGTTTCCGCTCTGAGATAGCGCCATGTTCATATTTGCTGTCACCTTGTCCCTTTAACGAAATCAAAAACTAGGTTTACGAACTAAAAAGATATTTATTTTCATCAAAAAGGGACAACCTTCCGACTTTACACTTCAAACTGATCAGTCTACTCTTACAAAACTAATCTTAAATTATAACTCGCAGACAAAGAATCATATTATAAAAAGGATAATCAAAAGTGCGTAGTCGCACAAAGCAAAGAATGCTTTATTGTTTACGCATGTGGCTGCGTGGTCCGATAATGGATAAAGTGCGTGCGCATAAGTATTCTTCAATATTCTTTAGTACGGTCCAAGAATATTGGACGCAGTTAAAGGTCGAATATTTATGTGGCAGAAAATTAAAAGACATGGACTCTTTCAATGAGTCACTGTGTTCTTTATTAGTTTGGTCGGATATGTCACTCTTTGAATACAGCTTGCGAATACCAAAAAAATGGTCACGAGTTCTAGAGTAGGTAATGCATTATTTTTCCAGTTCAAATTATACTGGATTGTTCACATTATCGAGATTCTACTGTATGCAGAGTACTCAGTCAGTTTGAGGAAACCTCATGCAATCAGATGAGTTTGAATTGCGTGTACTCGTTTGCGGCATCGAATGTGTGTTAAAATATATGGATCTAGTCAGATGCCTAGGTATCTGACTGCAGTCCTTTGCACCCATGATACAGAGTCGTCTAACAACTAAGAACCGTCAATTTTTTTTTTTTTTGTCGGCAGAGGCTGAACAGAACTTCGACTGACAGTCGTCTCGAGTCACCATGCGAGTCATATAAGTTTTTATCTTATAAGGTTTTGGTCTGCTCCATTCGAGCTATACTTAAGAACTAACTGACGGAGTGATATATATTTTAAGCTTAAAATTACACCTATGCCCAGCACCATCTCATGCTCCGCGTATTATGTTGCACCTCGTGTGTTCGTTGGAATGCAATGATATCGGGTGCATTCGTGGTATGTTCCTCGTAGACGTCGCCGTCAGCAGCTTCCGATGGAATAAAACATTGTTGTGAGACTATCTCCAGGGTGAAAGCTAGATTTTATAGGGTGGCTTGTATGTCGTTAACTTATACATGTCAATGCCAGCAATCACCGATGCTGCTCAAAATCAACCCCACGAGATAATGATTCGTAGTCTAAGATGACGACATATTCATACGATCGTCAAATAAATGATAAATCCAGTCTAATGGCGAAGTCAAAGTTAAGGAAATGGACCGATCACATCAGCTCAGGGTGCGATAATCGATGACGATCGGATATGAAAGGGCTGAGATGCAGATTGAAGAGAACTAGAGTCGCAGCTAGAGTTAAAGATTTTCTTTTAAATAAATATTTAAAATTTTTTTGTTTGAGCTTTTCTTCTTATTCGCACAAATAATCCAAGATAAATATTGGGTATAACGTATTGCCCATCTGAAGCTATGACTTTTTCCCATCTCTCCGGCAATTTGTGGATCCCAACCCAAAAGAACTACGCTGGATTGGCAGCCAAGAATGAGTCAAGTCAATTTTTGGTATTCTGCTCTGATGTGAACCGTATTTCAGTGAGGGCGTTCTCGGGCGTTGACCGGAACAAATTGTAAAACTTCCAATTCACTGTTTTCCAAATAGTTCTTAACCGGAATAGCAACTTTTTGCCGAGCGTTGTCATGCGGAAAATTATTGCCTCGTGTCTGGTCGCAGCATATTCCGGGCGTTTTTCGGCTACTGCTCTCTTCAAATGGATTAATTGTGTTCGGTAGCGTTGTCCATTGATGGTTTCACTCGGTTTTAGAAGCTCATAATAAAGCACATCCTTCTGACCCCCCCAGCTAACGCATGTTCACCATAAACTTCCACCAAAATATGATGACTTTCGGCAGCAGTTTTCTACATATTAAAGTAATGAAGAAGAACTCCTCGCAAAAACACTTTTTCAGGCACAAAGTTCGACATATTTGAGTAAAAAAAAAATTATTGTTGTTTACGCTTCAAATGAATGATATATACTGAAATGACGTACAATGACAGTAGCTTTCCAACGCATGTTCCAATGGAATAATACAAGTTACGCCATCTCTTAGCAAACCGCACGAATTAAGTTATTGACCCAATATATAATTTGCGAGAGAAAGGCTATGGCTTCGATCTTTGTACCAGATCTGTAGTCAGTCACCTGCGTATGCGACCACGTAATATATGTTGAACATGAACGATGAGTTAACAGCACCAGGTTAAGGGTGCTACCCGCGTCACATTTTGGCTGGTGTAGTCTAATCGATCCAATTCAGCAAACTGTGCTTCTGATAAAGCGATAAAACCGACTGACACTTGTGGCGCTTCAGACAGGTTCCGAGGTAACTTTTCATTCTACGTGAGAGGGTGCTGGGCAAAAACAAGTTCGAAATGATTGAACGAAAGCGGGCACCATTGACAGTAATGTTGTTTCAAGAACATCTTAATAATAAAATACGGCACCGGTCCAAAAAATCGACAGGTCTTGTATTGCCTGAGGTTGGCCCTTGGCTATTTCTGGCTCATTTTTATACACCTACACGCATTTCAATTTAGCCAAAGTTCATTATTGTCAAACTCAACTGCTTACCTCCAGCACTAGAAATAACCCAAAATTTAATTCCATAAAATAAACTTTGTGAAATCTAGGCTCCATCAGGTTGTGTGTATACGTTACACATCCTCCAGCATTATTCTTCAATTTCCAACAAACTTTGTGTACTCACAAATTCCGGAGTGGTTGCCGCAAATTCCTTCCTGTATACGTTTCGCAGAGCTCCTTCGTCCAGGCCACCGCACTTCACGCCACCCTCTTCAGTCGAGACAAGCTGAAAGCAGACGCCCAACTAGAAACATATCCAACCGAGTATAAATAATTACCTCAATCATAACTTTTTCCTTTAACACCCAGAAGGCGTCCGCCCAAGACCAGCTGACCACCGCCACCCATCCGTTACAGTTTCCCTTTCATTAATATAAAATTGTCCAAGGAAAGAGGAGAAACTACAAGAGGAAACCAACGAAAAAAAAAGCAGAAACACAACAGAGAATACTTTTTAATGTAAACATCAGGCAGAGCAAGGACACTGGTCGTTTGTGACTTTATTACCAAGCTTAGCAGCGAAAGTCTCCGCCATAAGATGCCGGCTGGCCATCTCGTTTCACTCCGGCTGTTGGTCCTTTTTGCGCGGCAAGGACATAATGAAACTCCGTCTATGTCCCGATGCCCTGTGTTGCGTTGTTTTGTTGTATTTACAGCAAGTAGGTGACCCTATTTTGTACTTATGTGAATAATCATGGAATTGTGAACGTGCTTGCTCTCGCTCTCTTCTCGTTCAGAGCCAGAGCAGACGTCTTGACCTAGGTCAGGATCATTTTTACTACGAGATGCTAATTGCTTTTACGTTCATTCACTCCAAACGAGAGGGTGCCCGGCCAAGGCGGTTGGCTGTGGCTAAGGGATGACAGCTGATGCAGATGGAGTATGGGTGAGGATGAAAGTTTTTAATTTCATTTATTAAACTGGGAAATGGCAGAATGGACGAAAGGAAGCGAGAAATGGACTGGAAAAGAGTTGAGTCTGGGGCACGATGGTAGGTGGGGGTGATGGCACGTGATGACACTAGAAATTGAGAGCGTGATGTTGCAGAGGGGAGGGAGGCGAGAAATGGGGATGAACAAGGCGAGGATGGTGTTCAAATATTTGTTTCTCTCAACAGTATTAGAAGGAAGAGGTAGCTTTTGGGTGGAAGCTAGGTTCGAAAATGCTCCCACAATTGTGGAATTCTTTGCCCACGGCGACTTGGTTTTGGGCATGGACAGCTTTTTTCCGAAATTGTTTTTTTTTAGATGCCCCGCTAATGCCCAGTACTTACACGGAGAGGCAGAAGTATTCAGATTTCACGTCTCGACCGAGTTCAAAAGAAATGACGGCCACTAGGCGGCAAAAGTTAGTTCGGTTCGATTGTTCTTAAAGAGCTAATGTTTCCATTCGAATTCGACTCAAATCCAGCCCTCATGCACGCAATATAACAGAGAATAGTGCAACCTGTCGACATCATTCACCAAGGTCCATCGCCCAGACAGCCCATTGCCTCTTTGGAAGTTCAGAAAAAGCGACGCCTTCACATCTTCAGTCTTCTTCACTCTTCAAACTGTGTACTTCCCATTATGTAATACCTTCGGTAAACACTATAAATCAAATTGTTCAAACATTTTAATACACCGCCCTCCCCCAGGAAGCGCCCGAAATCTCCCATTGACGCGAGAAAAACAAGAATCAACAAAATTAATAACTGCAAAGTTTACACATAAATGTGCCCGAGAGATAAAAATTTTTATCAATAAACTCGTCGCGAAATAGACAATTCCTTGAATATTTCTCCAAGGACCTGGCGCCTCCACCTCCTCGCTCTCATGCACATACATACATACGCGCCATCAGCATTGTTGCCACCACCGCCGCAGTCGTCGGATGTGAGCACGGAAAATACCCATACAGACGCACCAAGAAGAAAAAAAACCAAGAAAGGCAGGAACACTGAAGAGAAAATAAATATTCACTGTCTCTTGTCGAAGGATATCTTCCACCATCGCCACCACCACCACCCACCATACGGAGATCGACCCGAAATGGGGCTTTGCTGAAAAGCCATAAATTCTCCGCTAAGCGAAGCGTTCATAACCTTCTGTCCTTTTCTTGCGAAATATTCCCTCCTCTCTCCAAGGAAACTTACTTATCCTTACAGATTCGGCATAGCCAACGCCACTCCAACCACCACCACCCACAGTTTTTCCCTGGCCAAACAGGGAGTAAAAGTAAATCGAAAAAATGAAAAGCGGACAAAAAAAACCGAAAACTGTGAAAGAGTGGGTCGAGGGATGTGTATGTGGCAGGACGACGACACATAATGGACGCGGAAAGGACAAGCACAGCAGTAGCCCACCACCACCGCCACCGTCAGCAGCAGCAGCTCCGGTGGCGGTGGTGGCATAAAACTGGGTTATGGGATAATGCCCGTGCTTCTTTTCTGGTATACGATTTCGACGATTTCTTGCACGGCAGGGGGGACGTGGAAGGCAAGGAAGCGTAAGGAGCTGAGCTCTTCTGATCAATTTTTCTTCTTTTCATTCGGATTTTTTTTCCTTTCCTTTTTTACTGCTCACGACGCGCGGAAAAATGGAAAATGCTTTTTAAGGATATACGACGAACCCATGTACATTTTTCTTGTGCTTTCTTCCTCTCGGTTGTCTGCATACTCAGAGCCACCCCGGGTTGATGGTTAGGATTATGCACGTATCTCATGATAACACCCTTCGTGTTATTCATCATGCGATACGCATAATGGAGGCGCTTTGCGTTAGAAATGAAAACACTTTCCACCACCGCCCCGCCCTCGCCCAAGTCTCTCTGGTGTGCTTATTTTTGTAAATATGAACATTTAGTGCGTACTCCTTGTGGTGGGGGTGGTCGCCTTATGCGAAACTTGAGTAATGTGCAATTTTTCATTTCCACTCGAGTAAACATATTGTAATTCATATTCTTGTATCTTTTGCCGTTGGTTTTGCTTTCGTCGTTATTTGTGGGCGATATTTATTTTGTTTACTTTCCGCTGAGACACGTGGGGATTGCCTAAAACCAACTCCATGGTCTATGTGTTGGCCAAGTAGTCGTGTTTTGATGACTCAGTCGAGTAACAAATCAACTTCGCTGCATCAGCCGCAAACTCGAACTTCTTTGCCAAAGCCTCCACAAACTCCAGCAAGAGCAGTCGACGTTGTTCAGAAATTCGATTGCATTTTTTACAAGTTCGTTGGGAGTCGCGGGTTTATATTCCTCCTTTTCTTCTAGCTCTTCAGTTCGGCTCTCCATTCAATGAGAATTATATGGCTAGCGCTACAGCCCGTAGATGGCCAGGGCCTAGCTTCTCAGCAACCACTGGTGTTGTGCGTGCTATTGTTCTCTCACGATTGGCAGGGACCTACAGTTGTATGCCGACTCCCAAAGGAGAAGTTTTTACGAGGCAGTTTCTACTCCTTGAGCATTGTCAGTGACCCGAAAGAGGTTAGGCCGTGGAAATTATTTGGCTCGTCCCGGGAATTGACCTTGGGCTGAGTAGGCTCAAGTGCTTAGGGTTCGACGCACCAACCCACAACGCCACGACAGCCCTCGGCTCTCCACTCGAATGCCAAAATCAACTAACTCCTGTCTTCCCTCTGGTCTTCTGCGAGCTGCGAGCAAGCACTGCATGGCAACTTGACAAATCTTGTTGTTCTCCGGATTGCCATCTTAGGTCCGACTGGGCCACGCTGACGTTCCAGTTTCTTCCCAGTTTCAAAGAAGCATACAAACTAGGATTGCCAGATTTTTTTCGGAGCCCAACATCACAAAAATGTGGTAAGGTACCGGGATTTACATTTTTTTTCTCGGGTCAATTAAAAACTTAATTTTTAAAGAAGGCTGGGATAATGACTTTTAAATTTAAAACACAATTAATTCAGGCCAGGTCACAATGCAAAAGTTATTTTCCAAATAATTAGGAGGTGCTTACACTAAGTTTACCCGGGCAATAAGGTGTCCCGGCGGGACATTTGAATTTATGTCTAAAAACCGGGATGTCCCTGGGAAAAAAACCGGAAAACCGATCCACTCTAAAATGTGAACTTCGGACCATTTATTCGTCTTCGAAAATATGTATTTTTTTATCGCGTCTTTGTGTCTTTTCTTGTTTGCTTGCAAAATCTAAAGGTTTTAAGAGGGAACAGGCGACAGTAAAAGCTGAATATGGCGCCATCCCAGAGCAGGCTCATTGGACGTTACTCGCAGTCTCGGCCATTTCTATTTTTTTCTATGGCTCCTTCGAAGCAAATGCAACAACCAATGAAAAAGCTGTGATTTTGAGGAATCTTGGTAACTGGCCTCCCAAAATTAGCTAGCGAAGAAGTATGGGGTTACAAGAGGCACTCGGAAATTGAAAAACCTTAAAGTAGGCAGAGATGCTCAAATGGAAACTGCCCTCTTTGAATGGCTTCCGAAAAGGCTTTCTTTTCTACCAAAAATACTTATTTCTGGTCTGTGATGAAGGAGATGTCCAACTTCTACCTCTCCCGCCCCTTAACATTTTTGATAACCACATTTTATACCGTTTTTTAAAGCCAAATTGAACAATCCGAAAGCGGCATTTACGTTATTTCGTGAATTACTGTCAAAAATTCATGAATAACCATCAAAAAGCTTCTGAAATTCGTCGATGGACTAGGGCTCAATCAGCTGAGAAGTTGGGCATCCCTTAAAACCTCATTTCTGGAAAAGACACATGACAAATTAAAAGCTTAAAAGTCGGTCTTTGACAATTAAGAAATGGTTAAGTGGAAGTAGTGGTGAATATTTTTGAATAGGACCGAGCTCATGTTTTTTGGACAGGCTTTGTAGTAGAAGATTGGCATGCCTTCGTCAGACATTCTCATGCTCCAGAACAGATTTATAATGGTGCTGAGAGTGCTCTATAATGGAAACTTCTTCCTGGGAAGGCTCTTGTGTTGCACACCATAAGACAACTGCACCAGGCAGAAAAACAAGCAAGGAACGTGTGACTTTGTTGGCATCAACAAATGCGACTTCTTCTTCCTAGGGCTCTACAGTCCGGGGTGGAACTGGGCTTCACTCAAGATGCCTCCCCAACCGGCGTGATATCTCGCCAACTGCCTCCAGTTTCGCACACCAACCCGACTGAGGTGTCCCACGACGTGTGTGCTCCACTTTGTACATGGGTGTCCTCTATTATTATTATTATAATTATTATAATATTGAATTGAGAGACTTGGCCCGATACCGGGGGAGAGTGTCAATGGCGCCGTATTTGCGCGGCAGGTAAATGACCAATCATTGGTCTCTGTGAAATATTGCATTGCGATCTTTAGATCTATTGTGCCCCTTTTCAAAGCTTTGCTTAAGAGCTTTAGGCTCCCGCTGCGCGAGGGTAGAGGAAATGTATACTAGAGTATTCTCTCTAAGCCAGTTGTCTGTAGGAATCCCAAGATTTGATATGAATCACTAAATCCCAGTACAGGTTCTAGAAATTCATTCTAAAGAGAATCTGAAGACCTTCTTCTTCAGTCTACAGTGCCCTGTTAAGAAGCCTGTTAGGATACGGAGGTTGTTTTCGCTCATCCTGATGCATGCCTCAAACCTCTTCCGGTTATGTTGACCCAAGAGTTTCTTGGCCTACTTCACGCCATGAGCGTTGCTGCCCAGTTCCTTCTTTCTAGTTTGCTAAACTCTTCCCTGAGGACATGATCTCCTACAGCGCAGAATGGTTCCGGACTTATAAAATGTTTCACTGCTCGCGGCGAAGTCGGCCATTTCATTGCCTTCCATCCCTGAGTGGCCAGGTATCCAACAGAGTTTTACTTCTCCTCCTACTTTACTCCTTAAGCTTCTGTAGGCATTCCCAAACACACTTAGATTTGATCTTATAGGAGTCCAGTACCAGTATAGCTGCACGACTGTCCACCACTATTGCTATGTCGCAGTCGGTATAGTCAAGATTGATTTAAGCGCATCTTTCTATGGCGCAGACTTTTGCTTGAAAGATACTGCTGCGTATGCCCATGTGTTCGTAGAACTTTGTCCTCAAAGTTCAAATACTCCTGCCCCTTCCAACAAGAGCACACACAGTTGTTGTGGTGGTTGCTGTGGCAATCACACCCGGATCCAACTCGGACAGTAGCGAATGTCTCGTCTGAATGCTCTGTATTGCTCAAGCGATTCCTGGTGCTCTTGACACTGTGACAGAAGTTGAAATAGATCCAGGACTTAAAGCGATCGTATAGACCTTTGGGTGTTGGCCAAGACAATAATCTGAAAGCGTTCAAACACCACTTGTCACTGACTCATATACCATTCACGTCTTAGAACCACCGTATACTGCATAAAGTCCATGATCTGCTCGTACAATCTCCATTTCTTCTCTTGACTTCAGTTTTAAGCCACTGCCACCACGACGCTCCCATTATTTGGGCAGTCGCTCTTCTCAGCTTGTCAGCTCTAGTTTCAGAGACTCCTGACTGCCAGTGGTGTCAGAATATAGGTTCTAAAGAAACTGCACAAACGGATGATGACTACCAGTGCGGCGTCATAACGCTAGCGTCCGTTTAATGTGATTTACATTCAGTGAACCACAGACACTGGAAAGTCCAATTTAAGGACTTGATCATCGGGATCGGTAGCAGTGCCTGAAGCAATGGCTCTAGCACAAGTTGTCTCGTTACAAACAAAAGTCCCACTCAGACATTTTCAACTTTCTAGGCAACATTTTCAACGATTAATTTTAGATCTCTCCAGCCCCGCCAGTGCGTAGCCCATCTGTTCGCCCCCATCGTTGTAACTCAATCGAATCTGCGAAGTCCCGACAATGGATTACTCTCAGCAGCGACGTAAATAAGGAATGCCCTCCATCCAGTCACGTCAGTCACGGCGCCAGCCTTTTCCGAACTTCACTTTCTCTGTCATTTACCATTTCGCAGGATTCAGATTCAATTCCCCACAAAGTGAATGAAGGCAAGCACTGCAAAAGAAATCTCAACTGACTGACAAACAGTGCAACTGACAAACTTAAAATGGAAACCAGCATCCAGCAGCCAGCTACCAACAACCCGGCTTATTCCCCCATCACCCGGCCGAGGCGAGTTGAATTTTTGAAGAAAATCCCTTTTCGCAGCACACAATGAAGGATGAAAATGAAGACGGAGCTGGAAGACCCAGCCGAAGCAACGAACTCATAACAACATTCTGTATCTTCATCATTCCAGTCGATAATTTCATTTGGAGTGCAAAAAAAAAAGAACGAACCACCCCTCGACCAGCTCAGCCACCACCGGAGCCAAATCCCATTCTGGACGGGGGTCTTCAGTCTTCACAGTTTTTTTCTGTTGTTATTGTTCATCCTCTCTCGAGGATTTGCTGTTGAGCACTTCTGCAAACACGAAACACATGCATAGTCCGTACATTCGGACTGGCACAACGAAAGAATCCGTATCTCTCTTCCAGTAGCTCGTGCATCTGAAAGCTCATCTCAAGTCGTAGCAAACATTTTCAATTACTTTTCTGTGCTCTTGCTCCCGTCCGCTGGCGTCGCCCATCCCAACGGGAGATGCTGTCCTGTGTTGTGCTCCCACCTTGTTGTGCCACTGGCGCGCCATGGCGTGGCTAGGGAAGCCGGAGCTAGAGTGTGCTGTGCAATGTAGGTTCGATGCCATTCACCAACATGCAGTCAACTGCGAATAATGATGTATCCTTGTATCCTTGTCGCTCCCTGAGGAGGATTCAGCCATTTTTTCTTTCCACACTCCCACCCAATTGATAACGGCCCCTGGCTGGGGTGTGTTGTGGAGAGAAAAGCAAAGAATTCGCCATAACCTATTTGCGAAATGATTGTGCTCTATCCCATGTTTGCTTCGGAACTCACACCCCCTCTGTTATGTTCCACACACACACACACATGTGTGGATGCACACATACCAGCTGAAAGTCGCCCTCCTGAGCAAGTGAACGTCCTTTGTTCGTGCCCTTGCCATCTCGGATTTGACTTGTAAAACCGGCGCGCTTCAAAATGGTTGCGAATTTTTTCCCCGCTCCTGGCTGCCGCCTTGTAGGCAAGTTCATGCCCCCTCGTATGTCGTGTATGTGCAAATCCCGGAGAGAGGTCCTCTGCCCCCTCGTTGCAGCCCGACCACCGTCACTCGATTTATTGGGGTGACATGTGGCACTGCCATTATGGATGATTGTAGCGCACAGCAATGACAACGACAGCGACTACGGCCTGCAGGACGACAATGGGGGCGAGTGGTGGCGGCCCGAACGAGGGTAACGACGACGACGACGACGACGGCGGCCGGCATTGCGTCGTCGACTGCAGCAGGAGCTCCTCACTCTCAGACTCATGCGATAAGTTAACCCCTGCCAATGACACAAATTGCCGGTGGGTGGCTCTGGTGGTGGATTGCTGCGCTGGCGTTGCGCCTGTGTGCGTGGGTACGAGTGTGCATGACGAAAAAAATCAATAAAAAGTCTGAGCCGAAGATCCCGCATGGCAGACGTGTGCATGCATGCACGAGGAAATGCATTTGCAAAAGCGGTTTTGCGAGCATTTAAAAATGGATGACTTACATCGGTCCTCGAGTCAATTGAGCTTGAGGTTAGACGCACAAATTACGTGACACATGGTCCGTGGTTGAGGTGCACGCGGGCACGCTGTCTTGACCAACATTTTCAATTTTAATAAACCACGCTTGCGGCGTGAATCGTTGTGCCACGAGCCTTGAACTGGTCAATGGAGGTCCTGCGGTGAACTTCAATTTGTCCCGAGCCGAGGCACATTTATCGGAATCATTTTCTCTGCGCTTTGTTATGAGTTTTGTTGTTATCCTCGCCGGTGATGGTGGGCAGAAGGGCGCACTTGTGCACGAGCAACTTTCCAAGAAATGTGCTCGCGTTGAAGGACAAGCAAAGCAGTTGATGTGGACTTTGGGCGAGTCTATTGCGCCTGTAGCTGTCATTTACAAATTTGTGTGTGCTTTCTTTCGTTTTCTTATTCTTCAGAAGTTTTCACCGTTTATGATTTTGTCAAACTTTTATTGATTAAATTTTCGTTTTTTTTTTCAGATGGTCTCGGCCGAAGGGACAATGCAGACGGCTTAGACGAAGGAGCGCACACAAAGGATGCCATCAGATACAGACTTTGAGTCAGAAATTGGACCGGTGTGTGGTGCACGTGCAGAGGACATTCGAAGAAAAGCAAGGGAAATGTTTGTGTTCTGAGACGAAGGAATTCTCTTGCAGTGAAACCTCATGGATTTTGATTATTCTTACGGACTTTTGCAAACTAAAGGCATTTATTTATGTTGCGTTGTGTACCTCCTAGTTAAATTTCAAGTTTAGTTCTTAACTTGACTTTATTCAAATTATTAATAGTCTCTAGACTCTGTTATCATTTAGTCTTAAAACTAAGTCTTTTGGAATTTAAAATTCAACATGAATTTAAAATAAAGTGCTCCGATTGCAAGCAATACGTTCACGCAGGTAACCTTTCATGAATTCCTCAAGTAGTAAGAAATGGAGCTCCTTCAAATTCGTCGTCAGATATCCATGACGTCAATGATACGGGTGAAGAAGTTTTTGAGAGTGAACAAAAAAATACCGCGGAAGTCATCGGCCAAACTTTGTCACACAAGCAATGTCAAAAATCATATCCCTTTAGGATATCAATGAATTTCCAAAAAGATTGACTTCATAGAGTTAAAACTGCGTTCATCGAAGCAAAGGGATGGAAAGACACAGATGCCACGTCTATGGATCTAAACATATTTAGATCATCACATTGGGTCAAACTGGACTTAAGTGTGGCGTGGCCCAAGGACCTCTACCCACAGAAACATATTAAGATGCAGCTACGAACCAAAATATGTCAATACTAGATCTATCTTCGAATGTCATCTTCACGATGTCTGTGAGGAAGTCGGATAATTTGACATTCGCCGCTGGATGCCATTTATCCAAAGGATGCCATCAGATGCACAGGTTTGGAGCGTGCGAATGTATTTGTTCGTGGATCCCAAGACTGGCAAACGAAGAGCAGCCCCTAATGAGTGGTAAGAAGAAGATTTGCCTCGGATACCGCCTACCCTGGAGTGCCAGGGCCCCACCCACCGTACCTCATAATATGCGATCATCTGCTGGCAAATGATTCCCTGAGGTCCAGGACTATGCAGCGAAACCTTAGGCGCTTTCTCAGCCTGAGACAAGATTTAATAGAACTTTGCTCAACAATCTATGAATACTGGAAAAATACAGACCGAAATTATATATAAGTCACCATTTAGGCGAAGTACCTGCAAATTGTGCTTATTATGTTGGCTTTCTTGTTTTAATTGTAGAGGGTTTTCTAATATAGACTTGACAACGCAAACCATTTGAGGTGTCTTAAAAACTTCATCATCGGCTTGAAGTACAATCAAAACATTAATGAATTGAACTCGACTTCGTTCATATGGCCACCGCGAGCACTTTTGCAGCGGTCGATTCGTTGGACCCAATTTTCAACGACTCCGCCACACATTTCGCCCGAAACGGCCGCTCATTCGCGGTCAATGTTGGCTCAGATTTCTTCCAACGTCGTTGGCTTGCTGGCGCAAACCAATCACTGAACGTAGCCCCACAGAAAATGGTCAAGCGGGGTTAAATCGCACGAACTAGGCTTCGACTGGCCCATTTCTTGAGATAACACGCTCACCATACTTACTTAAAATTGCGGTCACCGACTCCGAATTTCGGTAGAAAATTTTTTAAATTTACAGACGTTGCTCGTTCGTGTACTTTACCACGATGAAAATGTTGAGTTTACTGAATAAATTGACAGTGACAGTTTGATGATTTGTGAAAGAGTGCGTTCACAAATTAAATTCAAAGCTGTCAAGTCCCACTTTGACGAACTACCATAAGTCTCTCGACTGTCACGAGAACAAATATTTTGTTCGATTTATGGAATGTTCAAGTTATTTTTTTTAATTACTCCCTTCATAACGAAACTTACATAATAGATAGAAATTTTTAGAACTAGACGAAGAATGTTATTTTATTTCTAACTCTAAGCCAAACGTAATCTTTATCTACGTCTTCCAACTTAACCTAACAGGGACTAAACTGTAAAGTGGTTATATTGACGGAACAACTAAAAACTTAATAACAAATGTACCCACCTGAAGCCGTTTATAAGCAATCTGATGAATATCAGTATGGTTTTAGGCCGGGGAAACAGGTGTTCACACTAGGGCAGATCCTTTAAGACCCAAGAAATGCAAATCGATACCCACCACCTATTCGTCCATTTGAAGGTCGCATATGACAACGTACATGAACACGAATTACACAGCGGCTTGTCTAGTTTTGACAACCAAACTCGCGGGATGGTGATGAAGATTTCTCGCAGCTTCATCAAGGTCGGTAACGAACTCACCGAGACCTTCAATGACCTTCAATATACAAAAAATATCAACTCACTGACTGGCGGTGACTCCTTTAACATCATCCTGAAGAAGATCGTGCAGAACTTCCACGCCAACACTATGGGCACGATCTTGCAGAAGTCCGTACAACTGTTAGCATATGCGGATGACATTGACGTGATTGGCTGAACACAGTGAGCCGTCAATGAGGAGTTTTCTGACATTGAAACGGAAGCGGCTAAAATGGCTCTAGCGGTGAACGAGGACAAATCGAAGTATATGCCGTCCTCAAGAGAGGACATACAACATCGATGTCTTGGACAGATCTTCACAAAGTCCATCTATAACCAACTTCGAGGTTGTCCAGGACTTCGTCTACCTTGGCTCCACAGTAAATAGTGCGAACAACACCAGCGCCGAGATCAGACACAGAGTAACTCTTGCCAACTGCTGTGTCTATGGGCTCAAGAGGCAATTAAGTAATAGAGTCATCTCTTGAAGGACCAAGCTGACTTTGTATAAGACCTTGATCCTCCCCGTTTTGTTGTACGGCGTAGAGGCATGAAGAATCTCAAACGCGGGTGAAGAAGTTCTTGGTCACTTCGAGAGGAAAGTCCTGCCCCCGATCTTTGGTCCTGTTTGAGGAAATACATAGCTCAGAAAAGTATGGATCTTCTGATGATGGTGATGTCGAATTACTATGACAAACTTATTTGACCTTTATTATGACTTATTTATTATTTGTATGTACCTGGATAGTAATTAGTTTGTTTTTATAGAGGGACTATGTATGTGTGTGTGAGGAGTGTCCACTTTTGTCTGGCTCACGTAAAGGGTTTCACTTTATTTAAAAACGGTGAAAATGATGTATTTTAAATTTTTTCTTTAATGTTCCCATTTTTATAAAAATTATGTTAAAGAATATTACATCAAAATGTTCAGGGTTAAATAAAATTAAATTAAAAAAGAAACTAATTTGTATTTTTAAATGCTTCAAAGAGAACTCTATTCGATGTAAATAAATAAAAAAATAAATAAGAAAATTGTATTGTGTTAAAAATGAAAAATTGAAAAATTTAAAACTGAGAATGAGCTTCACGTCATTGAAATACAATTTAATTTCCAAAATTGAACATAGTGCGAACAGAAGGGTTCTACTAATATTCTCATTGGGCAGAACAATTTAAAGCAGGATGCCGACAGTAGATATGCAAGCGCAGTACTTTTATAATATATGTAATAGTTCAGCAACCACCTGGTGTTGTGCGTGTTATTGTTCTTTCTTAGGAGGGACTTAGAGTTTTATGCCGACTCCGAACGTCAATTTGAGAGGCTTCTCATAGACTCTCTTTTTTTTTTTTTTTGTTTTATTTTTATTATCAAAATGTGTGGCCTGTTAAGAAAGTTCATGGCGACATGTGTTCAGCGGCGAAGCTCATTTTTGGCTCAATGGGTACGTAAATAAGCAGAATTATCGATTTTGGAGTGAATATCAGCCAGAAGCATTGCAAGAGCTACCAATGCATCGAGAAAAAGTCACAGTTTGGTGGCATCATTGGATCGTACTTCCTCAAAGATGATGCGAATCGTAACGTAACTGTGAATGGTGAGCGCTACCGTGAGATGATATCCAACTTTTTTTTGCCCAAAATGCAAGAGCTTGACTTGCATGACATGTGGTTTCAACAAGACGGTGCCACATGCCACACAGCACGCGCGTCAATGGACTTATTGAGAGGCGAGTTCGGTGAACATTTTATTTCACGTTCCGGACCGGTCAATTGGCCGCCTAGATCGTGCGATTTAACGCCTTTAGACTATTTTTTGTGGGGCTATGTTAAAGCTCGTGTCTGTACAGACAAGCCCGCTTCAATTGACGCATTGGAAGACAACATTCAAGCATTTATTCGTGAGATACCGGCCGAAATGTTGGAAAGAGTATGCCAAAATTGGACTAAGCGGATGGACCATTTGAGGCGCAGTCAAGGTCAACATTTGCATGAAATAATCTTCAAACATTAAATTGTATGTATATAGCTTTTAAAAAACCACCCATTATTTTGCTCTTACATGGAATCGAACCGAGGCAGGAAGGTTCAATTGCGTAGGGGTCGAGAACCAACCGAAAATGCCAAGGCAGTCCACTGGCTTTCCAAAAAAGAAACTACACAAAAATGTTTTATCTTGTTTTTCAAGCATATTAAACTGGTAATCTAGGACAATTGCTTGCCAGACAATCACTGTGTACAAATCGTTTGGCAGAATGACTTGGTGGTTTGTTTTTCTGATAGCTGCGGTATTTTATTTCCAGTCTACATATATTTTTTGTGTTTTTTGAGTTTTAACACAATGTGCGCCGCTGTCGAAAGATGCATTATTTTCATACACGTTTGTCCTAATTTTTCATTATCTTCACCCACCTGTGATGTGATCAATCGGCTGCTCCTTCTGCACCACAAAAATACAATTTCATTCGAAATCAATGATGGTCCGGCTACTGTGGAATTCCTCGCCGCTGCTTGACCAATGTCCATAAGAAATTGTATCAATTACTTACTCACGCACAGAGCACCCTAAAATACCAAACAAATTAGCAAATGCCTCACATTGGGACTACCTTTCAGCATTTTTACCAGAAAGCTGTCCTTGTCAGCGTCATACCCCGTCCGTGCACCTTGCCGCCGAATCGGACCATTAATGCGAATGTGCGTAGCGAGACATCCTTAAACATTATCATTATCTTGTCCGCAACATTTCCAACCGAAATGCCTTCCGGCAAAGCAACACACAATCGCAGGTGTATGCCGCATTCTTGTGCCACTCAATTGAGTTGTACGGGAACAATCCACTTAGCTTATCACAAATGGGACAAGTAGTCTTAAAATTCACTGACAAACCTCATTCCGTTTCTTTTTGGCGGCATCGCACCGCTCCGGGACAAACGGCCGAACATGTCCCGAATGTTCATGCCCGACATGCATCGCATACAACTCAGTTAAACGGGCATGTGAGGCATTCCATCTGCGCAGCAATTCAATTTAGTAAAAATGCCGCTGCCCACCGCGACCGAAACGAGCACGGCAGCAGTTAACGCTAAGTGTACATAAATATCCATATCCATATCCATCCAACGGGGCGTAATTTCTTAGATAAAAATTGAAACGGGAGACGGCACCGGAGGAGAAGCAGAAACAAATACGGCGCTAAAAGTATTCATAATTCATGCAGGGCGCCCACCCTTCGCCACCCACTCGGCGCTAGTGAAACAAAACAAATTTTTCATCTCATCCACCACCCCTCTACCCCCTCCTCGGCGGCGATTCGGTTGATGGCGAACGGCCCGCATGAGGCGGGAATAAGCAGGCGTTGGTCGCCATTAAGCGGAGGAAAGCAACAAAATAAGTACGAAAGTAATGACAGTGAGAAAAGGCGCACAATTTCGCCATCATAAAAATTCCATCTTTGGCACTTGCAGATACACAAATCCACCAGAGATACAAGAAGCTCGTGGGGTTCCTCTTCCCCGTGTGCCATCGTTAGTGCTAGCTACCATCGTTGGCAGCAACGACGACGACGGCAACGGCAATGGTGCTGGTTGCTGCGTTCATCGTTCCACATGGCTACCTTGGCGTGGATCGGTTTAGCCCCAATGATTTCAACCCATCCCAATGTTTCAGTTTTTCTGTTACAGGCGGGCGCGATTTTTGAGAAATTGAAAGCCAACGCGCCGGGAATATGACTACGGCTACAGCGCCGTGACTCCTCCTGGGGGACAGCACAAGGGATGAGCTCTGCAAAACCGATTAGGGACTGAACGTGGCATTCCCGTAGACTGCGGCGGACTCCCTCGTGCGCCTCCCTCGGTGGATACAAAAATTATGTGGAAAAGTATTTTTCATCATTTTTGATTACACAGCACGGGGATAATATATTGTCGGAACGGTTTATAACAGTTTAGATTCACACTTTTTTTGTATTTTGTTGTGTTTTTTTTTTTTTTGTGTTCTTCTTCTTCTGCTGGCGATGATTTTAAATACTCGCCCCGGGGATCGACTGCAAGTAATCCCAAATTGAGTCGATGTCGAAACCGACAAAATATCGTTTAATTAACAAAAAGCGGATCATGCGGGGTTGTGTTATATTTTGAACGATTTTGGAATTGTTTTTGAACCCTGTGATGGGGAAAGGGTGGTGGCAGTGTTCACTTCTTAACTCGAAAAGTCTGAACTGAGTAGAACTGAGGCTTGTCATTATGATGCGGTTCGGGCGCCATTTTGGTGCCGATGACACCTGTCAGTTGGCTTCGCCAAAACGTAATGTAAGGGCGATAGCAATGTTTTAGCAAGAAACCCTATTTAGCTATGGCAATGTTTCAAGCTGGAATGGCCCTTTAATTGAATATTTACCGGGTAAGTATGTATATTCTGAACATTTTCAGATTTTTGTACAGTGCTTTATATGTTCCGGCTCGATTTTGTCTGGACGCCATTTCGGTTTAGACGACGACAGCTAGTCAGTATTCGACACTGGTAAAGGGACTTCGATAGCCACTACGTATCTACAATGCATGTCGATCATATTCATTCAGAGCAAGTTCGGATATTTACCCAATGCCCTTGACGTTCCAAGTCACTGGGCTGACACCATCCAGTTGCGATTTGAATGTCGTAAAGAGTGGTCGATTGTATAAAGGATCATGCCCATTAATGACAAGTGCCCCGGTCGATTTTGTTTGGATGCCATTTGTCAATTGGCAGAGATAATGGAGAGTAGAGATGTCCAACTTCTACCGCACTTGCTCTTTGATTTCATCTGACAGCGGTTTTCATACGATGTCACGAGACGTGGTGAAGCCGGGAACTTTGAAACAGTATGTGTGAAATGCAAGAGAATTCCACCGCACTGTTATTCTTTACTGCTCAATCTCGACATGGACTGGGGGTAAAAATGGCAGAAGCTGGATATCTCTATCCTCCATTACCTCTGCTTCCGGCAATCATGGAGCGTGGTCCATGGAACACCTGAGGCCGCAACAGCGTTTTGAAATTACAGTGAACGCTCGATATAGTGAACATCGATATTGCGAACAATCCAATATAGTGGACACCCAATATTTAGTACAAGCTATTTTAAATAGTGAACAAAACCAATTTCGCTATATTGAACCTTTGTTTTTACTTTATTTTCTTTGAATATTCTGGTAAGCATAAACACGTCTAAAACTCATTTGTGGTATGCAGTATCTATACAAAAGGCTAAACGGGCATTTTGCGCAAGAATCTGGCACGATTGTGTTTCCACAAGGTACAAGTTTTGGGTTGATTCATGAGTTCTTTTATGAGACAAATTAGGCACTTGCGAAACGCTGTAAAAATGTCATTCCGTTTGAAGAAAACCCGAACTACGATTAAGTGGATTAAGACGAAATACCTGTCAGTATTCTTCGTAACTATTTAGCGTCTAATGGTAACACAATCTCATCCGCATAAATGAATAGCACAAACGGCAGCCGAAATTAATGATTGAAACGAAAATCAGTTATGTTCAGATATTGAAGAAGATGAAAACCAAGGCGAAAAAGAAGATGAACCAAGTGTAGTACGTCCGGTCTGCTCAGTGTCCCCTTGAGAAGCTGTTTAATTATTATAGAATGTATAAATTTGTTGTTTTTGGTTTGAATAAAATATTATTTTTGTAAATATTGCCTTGTATTTAAGTGTCTGGAAGGAAAAACAAATATAATATTGGGTCTATAACTTAATTCGTGGGGTTTGCTAAGAGATGGCGTACCTTGTATTATTCCATTGGAACATGCGTTGGAAAGCTACTGTCATTGTACGTCATTTCAGTATATGTCATTCATTTGGAGCGTAAACAACAACAATTGCCCGATCTTCTTCATTACTTTAATATGAAGAAAACTGCTGCCGAAAGCCATCGTATTTTGGTGGAAGTTTATGGTGAACATGCGCTAGCTGAGCGAACGTGCCAAAAGTGGCTTGCACTATTCAAAAGTGTTGATTTTGGCTTGGCTAATCAGCCAAATCAACGACAAAGCCGAAATTCCATGGCGCGAAAGTAATGCTCTGTATTTGGTGGGATCAGAAGTGTGTGCTGTATTATGAGCTGCTAAAACCGGGTGAAACCATCAATGGACAACGCTACCGAACACAACTAATCCGCTTGAAGAGATCAGTAGACGAAAAACGCCCGGAATATGCCACCAGACACGAGGCAATTATTTTCCATCATGACAACGCTCGGCCCCACTCGCCCACAACGTTTAACCCCACCCGCCCAGACCTATTGGATAAATTGTTTGTAAAATCATTCACATTTCGATGAAATTTGCTTCAATTTACAGTGCACGCTTGTTGCAGTGAACATGCCCGGTTCTTATTATATTCATATATACTGTATACATATTTTTTTAAACAATTAATTTTTAATTATTATTAATTTATTTTACAAGGAAATATTTAAATTAAATAATTGAGAATTATTTGAAAAAAGGAGCAAGCAGTGGACGTACTCGAGGTCTATGTGTAAGCATCTTATGACTGCAGTGTCCCCCCAATCGATGATATACGGAATGACAAGGAACCTTCACGGGATACAAAGTATTATATGAACTGAACTAACAAATTTGCAATGTTGCGTTAAACCAAAATGATGAAATGCCGTTAAAAATTTAGTATTGGCTATCATGGAAAAATATCCATTTACAATTAAATAAGTTTTTGAACTTTTCTAAATCAGTTTGAGAATGGAACAAATTTGGCAAACTTTTTGTAAATTAATTGGTTTATTAAAATTATTATTAACGAATGAAACACTTTGTAACGCTGAAAGCGATTAAGATGTTCCCGAGGGTCGGAAGATGTTGGTCAATTTTGATCAATGACGTGCAGAAACTATTCACATTGGAATCGAAATTTTTAGGTTAAATGTGCTGGTGAAGCAAAATATCGAGTGCTTACCGTAAACCACTTCACTCCACGTAAACCGCAATTTTGTCTGTCCAGTTCTACTTTGTCGAGCGATTTAAATCACCAGATATCACAATTGACACTTGTCTTAGTTATAATCATGCAAATATTGAAATAATACTAATTACTACTCAAACATAAAATAGACGTCGCTCTACTGCTTGCATTGGATATAATTATTAAAATGTTTTATTATAATCATTAAAACGTCACAGTACACTTCCACCATCGGTAACAGGGATATTCTCACTCATGACAAACGGTCGGCTACGTGCGAAATAAGTTCTAGACAACTCGAGTGTTTAAAAAAAATTGCAACTATATTGTGCGACTGCACTTTATCGACTAACAAATTTAATCATACAATGCTTTAATGGAACCTCTCATTTGCAGAGGTGATTGCATGAACTTTATTTATAGCGGAAGGCTCCCAGACGCTGAGTTGACAAGTCTGCAGTTCATGTGATCACCTGTGCAATTACATCGATTTCGGTAAAATACAATAAGTTTGATTCCGCTGACACGAAGTAGCGGCACGTGTAACGTATGATGGCTCAAGGCGCGAGGTGGGGACAGGTAGCAGACGTAAATCGCGCATCTATATTTTGATGTCATTTCCTGTTACGACTTCCGTCCCATTTAATTTCAAATCCCTCCGTATTCCTGTGCCAGGGGCGAGCAATAAGATGTTTACACATCAAATAATCAATGGAAGAAATCAACTGAACCTCGCTAATTGGTCCCGGTACGACCAATGCTGAAGGAGTAAAAACTCTAAAAAAATATCTTCTCAAACTTGCCCGTTCGAAGTCGCTGTAGGTAGGTAAAATGTAGGTAGCTTCCACTCGTGAGGGAACAATAGCACGCACAACACGAAAGGTTTGCTGAGAAGCAAGGTCCTGGCCCTCCACTAAAGTATATGAGTTTAACCCACGAAATACATGCTGGCCTGACTGACTTTGATAATAAGCGGAATAGCCCCTGCTGAAGCTTTCAGAATTCCCCATTTGAATACCACTGGGGAATTCGTGGTCTTCATCCACGACTAGGCCACCAGAATCGTCGCCCGCTATTTATTTGATGATGCTTGAGGCAGTGTTGCAACAGTGCCCAGTAGCCCAGTAGTTTGTTTTGATAAACAAGACTGCACGCACTCAGACTGAATTCGACTGCAGGTCTAAGTTTTAAAACTAGCCTGGTTGCGTTTGGGCATAACTCCTGATGGCTTAGAGTCAATCACGTAAGATCGATTGGCCGGAAGATCTCTCTTTCGTGCTTTGGATGACCCTCGACACCTTTCCTGGATCGTACCGGTCACTGAAGGTGTAATGAGATAAGATGAGGCTGCACACATCATTACTTATTTTCCGCCCCAAAAATGAGAAAATGTGTTCCTATCGACTGACCCCATGTCGGATATATTGTTTGGTGATAGTTAAAGGAAAGGCAGACCAACAGACCAACCCATCTTAAAGCCAAGCATGCCTGGCTCAATGTCCTGCTGTGAAGCTGAATACTGATTCTGAATACTGTCCCGCTTACTCTAAGTGGACAAAGTGAGCGTTTGAGTTCGAATGTCCCCTTCATCACGACTTCCGAGATTGACCTTGAATGCGATTATTTCAGACCCAGGACGAGGTGGTTGGACCAAGTTCAGAAACTAGCCTGGTTGCGCTTGGGCACAACTCCTGATGAGTTAGAGTCGACGGCGGAGGATCGAGTTGCCTGGAGATCTCTCGTGCGTGCTTTACCCCCGCGACCCCTTTAGTGGAGCATGCGAGTCAGAAGATGATGATGATGTCAGCGATTTGGAGTTGCAACAAGATTGGGTCCATCTAATTTCTACCTAACGAGGAGACTACAATGGCAGAGTTGCAGCCAGCGAACATTGAATGATACATTTCTCTGACCTCTTCCGGTCTCCAGATCTGCCTGCTGATCTTTTTGTTGCTGGGAGCTGGACATTTACAAAGAATCGCGAGAGAAATTGGAAGCTAGCCAGAGATCGCGCTAGTTGGAGTGAAGAAGCACGTTCGTTGATGCCCGTCCCGAGGCGGATGCAGATCAGCAGTCAAATGTCGGAGCAGCAGGATAGTGCTCTCTACGGAATTATCAACGGGCAAACATGTATATTAGCTTCGCGTTGTTGAAGTTCAACGGCCCATCGAAACTGGTCCTTAAGAAGTCTAACCTAGGCTTCCACCGCATCCCTTGAAGCGTAAGCAACATGGGTTCCTGATTACGAGCTAGGTAATCAGGAACCCGAGAAACACAATCCCGGGCCACGCGACCTCATCGCAGTATTCATAAATTGCTGCTCGTGGCTCTCCTCCACACTCATTATCCGACGTCCCCGCTCGTCACTCTCTCACCGGATCTTCTAGGTACGCGCACGTCACTGAAGTGATTAACAAGTGATCCCTCCCCGCTGACCACGCATAACTCGAAGACACCTCCTGGCACCTTACGCGTCGAGCACATTGAATTAAATCGAATTCATCTCTCCCTCGGCGGAGTTCATAAATTTGTAAAACCACTTCGTGGTTAACCTCCTACCCATGTCCCACTAGCCAATACGAAGTGATAGCCCAGTCACCTGCCAACACACGGAGTAATTGCAAAATAATGTACACAGTGCCAAAACAACACTTGCCATCAATCATTTCGTCAAGTACGCCAAGAGAGACGCGCAAAGCACTCCGGTCCGAACGCAGGCAGGAGGACACAACCGACACACACTCGTCTAACTTCAGGGCATCGCGCTGTCAGTTCTCAGTTGTCTTCAGACACCCGCGACAGCTGTCGCTGGCTGCTGGGTGCACTATCAAATTACATCAATGCCAGAAGACACCTTTTCCAGTTGACGACGTCGAGTCCACTCGAAACCGAGACACGCTGCATGATAGCAAGACAATTCCGTGTGTCATCGCAACAATGAACGCCAGCCAGTCCAATGGTTAAGGGCAGTGTTGCAAACAACTCACACTGACTTTAATTAACAATTAACCAGGACTCTCTGCACATAATCCTTCAAGGAGGATCACATTCATATTCATGGGACGCGGACGGCAGGACACAACTCAATAACAGGCCTCCTCACAGAGTCACAGCACAGCGATGTCAAAACTTCATATCTGTCGGTCCGATTCGCAGTTGTCACGTAGTGCGTCGACAGGTGAAGTGCTTGTCCGCGAAGCAAAACCAAAACGAAAAGAAAATGAAAAACGCGAAAAATGGAAAAACAAAACAAAGCGGGATCGTTTTCACATCGAATGCTGGTGTTTTTGCGCTACTTTAGGGCATCGCGACGGATGATTTGTGGACGTGCGTGCGACCAGAGAAACGCTGACGATTATCATCGCTGTGTCCGACTTAGGCCGGTTGATCCCTTGCCGGTTGTCATAACGCAGTCGCGGTGAGCTCGGGATAATCTCTCATTTGCTGCTGGCAATTCTTTTTTGCGTGCCCGTCTGCGAAAAGGTGGTAATTGATCGTGTGAAGGATCTTACTATGCAGCAGCTCATCAGTAAATTAGAGGCTTTGGATTGGCTTCCTTCTGATGAGTGTGCGCCGAGTCTCTTGTTTTAAGTGGGTTTGTGTGTGTGCCCACAGCAAGAGTGCATAAGAATGGGACCTACAATATTTTCAAGCCCGGAGCAGGACCGTCGAGACACGAAACAACATTTTGTTAATTGCAAATATGTTAAGTGTGTCAAGTCTGCCAAGGCGGTTGATTGTAAGCCGGTGTAAGCATCAGAAGTCAAAATTAGTTAAGATGTGCAGTGGCTGTGAATACAGCAGGACAGCTCAATGACTGCCGAGCTGTTCGAAACATGAACCGGGTTCCGACAAGGAGACTTGCTGTTCTCTGACTTCAATCTGGTAATGGAGCGGGCAGGTGTAAACATGGAAGGCACTATCTTTTACAAGTCATCCATTAAGTTGGTGCCTTCGAAAGAAAAATTCTACGTGGACTGGAGGAGAAGACATAACCGCGAACTCTGCGAGCATCACCAAGTTGCGGATGTAGTCCCCACAGCAAAAATCAGTTGACTTCGCTTGAACACCAATGCTCCAGGTAAGAGGGTCTTTGAATCCTGGTTCGGGAAGTAGGGGAAGATGGAACCGTATAAGGATCAGGTTATAGTTGACGCACACGAAAAGTTCTGGGTGAGAGCCTGCCTGGGTCACAAACACTTTTGGCATTCGCCTGGGCACAAAGGCAGTGTCATTTGATTGACCCATTAGTACGAAATGCATGATTGTCGGTCAAGCGTATCTCGTTGAAAGCAGAGGGTTCGAAGAAGATTCGAACAAGTGACTCACGAGATGAGATAGTGACGGTACCAAGTCGTGGTCCCCTACAATTATTGGCTTACGACGAGGATCAGCTTTGAATTGAATTCTGGGGAAACAAAGTTGGTAACATTGCTACGTTACCAACCATTTTCCGGCAGATTCGAAACATTTATCTTAATATTGGAATTCAAAATTAATGAAAACCTAAAACGAAATATGGGTTCAAATAAAGAGCGGTGGCTTGAATCCGTTGCTGTTGAGTGGGCATTATGTCGTGACACCGTCATGCCGTTTGCCGTGACGGCACTCGAGTCGGATTAACTACTTAATAATACCGTGAATGATCAAAATCGGCTTGTACTCATTGGAAAATCCTTTATATACAACCTGCGGAAATAGAAACTTCTAGCAGAGGCAAGGAGAAACAAACCATGATCCAGATAGTGAGTTAAGAAGCGAAGATGTGTAGTAGGCCCCTAGATGTGAGTACGGCTAGCCGAAACCCTACACGAGCGGAGGAGATTGCTTGTGTTGTCTACCTCTTCTACATCAAGGCAGCTTCTGCAAAAATAATTGGGTGGGTGTGGGCGCCAACAGTGTAGTAGTCTGAGATGACAGGCCGATCGTTTGAGACGTAGTGTGGGTCATATTTCCTTTGTTGTCTGGCAGGTCTATATTAAAATGTTCAATCGTCTCTCAGCCTGCAATTCATGCTTTTTCATCCTGTTGTCTATTTCATTGTTGTTCAGCCAGGACAGTGCCTCTCAAGAGTCAAGGATCTTCAAGGCCAAGACAACACTGAGGTCATTGGAAGAAACACCTACACCCACCGCTTCATCCGTTTGTGTTTGGATCGACCAGCGTCTGATTGCCAGACATCAATCCGATCTGGAAGGAATGATGCTGGAATATTTCTTCTCGAAGATAGCTTGGAGTAGTAGGCGATCGGTGTCGTGGGGATGGAAGTGGAATTCCATAAAAATGGTTGACTGACCGATGGTAAGTTCGGTTCGGACCACAATCGGAGTGTTTTGAGTCGCAAGGCTGTGCTGCCAGCTATTTGTTTTCCGAATAGTTCCACTTCCTGGAGAAGGTTTTTGTTCTTGATACAATGATAGAAACTTGTAAGGAGTCTAGCACCGATGAGCATTAATGGCTTCGTTCATTGACGTTCATTGGGTTTATGGGGGCCGCAATGCAGAAGAATTGCTGAATGTCCACTTCCATTGTCACTTCTTCTGAAAGTGTATTCAACCCCATCCCTGTAAATGCCTTGCAGAGAAAAGAGATCCCCTTTCTATTATTTAATATTTGTGTGCCGCTACAGCCCGTAGAGGCCCAGGGCCTAGCTTCTCAGCCCCCACTCGTGCTGTGCGTGCTATTGTTTCCTCACGAGTGCAAGGGGCCTACAGTTGTATGCAGACTCCGAACGGCCAAGTTTGAGAAGCTTTTTCTAGACAGTTGTTACTTTCTTGAGCATTGTCAGTTCAGTGACTCGAAAGATGTGGAGCAGTGAAAATTATTTTTTGTTGGTCCGGCCGCGAGACATCCCCATTCATTGCATACATAAAAGCATTGAATCCCCATCAAAGCCATCGGAATGTCCTTAATTGAAGTTTAAGATCCAAAGACTGCTCCTTCTTCGAAATTATCAGTAAATCCAACCACAGACCCGCCATTAGCAGACACAGCCCTCTGCACCGACGCACATTCAATTCGGTAGCAACGTTCACAAACCCATCAAGATAATCCGATCTGCCATTGATTCGTATAACAACACCATTCAATTGCATGTTTATTCGTCCGTTGTTGCGACTGTCACCACAGCTCTTTGTCAAATGTGACAAGACTGACGTTAAACGCTCGTAAACAACGCTCCTCGATCGTGCAGCGGTTCCGCCCCACGAGGCAGGCTGGGGCTTGCGGTCGTTTCCCCCTCGAGTATTTTCGGCAATCCTCCCGACCATCTCCTGACGAACACCGAATAGGCGCATAATTAAAGATGATTATCAAGCAGCAAAAAGTTGTGTCGTTCCATTAGGAGGCCACTCCACAGCAGCTCAAGAAGCGCACAATCGCACCACTCCGGTGACCCACACGCGCTTTGGTAGTCCTTCCGCGATCGTGCCCACCGTCGCTCGCTACAGCAATCGGAAGCCATTTTTATTGCATTTAATTTTATTCCAACACATTTTTAATACATTATCATTTTATGCACAGAATGTGTAATTAATGCGAAGCGCTGTGCGCAGAACTGCGTTGGTAGTTGGCCAGAAGTCCGATCGGGGTTTATGGCTGCTCGCACACACACACCGTTGCAGGTCGCGCAACATGTTTTTACTCAATTACCTGCAACCTGTAATTACTGTCCACAAGACTATGCAATTATGTCGTCCAATTAATTCCAAGAGGCGAAGATATCATCTTCGCCCTCGTCTGCAATGGCCCCCCGTGGGTAAGTATTCGCGGCAGAAGACCGAATTCGACGCGAAGGCGGCTATATGCTGGAACAGATACAATTTGTTTTTGGCTTTAAGTCAGTTCTTATGCTGATGTGACATGTTAATATATTTTTTTAAATTATCTTTCAATTAACTCAAGGAGCGTAGCGTTCTAACTGCGGGCCGCCGAGAGTTTGGGTTGCGGGAAATGGATTGCAGTGTCTGCCTAAAGGGCGTAAATACGTATTTTAACCGTCTTGCATTTCGCACTCTTATTCACTTAGTGTCGTTGCCGTTCCTCGGTGGCAGCTTTTTTGTGGTTACAATTTGATGAGTTACTCGATCTGTTTCACTTTGCTCGCTCCTTACGTTTTTGCCTTTGAACATCATTTAACATTTTGTGGACATCAGACAGGAATGTGGGACAACGCAATGTAAGAAGGTTCATGATTAAGGATGAACACGCAAGTGGAGGGGGACTTCAATCAACTCAGCGTATGCAACTGGAGGCACTTATCAAGTTCGTTGACTCACACTTGGCCGCATTCCGAGTCTTAGCATCGCCTAAAGGCAAATACGGCTTTTGAGCCTCACCACACCAGACGGTGTGCCACAGGGCAGCAGCCTCTGGCCTTCGTTATTCCTTCCATCGACGAAGTGAAGTGATTTATTCAATAAATGTGATGGATTTTATAATGTGATGCATGTCGTACGTTTTTTGTTTATAAATTAGACCCATCAGTACATCAGAGGTAGCAACTAATTTTATGAACGCCTAAGACGGTAGACAACTCACATTTGAAAGCCTATAACTACAAGCACGTCTTTGACACTCTGATCTCCGATAGAACGCAATGGCATAGCGGACAGATTTGCGAGAATTTCAAAATGGGCAATCCATACTGACGGGCCTAAGAGGCGGTTGTTTTCTCGGAATTGATGAAAATTTCCAAAGTCTACAGACTGGCGGCCAATTCCAGTGTGTTCCAGTTGCAAAAAAAACGGAAATCAGAAAGCGGGTCGTCTTGAAAAAAAGCCGATGAACTTGGCAAGTCACATATTTGCCACAAGCGTTGCAGCTAATCCAGCTATTACCTCCTTTACTTCATATTCCAAACTAGTAAACTCGGCTGAGCTAGCGTCGTTAGAAGGTCCTCTCAATTATCCGTGTCCCAGGTCACAGTGAAGACCCAGAAAATGAGATGGCCGATGATCTGGCTAGACAGAGATCTGTCCTTCAGTGCTCGCTTGCAGAGGAGGTGCAGAGGAGGTGCCGCTACAAACAGTCAAGGCTAATATCTTTACGCACCTCCTTGAGTGGGCTCAGACTAAAAATCTGTGCAACATCAAGGAAAATGAGGCTTGAGCATAGTCGATCAAAAAAAAAAAAAAAAGAACTCATCGGACTAACCCTTCAGGATACGGCGGTATGTACGCGATACTGGCCGGGGAGACGAGGCCATCAATCTTGGGACCCCCCACAACACACACTGTTGCAACGCACCTGAGGATCGGACCTTAAAACATTTCATTTGTGTCTTCTCGACTCTTGTTGGAGCCAAACAGGGTGACCATGAATTAGGGATATATCGAAAATTCACAGAGCTGTGGCATTAAGATGGCGCACCACTACTTTTACCAACCCAGCTAGAAGGCATTTTCTCGGAATTGTTAAACATGCTTTTTTCTACACGAATTGTGCACTGCTTTATCAGATTCCTTGACTACGCGTGGTGTGTTATTTTGCGCATCTACCGGAACTTAAATCGAAAATCGAAGTCGTTCGAATGACAAAAGTTTGTAAAACCTCAGGTCTTAATGTGTATTTTCCGTTGTGTGACATCTCAAACAGCAAACATTTTTCAGCAAGAGAAACGTGAAACGTGGATCTAATTCATCGTGTTCGTATGAAGTACGAATTTCTTGCCTGTTGTTTGAGGAATCTTTAAGGTACGTTTGATCCTTGTACGACTTCAGCAAATGGTAGAAATCATCATTTGACTTGAAGGCGTAAGGCTCATCCATTTTTTTTTTTAACGGCTTTTGCATAGACCTTCAGGAATGTACCCACCGGGAAATAGGGTTTGGAATGTTCTCCTGGATGCTGCAAAAGGGAGCAATGTGAATGAATTGTTCGGTGTTCCAGATCCAAGTGGGATGATGGTTCGAGATCTTGAAAGTCACTCATCATTGTTATCTCATACACAAGTCTTGTTTTTCAGTTGTTACCTCTACCTTACCCTTTATAGTGGTTTCAATGGAATGTCACTACTCCGTATTGGCTACATTTCCTCTTCTGCATGAGGACTTCGAATTTCTCCGATTTATTGTCTGATCTGTGACCAGGTAGGTGCTTCGGCTTTCACGATTCGTGTCTACGCGAGACGAACAACTTTCATAATTCACGGATCAGAGTAATTCGGTGCAACTCATCTTTAGACGTTCGCACAATACGCTGGACTGGATCTTAAAGGCGACGTTGGACCTCGTTGCTGCGTTTTTGGAGGATGGTGTATAGAGCTGATATTTCAGTCGTTGCATGCTTTATGCTCATGCTGCATTCTCTTACTCTGATTAGATGCATATTTCCTACCAGCACTTTGCAATGGTAAACCGTCTCTTGTCTCAACACTCCGGGTGGAGGTATGCTTCAACCAACAAGCCCCTCCAACTGGCCCGATCTTTGTCCAGGCGCCTCCAATTACAAGGACAATGTTGGTTGAGGTACTTCTTCACTTGTTCAGGCAGCTACTGTGCATCTACCAAGGCCAAGGAAAGCATCATCATATTCTGAACCGCATGATAGCGAGGGTAAACCAACTCCATCCTCCGCCATCGACTCTAACTCATCAGGAGTTATGACCAAGCTCAAGCAGATGAGTTTTTGGACTTCGTCCAACCACCTCATCCTGGGTCTACCAAGCAGTTGCCTGCCTGATGGAATCGCATTCAACGCCTGCCTCGGAAGTCGTGATGATATTGACATTCTCATTTCATCGGCGTTTCTGATTACAGATCTACCAAGCTGCTTCTGATAGGTCCATGTCAGTGTGGCTTCAGGCTGGGAAAGTCCACGATCGACAAGATCTCCACACTACGACAGATCAAGGAACAGACCCAAGAAGTTCAGATCGTCATGCACAACCTATTCGTCGATTTCAAGGCCCCATTTGACAGCGTGCATAGAGACGAGCTATACAACGCCATGTCTAGTTTTGACATTCCTTCCAAACTCGTCAGGCTGTGGAGGATGACTATGGAGCATTCTCGCTGCTCTCGGTGATCATGTTCGGTAACGAACTCACTAAGTCCTTCAAAGTCAAAAATGGTTTTAGACAAGGCGAAGCGCTGTCATGTGACTTCTTTAACATCGTCTTGGAGAAGATCGTGCAAAAACTCACACGCCAACACTATTTCTTCCAGAAGTCCGTACAACTGTTAGCATACGCGGATGACATTGACGTGATTGGCTGAACACAGCGAGCCGTCAATGAGGTGTTTGCTGGCATTTAGACGGAAATGGCTAAATCTAGCGGTGTCCGAGGACAAAACGAAGAATATGGTGTCCTCAAGAAAGGACATACAACATCGGAGCGTCAGAGCGTCACAGAGGGCAGCTATAACTTCGAGGTAGTCGGCTCCGTAGTAAATAGTACGAACAACATCAGTGCCGAGATCAAACGTAGATTAACTCTTGCCAACCGTTGTTTCTACGGGCTTAAGAGACAATTGAGCAATAGAGCCATCTCTCGAAGGACCAAGCTGACTTTATGTAAGACCTTGATCCTCCCACACCTGCTGTACTGGCGGAGGCAAATGAAGACGTCCTTGGGCTCTTCGAGAGAAAAGATAGGCGTGCGATCTTTGGCAATGTTTGCGTTGACTGTACAGCCACATGAGCCAAGTCAGACGGCATCCAACGTCTAAGGTGGCTGGGCCATGTACATGGACAACCCAGCTTCGGCCGGAAGTGTCTTCGACTCCGAGCCTGTGGCACAACGCAACATGAGCTTAAATTGTTCACATTTAGGGTCATGGAAGTACACATTAATATCGGCCATAGGTATGTGACGAAAAATTAAAAAAAAAAAACATTAATTGAGTCTTTGAACTTATTATAAGGTTATGCTCAGCAAGCCATTGTATCGTCAGACATAGATTCCATTTAAGCTGCAATCTAGTTCAAGGGGCTTTTAAACTCATATGTCAGACCGACATCATCAGCAACCCACAGCTGTGGTGAGCCTTTGAAATTGACAGCTAGCAGTGAATTGATGTAGATCAGAAAGAGAAGTGGTCCCAAGACAGAACCCTGTGGAACCCCGTTTTCTTTTTTTTTTTTTTGTTCACGTTGACCTTCATTCCAGCATCAGCACATTCTAATGAGTGCGCGAGTTATGTATCTGAGCAGAACAACATGAAATGCTGACGCGATCCTAGTGGCGCAGTCGGAAGGATGTTGATAGCGATGCGTTCGCGTTCAGCGAACTTAGCATTGCACACCAAAGTGCAAGCACAGCCCAAACGCTTGCTTGGTGATTACCTTGAAGTTCGTTCGTTGATTAGGTTCGAGTCAGCATTTCCAGTTGTTCAGCTCACACACATAACTCGCGCTGAAGTTCCCTCTTTGAAGAGAATAAGTGAGAATAACTAAGTCATCTGCAAAAAGAAGATGACTTACCCTTAACTCTCCCAATGTGAAACGGTCCTGGCCTCGGCTGCGCTGCAACATCCAGTCCATATATACAATTAATAGAAGAGGTGACAAGACGCACCCTTGGCGAAGTCCAACGTCGACGTTGATTTATCACCGTTAACCGAGGCGATATTTGACTAAAACTAAATTCCTTGATTCACGCAACTATCCCATTGAGGCCTACTCCGTCTTGCAGATTGCAACATCTGAAACTGGCCTAAGGCCATGGCAAATCGATTACACTGAGACTGCAATCTATCCATGGCCTCATTCTGACTGCTGTGTAGAAGGATGTCTTATTCAAACCGAAGGTTGTACGAAGCGAAAGCATCGTCATGGAAACATTCAAGCGCCTCATTCATTTAGTCTTGTCAGTCCCTGTAGTCAGTAACTTCAAGGCATTTCAATATTCCGCCCACACTCCACGGTTAGACTTTCTACAACCCCACGCGTTGCATCACAGTCCTTCTTGGCAGCAAACAACATTAAACTCAAGGTGGTCTTCTTTGGCTTGATCACCCGAAGCAGCAATTCGCTGCGCCATTGCCGCCCTGTCGCTGCATGGAAATCAATAGCATTTCCATTCGCATAGGCCTCGAGCAGCTGCCTAGGCCTAGCGACCGTGCTTAAGTGTTCGCAGACCTGTTACATTAATATTATCCGCAGTCGCCTCGCACAATGACATGACAAGATCATTAAACGTCCGAACTCCGCCTTTTTACTGCCTCCCTCCAGCGCAACGGGGTCCACATCCAGTCCATCAGTCCATTCCGCTCATATTCACAAGCATAAACACCTCGGCTGCATCTCTGTGGTATGTGCGCACAAGCCCAGGCACATGTACCTCGACACTTAGGCAGCTAATCCGCGGCACAGAGATATTCCAGTGCCACGAGTTACTCGTCGTTATTCACGATAATAAACTTTCAGCAAATCTCTCAACGCAGTCCCTTATCTGATGGACGCCGCAGAGGAACAGGTGTTCCACAACCGAAATAACAGCTCGCGCTGCGATATTCGGATGCATTCGGACGCGTCCGGGCCTCGCAAAGATCATTGCATCTTGTTGTACCCCGAATCCGCTTCGAGTTTCGACTCTCTGATGCTATCTGGCCGCCCGTGTGCGTTGGGTCGGAAGGTGCGTATGCCCGATCATCTTGAGGATTTATTTATTCGCGCGCAATCTGACTCCATCGACAGGTCGGGGCACAGCTGCAGGTAGTACACTGTGCCAGATCGAATTGCTTTCACCTCTGATGAAGCCGTGTGATGTCCGCACACAATATCGATTGGTGCGGGCAACGTTACCGCCGCCTGGGGATCTTGGCCTCACGATGTGCGAGTGCTCTTGAATTAGTCATGTGCTGTTCGGCGGCGGCGCGGCGGTAGTGCTTTTTGCAACAATTAGCACAGCAACTTTGTTGCATTATCGGGACACCTCATGCAATGATGGAATAAATTTCATCGGCAGATATCGCTATCAGGCGTAGGTAAGCCCGGACAGCCCGGACAGCCCGGGAGATAATCCTGAGTGACGGAGTTGACTTGTGAGTCGCCCTGTTGTGGGCGCATAGAGTGCAGCAATTCATGAGAAATTATTCAGAAGGCGGATGTGCGTTCACTCGCAACGTACGAGCTGCGGCAACGCATAACGCATGGCATTGTTATCTGTCAGTCTGTCGGTCGGTCTGTTTCTGGAAATGTCTGCAATGAAAGGTCCGTTGATAAATTGAATAACTGATGAGTCCGGCGATGTGCACTGGTAAGGTGTGAAGTACAACTGCTATTTGACGGAGCTGCGTTTGGCATGACACTCAACCGGCGGGGGAATTCAAGATGCACGCCTTGTGGTTGGCAGACGAGATGTGTATCTGCGAATGGAAATAGTATGTATATTAAATGAAGATACAATTCGGATTTGACAGGAAACCATTTAACATACCCCGGTGCTGCCGACTAGACTGCTGGTGCTGGTGGTTTAGGGAGAGAACTCAATTAGCACTTGGGAAGCAGTTTTTAAGCCACTGGGAGTTAATCGACAAATTATGTTAAAAAATTCACTGAAAGCGAATAAAGACCAGATCCATAGCTGGTGGGTTATTAATTAAGATACATTTTTCTTAGTGACCTCGTTTATGTCGCTGGAGAAACACGCTCTCTGCCGCATTCCCGGGATGGTCATCAATTTGTGTGAGAATCCCTTATTTATTGTGCCCAATTGAGGGTCTGAGGATTTGCAAATTTGAAGGTAGGGCAGCACAATCGTTCGGGGAATTGAACAAAATCATTCACGAGGCTGTGCCACATCTCACACAACACAGCTCTTTCTTAAATCACTTTTCTAAGTGGCGTCACACTTCTTTTGGATGCCAATTCAAAATCAGTGAGGATTGGGTAACTGCAGACCCCAATAATAAGTTCAACCGGGCATTTTCTTCCCGACGGTGTCCCAGGTCCCTACAGTCACTGGAAATGCAATCAGAATTCTCATTGACACCGGACCGCCATTTGAATGATGTCCGACCTAAGCGCTTGTTGGCGGATAAGGAAAAATCCTTGATGCGCAGTTTTAGACCTTCTTCAGTTCTTCGATTTCATTAGGACATAATCGACAATTAAGAATATGCTGCCAGGAAAGCATGTCATGTTGTCCCACCGCAGCCAATCCCAATCAAATTGCCACCTAATACATCAGCATGGAGTCACCAAATATATGGCGGTAGTTCGGGTGGTGGTAGTTTCGACGCTTCGCTTTAATATTGATAGGACACCACGCTCCTTCCATGGCACATACGTTGATAGCGATAGTTGCAGAATCACTGCGTTAGGTTAGGTAGAAGTGGCCGAAGGACAGCAGAAACACTTGAAGAAGGACAGCAGAAACACTTGGGCCCCTTGTGCTACCACGCGGATCTAAGGGTACCTATTCCGCAAAGCAAACAGTGCTTTTAAGGCTGATTCCAGTGTTGCTCAGTTCAGTTCAGCCAGATTGTCAAAGAAGTGGGCCCGCAGAAGGAGCACTGCAGCTGCATAGCAAGTGTTCAATGATTTCTTCCATTATAAGGAAGGCCTGAGCTCCGATGGCACAATGCCATGTAACATCGCCAATAAAAGATCTGAGACTTGGCCTGCTTAATCTGATCAAGCTAAGCGATCGTTTGGGATTGATCATAGGCCAGAGTTGTTTGGTAATGAGGCATCCTGTGCCCGATGTCCATCCGCGGTTTGCTTGCGTAGGCGTTTTAAGCTCTAGCAGATGATTTATAGTAGCGACAGGCATGGGGGGAGCGGAATTTGTGCCCTTTCTAGCGAGTTCGTCGGCTTCGCAATTCTCTGAAATATCAGTGTCCCAGCACCCACATAAGTTGGATGTTAAAATACTTGGCGCCGATTAAGGGAAGTCGTGGAGTTTAATGTGACGGAGTCCAGAGATTTGATCGCTGCCTGGCTGTCGGAACAGATGACGATGTGCTTGAGATCACATTGTTTTTTTAGTCATGACGGAGATTCCTTAATCGCTATAGTTTCAGCCTGAAAGACGCTACAGAGATTAAAAATCCCAAATCGATACGGCACCTAAACCTCAAAGCATATCCAACCCGGGCGTGTGGCTGTGCCACGCCCATTTCTGGCTTATATGTGTACAGAAGAACAATGTTGAATGTTTTCCAGCTTTGCATGAATTTTTGCAATGAAACATGGTAGAGCCCAGATCAAATGTGGGCAGTACGATCGCTAGAAAGATCTGTATTCGATTACTTTCCAGATACGAAAACTGGCATCGAGTGCGTACAAGATCCATGCCTAATGAAAACCCCACAACCCTAGTCATTCTGGAAAACGAGTCTCTTACAGATATGCAGACTTTTTCTTTATCAAAGCACGAATTTGATCATGTATCATCACAATTTGGGGAATTTTAGGTTGGTTTTATGAGAACCCTGAGTATTATATTTGTTCCCAGGCTTTTCAGTGTACACTGACGCAAAAACTTAATACAGATCGAGATGCTGCTAACTAAAAAAAAAAATCAGTCTATAATAAAGCGCTATGTACGTATGCCACATCTATACCGAATGCGAACGAAAAACAACCCTTGGAAGTTGCTGAGTCCTTTGGTGGAGTGGGTTGGTGCCTGCTCCCTTTTTTTTATTCATTGTTATTTCTGTATTTATACATATTTAGACAAAAATGCTTAAAACTATTCAGCCGAACAGAATTACTAAATGTAACTTACTGGCCCTTCGCGAGCACTCTAAGCTAAAAGGTGCCTGCTCCCTGCTCACTCTTTCGTGCAGGTTCTGTGCTCAAATTTCGAGGAATAATCAATCAAATCTCCACAGATACATAGATATCGCATGTGAAGTAAAAATAAAAGATCGTTTGTTAAACGACAACAAAATTCTCAAACAAAGGGTTGTTGCATCAATCTGGCATCAAAGCATTTCAAGTTGTGTAAGCTAGCGAAACATGCACTGAATCGGCATCATGCCAAAATAGCTTTCCCACGTTCAATAGCCGCGCATTTAACATGCCGTGCCTGTTGCAATACACGACACGGAGCAAACAACACCTTTGCTGACGAGGCGAGAGTCTGGAGCGACGGATGCACAGATATTTTAAGTTTATTATTGGATTGTTAGTTTAGTCTTAAGTTCACCCGCAGTGAGTGCGGAAATAAAATACATTTTTTTGACACAAACTGAGTTTAATAAGTTTAATTTGTAGTCACGGTATCAAACGTCCTCCAGTCTGTTGTAACTTCTACACACAAAATTTTTTTTTTATTAAGGGTGATTTTTTGGCTATTATCTTTTTGGCAACACTGGTTTAAACAGCTGACGCACGTTTCGTGTTTTTTTTCACTGTCAAACTTCTTCAGTTTGGTCCTTAATTTAACCATGAATCGTCTTACGAACTAACAACGCTTGCAAATTATTGAATTTTATTATCAAAATGCGTGCTCTGTTAAGAAAGTTCATCGCGAATTCACATGTATTCAGCGACGAAGCTCATTTTTGGCTCAATGGGTACGTAAATAAGCAGAATTGTCGATTTTGGAGTGAATATCAGCCAGAAGCATTGCAAGAGCTACCAATGCATCCAGAAAAAGTCACAGTTTGGTGCGGTTTATGGGCTGGTGGCATCATTGGATCGTACTTCTTCAAAGATGATGCGAATCGTAACGTAACTGTGAATGGTGAGCGCTACCGTGAGATGATATCCAACTTTTTTTTGCGCAAAATGCAAGAGCTTGACTTGCATGACATGTGGTTTCAACAAGACGGTGCCACATGCCACACAGCACGCGCGTCAATGGACTTATTGAGAGGCGAGTTCGGTGAACATTTTATTTCACGTTCGGGACCGGTCAATTGGCCGCCTAGATCGTGCGATTTAACGCCTTTAGACTATTTTTTGTGGGACTATGTTAAAGCTGACGTCTATACAGACAAGCCCGCTTCAGTTGACGCATTGGAAGACAACATTGAAGCATTTATTCGTGAGATACGGGCCGAAATGTTGGAAAGAGTATGCCAAAATTGGACTAAGCGGATGGACCATTTGAGGCGCAGTCAAGGTCAACATTTGCATGAAATAATCTTCAAACATTAAATAATATGGACCGTACTATCGATTCAAATAAAGATTTCATGCATTTTTCTGAATTTTATGTTTTTTTTTTTTGAAAAACTTTCCTATAGCTTTTAAAAAATCACCCTTTCTTTCATTTTGCTGCAACCGTGTATTTTGTTTTCCGTCTCAATTGATCTTGCAAACGAACTTATAAGTTAGCACCGCAAATCTTCACACTCCAAAATTTTAACATGAACAAACAGCAGCGTCAAATAACTCCTCATCCGTTCCCAGCACGAGCAATCGCTGACACAACGTCTGGACTACATGACACAGCTGCATTCCATCACGTGTGGAAACCATTGCACGCCTCTACGATGCAAAATAGTATTTAAGGTAGTTTAGACTGGGACTAGACTGACTGGGTGACCAAACGAATGGATACACACTTGCCGTCACACCTATACCGAATGTGATCGAAAAAGATCTTTCAAAGTTATCGGTGTGGGTTCGTGTGTTCCGGAGTTCATATCTGGGTCTTTATTTTTTTAAGCAACACCACCTTTTTTTGTTTTTTGTGAATAAACATTGGATTATCTGTTTTTCGAAGTATTCTATTTGCAGGAAACATTTTGTAGAAAAGTGTGGAGTGTGGAAAATGCATCAACTTTTGAGAAAGCTTACATTATTTTTCTCTGTGCATCAGAGATCGAGAGAGAGCTTATGCACTTTTTCTTTCTTTATTGATGTCTATTACACACAAATTTCTCTCGGGACTTTTTTCCTTAATGTGAAGCCGGCTAATCTGAACAATGTTCGAAAGTTCCTATTGTGAAGAACATTCCAATGGTCAATTGGTATCAAATAAACCGCGATAAATGGTTGCAATTGAGTGAGAAATTTGAACGTGTTAAGGGGGCCCATGTCACCAAAGCATAAGCATTCGCAAAACCCGAAAGGGAAGAGCGACAACAAAACAATATCTTCTACGAACGGTTACAGTAAGATTTATGGTAGGTTGTCACAAAGCTCAAGGATCATAATTACTAGGCCAGGAAAAACATCCCAAGCACATTTACATATTTGCCATAAAAATCGATCTTGCAATGACACAACCGATTTCCTTCGAATGGTGACTCGAGAGAAACCAAAGGATCGTTCGGCCATCAGTTATTACACATTTTTCGGAACCGCAAAGTCAAAATAAGGATCGGGATGATGAACTATTTAGGACTTTTTCGGATGGCTTGTATCCCATGTGTAAGTTAAGAAATAATTCGCATGCCGCATTCCAGAGACCACCCCAACCTCTCCAAGACCATAAATAATCCCTTCATAAAATTAGGATATAAACAGTATCGATACACATCGCAAATATCAAGTGCCAAGCCATCCCTATCCACATCTCAAATATCAAGAGAGCCAAGCCATCCTTTCTCGGATCATAACTCGATGACACAACCCTTAGTCCATTCGACACCCACGCCGCCTCAAGGGGACACTATCGATGTATACCATGCTCGACCAGACACAGTGCAACCATAGCTGACCTGCGGAGTATTAGTAAAGTCGATCATCACTTCTTGTTCTTCGTTTGTAAGGCAGAACACAAAAGAACTAAAAATAGAACATGGCTGGTTATCGAAGCCAAAATTACCATCGCCATTTTAAATCGTGCAAACTACTTTTGACACGTTCACTCAGCTAGCGCATGTTCACCATAAACTTCTACCAAAATACGATGACTTTCGGCAGCAGTTTTCTTCATATTAAATGAAGAAAAACTCCCCGCAAAAACACTTTTCAGGCACAAAGTTCGACATATTTGAGTGAAAAAAATTATTGTTGTTTAAGCTTCAAATGAATGACATATGCTGAAATGACGTACAATGACAGTACCTTTCCAGCGCATGTTCCAATGGAATAATACAAGTTACACCATCTCTTAGAAAACCTCACGAATTTTGAAATGTGTTGTTTTTAATTTTGTATATCGTTAAATTGGAGTTGGGGTTCCGAAATGTATTTGGGTTCCACCACTTAATAAGTTTGAGAACCAACAGCTGTTCGCTATTCAGTTAACGCCTTGTGTTTCAGCCACAATCGTTCATACTTGAACGTTAGTATTTTTAAGGTATAGTGTGGTTTTAAAGGTGGAGCAATGAAACTTCTCAGGTTCACTTCATTTATTCGTTAGGACACCCCATTCTCGTGGTATAGGTTTTTTTTCTCCGCTTTTTGACCATTATGCGCCAATATGCTGAATGTTTACTTCGTCCGCGAGTGTTTTTACCCTCGATCTATCCATCTCGGACCAGGCGGATTGGCGTCGAAGACCATCTTGTCCGAGCCGACGGATTTTTACTTTCCACGCTCCATCCATTGCCTGTACAGCTCGTGGTAATCTCTCCTCCTCCATTCACCCTTCCGCACACAGCACCAATTTTTGTTTCTTTAGAATGCACAAAGAATCTGTTTTTCGCTTCCACATCTTAATCCACCTAAAAACGCCATCACTAACTGGCAAATCGTCGAATCATTCCATTTTCCATTGCAACCCTCGTCGCTCGTAACAATCAACTCCGCTGTAATCCCAATCCAAACCAGATCCACTTGATAAAATTCGCTGCCGTTAAACACATTGGCCATCACGAGGATCAAGGGATACCCTCCGAAACAAAACACCTCATTGCCCAATTAACATTTAACGCAAATTCCTCTCGAAGGGACTGCCCTCCCATTTGTAATTGTGCCAAGCAGCTTCTTATTCTCACCTAATCCCGTCGAAACAAGACCCCAGTGTACACAGCCAGGCAAACAAGTCTGTTGTCACGGCCCCCACCAGTCGACCGCCTGCGATCAACATCGCGCTCTTAATGAGGGGATGTCCTTGTAAATTGCTCAATTAAAAATCCGCTCCACCACACCGCACTTCAGTCGAGTGTAAAGTTTTCTTTTTCCGTTCAGGGCACACTCGCCCCATGACAAAACTTCGCTGACTTCCGGGAGATTCCGCAGAATTCGCAACCCTCCACCGACAGAAAGGGGATGCAATTCAAGTCTCTTTTGACTTTGTCCCCCCCCCCCCCCCAATTGGGGACGACCGGGACAAGACTAGGTGATTGGGAGGGACGAAAATTAAGGAATTAGAGTGGTCTAAGGACTCGTCTCCGACTTTGAGTTCCCTCATTGTTTGTTTTAGTGTCCGTTTTATTGTCAATTTATTGTCTGTGGAAGTTGATTTTTGTTCAGCAAAGGGGGGTGGGCGGTGCGCGGTGCTTGTGGGACGGATGGATGATTGCTTCGCCATGGACAAACTTGTAATGAGTGGCGCGGAAATGCGTGACAGTGCGTCCATAAAATAATCATTATCCTCCTTTTGACGGCAATTACAAGATTGTGAATGTAATTGACTGTAAGCAAAGTTGTGTATTACAAGGCTTTCTTTTTTTTTGTGCTTCTGTTTATTTCTTTTGGGGTTCTGCTGGAAATTCTGTTCATTCAACTAAGTGGCATGGGGGCGGGAGGAAAGGGATAATTGGTAGGAAATAGAAAGTCAATAACGAAGGTGCTAGAAAGAGGAGGGCTAAGTTGTTGGCTAACACATAAAAGTTCACTGCCATTAAGACCTGACACAATCGGATGCCTATACTCAGAGCTGGGAAAACCCGACAGCTTACATCTTGAGAACAATCTATTCCATTCAGTTAAGGGGCTTTATGAGTCCCAGCGCCCAGTTGCAATACAACCCTTCATCGATTCAAACAGGACTCCATTAGGTCATGACGTTTATTTTCAGCTCTGCCGCGGATTTACATTTTAGCCACTGCGACGCTATCACAAGGGGGCCAATTCAATGTTCAGGCTGAAATCTGTTTCAAGACATTCATTTTATTTCGAGTACGCTTCATAACTACGCTCACAACTTAAGGAGTAAGATTAATGAATCAGCTAATGGGTGGTTTGAATAAAAACTAAGGGAACACTCCGAGTGAAAACATACGAGTCAAGTACTTTCGTTAAAGGAAACACTCAGTTTGGTGTAAATAAAAAATGTCCGCGAAGTAGGTTCTCCCTCTCAAGTTGACGTTTGAAAACTAGATTAAGGTGGGTGCAAAGGTGGGTAAAGGTGCGTGCAAAGTATAGGCAATAATGTTTTTAAACATAAAGTCTATAATTAAAGACGTTTCGGGTGCACAGGGGATCATTTGTATAATCTGGATATAATCAAGTTTCATAACGTGGAACGATGGAACCCGTGGCGTGCCATGCCAAGAATTGAGAAGATGAAAATGTTCCTTCGATACGTTGGTGACCCGGGATACCAAGTTAGAGTTGGTGAGGACATTGGGATTCTCATTAAATGACATCTTTATTCAAACCAAAATAGAGACGTTCAGCTGTCAAAGATGTGAGTGGAGGGGTTTCGTTAAATTTAACGAAACACATTTTTAATCACACCAGCTGGAGTGTTCTCTCCTGGTCGTACATGCTGGTCGTACATTCGACAGCTTCTGAAAGTAAACATCTTATCGAACTCACTAGGTGGAACGTACCCTGGGGAGATCTTCAAGACTAACTTCAAAATATTGGAGGTGCTTTTAACAACTTAGTAACGAGCTCCATCAATAATTCTCTCGCTGCTTTGGGCATAGAGGGTTTCTTTGGCAAGTGGATTGTGGCCATGCTAGAAACCAGAATCATCCAATTGCAAATGTTACGAAATCGGGGTCATCGGCGTACACCTCAAAGCGGGGTTATCTTACCACTCTTATGCCTGATAACAATAAATAAAATTCACGTTGAGTTAGAAGGCAAGGGCATTAAAGTAGATGTCGTCGTCCACAACTACTTTGATGCCCTTGCCTTCTAACTCAGTAGTAAACTTAGAATCAGGTAGGTTTCCGTCGGTGATGAACCAAATTACAGAGGGGGCTCTATCTAGAATTCACTCTTGGGCTAGAGACGGGCCTGAACGTGCATCCTACTAAAAAGGAACTGATACTGTTTACCACAAAGACCAAGAAACCAACCTTCAAACTTCCTCGGCTCAACAACATTACTCTTTCCCTTTTATCCAGTGCTAAGTACCTAGGCGTCATCATGCTATGCGTCCCATGCTGAACTTGAAGCCTATTAAAGAAAACCGGGTACAGTAGCTTTCTATCCCTCAGTAAGACTTCCGGAAGAAAGTGGCCTCTTAAACCCAAATTGACCCTTTGCATGTTCACAGCTGTTGTCCGTCCCATTCTCATATGCGGCTCACTAGTATGGTATGCCCGCCCTAAGCAAAACATGCAACTTAAACAAACTCAACAAAGTCCAAAGTCGTAACTTCTGGAGCGATGATATCATGTCCCATCGAAGCACTGGACGTGTCCCTACACCCCTCCTCACTGGACTCTCACATCAATTATGTAGTCACGTGCAGCGCCATAAGGCTCAGGGAAGTGGAATGCTAGTCAGAAGACAGTACGGCCACAGCAGAGCTGTGCAATTCCTGCCTGAGCGCCTAACTCCAGCTCCCACGCACTACATTGCCCCCACTATACACTTCGACAAGTCGCTACAATGCCGGTTTACATCCAGAGAAGACTGGAAATCCCAATCACTTACCTCGGAATACAAGCTTCTGATCTACACAGACGGCTCTAAGCTTGACCACGGTGTAGGCTCAGCGGTCTTCTCGACGGATTTCTCTCTAATTCATGACAGTATAGTCGGCTCAAACTATATAAGGCGTTAGCATTAATCTCCAACCATCACTGCGATTTGGGGTTAATGCACAACCTCCACGACGCTCCCACAATGGGGACACCGCTTTGTCATCGGGCTGACTTTCAGGCATCTTCGACTGCGAAAATCCATTAGAAGACTGCACTTCACTCAGAGAAAATGCTTCCTTCTGCAAGTTGCTCATCTTAACCATCGGCTCAAGCTCGAGATAATGAAGTTGAGAAAATTAAAAGAAAAACATATTATTTTCACTAAAACGTAAGAATCCTAAAGAGGCTTATATATGCTTTATAAAAGCTGACGTAAATATGTTAATTTTTTAAAATTTTCACCCGAGTGTCATTTCAATGAAAAAGTGCCTTAATGGGACGATCGTGCCACATTGGCAACATTGCCCCTAAATCAGTTAGTTTTTATGCTACTGTCTGGATCTGTGAGCCGTGCCAACGGGTTGTGATCCCTCGTCTCATCTGTGTTGTTGGAACAGTGGAAGAAAATAATTAAAGTGGAAACTCACGTGAGTGAAATATCGAAAGTATCCGATCCATTGCACTGATTCGCTACATCGAATAGTAAACATCTATTTTTTCGATGTACCGATGTATAATCAGCAACCCTACGTACGAGGGGCGTTCAATATATTCTCGGTATCGATATGAAGGAAAATGCGAATTCAATTTAAATTGTTTTTATTTTTCAATATAATCTCCCCTAACATCAATGCATTTGTTACATCTTGAGATAAGCCTTTTTAAACCCTCAAAAAAAAATAAATTTCCTCTTTCTCTGCAAAAAAAATCTTTTTCGACGAAGACATTTTTTTCAAATCCGGAACAGGAAATAATCACTAGGGGCAAGGTCTGGACTATAGGGTGGGTGTTGGATTTCTTCGAAACCACAATCTCGCGCAGCAGCTTTGTAAACGCGCGCCGTGTGAACAGGAGCGTTGTCATGAAGAAGCAACACACCCGCTGCGAGTTTTCCCCGTCTTTTCTTTTTAATTTCCTCCCGCAAATTATGCAAAGTGGAAGCGTAGGATGTGGCGTTGATGGTTTCACCTTTTTTTTCCCAAAAAACTGTGGCCATGAGCTTCCCGGCAGACTTTGAACTTCTTCGGGGGGTCTGTTCCTTTTGTATGCCACTGCATGGACTCTTGTTTGCTTTCAGGGTCATAGTGATGGACCCATGTTTCGTCACCAGTAACAATTCGATCCATAACACCGTCCGCGTTCTCACTACACATCTCCAAAAGCTCTACAGCATGCGATTTTAACTTTTTTCTGAGGCGCTGTGAGCATTCGTGGCACCCACCTTGCACTGACCTTTGAAAGGTCAAGATGATCATGAAGAATGGTGTGAAATATACCAATTGAAAGCTTGGTGATCTCTGCCATCATTTTCACCTTTATTCGGGCACCCTCAAGAACAAGTTTTTCGACTTCTTTGATGCTTTCTCCCGTACAAGCAGTAGCCGGGGCGCCGGAGCGGGGGTCGTCTTCAATGCTGACTGCCTCTCTTGAACTCACTTGACCACTTTTGCACAGTTGATAATGAAGGTGCGGAACCCTGGTAAACAGCCACCATCTCTTCATGAATAGTTTTTTGACTTTTTCCTTGCTTAGTGAGAAATTTAATTACACCGCCATGCTCAATTTTCACCATAATCGCCTCAGTTGCCATTATGATTCTGTTTAACTGGAGATAAAACGCGAATTAATATTCACATTTATATGAAATTCTACATGAATGCACTAAAACAATAGTATTACTTGATAAATAAGTCAATTTATATATACAACCACAGCTTCACCCCGATACCGAGAATATATTGAACGCCCCTCGTAGGTCCTAGGCTGAACGCGATTCGGTTGTCCGCATTAGTAACCGTTGGGTGAAGAGGAAAGTGAACGGTGGGCATCAGAAGAAGACAGAAATTGTCCTAAATGGAGTGACTTCTTGATTGGGACAGATGACAGTTGATAGAAGACAATTTCCAGAACATTCGTAATTATAACCAGAACAAGAACATGCTCTATTTCGTCTTTTAGTGGTAATACCGAAACAAGTATATTTCAGTTCAATCTTATTGCGTTCTGCTGTACATTCCTTTCCTCTTGACTTAAGCGCATAGTATCTCGGCATCTTGGCTGATCTCTATGAGGAGGGTCACATCTCACAGAAGCTTGGTGTGCCAATAAACTCGGAACTTGTGCTTCTTGGACCAAGTTGCATTCGCCCCATGATAATTTAACGAAGGCGGGAAAAAAATAAAAGATTGTTCGCAAAATATTATTCTTCAAGTAAGAACAGAATACAAGAAAATTTTTAACGTTTCATTAAAGGGTGAGTGGACAAAAAACTAAAGCAAATTTTTGAATTTATAAACCTTAAGAGCCATATCCTGGGAATTGAGATCTCAAACTTTGGATCTGGTCAGTCCATTATGATGTTCTCTGTCCTCACTGGGCTGATCAGACTCAAAAGTGATAACGCTACCATCGATGTTTCACATGGGATTTCAACTTTTTGTATGTCTTCATTGAGATGTTTCTAACCCTTGGTAACAACCCATGGTCCGTGACAGCCTGGTCACTGAAGACAACTTCCTCATCGTGTCTGTAGCTGAAATATCCTCCCGCCAACAAAATTTAGTGCAATGTCGTTGCCGAACAAATCAGAAAATATAGCCTCATTTGTTTCCCTAAAAAATGACGGCATCCACCAGACTAGATTTGGGCGAGGCAAGGCTTTTAGGGGAATAGTAATACAAATAATAATATGGCTGGCGCGAGTGTCTGATGCGAACCTGGGTCCTGTTGTGCGTGCTATTGTACTCTCACGAGTGAATGGCAAATACAGTTTAATGTCTCCCAACGCCGAAGTCGAGACGATTTTGCTAGACAGGAATACTCTTAAAGCATTGTTAAGAAAGTTGATACAAATTCGGGTATCAAACCTTGCACCCTCTGCGTAGGAGTCCAAGCACCAAGCCATTACGTCACGGCGACCCACTCTTTTAGTACAACCAGTACTAAAACCCCTTCTATTCGGGTTCACTGAACTAAAGGTCTTATTACCAATGGATAAAGAACTAGCTCAATAATCAAATATCGGGCGATTCATTCATTTTGGTTTTCACGATGTGAGTGCAATAAATAAGCTATTCTGAGATATATGGGTGTTCTGGTACCGGTGCACGGCTCTATTAATCACTTCTCGAAACTTTATCCTATAAATGCTCAAATGAGCTGCATCATCTAACTGATGAGGCATCTGTATACACCAATAAAGTCGCTGCTCCGCAGAGTGGTGGAACAGCGACAGACTTTCATCGTCGCCAGGCTGAAGAGTTTATCCCAGGCATTGCTTCGTTTACCTCGTCTCAAACCAAACGAATACAGTGGGAAGTAAGTAGTGCGTGTCTTTCTAATATCTCCCGGTTTGCGAAAAGGTTTTACATAACTTTAGTGAGAGCAGACCAATACTAAAGACAGCATAGCTCTTTTTCAGATTCGGTATATTTCACGCATCACATTAACGGACTGACCATCGGAAAGAGCTCATGCTCCATGAATTTGATTTGATTTCAGCCCGAACGGTCAATTTTATAGTTTAAAGCCGATTTCATTGCTAATCCGATAAAAGTTGTAATTATCCCTTAAACTGCGGACTCAACAAAAATCTCCAAGTCCCCCCTCTGAGTCTGTTCCTCTCTCTCTCAGTCGTTCTCTTTCTCTCTCGCTCTCACTCCATTACACCTGCAGACAATTGTCCTCCATTTAACTTTCAAAACTTGCGCTGATGCGTGCTAGGGCAGCACAAGGACCGTGGGGCGCACATCGAAGGATGGAGCACAACGACGGCAACGACGACGAAGACGACGTCCAAATTGTTATTTATTCGCCAAGTCCCGGCCAAGTCTACAGAATGTATCTCGATTATTATTCCATTTGAATAAATTGAAATATTTTCCTCCACCATCGTCCGGGTTAACAACACCCACCCCCGGGGCAGCATACATGTTGAATCCGCCCTCGGAAGATTTGCCAAAGTAAATACCCACTCTTCGCGTCAGAAGGACAGAAATGCGGCGCTCCCCTTCCTCGTGTGTCCATGCGGTGTAACCTATGGCAACCAACCAACTATCCACGGAAAGAAGCTCCGCAGATTTTTTTAATGCGGCTCGGCAAACATGCTTAGATGCGTTCCTGGTGAGTCAACGCGACGACACCAGCCCTCACACATGCGAGTGTACGCGTGCACATGCAGTACATACAGGAAACCAAGCCGCAAAGGATATCACTGAGGATGCGGTAGTGGCAGAGGCAGTGGAAACTTAGTTCGCGGTGGAGCGTGAGGACGCTCTTGAGGGACTATTTACGGTCGGAAAAGACCTCACCGGAACGCCGACGACGACGTGGTGTTTATGAGTTTGCGCTCTTCCCCAGAACACCGCGCTCACAAATACATGCACGCACGGGACATCCAAAATGGCACAACGCAACGGAGCAACACAGCACTCTCGGGCCCACTGAGCGGAAAAAAGGACGAACCAAGAAAAGGACGAAACCCATAGGCAAGTGTATTGTATCGATTACTAATAAACTCCAGGAGAATGTGGTTACTGGTTACTCTCGACGGACGGCGCGGTGGCGGAGTTGGGATATGTGTTGTGTATCCCGTGTGCGTCGACCTGGTCCTGTTGCCTGGAGAAAGCGAAAACGGGGCAAGCAGACGATAGTTGGCGGCACACAACCGCTCAGGGTTTTCTCCTCCTTGAGGTGGTGCGAGGAGAGCGCACAATGCCCCATTTGGATTGTGTGGTGAAGTCAAGCGTTCTAGAATCCGAGTACACAGACACATGTTCCGCCGATACACGGGAGGAGAAGCAACTGTGCAGCATATGCTCGCCGCCGCTTTGCGCGCCCTCGGAGTGGATTTCCACTGTGTGTACCGAACTGTCGCCGTGGTCTGGAAGACACAATTCCCGTACAACGCTCCGTAGGCAGTTTAAGCGCCAACCCCCACCATCCAGTGGCTTGCAGGATGAATCTTATTATTTCACCCACGGATAAAGTTAAAGAAGCGAGGTACACTGTCCCGTGATGATATGAATAGCACATGAGGTGGGCAGGAGATGCCTGCCATGTTATTGATTTTTTTCACTTCCCTTGCTCGTCGTTTTTTGCCATTGCTGTTGCTGCTTGTCCTCGGCCAAATGAAATTTTCCATTTTGGCCACGTAGTCCTCGGGGACATGGAAATGTCAATGGAATTTCAAGTGGTGGTATTTCAAAGACTCATCATGACCAGAATTTCGTTCGTCACAAATTTAACAGAAAATTAGATGACGCCACTGCGTTGGGTTGGGTTGGCTTGAAAAAAGCGCTTATCCCACGTGCGGCTGGGAGTGTTTAGCACGGGGACACGTAGCGTCGAAGTGGGAGCGCATGGGACTGGTGTTTGGTTCCGTTTATTGACCTCTGGCGGTGACGAAAGTTGTGCAGAGGCTGTATTTTCTGGCACGACGCCTGATGTGTTGAGCAGAGAAATTGCATTTAATTTTTTGTTTGTGGAATGAAGTTTTTTCTGCAAAAATCTTAAGAAAGTTGCACAAAATCTTCTGTGTCAATGTCACGAAGAACCGTCAACAAATGACAAAGAAAGCAGGAAAAACAAAGAATTGGTTCTCAATAACTGTCCATTGGCAATTAGAGATCTCGCCAACTGAGTTAATACTTGTGGATCTGATCAGTTTTGGCACTGCCTTTCTTCTTCGAGACCATTTCCCCAAAAGAAAGAACTCAAATCATCCCACTCCCACTGTACTGGCTACTCCCTAAACTCGAGCGACCGCTCCTGGGAAACTATTCCGAAGCCATAGAGGATTGAGGAGATGAAAACCGAGTCCATGCGCGCTTTGAGGGTAATTGCAGGAACCGACTTATTACATATATTGCACATGGAAGGGAGTGACTTGAATTAATAAGATTTTAAAAACTATAAGCAAATGCAGCTTATTGCTTGGGCTCAGTAATACTAGTACAAACCTCCGACATGAATCGAATCCAAAAGCATAAAGCGGTAAAACGTGACCAATTCTATTTCAAAAGGTAAATAGTGCGAGGGTTGTGACTATAATACAACGAAAAGATTATCAACTTCTCTAGTCCTGCAACACGCTGACTTCGAAATTCTTAAATTCTTCTGTCATAGAAAAGGTCTACCCACCTCATCAATTACCCGGATAACCGGACTTCATGGCATTGCTGGGAGTAACCTAACTCTCGGTTACCCCACAATAGCGAATAATGGGCTCCATATAAATAGGCATCAATTTGAAGAAGTTCAAATTTTGTAAAACCGCATTAAAATTTCCTTCAAAATTCAAAAGCACCAAACCCTGATCCAGTTAATGACCCTTCTCTAAAGTTTTTATGTCATACAATACTCATCATGCAGAAATTCGTTGACTTGTTCAGCCAGCCACACGCATTAACCCTAGAACACTAAAGCGATCTGTACCAAACATTGACACAAGGCGTAGTCTGACAGACTACTTTTGTCTAAATTTAAAAAAATCTTCTTAACAACGAAAAACTTGAGGTAACCTTTTCAACATTCTTTTATCTTTGAGCTTATTTCGAGTAAACAATATTCGAAATAGTTTAGGTCGAATTTTAGATTTAGTATTTTTAAACAATGAAGTAAACTTTAAAATATCAGAAGCCTTGAATTCATCACAAGGCCTTATTTCTGGATTTTAAATTCTTTTGTTACGGAAATTGTAGTAATAACTATGCCGGCTTAACTTATAATTTCGCTGCGACCAATTTTGTTGCACTGAATGAATAGATTCCCCCAATTTGAAAGGTAACCATGATATATTTATGAATAAAATTAATTCTGGCTTAGAGTCATTTGTTCCTAAAACGCGTCATAGAAATGGATTTAGAATTCCATGGACAAACATATGCTTAGTAAATCTAAATGTTAAAAGGAAGGCATATTCAAACTATGTTTCAAATAAAACGAGTTTAAATCGTGAACGATTATTCAGATTCAGGAAAGAATATGAGTTCTTGAATAGATTTTTATATAAACAATACATCTTGTCTGTAGGATCTTCGGTAAGGAGCAATGGTGCATCATTTTGGAATTAAGTTAATTCAAAAAAAAAATTCCTTGGGTTTGCCCAAGATAATGGAATATGGTAATGAACTTCAACAAACTTGGATGAAACCTGTGACCTATTCGCCAACTTTTTTGAGTCTGTCTATAATGGGTCTCCGGTCCAGACAACCATGAACCTTTACTCTAATATACCCGAGGTTCTGGATATAGGTGTATTGGATCAGGATGTAATAAAAGCCTTAACTAATCTTAAAGTAGATTACAGCCCAGGTCCCGATGGGGTCCCGGCTGGTATTTAAAAAAAACGTTGGAATTCGCTATATCGTCCACTAAGAATTATCTTTAATCAATCCCTAAAAATGGGTGAATTTTTAACTGAATGGAAGTGTTCTTTTCTGACGCCTATATATAAAACCGGTTTAAGGCAACAAGTAGAAAACTATCGACCAATATCCAAGCTTTCATCGATACCAAAGTTATTTGAAAAATATTGTAAAAGAAAAATTATATTTCATGGTAAAAGAAATTATTTCTAATAACCAGCATGGCTTTATGCAGGGCAGGTCATGGTCAACTAATTTATCGTTATATATACAAATTTAGAAAATCAATTACAAGTTGATGTACTTTACTCCGATTTCTCGAAAGCCTTCGATAAAGTACATCACAATTTGCTTTTAAGCAAGCTAAAGTCTTTGGGATTCCATTCGTTAATGTTAGAGTGGTTTTCCAATTACTTAAAGGACAGGAAGCAATTGGTAAAGATCGATAGTTTTAGATCTCGAGTAATAAAAGTTACATCGGGCGTTCCACAAGGTAGCCATGTGGGGCCATTACTGTTTCTTTTGTTCATAAATGATGTTCACGAAATTTTCAAATTTTTTTAAAATCTTAACATTCGCAGACGACTTTAAATTGTATTTATCTATAAATAGTTTAATTGATTGTAATCATTTCCAATTGGATATCCATGCACTAGGGGAATGGTGCAAGCACAATGGACTAGATCTGAATATTCAACAATGTAATATCTTTACGGCATATCCAATTACATCCCGAGTGTCTATGATTTTTTCATAAATAATCATAGACTTAGTCGCCTAGAAGAGGTTAAAGATCTGGGTGTTATTTTTGATACTAAATTAAATTTTTCTTTACATTATGATTATACAATTGCGAAGTCTAATGCTATGTTAGGTTTTCTGAAAGGAAATAGTAGAGATATTCGGGATGTAACTAGTCTTAAGTTCATCTATTGTTCGTGAGTCAGACCGTATTTAGAATATTCATTCCATCATTTGACACACAAGAACTCAGATTCGAAAGAGTACAAAAAAATTTCACGAGATATGCTGCCCGTAAATTGTATTCCTTCGAAGAACTCCCTAAATATGACGATAGATGTAAAATAATAGGCTTGCAAACCTTAAGTTTCAGGCGTAAGGCAGCGTCAGCCATGTTCATCCGCGGTATTATTAATTGCCGTGTAAATTCACACGATTTACTTTTTATCATGAATATATATGCTCCCCAAAGATCTCTTCGGATGAGAAATTTACTACACGATAAGAGGCATAGAACCTGGTTGTAATGAACCTATTGCAAGGTGTATAAACACTTTTAATGAACTTTGCAACGAAATTGATTTTAGCTTGTCTCGATTGGAGTTTAAAAAATGTATCCATGCACTATTCTTAAATTAATACTGTTAATTTGATGTAATCTATTAGATGCAAAATCGGTAGATGATCCTTGGTCGCGCAGCAAAAATCTGCTGTGTAAAGCGATACTGAGAGTTAACACTTAGAGAGCGTAGTGTCTTGTGTACTCTGTGATGGAAAAAAAAAAACAAGTTTAATAAGATTCACATTTTAATAATTTTATATTTCTTTACAAATTTTATTTATATTGAGGTTCACAGCTGATTTTTCCTTGGTGCTCTCCATGCATGGCTTTGATTTTGGTGCTACTCTCGTCATCTCACAGCCAAGGCCTTAGTGTTCAAGCGTTAAACAGTAGCGAACATCCGAGTAGGAACATCCGGCGACCTCCGAAAACCATCTTAGTTTTCGGCTTCTCACTAGATACTGGCGAGTTTACTTCAGTTGTAAGTTGGACTTCCAAGGCAATTGTCGCTCATCCAAGTTAACGCTGATACCCATTTGAAGCAACTCTAGCGTTCAAAAGTACTCGAAAAAGACAGCAGTCAACACGATTTAAAACAGAGAAGTTGTAAATGCAAATATATGTTTTAATATTTTTTTTTTTTTTTAAAGCTATGATTAAAAATTAATACAGGCAAAGACGACAAGCCGTGTCTTGACGCAGGTAAAGTTTGTTAAGGTGATATTTCAGGAAAGTAAGATGGCTTGTTAGCAATTTTATACTTTCTTTATTAAGATGGAGTATTTCCTTATTTGAATAAGGCCTGATTAACCTTTGGTTTGTCTAAGACCATGACCATATGTCCACTGGTCTAGGCGAAGTTTATTTTTCCATTTGTCAACCCGAGTTGAAACTGCTGAGAATATCTGAATTAGTGCGTCCTTGATACCGTTGTGGAGGTTATGTTTGGCGCAGATCTCGATGACATGGATTTCGGCTTGGAACACAGTAGGACTCGACCCCATTTGTGCGGAAATCCTCGTGTTGTGTGCAAAGACTCCTGTCCCTACTCCACAATCCATCTTTGATCCGCCTGTGTTCCAAACCAGATTTCTAGGGTCAAGTGCTGGGACATCGTTGATCCACTTTCCGCGGTCCAATATGTCAAGTTCAAAAAGACTACCGAAATCCATGACATCCGGAATTGAAACATGTCTCTATTAGGGATTGAGTTGAGTATACTAAAGTGACCGGTTAGGTTACCTGGTTTGTACAATTTTTAAGCAATCTTCCTGATCGGTAAGGGAGTTAGCCCGACTATATCTTCTAGAGGTCTTGTGGGGCAGGTGCGCATGGCACCTGTTATTCCAAGACAGGCAATTCGTTGCACCTTCTGCGACCTGTTTGCCGTTGACTATTGGACTGTTTTTGGCCAACAGACGATGGCCACTTAGGTGATGATGGGTCTTGCCAACATTGCGTACAACCAATGTATAATTATGGTAAAATGATTCCAAGTCCTTCCGTATAGGCTTCTACTGGCCCAGTGCTCTAGAAGCACATTCTACGACTGTCGACAAAGATTCTTACGAGTAATACGTTGCGCCATTTAAATTCATGTCGAAAGCGAACCACTCGGACGGCAAAAAAATCGAAGAAGATTGGATGGGTTATCAAGAATGAATCAACGAAGCTGCCACTAATGTACTGGGCCGACACAACCAACCCAGGAAAAAACCCATGGTTTGACAACGAGTGCAGGCTGGTACATGCAGCGACGACAGAAACCTACAAAGCACTGAACAACTAGAGGTTTTAGTGAGTCTTACGAACAGAGACCAAGGGAAGAAGACCCGCCCTTCGATGTTAGTTGAAAGTGCCCCAGCCTTTGGGGTAGACGTTATTTTGT